>CM033736.1:26338512-26976256 GCA_019671005.1 Hibiscus mutabilis | reverse complement strand
CAATAGTATGTACCTTGTACTCCGTCTAGCTTGCCATGTTGAATCATGCATCATATCACGTATTAAGAAGAAATGCAATGTATATTTTAAATTAGGGTCGACTTATCTCAAGTCTTCCCTTTTTCAACATAATGCAAACATATAGAAATACACTCACCTGGGCCATGTAATAGTATGTCTCACTAAATTCTACTCGATCCTTTCCTTTATAGTATCTTGAATCCTCTTTGATTCGTATTCGGCTTCATTAACTACATGAATATAAATAAACATTTGTTAGATTCACTTCTAACAATATTTCAATTAAGCTATTTAATCATTGAACATAAAAATTTTCCATAAATTTCTTTCCTTCCTTATACTGTTCACAAACTCATTTTTGGTCCCTAATGACCATTTTGATCTTCAAATAATTCCTCCAAGCTTGCTAACCAACATTAGATACAAATTGTCTCAATTTCCATTTTCTGTCAACTTGCACTACCATCAAAAATTTACTTCTACAGGGCATAATACATACTGAATCTTAATCTCCTTTATACCGTGGAACCTAGATTTGATAACGGTTCTAACGGTATAAGCCACGTAAATTAATAAAATCTACAAAAATTATGAAAATTCATCAAACTCACGTTTACAGGGATGTCCTGACAGAAACTGCTCTGTAATTTTTCTGACCTTCATTCGATTAAAAATTAATATCTTTTAACTCAGAACTCTAAATCCGTTTCCGTTTGTTGGAAACAGAACTAGATTCGATAAGCTTTTCAGCCTTATAAACTAATAACCCAGATTCAATTTGTACGATTTCTGACCTTTCATCACTTAAAAATTCATATCTTTTGATATATGAATCGAAATCAATCACCATTTGTTTTAAACGAAACTAGACGAATAAATATTTACATCGATATAAAATTCACCATCTAACCATTTTTGTAGAATTTATGGTGAATTTTCAAACTTACTGCCAAATCCAGTTTTCCTACACAACTTCCATAAATAACTTCAAACTTTATACTAATTTCTCCTGAATTTTCTATTTGTCAATTTGGTCCCCTTACTTGATTCAAACCACTAATGTATCACTTTCTTCATCAAATAATTATTCAAAAATAATTCCCTCTATTTTTTCGTTCTTTCCGAAATAGTCACTAAAAATTCAAAGATAAGAATTCAAGCATCTTAACTTTGCAAATTAGTCCTCAAATCAACATTACTACTTGAATTCTTATTATTTCAACTAAAATCAGATTCAATCCTTATTCAAAACTTCCTTTCCGAAATGGTCATTTAATTTTGACAAATTGTCAAAATGGTCACTAACTCAATTCTACATCGGTTTAGCATTCTAACATCAATTTAACATCTCCATCATCATGAATAACATAAATACACTTCAAATTATAAAAATCAGATTAGTCCTCTAACTTTTAGAATTTTCGAAATGGTCCCTATACCTTTAATTTAGGGTCTTGCTTCCAAACAACAATTCAAGCTTACTAAATTATTAATTCAACACCACAAACCCTAAATTAAAATTGAATCCATAAACCCTAATCATATTCATAATAATCAAAACATTTAGAATTTAAATCCCAACTCAATAACATGATTTTAACATCACAAAAGCTTGATTTCAACTTGAATTTCAACATGGAATCATAAAATCTCAAAACCCCCAATTGAGTCCATAAACCCTAATTTCTTCTCATACAAAATTCTCATCAATCAAGCATGTTTTCCACAAATTATTTACACCAAAAGATAGAGCTTGATGAGTAGAACAACTTTGTAGTTCTAAATAATACCTGAAAGTCGAGTTTCGAGGCTTGAATCGAGCTTGGAAAATTTTTCTCCATTTTTCTTTCTTTCTCCCCCTCATATTTCAAAATTTTAGGATGAAGAATGATCTTCATCTTTTGTTTTTCATCCAATTTGGCTACTTTTCTTGTATAAATGAATTTTAAATTCATTTAGATAGTGAAATTACTAAAATACCCTTTTAATCCAACGGTTTAGATTGATCTTATCATTAATCAAGGGCCGAGATTTACTCTTCCATTTCCTTCTTCCAAAATTATCCTTGTAACTTTTTAAATATTTCAAAAATGCCTTTGGGGCAAAATGACCAATTTGCCCTCCAACTAGTTTTTATTTACTAGTTTGTCATTCTTGTAAAAATTCAACTAAGTCTAGTTGGAATCCAACCAACTATAATAAAATATTCATAAAATAGTATTTTATGACTTTCCCATGGCTTTTGTATCAGTCTCTAAAATTTTAGTTCGATCCGATTTCCCGATATTCGTAAAAATACTTCTACTACGATTTTACCTTTTCTGAACTATCGGATTTAGTCCAAAAATTCTATATTTCCATATTCGGGAAATAAACATTATCATCTCATAAAAAATTCATTTCTTAAGGACTTAGACTGAAATTTTTTTAACTTAGTCTATTATCCCGATAATTAGCGAAAATCTTCATAAAATAAAATTTATCTTAGAAATCTTTATCGATAATTCATTCGAATATTCTTTACTCTTACTTAGTCCAAAAATATCGATCAAAAACACTTTTATGGGGCCTTCCCGAAGGTTACCCATCATTGTATTTCTCTAGCCTCAGCACGCTTAACAATTTCATTCGATCCAAATTTAGTACCTTTTCCTGCATCTTAATTCTTAAAACCGATATCAAGGTACCTATTTCGACCTGATTCACTCTTATACTGAATAAAATTACTTGTTGGGAAAATTTACACTTTAGTTCCCAAACTTTTCCAAAGTTTATACTTTAACCCCCTAAACTTTCAAAATTTACAATTTAGTCAGTAGCCAAAATTTGGGATATTACAATCGTATTAATACCTTTTGCAAAATAAACTCATATCGATACCGGCATGAGGTGTATCGGTACCAAGTCTGTTATTTCTGGTAATTTCTTTGCTAAAGTTTGAATCATTGTGGTTTATTCCCTATTTCTTGTATATGCAATTAATCAAGCTTGGATGATTGTTTTATGTTGAAATTTAACCGACATGCATGTAACCTGATTAATTAAGGTTTGGTAACTTTGGATTTAAGTAAGTCCCCCAATTTTATAGATTTTCATTTTATCCCCTAAATAGCAAATACGTTTAATTAGATGTCTAATCGACGTCCATTTTATTCATATTTCACCCGCTACCAGCATGTTCACCTTAGGGATTAATTATGCATTTAGACAAGATAAAAAAATGAACCTTGGTTTAAGTATCTCATTTGATTTTGTCTCGACAAACCCAGTGTAGCTCGCTCGGTTCGGTCTGGCGTCTAGGCCGGGTCAAGGGGGTTACAACATAGGTGTTGAGCATTCAGATGTGGCAACTGAAGATATTGTGGCTGCAACGAAGTTTGTTGTGACTGCTACTGAGTTTGCTGATTGTATTGTGGCTGCAGTGAATTGTAATTCCCTTATCTTGGATTATAAGCGCCTTGGGAGATATTATTCACATATTGGAATGTCCCAACAAATTGACCAAAATTTTGATTTCCCCAAGACTGTTGATTGCGTGTAGCAAAATTATATGAATTTCCATAAGAGTTGTGGACAGTCTTCATAAATGTGGTTATCACCACAAATCTCACAATTAAATACAGGGACATCGGCTGCTCTAGGCATTGTCATGTATTTGATCTTGTTGTCCAATTTTGAAATTTTTGCCGAGAGTGTTGCATAAACATCCAGCTTGGACATCATGCTATCTCGAATGGTTCGACGTCTACTCTCCATTATATTTGTTGTTGTTGCTTTATAGCTCACCTAAAAAATTAACAAAAGAAAAGAAAAGAAAGTTAGTAAAAAAACCAATGACAAAAATAAACACCAAACGAAAACCATCCCCGACAACGGCGCCAAAACTTGATTGGTAAAATGACCTCACACAATTTTTGTGCAAGCAAACACACGTCGATGCAAGTATAGTAGACAGATGTAAATCTGTCAGATATCAATCCCACGAGGATGGTTGTTTGGACGTCTGACAATGTCAGTGCAATACGTAAGAAATATAATGTAAATGCAATAGGTAATGTCAAAGCAATGAAAGGTAAATGTTATAGGTAATGTCGGAGCAATGTATTGAAATTAAAACATAAATAATATAATGATGGCAGTGGGGTTCTCCCGGTGTTTCATCAATAGAATAATGAATGCTAGCAAGAAACAAAAAAAGATGATTGTCGATACAATAAAGCAGATGAATATCTTACCAATCTCAACTTATACTCTTAATCAAAGACTTATATGAGCCCACTCACCACACCTCTCAGTAATGGCTAAATAAGCAAATACAAGTAAGTGGATCAACTCTCGTTGTATCCTCATCCAACTTTCATTATAATAGCTTGTTAATCTGAACTGTCACTGCATCTCTCAATGACAGTGAGTGCAATAAACACTTTCGAGCATAAAAACATTCAAACCCAAAGATCAAAAGATAGAGGAAAAGCTTAATAAGATAAACATTCAATCAACATTCATAAAGTATTTTCATCCAAAATGAAATTAAACCATAATCATCGGCATTTAAACAAAAGAAACATTAAGAACCGAATGAGGAAAGCTATCTCTAGCTAACTCGATTGCTCATTGATGCTTCCTCTTGCCTCGCATTCGTCGTGGCTACTTAATTCTGCATCGGATTCACCTCGATTGCCCCATGGAAGCTTTAAGCTGCCATAGCCATTAAAAGAAAGATCCAAAACCAAGGAAAATATGATAAGATATGAGCCTCCCTTTTTAGGCTAAGAATGCATGTATATATATGCTCATAATTCTTTGATCTTATCTTGACAGCTGTCATTGCAGCGACAATGGTTGTTTCACTGCGCCCACATCAGGTTCGGGCAAAAGTTGTTGTAACTAACTGCCACCTCATTGTCCTTTGATCTTATCTTCTTGCTGGCCTTATTTGATCTTATCTTTTTGACAGCTATCAATGCGACGACAGTCTTGGACGCAATCTAAATAGCTCCTATGCAACGACATCAGTATTGTAGCATGTCCCAATGCGGCGACAATCCTGGCTGCAATTCTAAAATAACTCATGTAGCGACATTAGCAGCAAAATGTGATAAATTCAAGTATAATTCAAGAAAGAGTTACTGAGTTAAGGAAATGCAAATACAATGACAAAAATGCTAAAATGCATGCAAAAGATAACATGATGGGGACAAATTAATCAATAAATAAGGTGAAAACACGTCTTTTAAAGTACCATCAGAACTCTAATTAATGAAGATAATACTTCTAATGATAAAATAAACCAAATCTCTTAAATAAAGTTTTTATCATGATAGACATCCATATAAATAAATATTTATAACAAATCTTTTATTTTTTATATTTGGTCACAGCAGAGAGACTAATGTGGCTGACCAAATGAAAACAGAGAGACCAAAGTGACTGAAAATATAATGGAAAGGTAGAGGAGAGGTTTTCACCATAATAGAATACTAAAATAAATATTAGTCTTAACATATGCAAGCATCTTAATAAGATATAGCTCAAGACTCAAACGCTCCATTACATCATAGAATCATCAAGCCCTTGCTGTGTCTTCTTCTTCTTCTTGTTTCTTGTAGAGTTGATTCGAACATGGCAAGGAAGAAAATAAGAGAGTATGATTCAAAGAGGCTTTTGAAAGAGCATTTAAAAAGACTGCTTCATATCGACCTTCCAATCTGTTCTGCTCAAGTATGATAATCAAACCTCCACCACCTCTCGTTTCTCCTCATTTCCGTTACAATAGTAAACATATATTATCTGTGGACGACAACAATGGCTTTGTTTTAGGTGACAGAATCGACAGACTTCACGGTGCTGCTGGAGAAACAAAAATGGTTGTCGGAGAGAAGGTTGGCGGTAAAACCCGATATGTTATTCGGGAAACGAGGGAAGAGCGGTCTCGTAGCTTTGAACTTGGATTTTGCAGAAGCCCTTCAGTTTATCAAAACACGCCTTGGACAGGAGGTGATTCATAACATTTTTTTTTCATTTCTGAATCTTGTTTAGTTCATTTTACAACAAAAATAATGGTGGGTTGTTTCATTAGATTGAGATTGAAGGGGGCCTATAACAACGTTCATAATCGAACCATTTATCCATCACAAAGAGGAATATTATATTGCAATTTCTTCTGAAAGGCTGGGCTGCACTATAAGCTTCTCTGAATGTGGTGGTATTGAAATTGAAAACAACTGGGACAGGGTATGTATGTTAACTCCAGGGCTCAGATTTGGCTTCTTTCATATCTTAATCTTGCTTCTCTTTCTGATTTTATTTTTCAGGTTAACTCGATATTCCTTCCTACTAAAAGTCTCCTTACAGAAGAGGCCATGGCTCCGCTCATCGCCGATTTACCATCGGAGGTTCGGCTTTTGAGCTTCGCCATGATAACTGTAATGTGAAAAATAATGTGTTTGAAGAAAATAAATAAATTGTGTACTTTTTGATAGATTGGCAGGAAGATTGGGAATTTCATGGAAGGTGTTTTTACAGTATTCCAAGGTACAGATTACTTGTATGCTAAACTTGATCCATTTTGTTTAGGATTATTATGTGATGAATTAGTAGTTAGGATTTTTAAAATTTAATTTGTATGGCCTGTAAGCAGATCTGGATTTTAGTTTCATAGAAATGAATCCTTTTACTTTGGTTGATGGAGAGGCATACCCATTGGATATGAGGGGAGAATTAGATGAAAATGCAGGTTTCAAGAATGAAGATAAGTAAGCATTTATCTATATTCCTGAATTTTGAAGGAAAAAATGGTGAATATTCATGAATTTTTCTTGGATTGCAGGTGGGGTAATCTTGAATTTCCACTTCCTTTCGGGAGAGTTCTAAGTCCTGAAGAAAGTTTTATTCTTGATTTAAATGAAAAGGTACTGGTTATACATGAATATTTTGCACAGATAATGTTTTTGTTTTTTTTTTTTTATGAAATATTGATAGTAAAAAATTATTTCGTAAAATAGAGATGTTTGAATAGTATTTTATAAGTTATTAAAAAAATTCGATGACTTTAAACATACATAAGAAGGGAAGTCGTCCAAAAATTCAAACACTTCAAACACCCATTTCCAAATAAATTTTTCCCCGAAGTCGCATACACTTATGGCATCTTCTAGTGTCACTGTTCAGTCATCTCCTATTCATAAAATAAAAAATATTCACCTTACTTCATGAAATGAAAAAACATCCCACTTCATGAAATAAAAATCTCACAACATGATATGGACAATATTCCCAAACCCCAATTATACATACGGTACTAACAAAATCACTGTTATTTCAAAAACTATTAGAAATACTTTTTAAACTTTCAATACTTTTGTATAGAATATTTGAAAAACAATATTTTATATAATATATATTTTTTATTTTTTATTCAAGAACTATACAAGTTCATCTTTGCCCATAAATTAAAAAAGATATTAAGTAGGGATGGGTACGGGTCGGGTCGGGTTTTTGGCCCACCCGAACCCGACCCGAAAATAATAACCTTAAAACCGAACCCGACCCGACCTCATTCTCTAAAAAACTCGACCCGACCCGAAAATAAATGCTCTAAACTCGACCTATAGAAAAAATTAAAATTTTAGGGACCTAATTGTAAAAAAAATAACTTTATGAGACTTAATTGTAAAACATAATATTTTAAGGACTAAATTGTAAATAAAAATTTAATTTTATGAACCTAATTATAAAAAAATGATATAAAGAGAGGGTATTATTACAAATATCCCTAAAAATTTTAAGGGAAAATTCCACTATTAGTCTCGGGTCGGGTCGGGTAGATTTTTTTCACCCTAAACCCGAATCTGACCCGACCTCAACCTTAACAAAAACCCCGACCCAAACCTGATTTTTTCACAAAAATATCCGACCTTATCGGGTCGGGCCGAGTCGGAACTCGTCGGGTCCGAGTGAAATGTCTATCCTTAATATTAAGTGGTTGAACATACTAAATCTCACACCCTATATTTATTTTACCAACAATAATATTAAACTTAAAATTTTATAAATAAGTTGTTTCAGTGAAAAAGCGGAAGATGTTCATCTTGGGAGACTCAGGTTCAATTATTTTGTCTGCAAGATGTATATGCCATGTCAAAGGATTAAAAATATGTATGAACATATATTACCTTCTAATCACTTTTAAACTATTAATTTTTTAAATAAATATTCACCTACATCCATCTTCCATTCCCAAATAACCACCGACAATTTTTGTCACTCAGATTGAGGGGATTATTCTACTTCGGATTTTTTTTCGTTTTATAAAATTTAATTTAGTTTTCTAAACTATAATGATTTAAAAAACTATTATTTTAAAAAAATTTTAACGTACAATATATGTGATAAATTCTGTATATTAGGCTTGTTGGTAGGAAAGATCATTACCATAATAGTATAAATTATATCATCGTAAACAATTTTATAGTAACTAAAATATTACTTTAATTGGTATATCAATATGTTATTAGGTTGTTCGTGATATTTAACAGTTCATTGATCACTTTATAACAAAACACATGATTCAATATTTATTTTGTTATTTTTTAAAATTCATTTATCAAAATAATTATTTTAATGACTATTTATTAACTTTAAAAAACAAACCAAAAGATGAGCCTTAAATGTTGGTGGGCCAATTTAGGCCCAAAGTATAATTTTGAAACCTTAAATGTTGGTGGGCCAATCTTAAATAATTCACATGCACTTATGTTCCTGATATGTCACTGTCTACGTATCCATTGATCATTGGTTGTTGCTTGGTGGGGGCATTTAGGGTTCTGCATAATTGCATCCGATATCTGAAACAGGTCCTCCAACAATTCTGGATTAATTAACGTGACCACCCTCTAAGAACTTGAGTTCACTAACCTAGCCTAATCCAAATTTCTATTCAATAATTAAAAAGAATTAGTATTATATATAAAAAATTTAAAATATTAAATGAATTATTAATCCAAACCTAAATTAGATCATAGGTACATTATTACAGAACTTTTGCAAGCTATTTTTAGTGCATTAATGGTTTGTTTGAATACTGCAGACAAGTGCATCTTTGAAATTCACTCTTTTGAATCCCAAAGGACGTATTTGGAACATGATTGCCGGAGGGGGTGCAAGTCTTATTTACACGGACACTGTGAGTTTCTTTCCTTTTTCGATAAATTTAGGAACAAACGCATAATTTTATATTAGGAGTGTTAACTTTTCGACTTAATAAAATTATACGAGAATTTAAAAATTTTAAGGTGTGCGAAATTAGATTATCAATATAAAATACAAAGAAAATTTATAAAATATATTAAAATTTAAAATTTTCAAGGGTGCGGCTACCCCCTAGCATCTTTCGGTCCATCCCACCTGAATAAACCGGACCAAAATCCAACCTTCGTTCAATATACTCGAATCTGTTAGTCTGATCCGATTTTTTAATTATCAATTTTTGACAAGGGGATAAAAACCTAATCACTAAGCTTTTGGATCGAAATTAGGTGGGAGACTTGGGGTGTGCAGCAGAACTAGGAAACTACACCGAGTATGGAGGTTCAAGTGAGGAGGAGATGTTGAAGTTAGCCAGGGTCATACTTGATGTAAGAAATTATTCTCATATATATATATGATCCACTTATATATAATGTAAAACTCATAATTTTACACGTTTTTTGGATGGTTGCATGAGTGAAATATTGGATGGCTGCGATTGACTCTTTACTTTTTTCCAAGCGGTAATCTTCACATAACCTACTATTAATCTCAGACATCCATTTCACCCTATATATATATATATATTCCCATCTCATAACCGAGTATTTGTTGACAGTGTGCCACAACAAACCCTAATGGTCGGAAACGAAGCCTTCTGGTCTGGGGCAACATTGCTAACTTGACAGATGTCGGTGCAACTTTTGATGGAATTATTAGGGCCTTAAAAGAGAAGGTTTAGGATATAAACTTCGGTTTCATATCTTTCATGTTCTTATCTACTTTTTATTGTTTTACTTTGCTCACACAAATATGATCTTCTCTGTGGCGCATGGAAAGAAATCTAAGCTTAAAGAAGCAAATATACATATTTATGTGAGAAGGGGAGGTCCGAACTATCAGACTGGCTAGTCCAAGATGCAAGCAGTAGGAGAGGAGCTTGGAATTCCTGTTGAGGTATAGAATTTCTGGGTTTATATCAACATATTTTTTGTCAAGAGCTTTTTAGACGTGTCAACAATGTTTGATAAGGACAAAAATCTTATTCTCGTTTTCGGTGCCTCTTTCTATATAGTTGTATATGATAGGTGATCTGTATGTATCACCGTTAATAACACTTATCGATTCTTTGTTGCATGCTCGGACTTAACTTTATGTAGGAAAAGAAAATTAAAACGAGAAAAAAGACTAAACATGAATGGCATGTCATTTTGTTTCAGGTATACGGTCCAGAGGCAATAATGACTGGAATTTGCAGCCGAGCAATTGAGGGCATTTAACTGTTACCACAAGAGGGAGGATGAGATAAGGAGATGTGGGCCATGTTTGGGGGTTGGCATGTGATTCCAAATGTTTACCGTACTGCTTTCAACTATCGTTTGAATAATGTTGGCTTTTTTCTTTAATCTACCATTATCTATAGATATTGCATAAGAGAATGTTTGAGAAGCTCATCACTTGATAATCATGTGTACTCCAGAAATTAACGTCTTTAATGATCTATTAAACCTACCAAATTCAGTTCCAAAGGACTATATATGTATATTATTGGGTGATCTTCGCACCAACCATTAAAAAGAAAGAATGATGTATGCGAAAGTTACAAAGTATAATAGAGTAAAGGCTTATATCATAAATATATTTATTTATTTTTTAAAATTGTTAATGATATTTTATTGTTAGTGAAGACCTCATGGTTTTTTGAATAGTCTATAGGTGATAATAAGGTAATAAATTTTTTCTAACAAAAATGAGTTTTATTAAAAAGGAACCATGTTCCTGAAACAAAACATACACAACTTTGATCGGTTACCTCATCCATGAATACAGAAACTACCTTCACAATAGCATCTCAAACGACGAAAAATCACCAACTACTCAATAACTCAGTATCTAAATTCGACTACAAGCAAGGTTAACTCACTCTCAATATCTGAAATTGACAGCAAGCATAACTAACTTACCCTGGCATCTTCCAAACAAAATCAGATTTCAAGAGACTTTATGGAAATGAGACATAACAGATTGGACAACGATGTCGATACTTTTTTAACCCTTTCATAAAATACACACCTTATAGACAAAGCTGCTCGAACTCGGGTCTCCTAGGATAAACACTATCATCTTTTTCACTAAGACCACTCGTCAGGTTCATGCAGGCCTCATTTGATGCCTTGATTATGAAGTTATACTCAATTTTCGATCCTGATATGATATGATGAGTTGTAAGCTTTGTCTAATTAACTATACGAATAAATGTGGTTCATATGATAAGTCATAAGCTTTGCTTATGTAATTATCTGAATAAGAAGCTAAGCTCAATTTTGACTTTAACACGATAAGATTTAAATTGAAAAGCCTTGGTTTTGAGTCAGTCATAGGTATAGTTGGCATGCCATAGAGTTCATAGAGCTCGTGTTTGGAGTGGACTACGGTTCTTATTTGGCGATAGTAGAAGGGTAGTGTTGTGGTCACTTGGCGATAGTATGAGGGATTGGCCGGTACTTTGGGTACCTTTTTGTTGGCGACAGTTGGTTGGGGATTCGTGTACCTAGACTACTTGAATCTCAAGGCTATGTTAAAGAACAATAATGAAATTTGCAAGTTAAATTAAGAGATTATCATAATATTTTATATGCCAAGAAACTTAGGTTTATGATATGTTATGTTTGATGTCTTATATGCCAAGAAACTCAGGTTTATGATATGTTATGTTTGATGTCTTATATGCCAAGAAACTCATGTTTATGATATGTTATGTCTGATGTCTTATATGCCAAGAAGCTCATGTTTATGATATGTTATGTTTGATGTCTTATATGCCAAGAAACTCATATTTATGATATGTTATGTTTGATGTCTTATATGCCAAGAAACTCATGTTTATGATATGTTATGCTTGATGTCTTATATGCCAAAAACTTATGTTATGGTATATTAAGTTTGATGTCCTATGTGTCAAGTAACTTACGTATTGATAGGCTATGTTAAAGAGAAACCTTGAAAGTTATAAGTTAAATCAATGAACTATTGTAATGACTTGCATAGCAAGTAATATGTATCTATTGATTCTTGAATATCTTTTGGGAGAATAGATGTGCTTTGTTGGAATACCCATGTGTATATATGTATATGCTTTGTTTGAATACCCAAGTATATGTGTAAATTCTTGTTCGAGTGTCTTATTTTAAAATGGCTAACTTCTTGTCCAAGCTTCGAATTATGTATATGATTAATAGATTTTTGTGAAAGGATTGATTATTGTTTCATGCTTTTAGTTGCTTTAGGCTACCTCACTAAGTAATTATACTTATTTATCATTTCACTGCCTTTCAGGTTAAGCTTGCTTTCGGTTATCTTAAGAGCTTGGACAAGATCACAAGGGTCAAGAAGTATGTTTGTAATCTTACTTTAAGAACTCCTAGATGGCGGCACTTAGATGTTATGTATGCATAAGGCATTTAAGTTACCTCTTTAGGTGGTCACATATGTATATAAGTATTGTAAGCATTTAGCATGTTGTGTAATGGTCCTTAATATGCTCCATGGTTGCTATTTATTTGTGTTGTGGTTGTTATGATTGTGTGACTGATAGTATACATATATACATGCGCGTATAAGGGCTAAATCATCAAGTTGTTATATGTGAATAAAGGTTTAGAAGTATCTATCAATGTGTTATGACCTTATTATGCTTAAGATGCTTGATTGATTGGTTTGATTATTATATTAATCAAATGTTAATATAACTATGATTTTTATATATACATTGCTATGCGAGTTTGATAGGGATAGAGGCAGCTGTTTTAAGTAATGGAATAAGCTAGTTATATGTATAACTAAAATTGATGTCTGACCTTAATAAATCTCCCCACCTTTAGATTTCCTAGGAATGGCCGAACCTTGTAACCTTATGTTAGTTGAAATTTTCTCTTCAATTCGGCTAAATTTATGGTATAAAATGAACAAATAAATATTTCAAGTTAGTATTAAATCATTGAATGTCTGGAATGGTTAGATTTTCATAAAACCTAAAAGATTTTAAATGCTACTGAAATGAATGATCTTAGTTTGACTAGTGAACAATGAGTTAAGTGTCTAATAATTTACAAGACATCATGAGTTTAAGGCTAAATATGTGATTTGAGTTTTGAATAGTCTTGTATTATCTTGATCATTAATTACGTTTGGTGAGTGACTTGGGCTTACATGTAATAAGCCAATCTCTTGTATGTTTACTAATACTTCCTAGTTTGGTTTACTCCTAAATTGGATTAAGGGTGTTACAGTAATGGTTCTATTTTCTCATGATTTGGATTGATATAGATCATGATTTTGATGTGGAATAATCTTAATAAGATGGTTTAATCATAGGAATCCCTAAACTAATTGAATTCCTAATCTTCTAGGTTGCTAGTTATGTGTTTTTGAGGAGTTGTGGAGGTTTTATCAATGCTGGAGGTCTAAGGATGTTAGTAATGTGTTTTTAGATGTTAATATATGTTAATTGATGGATTAAGTTGTTAGGTTGTGGTTGGGTAAGGGTTGGAGGACGTTTGATGTTGATTTCAGTTGTTGTGGAGTTAATTTGAGTGGTGGATGTTGAGGATTTGTATTGTTGTGTTGTTGATTGCATTTTGATGCAATGTACCCTCTCTTTTTGTATGGTTAAAGCAGGGAAAATTGGTCCTTAAGCTTGTGCTTTGGTTTTGGAAGCTTTGAAGGTGAGATTACCATATCTGCAAGCAAAGCTTTACGTGTCGGGGAGTGATAACATGTTTACAACTTTGCAAAGGTTTGAAAGTTGTGTTTGGGAGTTTAGACCAAGCTTGAAACGCTGGTCTAAGCTCGGAAGTAAGTAAATGATAAATTCTCTCTCGAACTCAGTTTGGCAAAAGGTTATTTATGCACTTGTTTTAAATGGTTTGGATTACTCAATGTTATTGCATGAAATGAGAATGGTTTAATTCTGAAATTTGATTATGAAATGTTTTTGATGCTTCTAAGTGTTATTTCATGAAATGAGAATGGTTTAATGCTGGAATTTGATTATGAAATGTTTTTGATGCATTGTGAAAGGATGCATGGTTAATTTATGTTTTTGAACATTGTTAAATGCAAGGTTTGTTGCTTTGGTTAGTTGGTTTAATTGATGCATATGAAAACTGTAAGTTGTTGTTGATAAATTGAATTATATTGGCAAGTGATGGAATGGAAATGGTTTGAAAATGTTATCGGATATAGTTGGCCGGCCATAGGATTGACAGTGCACTATAAAAAGTCACCGTGGATGTGGAGGGGTTAATGTGTACCGAATACTCTATCCAATTACCCTAACGGTTGAAGGGTTCAAACATACTGAAGACTCTCGTTAGTGGGTTATACATCTAGCCGATGTGTGGAGTCGAGGGGTTAATGTGTACCGAAGACTCCACCACAGGTGTTAAGTGTAAAGTGGGAACCTTGAGATGCCGGTATATTGTATGTTAAGTGTTGGGGGAACACTTGTTGAATCTATGTATCCGATGTTATGTTTTGTAAAGTGGAACGTGGTTAATAATCACTTGTAAGCCAATATAATTGAAGATGTATCATGAAATGGATTGTTTTGTTTAATGTGGTTTAAACATGTCTTGCTTTTTAAGCCTTGCATTGATAGTATGCACGTGAAAGCTTAAATTAAGGGTAACAAATGGGATTTTGCTGTTGAATCCATGATACATGTTGCATATGGTTTAATATGCTATTTTGGAAATATTAAGTGCATGGTTTTGATAAGGCATGATGTTGAAATTGTAACACCCCAAAATTTTGTTAAACAATATTAAGGTCATTTGGTACTAAGTTAGTAGCTTAAAAGCTAAACTTAGTGACTAAAATGACAAAAATGGAAAAGTTATAATTTCTTTAATTAGGAGCTTTAGAAAAGAAATTTTTGAGGTTTAAAAGTATCATAAGATAGAGAATAAGCAGATTACGGTACATTCAAAATTTGGTTGAAATCCGATAAAAAATTGGAATGGGAATTGAAGGTTAAAGTTTAGTGACCAAAATGATAATTTTCAAAAGTTTGTTGCTAAATCATAAAGAAAGGAAAAGTTTAAATCCATAATAAAGAATTTGTCCAATAACTAAATTTTATCTTGTAGATCGATAAATTCAGTCAGTGAGTAAAATCTGATATAGGAGAAAAACAATGTAGTATAAAGGTATCGAATTTGGATCAAATAAAATTATTAAGTGTGCTCAAACCAGGGAAACACTAGGATGAGTGACCTTCGGGAAGGTCCCATAAAAGTGTTTCTGATCGATATTTTGGACTCAGAAAGAGAAGAGAATATTCATATGAATTTTCGATAAAGGATTTCTAAGAGAAATTTTACTCGATGAGGATTTTTGATAATTATCGGAATAATAGATTGAGTTAGGAAAATTTAGTCTAAGTCCTTAGGAAAGGAAGTTTTTATGAGATAATAGTATTAGTTTTCCGAATATGGAAATATATAATTTTCAGAATGAATCCGAAAGCTCAGTAATGGTAAAATCGCAGTAGAAGTGTTTTGTGATTATCGGGAAATCGGATCGAATTAAAATTTCAGAGGTTGTTCCATAAGCCATGGAAAACCATAAAATAATATTTACGGAACAGTGGCTGGTCGAGAAGGAAATAATTTAGTTTGATTGTAATAGAATGGCAATTTTGAAACAAACTAGTAAATAAAGACTAGTTGGAGGGCAAATTGGTTATTTGGCAAGGATGGCAATTTTGAAATATTTTAAAATTAGTATGGGCACTTTAGTAATTTCAATTCTCAAGAATTAATCCTAGCCATTGATTGAAGATAGGATCAATTTGGAGCCTTGGATTATAAGGGTAAAATGGTCATTTTTGTAACACCCTCAATGTATATTCGATATTCAAATACACATTAAAGATGTTACTAACTGATTTACACTAAATTTCATACTTGTAATTTTTTTTTCAGTTTTCAAACAAAACTATGTCTGACAACCGCAGCTAGTTTCGACCCTGAATTGGTGTAAAAAATACTTTAAGCAATTATTAAAATGAAAATATGATTCAGTGTGAAAACTAAGTGTGCTGCCTAGACCCTTTCTTGATTTAAAAATCGATATGCGATAAACGACCAACTAAGCTTAAAATCGTCTGAAGCATCATTCTAATATTCTTAATTTCTTAAATATAGTCATGTTTCTAGATCATACATCCACATTAACTTATAAGTAGTGTACGAAAATTTAGTCATACAAAATAGCTACTTATTTAAATTCTATATATGCCCCACTAGACTAGGATGCGGTGATACTTACTGATAATGCAGATTAACTTGATCTAACAATGTGCAGCTTCTCCTCTACTATCTCGTCTGAAGTACCTACGTGTGATACGAAACACACGCTAAGTATAACTTAGTGATGCATAATCATAACAATGATTATAAATAACACATCTCTGCAAAATGGCAAGCGATTTCCAATTGCAGTTGATAATATTTTATCATGTATAGAACTACCTTACATGTATAGTTCATTTAACCAATAAAATATTCAAACCATAGGATTCGATTTGTCTCACGAGTCTTGTATACATTAAGCTTTATAGCTTAACTATTTGCATAAATGCATTTCAAGTATTATAGCTCAAAGTATAAAATCATGTGATACCATGGTACGCGAGTCATCATGACACCGTAGTGTCTACGACACCGTAACATCTGCATCACCGAAGTGACTGAGATTAGTACGTACTCGAGGATGCCCTTTTGCTCCTCATACTCACACATTTTGTGCTATTTAACACCATATAGTTTAAACCGACTCCGTAGAGTCTAACTTGACTCTGTAGAGTCTATCTCGACCCCGAAGAGTCTACATTGTCTATCTCGACCCTAAAGAGATTACATTGTTTATCTCTACTACGAAGAGTCTGCATTGTTTACCTCGACTCCGAAGAGTCTACATTGTTTATCTCGACTCCGAAGAGTCTACATTGTTTATCTTGACCCTGAAGAGTCTACATTGTTTGTCTCGACCCCGAAGAGTCTACATTGTTTGTCTCGACTCCGAAGAGTCTACATTGTCTATCTCGACTCCGAAGAGTATAAATTGTCTATCTCGACCCCGAAGAGTCTACATTGTCTATCTCGACCCCGAAGAGTCTACATTGTTTACCTCAACTCTAAAGAGTCTACATTGTTTATCTCGACTCCGAAGAGTCTACATTGTTTATCTCGACCCCGAAGAGTCTACATTGTCTATCTCGACCCCAAAGAGTCTACATTGTTTATCTCAACTCTGAAGAGTCTACATTGTTTATCTCGACATTAAAGAGTCTACATTGTTTATCTCGACTCCGAAGAGTCTACATTGTTTATCTCGACTCTGAAGAGTCTACATTATTTATCTCGACTTCGAAGAGTCTACAATGTTTATCTCGACTCTGAAGAGTCCACATTGTTTATCTCGCACCGTAGTGCTATGACGCAACTGCTAGGACTCTATGGACATCCAATTATACCAAAGACTCTCACACTAGTACTTGGGCATATCAATATATTATTTTTCATATTCTATATCCAATCCTTCAATACTATTGTCCATAATTCAATAATGAGCAGTGCATATCCAAATATCTAAAAATTCGATTTACCTTAGGTAAATCATTATGCTACAAACATTGTATTAAATTCCATTTAATATTTCATGCTATTTGCATAAATAAGCCATCATACATTTTTATTTATACAAAGGCCGATTCATTGCAAGTCGTCCTATTTATCAACATGTCATAAATATATATAATGCAATCACATATATCACATATATAATAAATAAGTAAAAATGCACTCATCTGGGCCATGCATGATATTAGCCTCACTAAGCCATTTCGATACTTTTTCCTTGTTTTCTTTTGATCTGGTACCCTTAGCCTCATGAATAGCAATACAGTACCATTTGAACATACATAACAATATTCATGTTAGATTTTTAATCTAACATTGCTTAACTATACTATACTAGTATAATTATCCGAATATAAAATATTTCCAAAAAATTTCACTTTTTCCTTTAATAATGTCAAATTGTTCATTATGGTCCCTAGTGACCATTTTGCACATTTTGCAATTTATTCAAGCTTAAATCACAATCATTCAATAATTCCATCATTTTTCACTAACTTTTATGCAATACCCTTCCTCCACTAACTTTTACCAAAGTGACATTTTAGTCACTAGTTTTACACATAAACCTGCAAACTTGTATCGAGTAATTAATCTAACATTTCTATAATTTTTCTCACATTTTCCCCTTACTTTTAGACCAAAGCTAAATTGGTCCTTGAACTAACTAGGGTTGTCGAAATGGTCCCTTGCAATTTCCTTTCTTGTCAATTTAGTCCATTGGATTCTAATCTCAATTCTAACCTCATAAAACATATTCGAATCATAAAATCTCATAATCATAATTTTCATAAAATTTTCCCATTATTCTTTCATGAGGCCGAATTGGTCACTTAGCTTTTCTAGGCTCCTTTTTCATCCAAACAACATTCTAACATGCTCAAATTAATTTTTCCAACATATATTCTTTATTTCCAAGAATTAACACTTAAAACCCCAATTTATTCCTACATTGGGTGTCTAAGCTTTTCAAGGACTTTATTTTGGTCCTAATGCCATAATCAAGCTTCTAAGTTCATAATCTCTTCAAATTCACCACTAGAATAATTTTCACAATATTTTCCCTAATTTATCAAGCATGCCAAAATAGTCACTTAGAAGACCACTTGAGGATTTTTCATTCTAATATCAAAATCAAGCTTCTAATATTATCAATCTTTCATTTTCATCATCAATTTCAAAACCCTAAATAAAATCCCAAATTCTAGGGTTAGGGTTTTAGTCCTTAAACATGAAATTAAACATAATCTAAGCACGATTTCATCTCAACAACACTAGATTTGCATAAATCAAGCTTCAATCTAAACATGGAATATGAAACCCTATTTTCTCTCTCTTCAAGAACATAATCAAATCTTCATAATTCTTGATAAAATTACTATCAAATGAAAGAGCATTAAGCATGGATCATTTTTTCCAAAGCAACATACCTTGATTCTAACTTTGAAGCTTCAAAATTGCCAAGAAAAATTTTGTGTATTTTTTCTCTCCCTTTCCCCATGGTTTTCGAAAATATGGTGGAGGAAGATGAACATTTTGTTCATCTTCTTTTTAATTTATGCCACATGTATTTGAGAAATTGATTTTTTTTCCAATTTAGTCCTTTTCCAAAATTAACCTCCAACTAAATCATAATTTACAAGTTACCATTCTAGTTCAATTCCAACCAAATTCCATTCAACTCTAACAAACTAGAGTAATGCTTTCACATGGGAAATTACCATATTACCCATGATACTTTCAAAATATTTCAAAATTGCCATTGTGACCTAATACCAAATTACCAAAACTAGTCACTTAAATCACAATATTTTGCCATTTTATAAAAATCAACTATTCTAGTTTGATCAAAATCAACCAATTAATATTTTATGAATTTTTCGTGACTTTTGGTACAACCTCTGAAATTTCGATTCGATCCGATTTCTCAATATTCACTTACTACTTCTACTGCGATTTCCCCTTCACCGGCTATCAAATAAATTCTAAAAATTCCTTATTTCCATATCTGAAAAATAAATAATATTATCAAATAAATATTCCATATTTATGAAGTCAAACTTAAAATTTTGACTTGGTCCAAATATACCAATAATTACCCGAAATCTTCATCGGATACAATTTCTCTTAATATTTCTTAATCAGTTTTTCATATGAATAATATTAGCTCGGACTGATTCCTTTTTATTAGTCTAAAGTACTGACATAAGACCTTCCCAATAGGTCATCCATCCTATGCCTTGAGCATGCTTAACTTTGTAGTTCGACCAAAATTCGATATCTTATACTGGATTTTTATTCCCGGAGTCTATATCAGATTTTTCTCCATGATCTGTTTAATCCATGTACAGGATAAAATAATTACTGATAAAGTCTCCATGTATTATTCGAATCGAATATCTGCTCATTCCTCTGATTGTTCGATCGAGAATAAATTTCTACATAAAGTCTTATACCAGAAATCTGACTATACAGATCATCTTCCTGTAACCTGTACTACTTATCTGTGGAGTAAAAACATTTAATAGTAAAATTATCCATCAGGTGCCTATACTTTTCTCATCTTTAAACTCTAGACACCAAACTTTAACTTGCTGTCATTTTAGTCACTAAGTTAGCTTTTAAGCCCTTATCTTAGTACTAAAGACCCTTAATCAACATAGCAAAAATTGGGCTATTACAATTCTTCCCCTCTTAAGAAAATTCATCCTCAAATTTTCAGA
The DNA here is from genome assembly GCA_019671005.1 of Hibiscus mutabilis. NCBI lineage: Eukaryota > Viridiplantae > Streptophyta > Magnoliopsida > Malvales > Malvaceae > Hibiscus > Hibiscus mutabilis. The sequence continues at coordinate 26,955,564 of CM033736.1, read as the reverse complement.
ACATACATGGTTCAAAAAGTTGCCGGTATTGCTCTTTCATTTTTTTATTCCTTATTTCTTTTAATTCCATATGCTAAAATTTTCATCGATTCTTCTTCATACATCAAATATCGGGTTGTAATTCAACTTTCTTTGGGTTGATAACGTGAAAAGGATCTGATCAATACCTTTGAAGCAAAATCATGTGAAATATATCGTGAGTCTTATTCGCCTCCGATGGTAAAGTCAATTAATAAGTCATTTGTCTATCTCTTTTAAGAGTCTCATACAACTCAATGAATCTGAGACCAAGCTTTCCTTTTGACCCAAAACATAATACCCTTTTCCAAGGTGAAACTTCCATACATATCTTGTTTCTGTCCCTTTTCTTTTTATCTGCATGTGCCTATTGTCGATCTACAACTCCTTTAGGATTATTTTAAAGAATCCTCACTTTGTCTTCTATTTCTCGAGTCAGATCAACTCTATTCACTTTTGGATTATTCTGAATATTTCAATCCTTTACCACAATCTTGTGTTTTCAATAATATAGACTTGTAACTTATCTTCAAAGATCAGAATAGTTTAGCTAAGAGCATCAGTTTCAGCCTTAGAATACACTAAATCAGAATAGTCTAGCTAAGAGCATCAATTTCAATAATATAGACTTGTAACTTATCTTCAAAGATCAGAATAGTCTATAAATACCACTATGAACTGGTCCAAGTAGGGTTGAAATACCTTATTCATCAGATCCTTATATGCGGCGGGGCGTTTGTAAGTCTAAACGGTGTCACTAAGAACTCGTAGTGTCCATAGCGAGTTCTGAGTGCTGTCTTCGGTATATTTTCATCTTTAACTTTTAACTGATAATAACCCAATTAAAGGTCAATCCTTTGGAAACTCAGCTACACCTCGAAGCTGGTCAAACAAATTCCCAATCCTTGGTAACGAATTATTTATTCTTTGTTGTTACCCTAATTAACTGTTGATGATCTATACTTAATCGTAAAGAATCATCTTTCTTCTTTAAGAATAATACTGAAGCACTTCATAGTAACTCACTCGATCGAATATAACTCCAATCTAATAGCTCTTGCAGTTGAGCTTTCAGCTCCTCTAACTTGGTTGATGCCTTTATGTAAGGTGCTATCAATACCTACTTTGATCTCGAATTAAACATCAATATTGAACTGTACCTCTTTATCTAGAGGTAATCCTAGTAATTCATCCGAAAACACATTTGGAAATTCCCTTACAATCGGAGTATCCTCTATCTTCTTATCTAATTTTTGCAATTTCGCTACATAAGCTAGGTACAATTCACAACCATACACATCATTTTCTAAGTAATCACTGCAGAGATCACCAACTTAAACAATCATTTCTTTCTTTCTCTATGATTATCCCAGATCTATTATATTCTGGAAATATATATTAATTACTCCTTATATTTTACATCTACATCTTATGCAGATAGCTAATTTATCTCAAGAATGACCTTAAATTCATAGAATAATAATTATATTCCTTGATTTACTAATAGGCAATTCTTACTGATTCATATCACTCTATCTCTGTAACCAAATGATTTACTGATAATCATATCAAATCTATTCAGTCGGTATCATATCAGCCACATACTGTTTTAATCCATTAAACTCACCCGAATATCATAGATAGTGCGGTTGGCTGTTATAAATTCAATTATTAACAAAATATTTCTCTTATGAACTAGTTGTTATTATACAGTCTTAATTACCCTCTGAAAGGATTTTTCCAGATCATCCCTAAGAAAATACTGTTACTGGGGCATTAGTCCACCAGTTACAAGCATGATCCTACAATAACAATATTGCTTCTTCTAGTTTTTTAGTGTTAATGCACTCCAAACCCATCGATAAAATTTTATTATCCTTTACTTCAAACAATCATTCATTGATCCACCATATTGATAATTGTCTTCTAAACTGGTTAAATACTACTCAATTATCCTTTTCTAACATACTCTTAACTTATTCCCATCATACTCTAAATTTTCATATTTCGACCTCCAGCTTATCTTAAATAGGCTGCCAGATTACATCTATAGTAATCTCCAACAATTCCATTCAATCATAAGCTTATTGTCTCATGACTACCTTTTTCTTTAAAATGTGTGTATGAGCCATTACTCTCTAAATTTCTTATAACTAATGCTATTATAAGCGTAAGTACAAATACATATATTAGAGACTAGCATATTATAATTACTGTACCAATTCTCTATTATACAGATAACACATCCTGAATAGAAGTTAACTTTTTCACTGTTTGTATCCACTATGGGTATTTTCTTAATCCTCGAAATTCGTCAACTGACGAAATCTAACAGTATCTTATTTTTCTTATAGTCATTAGAGTCTCATTCATACTATTGAGGAGCTACATCAAGTTATGCAAGCAATACATTAGTAACATCAAATCCTAGGGGCATGTACACTTTAGCAAAATCATATTGGACTCGGTTTAACCTATAGAATGGGCTAAACCTTTGCTCTGATACCACTAAATGTAACACCCTCAATGTATTTCGATATTCGAATACACATTAAAGATGTTACTAACTGATTTACACTAAATTTCAGACTTGTAATTTTTTTTTTCAGTTTTCAAACAAAACTATGTCTGGCAACCGCGGCTAGTTTCGACACTGAATTGGTGTATAAAATACTTTAAACAATTATTAAAACGAAAATAGGATTCAGGGTGAAAACTATGTGTGCTGCCTAGACCCTTTCTTGATTTAAAAATCGCTACGCGATAAACGACCAACTAAGTTTAAAATCGTCTGAAGCATCTTTCTAATATTTTTAATTTCTTAAACTTAGTCATGTTTCTAGATCATACATCTACATTAACTTATAAGTAGCATACGAAAATTTATTCATAAAATAGCTACTTATTTAAATTCTAAACATCCCTCACTAGACTAGGATGTGGTGATACTTACTGATAATGCAGATTAACTTGATCTAACAATGTGTAGCTCCTCCTATGCTATCTCGTCCGAAGTACCTACGTGTGATACGAAACACACGCTAAGTATAACTAAGTGATGCATAATCATAACAATGTAAAACAATGATTATAAATAACACAACTCTGCAAAATGGCAAGCGATTTCCAATTGCAGTAGATAACATTTTATCATGTATAGAACTACCTTACATGTATAGTTCATTTAACCAATATAATATTCAAACCATAGGATTCGATTTGTCTTACCAGTCTTGTATACATTAAGCTTTATAGCTTAACTATTTGCATAAATGCATTTAAAGTATTATAGCTCAAAGTATAAAATCATGTGATGCCAAGGTACGCGAGTCATCACGACACCGTAGTGTCTACGACGCCGTAATGTATGCATCGCCAAAGTGACTGAGATAAGTACGTACTCGAGGACACCCTTTTGCTCCTCATACTCGCACGTTTTGTGCTATTTAACACCATAGAGTTTGAACCGACTCTATAGAGTCTAACTTGACTCCGTAGAGTCTATCTCGACCCCGAAGAGTCTATCTCAACCCCAAAGAGTCTACATTGTCTATCTCGACCCCGAAGAGTCTACATTGTCTATCTCGACCTCAAAGAGTTTACATTGTTTATCTCAACTCTGAAGATTCTACATTGTTTACCTCGACTCTGAAGAGTCTACTTTGTTTACCTCGACTCCGAAGAGTCTACATTGTTTATCTTGACTCTGAAGAGTCTATAGTATTTATCTCGACCCCGAAGAGTCTACATTGTTTATCTCGACCCTGAATAGTCTACATTGTTTATCTTGACTCTGAAGAGTCTACATTGTCTATCTCGACTCTGAAGAGTCAACATTGTCTATCTCGACCCCGAAGAGTCTACATTGTCTATCTCGACACTGAAGAGTCTACATTGTTTATCTCGACCCCGAAGAGTCTACATTGTTTATCTCGACCCCGAAGAGTCTACTTTGTTTATCTCAACTCCAAAGTGTCTACATTGTCTATCTCGACCCTGAAGAGTCTACATTGTTTATCTCGACTCCGAAGAGTTTACATTGTTTATCTCGCACGGTAGTGCTATGACGCAGCTGCTAGGACTCTATGGATATCCAATTATACCAAAGACTCTCACACTAGTACTTGGGCCTATCAATATTTTTTTTTCATATTCTATATCCAATCCTTCAATACTATTGTCCATAATTCAATAATGAGAAGTGCATATTCAAATATCTAAAAATTCAATTTACCTTGAGTAAATCATTATGCTACAAACATTGTATTAATATGCCATTTAATATTTCCTGCTATTTGCATAAATAAGCCATCATACATTTTTATTTATACAAAGGCCGATTCATCGCAAGTCGTCCTATTTATCAACATGTCATAAATATATATAATGCAATCACCCATATCACATATATAATAAATAAGTAAAAATGCACTCACCTAGGTCATGCATGATATTAGCCTCACTAAGCTACTTCGATACTTTTTCCTTGCTTTCTTTTGATCTGGTACCCTTAGCCTCATTAATAGTTGTACAATACCATTTGAACATACATAACAATATTCATGTTAGATTTTTAATCTAACATTGCTTAACTATACTATACTAGTATAATTATCCGAATATAAAATATTTCCAAAAATTATTACTTTTTCCTTTAATAATGTCAAATTGTTCATTATGGACCCTAGTGACCATTTTGCACATTTTGCAATTTATTCAAGCTTAAATCACAATCATTCAATAATTCCATCATTTTTCACTAACTTTATTCAATACCCTTCCTCCACTAACTTTTACCAAAGTGACATTTTAGTCACTAATTTTACACATAAACTTGCAGACTTGTATCGAGTAATTAATCCGACATTTCTATAAATTTTCTCACATTTAGCTTACTTTAAGACCAAAGCTAAATTGGTCCTTGAAATAACCAGAGCTATCGAAATGGTCCATTTTCTATTTCCTTTCTTGTCAATTTAGTCCCTTGGATTCTAATCTCAATTCTAACCTCATAAAACATATTCAGATCATAAAATCTCATAATCATAATTTTCATAAAATTTTTCCATTATTCTTCCATGAGGCCAAATTGGTCACTTAGCTTTTTCTAGGCTCCTTTTTCATCCAAACAACATTCTAACATGCTCAAATTAATTTTTCCAACATATATTCTTTATTTCCAAGAATTAACACTTAAAACCCCAATTTATTCGTACATGATAAATTGGTTGTCTAAGCTTTTCAAGGACTTTATTTTGGTCATAATGCCATAATCAAGCATCTAAGTTCATAATCTCTTCAAATTCACCACAAGATTAACTTTCACAATATTTTCCCTAATTTATCAAGCATGCCAAAACTTAGAAGACCACTTAAGGATTTTTCATTCTAATATCAAAATCAAACTTCTAATATTGCCAATCTTTCATTTTCATCATCAATTTCAAAACCCTAAATAAAATCCCAAATTATAAGGTTAGGGTTTTTAGTCCTTAAACATGAAATTAATCACAATCTAAGCACGATTTCATCTCTACAACACTAATTTGCATAGATCAAGCTTCAATCTAAACATGGAACATAAAACCCTATTTTCTCTCTCTTCAAGAACATAATCAAATCTTCATAATTCTTGATAAAATTACTATCAAATGAAAGATAATTAAGCATAGATCATTTTTTTCCAAAGCAACATACCTTGATTCTAACTTTGGAGCCTTCAAAATTGCCAAGAAAAATTTTGTGTATTTTTTCTCTCCCTTTCCCCATGGTTTTCAAAAATATGGTGGAGGAAGATGAACATTTTGTTCATCTTTTTTTTTAATTTATGCCACATGTATTTGAGAAATTGAATTTTTTATTCAATTTAGTCCTTTTCCAAAATTAAACTCCAACTAAATCATAATTTACAAGTTGCCATTCTAGTTCAATTCCAACCAAATTCCATTCAACTCTAACCAAACTAGAGTAATGCTTTCACATGGGAAATTTGTAACACCTCGGTTTTGGGCCTAACAGTTTTGAGGTTTATTAGAAAGTCCGGTGGATCGGGTTAGAGGTTCGAGTCAGATTCGGGACCGTATATTTTTTGGTAAGATAAAAATATAGAAAAATAGTTAAAAATCATCTTTTAATATATATTTATTTTTTGAGGAATTAATTTTAGAAAAAGGAATTTGGAAATGTGACATGTTGGGTTAGTGACCAAAATGCGATTTTTGAAAACTATTTTAAGTGACTAAAATCAAAAGGGTCAAATTATTAGAATCCTTAAGGAGCTAATCTACCAAGTGTTTGCAGGTCGTTTCTCCCTTCAATTAAATTATTTTAAACATGTGTTTTAAAAGGTTGTTAATAAGGTGTATCTGTGAGTGGAAACTGGTTTTTAATGATTTAAAAAGGTTTGTAAAGGTTGTTGGGAGTTTAGGATAAGCGTGAGACACTTACCTAAGCTCGAAAGTAAGTTTCCCTTATTTTGCTCTTGAATGTCGGCTTAGATATGAGCATGTTGTTTGCATGTTTTGGTGATAAACATGGTATGCTTTACTTATTGGAAATGCATGATTTTGAGTATATATGCATGGGATTAAAAGTATATTAAATGCTATTGAACATTGGTTTTCATTCCGGTAGGGAATGACGTTATTGCATTGGCCATGAGATTTGCATATGTGGTGTTTTATGAAATGCATTGTAAAACAGTAAGTAAATGGTTTTGTAAATGATATATTGGCTATGTGACAAGGAGAGAAAACAATCGGATATAGTTGGCATGCCATAGGATAAAAAATGCACTATAAAATATAAACAAAATCGATCCTAGCCATAGGTCCTTGAGGTATGGTGGTTTAACAAGGCCAGTCGGACTATTGGGGACCTCATTTGGGACTTGCGGTTTAACTAGGCAACCCAAATTGATGGTGATCTTGCGGATTAACTAGGCAAGGTCGGTACACTTGCGGTTTAACTAGGCAAGGGTGGAATCTCGCGGTTTAACTAGGCAAGGGTGTCAAATCTTGCGTTTAACTAGGCAAGGTTTGGGATATCATATAGTTTAACTAGGCATGGTATGAGAGATCCGTGTATCCGATATGTGTATAGGATAGAGGTAGTCTATCTGGGTCACTATAAATGCCAATATATGTGGAAGTTCATGCGGTTGAACATTGTTCATAATGCTTTGAGATTTAAGCATGGCTGTTTTAAATGCTTTGGGATTTAAGCATGGATTGCATATGATGTTATATAAAGGTTATTATGTTTTGATTCGGTTGGAATCAATGAAAAGAGCTTAGGTTGTAAGCATGTTTTGGGATACATCATTGTTTATGAGCATCCTCACTAAGCATGTGTGCTTAAGCTCTCTTTTTCCTAATGATGCAGAGCACTAAAGTTCTGAGCAGCAAAGGCATGGTTTGCAAGGATCCAAGAGATAAACTACTTTTGAGCATGAATTCGGTTTATGTTTCCGGTTAATAAGGTAATGTGTTTGCCATGTTTTTGGGAGTTGTACATCTGTTGCATTGTGGTTCTTTAGAATGTTTCTTTACTGGTTTTGATGATGGTTATATGTAGATTAGCTTGATGTTCTTTTTACTTGCCTATAGTGAGGTTGGATGGACGATTAGGTATGCATTTAGAGTTTCCTTGTGGGATGCTATGTTGTGTTGGTATGACCAGGTTTCATATGCTATGTTGAGCGTGTTGGCATGTTGCTTATGCTGAGAATGGTATAAATGTGCAATTTTGTATGTTTGGCAAAGTGGTATAGGAAGCATGCCTCTAGAGTGGTCTTTTGGTAGTACAAGGATGTTTTAGGTGCCTAATCTTAGGATAGATTACAGTTTTGGTATAATCAAGTATACATCCTCTGGAGAAATTAGCACAGCTCCGATCCCATGGGCAAGGGCATTGGAGGCTCCATCAAAGTAAAGCTTCCACGAGCTGTCATCTGAAACAATGTTTTCCCCCATTGTAATAAACATCAAGTCCTCATCTGGGAAATTGAAGTTCAGTTATTCATAATCATCTGAAGCACGACTAGCTAAGAAATCCGCTATGGCACTTCCTTTCACAGCTTTCTGGCTCACATATACAATGTCAAACTCGGATAACAGCATCTTCCAGCGGGCCATCCTCCCTATTAATGCCGGTGCTTCGATTAGAAACTTCAAGGGGTCCAATTTGGATATCAACCAGGTGGTATGGTACAATATGTAATGTCTAAGCCTTTTGGTAGCCCAAACCAAAGCACAACATAGCTTCTGAATTGGCGGGTACTGCGTTTCGCAATCAGTGAACTTCTTGCTTAGATAATAGATGGCTCTTTCCTTCTTCCTAGACTCACCATGTTGCCCCAACACGCAACCCATCAAGTTTTCAAAAATTGTCATGTAAAGGATTAAGGGTCTGCTTGGTACCGGTGCGACTAAAACCAGAGCATTTGTCAAATACTTCTTAATCTTCTCCAGAGCTTCTTGACATTCTTCATCCCAGACCCCTGGGTTATTCTTCCTGAGTAATATGAAGATAAGGTTGCACTTATCTGTTATTTGAGAGATAAAACGGGAGATGTAGTTTAACCTTCCTATGAAACCTCATACTTCTTTCTGAGTATAGGGCGGTGGTAGGCCCTGGATGGCCTTTACTTTTTCTGGGTCGATCTCAATCCCTTTCCTACTCACTACAAACCCAAGAGTTTTCTAGATGTGACCGTGAAGGTGCATTTGGCCGGGTTAAGCTTCAGCTGGTATTTTTTTAGTCTTTGGAATAGCTTTTTCAGGTTTTGAAGGTGCTCTTCCTCTGTTCGGGACTTAGCGATAATATCATATACGTATACCTCTATCTCTTTGTGTATCATATCATGGAAGAGAGTCACCATTGCTCTTTGATAGGTCGCTCCTGCGTTCTTGAGTTTGAAGGGCATCACCTTGTAACAAAATGTGCCCCACATGGTTACAAACGTGGTATTCTCCATGTCTTCTAGGTCCATCTTTATCTAGTTGTATCCTGAGAAACCGTCCATGAATGAGAACCATGAGTGTCCCGCAGTATTGTCAACCAACGTGTCAATATGTGGCAAAGGGAAATTGTCTTTGGGGCTTGCTCGATTGAGATCCCTGTAATCTACACACATGCGGACCTTCCCATCCTTCTTTGGCACCGGTAAAATGTTTGCAACCCATTCAGGGTATTTGGTAACTTCAAGGAAACCAACATCGAATTGCTTTTTACCTCTTCTCTGATCTTTAACAACATGTCAGGCCTCATTCTTCTGAGCTTTTGCTGGATTGGTTTGCATTTTGGCCTTGTTGGCAGCTTGTGCACCACTATGTCTATGCTCAAACCCGGCATATCTTGATAAGTCCAAGCAAAGATGTCCTTGAACTCTTGGAGCATGGCTATTAGTTCATGCCTGGTTTCTGAGAAAAATGTAGTCCCAATTTTCACTTCTTTTCTTTCCTCATCGGTTCCAAAGTTTACAATTTATGTTTCTTCTTGGTGGGGCATGATTTGCGTTTCTTCATTGGCCATCATCCTTATCAACTCTTCAGGTACCTCGCATTCTGCCTCATCGTCTTCTTCTTCAATTTTTTTCCGAGATCTCGAGGCATTCAAAATCTACCTCAGGATTGGATTCTGAATTATTCATACAATTAATTATGGGGACCCTACACGAAATGAGAACGAATTTATTGGGAAGAGAATGATTTTAAATGAAGTGAATGAATATGAATAAGAAATGAATGAAATAAATGAGATATTTTCCATTTGAGAAAATGAGGAAGATATTCTTTCATTGCAAACAAAAAGTTAACATAGGTGCCCTATACAAAAGATTCCCATTGCTTATGGGCGAAAACAAAAAGGGTTAATTCTGAGCATTACTCTGATCTGGCCCTAAAGACTATAGGTAGATCAACGTAGCTACAATTATTGAGAGTTTCCTCAGGACGACATGGGCGGATGCTGGTCAACACGCTGCTGCTATTGCCATTTTCAGCTATCATGTTGATGGACATCCCTTCAAGAGATTCACTGAACATCTCATTCTCATTGAGTATGTTATTTTCTCTAATGGCTTCTTCTACTTTCGGTCCTGTATGGTCGAATCCTCTAGAGACAAAATCTCCTTCATATGAGGGAAATACATGGGTCTCCATGGAATGTCTTCTCCCTTGAGTTTGGCCCTCATTTGTTCTTCTTTTCTCATATACTCCTCTCTTTTTTGCTGAACACTTGGTTTGTAGCCGAGCCTAAAACGATCCTTATTGGTGATGACACTTATGGGTCGCAGGCTTCCCTACAATCTCCTTCCTAGTCCCCTTCCTACCTTGGCTCCTCGGCCTAGAGTTTCAGACACGGTCATCTTAATATAGTTGGATAACCTAGGGCTGGGGATCCGATTACCTTCCACCACAAATGTAGCATTTACAAGCTCCAATGCTCAAAAAGAACATTCTACAGTATCTTCGGCGTTTTGGATGTAGGGGGCATCTGACGTTTTCGAGGCAATGATCTCCTATTCAGCCTCTACAGTTACCAACTTGCCTTCGATCACAAACTTCAATTTTTGATGGAGTATGAAGGAACAGCTCCTGTAGAGTGAATCCATGGTCTTCCCAATAAACAGTTGTAGGTTAGTTTTATGTCCATCACCACAAAGTCGATTGTGTACTCGGTCGACCCAATCAACAAAGGCACCTCGATCCTTCCAAGAGCTCCCCTTTTGTGTACCGTCAAAAGCTCTCACGGAGTTGTGACAGGGTTTCATGTGGGAATCATTTATCAACAGCTTTTGCAGAGTCACAATCAGTAGTACGTTTAATGTTGACCCATTATCAATCAATACTCTTGGCAACACATACCCTTTGCAGTGGGTCGTGATGTTGAGAGCCTTGGTGGACCCCCTACCTCCTTCCGGGATCTCGTCATCGCTGAATGTAATGTGGTTGTATGCGGTGATGTGCCCCACTATTTTGTCCAGCTTGGACAGAAATGTCACTGGGTACAAATGTTTGATTCAGCACCTTTAACAATGCATCACGATGATTCTCCAAACTTAAAAGCAGCTCCAACACTGTGATCCTCGTTGGTTGTTTTCGCAGCTGCTCTACTACATTGTATTCGCTGTGCCTCAGGAACTTCAGAAATTCCTGCACCTGAGCCTCAGTCACAGGCTCATTAATCTTTGGAGGGGGCTCCTCTCCAAATACTTGTGCAAGACTAGCTAATTTACCTTCTCCCTTATCCTTTGCAGCTTCAGTAGACTTCAAAGCTGCCAAAGAATAGCACCTGCCGCTCCTCGTGAAGTGGCCTACTTCATTAACAATTTCATATTTCTTGGTCTGCTCATCTTCTTGTGTCGGTTCTTCTTCTACCGTTTGTTTCTTCTCCTCACAGGGTTCAGGCTTCTCTAGTATAGTCACATTAGCGGTATAATTTCTAAGGGGCCCGCCGCATGTCTTTGAACGGAAACGGGGCAAGAGCTGAGATGATGATTTTGGGAGACACTTTTATAGCTGCTCTTTGAGATGAACTTGCTTCCTCTGATCTGAAGGAGACGACAAAGGGCCTGTCTCTCCCATACTTGAGGTTGGGGCTATCTAACGTACATACATCTAACCCCTACCTTCCTGCAGCCTCCTCAAAGAACTCTATCTTCTTACTGTCCATTAGCTGTTGAATCACCCTCCTAAATTCTTTACATTGTTGGATGTCGTGTCCCCCGTCCTAGTGGAACTCACAATAAGCTGTGCAGCCTTTCTGTACCACTACCATACCCTGTCAATCAAACTGGCCATGCATAATTGTTGGAAAACCCACCATAAGAGAGACTTAATTTCAGACACATCTTCTTTAGCCTTCCTAGCAGAGTACTACTCGATAGCATTCACTCCACGATTCCCGTGATTGGACAACAAGTTAGCAGCCACATTTGGTTCTTCAAATTTTAATACCCCAGAATTAATCAAACTCTGCACGAGCATCTTGAATACGAGGCAATTTTCTGTGGGATGACCAGGGGCACCACCATGATAATCACATTGTGTATTCAGATCATACCATGACAGAAACGGGGGTTTGATCGGAGTAACATAGTATGGGCGGACCAAATCAGCTTTGTGCAACTGAGAATAAAGCTCAGAGTACGAAACTGGCAACAGAGTAAAGGATGCTTTCTCTTGTTCCTTTGTCGGAGCTTTCCCTTCTCTTTGGTTTGTGTTTTGAACCTTCGCTGTTGATGCTTATGGTTGGTAGACTGTAAAGTTCTTCAGGGTAGTTTAAGTACTCGTATTGTTTACTTTATTCTCTCTCTTTTTGTTGTATTTCTAAGAGTTATCTCCGCTATCAATCATGCCACTTTTTATTGCTAATTCGAGAGACTCCCCGGTCCTGATCAAATCGGCAAAGCTCTGAGTTGTATTCTTAATGAGGCGATCGAATAGTGTTCCCTTCAGAGTATTCATGAACAGGGGCGTGATCTCATGCTCAGGAATTGGTGGCTGGATTTGAGCAGCCACCTCTGGGCGTACTGTCACAGACTTTCATTAGACTTTTGTCCCATGTTTTCTAACATGATCTTGCTAGGGGTCATATCCATCACATGTTTGTTCTGCTCAATAAATGCCTTCGAAAGGTCATTCCAGGACTTGATACTTGCCTGGCTTAATTGGGTGTACCACCGAAGTGCTGCCCAGTCAGACTATCCTTTAAATAGTGTATCAAAAGCTTTTCATCTTTAACATAGGCCGCCATCTTTCGACAATACACGGTCACATGCGCGGAAGGACATGTAGTTCCATCATACTTGTCAAACTCTGGAGTCTTAAATTTTGGCGGTAAAACAAGGTCGGATACCAGGCTCAGATCACTAGCCTCATTCCCTGGTTCATCTGGAGTTTGCAGCGCTCTAAACTTTTCCTCCATGAGACGAAACCTTTCTTCCCACTTCTTTTCTACCTCTGTTCTGATTTTCTCGACCAGATTCAAATCTGGCACCTCTTCTTCGTAGAATGCCTCTGTATCCACGGGTTGGCTTTTGGATGCCCCTTCTTGATGACTAATAGATACCCCTGAAGGGTCAATGTATACTCTTTTTGCCAGACTTGGCGTCTTTGGTTGAACCCTACTGTGAGATGTAATACCTCCGGCTCCTGGGCGATTTCATCTTCAACCTTTTCTTTCCCAAGGCTTTTTGCCAGCAATGCAGTTATGTCGGATACTATCGCAGCTTGTGATTGAGCGATCTGATCGTTGAAGCTCTTATTGGCTTCATCAAAACGTACTTCCAAATCTTTCGCCTCTTTTCTAAATTAACTATTCTATCTTCCATCAATTTGCTTCGGAACCGAGTAAAATATGGATGCTGAATGGTTGCGGCTTAACTTTTAGTTTAACTGCCACAATATTTACACTATTAATATTTTTGCAACAAAGATGAATGCATGTATAATGATGCAAATGTCATGATGCAATGCAAGCATGTATGCAAATAAAGGTACTGATTCCGCTGGTAATCACACTTTTGAACTACTTTCATAGGAATTAAAGGGTCCAGATTACAAAATATCAAAGAAGAGTCTTACACATAAGCCCTAGCTCTATCTCCTAACTTCTCGATAGCCCTGAGCAGCTTGATGAACCTAGGTGCTTCTTTCATGTCTGAGTTATGAAAGGTCGAAGAGCTTCGGCTTCAGTAGCTAAGTTATTCACGTGTCCCGCAACCTATCGTATCTCCACCATCAGGGTCGCATAATACTGGTCTCTGTCTTGAATCATCTGGGAGGCATCATGAAGTCTTGGTCGCCAATAATTATCTCCACCTGCTGCAGCTTCTTCAAATACTCTAATTCTCCCTCTGTAATCCTGAACAGTTGTTTCGAATGACTCAATGCGGGCTCGCAACATACAAATTTCACTCTCCCTTTTTTGCAGTTCGATGAAGCCATTCCTCTGATGATAAGTCTGAAAGGACTGCTCTAACTCTGTCAGTCTCCCTTCTAACTCGGCGTTCTGATCTTGGCTCTAATTCAGGCTTTGAACGGTGTCGTTGTACAGGTTTTGCATCTCTAGTAGTCTATTCCTGCTCCCCATGGATTTCCTTTTCCAAACGGCAGTGTTCTCTCTTTTGTAGATGATTGCTTGCTAGCCTTTGTCAATCTCTTGCCTAGCTCTTTCTTTCTCTTGGTTAATGGCATCCCTAAAAGACTGTCCTTCACTCTCGATGGCTAACTTGCAACTTTCTACCTCTTTCTCGATTGCTTGCTTGACTTTCTCTCGTTCTTCTTCGACTAAACGCATGCCATTCATCTTTTCCTTCTCTATGGCTAGGAATTCGCTTCAGCCGGTATTCTGCACCTTTGCTTGAAGTTGGAGAATATCTTTCCGATAAATGGAATTCTTCTCACTTAGATCTGCATTGAGCCTCTTTATTTGCCTAATAGTCCCATCTCATTCGTCGACATTTAAACTTGCCTTGTAGAGTTCATCTATATGCTGAGTTTGTAGAGCCTCCATCTTCTTCTTGACCTCCTCGAGTTCATTTCACAAAATATCAGCCTCGGAAGGTACTATCCTTATATGTTCCTCAAGTGACATGGTTGGTCCTTGGTCAGGTTATAGAATCTTATCGTTAACCCTCAAACGCCTCCAAAGATCGTAATTCGGGGTGATCATGGGCTCGGTATCTCCTTCTACCCTGATTTGATAATAGTGATCCCAAGCCCTCATGATGGTTTGAACCTTCGTCATGAACTCACCCTTGAAAGGAAACTTACTTCGACTTAGACCGGCGGTGATGGGAACAAACTGTATCGATCCGAATTGTCGGGACACCTAAAGCGGAGCGCAAGCAATCCAACCATATAGCCCTAACATCATCAACCAGTCATAATCACCGCAGCTGTATAAGAAGTAACTAACCCTACCGAGCCACGTAACTCTCCACACTATGCCTTCATCTTGAATGTTCCTAAAGATTTGGAACCATTTCTTCCTATTTAAGTCTTCTCGCCATTCCTTCGCTAAATACTCCCGCAAAGGTGAAAAGTATCAGAATAGTATTCCCGATAAAACCCCCGTCGGTGTCTTCGACATGTGGCTCTGGATCCAAACCTTTAGTAATTGTGCACACCCTCTAAAACGTCATTCTCCATGCTTTCGGCTCGTATTCAAAGAAATGAAGGTTTCAGTTAAAATGGCCGGTACTGGGTGCGCTCAAATATGTCTAGAATGGCTACGTCGATGTTTCCAAGAACCCTCGAAAAGATGACCAAACCATATATTCCTAAGGCAAATAGGTCCATCTTCTTTACCTCATCTGGGTACGCTGATATGATGTCTCAGATACTCTCCCAAGCAAAGGCTAGGCTGTCTCCTCGGACCTGGATCAGTCTATTAACCCAATCGTCTCTCATCCCGGCAAAGGTCTTGAGCTTCGAAGAGTAATTCTGGTTCCTCGGTGGCTTCGCATAGATCCAATCTTTCTGGACATTCTTCTGATTAAGTAGGGCCATGTACTCCTCTACCGTAGGCATCATATCTTGACCGTTGAAAGTGAAGCAGCAAAAAGTGGGATTCCATAACTGGAAGATGGCTCTGAGTAGAGGCTGGTTGACCCGGACATACATCAACTACGCTTTGTCACTGTAACTATCACAAAATAAGTCTTGTAGTCTTCGATCCCATCCTTCCCAAATTCTTGTAAGATCCCATAGGTCATTTTGTTGAAGGCTCACGTAAGTATACCTTGCTACTATGCGCTCGCTTGGCAAACTGTTCCCTTGGGTCCTCTGATTGACTTCTGACTAGTGTCTGACAGCTGAGTTGAGTTTGTCCTTCTTAAGATACCTTTTCCCATGATGAAAGATTTTCTGATCGGGCAAACCACTTGATCCAGTACCTTTATGTAATGCAAATGCAATGATGTATGTAAAAAAAACAAAAAAGAAAGCGAGTCAGTACCAGATAAAATAAACAAATTAAATAAAGTAAATAAACAAAACAACCCTATTTACATCCCGTCTAAAACACCTAGGTTATCCGCATGGCTCTAAAAGGGTGGGTCTCTATGTGTTCTCTACATGTAGTGTTGGTGGTAGGAGGTACCCGAACTATCATTGCTGTCCCCTACTAAGGGTAACAAGGCCCCCGATCATCACCCATTATAGGCTCCTTTCAACCGGGTTCAATTTAGGGGACCCATTCGCTTATGCCCCTACGAAGGAACGATATCCTCATGAAAGCATAAGGTACTCGAGCCTCGAAGGTACTTTGCTAGGCCCATACGAAGGAACGATATCCTCACGAAAGCACTAGCATTTTCCCCCACTTAAAAGGACGGGTTTATATGCCAAAATTTTAAATGCGTTAAAATAAACGTGCAATTATAACCAAATGTTAATTTAATAGTCACTTTAATCTGGAACCTCCGATATTAGTAAAGCGGTAATTATTTAAAAAAGCTTGACTCTCATTTGTTTTTGAAAAACAGGAACTATCCCCAGCAGAGTCGCCATCAGTAGCGATCTCTTTTTTTGTATATTTCAAAACTGGTAACTGATGTCTTACAACCTTTGGGTTGGTTTACATATATCTCTGAGTTCTCTGATCGTTTTGGGAGAAAAACAAGATAAAACACATATATTTTTTGATTCGGTAACTGACAAGACATTTTTCTGTCTTTTGCACGTCCTAAATGGTGGTTGGAGCTGGTGGTACGGTGGAGCATGGCGGTGGTGTTCTTTTTGCCATATGCATTCTCGACCGTTGGATCAGATCTGATCCAACGGCTGAAATGCCTTGCTGCATGGATGGCCCGGATTTGATCTTGAGGGCGGTGGGATTGCTTGTGATGGTGACACGTGGCATCTGGGAAATCGAGGGGCCTTGTACGTGGACATCACGCTCGCGTGGGAGATAGACAGCCTACGCATAGCTTCACGCGGCCAGCTGGAAGGATGCTCTTCTCTCAACCATGGCTGTTGGATCAAGATCTGATCCAACGGCCCAGGATCGGCTGCGCCCTGAAACAAAAGAATTTAGGGTTCTATTAGGATTTGGTTTTGGGTTTGGGCCATGTAATATGTATTTGGGTTATGTAAATGATGGACTTTGACTGTTGATTGTTTGGGTTTAAATTAATTTCTGGATTTTATTTTACATTAGTCCAATAGTAATATTAATATTAGTAATAATAATAATAATAAATAAAACACTGATAACCATACGTACACACATACACACAAGCATATATACATGTGCATTTTTATACATAGAAAATTGATATAACCAAGTGCAGCCTAATACGTATACAGACTATTAAAACATACGTGACATGTGACATACGTACGACATACATATTAATTATTAATACGTACACATATGTAGTAGATAATATATATGCACATATCACGCACATTATACGTATTCTAATCACACATATAATAAACATATAATATAATATGTATACATGCAATATTAATATATTAATTATTAAACTAACATAGATTAATACAATATTTATAAACCGGAT
Organism: Hibiscus mutabilis; assembly: GCA_019671005.1. NCBI lineage: Eukaryota > Viridiplantae > Streptophyta > Magnoliopsida > Malvales > Malvaceae > Hibiscus > Hibiscus mutabilis. The sequence continues at coordinate 26,938,010 of CM033736.1, read as the reverse complement.
AAAAATGAGTGATTAGAAATTGCATCTAGAATTGTGTGCAAAACCAGCTAAATTTGACATTACAAGCCCAGGCGTACCGATACGCGGGGGACCATATCGGTACGGCTAGGCAGATAAGGGCAGGGTGTTTCGATACAGGCATGGGCGTTTCGATACGCCTAATGGTTACTGGAAATTTTACTTTTTGGAAAGAGCCCGCGTACCGAAACACCAAGGGACTGTATCGGTACGTTGTGAAATGGTTTTAAAAGTATTTTATATTCAAAAAGGTGTACCGGTACAGGTCTTACCGTATAGAAACGATGAGTTCATATTCGTATCAATACAAGACTCAGCGTATCGATACAGATATCGTTATTTTTGTTAATGTCCTGGGTTGACAGTTATGTTTTCTTTTGTTTTAGTCCCTAAAGCTTGCTTTGCCAGTTGTGTGAACATGGATGATCATTTGAAGCTGATTTTTGGCACATAAGCATGAAATGTACTTAATTAAAGGTCGGTAACTTAAAATTTGAAAAGTTCTGTTATTTTTGCTAAAATTACGTTTTGGTCCCTAATTCATGTTTAAGGCCAATCGGACATCGATGCAATGCCCGATTGAGTTTAGTGCTTACCTGTGAATAGTATGATCATGTAGGAAAGCATTAATGCATCTAGACAAGATAAAAGAAAAAAATGGACGTGTTTTAGGTTTAATCTTTCTGGTTTACTTCGGTAAACCTAATATTGCTAGCTCGGTTCGGTCTTGCAACTAGGCCGGGTCGAGGGGGTTACAAAATTACCATATTACCCATGATACTTTCAAAATATTTCAAATTTGCCTTTGTGACCTAATACCAAATTACCAAAACTAGTCACTTAAATCACAATTTTTTGTTATTTTATAAAAATCCAACTATTCTAGTTAGATCATAATCAACCAATTAATAATTTATTCATAAAATAATATTTTATGAATTTTCCGCGACTTATGGTACAGCCTCTAAAATTTCGATTTGATCCGATTTCCTAATATTCACTTACTACCTCTACTACGATTTCCCCTTCACCGGCTATCAAATAAATTCTAAAAATTCCTTATTTCCATATCTGAAAATAAATAATATTATCAAATAAATATTCCATATTTACGAAGTCAAACTTAAAATTTTGACTCGGTCAAAATATATCGATAATTACCCGAAATATTCATCGGATACAATTTCTTTTAATATTTCTTAATCAGTTATTCATATGAATAATATTAACTCAGACCGATTCCTTTTTATAGGTTACCCATCATATGCCTTGAGCACGCTTAACTTTGTAGTTCGACCAAAATTCGATATCTTATACTACATTTTTATTCTCGGAGTGTATATCAGATTTTTCTCCATGATTTGTTTAATCCATGTACAAGATAAAATAATTACTGATGAAGTCTCCATGTAATTTTATTCGAATCAAATATCTGCTCATTTCTCTAATTGTTCGATCGAGAATAAATTTCTACATAAAGTCTTATACCGGAAATCTATCTATACAGATCATCTTCCTATAACATGTACTACTTATTTGTGGAGTAAAAACATTTAATAGTAAAATTATCCATCAGGTGCCTATACTTTTCCCATCTTTAAACTCTAGACACCAAACTTTGACTTGCTATCATTTTAGTCACTAAGTTAGCTTTTAAGCCCTTATCTTAGTACGAAATGACCCTTAATCAACATAGCAAAATTTGGGGTATTACAATTTTGCTATGTAAGAGATATTTTAAACTGAAAAGGATATTTGGTATTATTTTAAGCAAAAAATAAAGAAGAAAAATAAGGTTTCGTTGGGTGTTGTTGTCGTGGGGTATTGGGGAGAGAAAATAAAATTTTCAAGTTCAATTTTCAAGTATTTCAAGCAAGAATCAAGGTTAGTCCTTGAAGCAAAAATTAATCCTTGTTCAATTCTCTTTCATTTGGTAGTAATTTTACATGGTACTAGGAAGAAGTGTTCATGGTTTGATGAGAGAGAAAATTTAGGGTTTATGGATTTGTTTAAATTAAGGCTTGATTTAGTTGAATCAAGTATAGAAATGATATTTACAAGCTTTGACTTGAATTAATTTCATGTCTATATGCAAAACCCCTAAATTTTGAAGATTAGAGTTTATCTTAGGGTATGAAATTTTAGAACATGATTGAAGAATAAATGGTTCTATGTGTTGTTTTACAGTGATTGGAATGAAAATCCCTAATTAGATTGTAATAGGGACCAAAATGTCAACTTTGTAAAGTTTAAGGATTTGATTGTTGAGCTTGTATTTGAAGAATACTATGTTGGAAAATTAATTTAAGTGATTGGAATTGAATAGTTTGATATTGTACAAGTTTAATTTTGATGTTTGGATCAAAATAAAGTTCTTGAATGATAGAAGGGCCAAAACGGCAAACATGAAGAGGTTTAGGGATTGAAGCGTGAGATTGAAAATTTATGAGTACTTAAGTTAGATTATTGATTTAAGTACTTGAATTGAATAAAGGAAGGGAATAGTAGCTTAATTACTTGAAGGACTAATTCGCCCAAGTATGAAAGTTTAGGGACCAATCCGGCAATGTAGTTTTTGATGAAAGATGCAAAGAGAACTTATGAATACAAGCTTCATTTAGTCATTTGAAGTAAAATAATAGGACTAAATTAACAAGTAAAGAAATAAGGAGAAGTTATGGTAAATTTTAGAAACTAATTATGGGAAGTTAGGTTAAATTTAAATTATGGCAGTAAGTTTAGAAATTCACCATAAATTCTATAAAAATGATTAGATGGTGAATTTTATAAGGATATAAAGGTATGTCAGTCTAGTTTCATTTACAACAAACAGAAGTTGATTTCGAGTTTAGAGCTAAAAGATATGAATTTTTAATCGAATGAAGGTCAGAAAAATTGTAGAGCAGTTTTCTGCCTGGATAGTCTGTGACGTGAATTCAGTGATGTTTCATAATTTTTGTGGAATTTATTAATTTATGTAGCTCATACCATTATAACCGTTGTCGAATCTAGTTTCTCTAATATAAAGGAAATTAAGATCCAATATGTATCAAGTCTGTACAAGTAAATCGTTGAAAGTAGTGCAAGCTGTCAAAAAATGGAATTTGAAACATTTTGTATTTAAATGTTAGTTAACAAGCTTGGAAGAATTATTGGAAGTTTGAATTGGTCACTAAGGACCATAAGTCTCATTCGGTAATTGTAAAGAAAATTTGGGGAAATTTTAGAAATATTTTATTTTCGAATGATTATGTTAAAAAGCAAGATTAAGGTATTGTTAGAATCGAGTCTAACAAATATTTTACTGTACTCATGTGATTAATGAAGTCGAATCTGAATCAGAGAAGGTTTGAGTTACAATGAAAGAAAGGATCGAACTATGACTTAGTGAGGCATCATGTTAAGTAGCCAAGGTGAGTGCATCTTTACCTATTATATATATATGATATGAGGAAGACTTGCGATGAGTCAACCTTGATATTAATGAAAAAGTATGTTGATCAAAGTTATGCAAATGACATGAAATATTAAATGGCTTATGTGATACATTGATATGGCCTAAAGATTTATCTATGATAAATCAGATTTTAGATATTGGGTATGAACTGCCTAATATCGACTATATGATTTACATTGATCCATAATACAGTAATGGCAAGTACATATGAAAAATTATGATGAAATATGGGATGTGAATTGCCCGTTTACATGAACGATACTGATTGATTGATAATGAAATGCCCAAGTATTATGATATGAGAGTTCATGGAATAGGTGGATATCCATAGAGTCTTTAGCAGCAGCATCACTCAAGTTATGATATGATTACATGTTTTGTGACTACTACGATGTCACTTCCACCTTGGGGGCCCAAGCCCTTGGTGTTGCACCCTGGGGATCCAAGCCTATATTGCTAATGGCACTAACGAGGTGCTTTATTAAGGAGCAAAGAGCGTCCTCGAATACGTACTCATCTGTCATGTTCAAGTTAGGCACTACGGTGTCACTTTCACCTTGGGGACCCAAGCCCTTGTTGTGCACCCTGAGGATCCAAGCCCACATTGCTAATGGCATTGACGAGGTGCTTTTATGAGGAGCAAAGAGCGTCCTTGAGTACGTACTCATGTTCACGTTATGTTAGACACTATGGTGTCTTATCAAGATGACTCACGCACCTTGATCTCAATTATATACTTTGGGCAAATTTAAAAGCTTAATAAAAGTGGAGGTAATCGAGCTAGTGAGCTTGGCAAATTCCGTTATGTACTAAGTTTTCTGCATAGTTTTGGTACTAAGTACGAGAAATAACAGGTTCTCCGTACTCTCTGTATATCTATGTATTTTCAGTAAGATCGGTATTTTCTCGATTATGTTAAGCTCAGTAATATTTGTATTTCTTTGTTTGATATGTTAGGCAAAGAATTAGAATTATGATAAAGTTTATCATGAAATACCATAGAAACTTGTTATATTATGCTATGAGAAGCATGTTGAAGTATGTCAAGTAAACATGATGAACTTAATACAAGTAATTTATCAGTTATACTTAGATAAGCTAGATATAAAAATAGGCCTTAAATTATATTCTTGTTAGTTATTTGATAACCTTGCTTTGCCTCACTAAGTGAATACTTAGCGTGTGTTGTTTCACACGTAGGTTATTGGAAAATTACCGGAAGAGGAGTCAATCATGTTGATCAAGTTGCAATCTGCCAAACATCAGTAAGACATTATAATTTATGATATTCTCTACTGGGCATGTATCAATTTATTCATTAGTTGTTTTAAAGGTATAAATTTGATTAATAGTCAAATAAATATGAATTATTCGTATGGTTAAAGAATTATCGGTGATGATATTTAATTGGTTAACAATTTATTTATCATTTATAGCATAACGATTTTAAATTCAAGAAAGGGCTTAGGTAGTGTACCTAGCTTTTACCATGAGATATATACTTATTTTAATAGCTGACTAACATGTTTTATAAACCAATTCAGGGTCAAAACTAGCAATATGCAAATAGGCTATGAAAACCTCGAAAGTCGAGAAAGAGTTATTTTATAAACTAGTTTTATGTTAGATGTTTAAAAACTTATAAGTCAGGAAATCAGTTAAATAATTTAGTAACATGTTCAATGTGTATTAATCATCAAATATACGTTGAGGGTGTTACATTTAGTGGTATCAGAGCTATAGGTTTAGCCGGTTCTAGATACTAAACTATATTTATTACAAGTTTGTCAGTAAATACATGCCCGTAGTATGTCATATTACTGATGTGTTGATTGCATGACTTGATGCTTCTCGTCAATAGTATGAGTTGGCATAAGGCTGATATAAGAAAAGTAAGGTGTTGCTAGATTTCTTCAATTGACGAATTTTGGGAGCAAGGGAAGATAATAGAAACATTGGGACAAATTTGATAGGAGTAGTACTTATAATAGTAGATCAAGCATGGGTTGAAAATTCGAGGACGAATTTTCTTAAAGGAGGGGAGAATTGTAACACCCCAAAATTTTGTTAAACAGTATTAAGGTCATTTGGTACTAAGTTAGTAGCTTAAAAGCTAACTTAGTGACTAAAATGACAAAAATGGAAAAGTTAGAATTTCTTTAATTAGGAGCTTTAGAAAAGAAATTTTTGAGGTTTAAAGGTATCATAAGATAGAGAGTAAGCAGATTACGGCACATGCAAAATTTGGTTGAAATTCGATAAAAAATTGGAATAGGAATTGAAGGTTAAAGTTTAGTGACTAAAATGACAATTTTCAAAAGTTTGTTGCTAAATCATAAAGAAAGGAAAAGTTTAAATCCATAATAAAAAATTCGTCCAATAAATAAATTTTATCTTGTAGATGGATAAATTCGGTTAGTGAGTAAAATTTGATATAGGCCTCGGGAATAAAAATGCAATATAAGGTATCAAATTTGGATCGAATAAAATTATTAAGTGTGCTCAGACCAGGGAAACACTAGGATGAGTGACCTTCGGGAAGGTCCCATAAAATTGTTTCTGATCGATATTTTAGACTCAGTAAGAGTAGAGAATATTCATATGAATTTTCGATAAAGGATTTCTAAGAGAAATTTTACTCGATGCGGATTTTTGATAATTATCGTAATAATAGACTGAGTTAGGAAAATTCAGTCTAAGTCCTTAGGAAAGGAAGTTTTTATGAGATAATAGTATTAATTTTTAGAATATGGAAATATAGAATTTTTAGAATAAATCTAAATGCTCAATAAATGTAAAATCCTAGTAGAAGTGTTTTGTGAATATCGGGAAATCGGATCGAGTTAAAATTTCAAAGGCTGCTCCATAAGCCATGGAAAATCATAAAATAATATTTATGGAATAGTGGCCGGTCAAGAAGGAACTAATTTAGTTAGATTGTAATGGAATGACAATTTTGAAACAAACTAGTAAATAAAGACTAGTTGGAGGGCAAATTGGTCATTTGGCAAGGATGGCAATTTTGAAATATTTTAAAATTAGTATGGGCATTTTAGTAATTTCTAATCTCAAGAATTAATCCTAGCCATTGATTGAAGATAGGATCAATTTGGAGCCTTGAATTATAAGGGTAAAATGGTCATTTTGCTATGCAAGAGATATTTTAAATTAAAAAGGATATTTGGTATTATTTTAAGCAAAAAATAAAGAAGAAAAATAAGGTTTCTTTCGGTGTTGTTGTCATGGGGTATTGGGGAGAGAAAAGAAAATTTTCAAGTTCATTTTTCAAGTATTTCAACCAAGAATCAAGTTTAGTTCAAGAACGAAAAATTAATCCTTTTACAATTCTCTTTCATTTGGTAGTAATTTTACATGCTACTATGAAGATGTGTTCATGGTTTGATGAGAGAGAAAATTTAGGGTTTATGGATTTGTTTGAATTAAGGCTTGATTTTGTTGAATCAAGTATAGAAATGATATTTACAAGCTTTGAATTGAATTAATTTCATGTCTAGATGCAAAACCCCTAAATTTTGAAGATTAGGGTTTATGTTAAGGTATGGAATTTTAGAACATGATTGAAGAATAAATGGTTCTATGTGTTGTTTTAAGGTGATTGGAATGAAAATCCCTAATTATATAGTAATAGGGACCAAAATGTCAACTTTGTAAAGTTTAAGGATTTGATTGTTGAGCTTGTATTTATGAATACTATGTTGGAAAATTAATTTAAGTGATTGGAATTGAAGAATTTGATATTGTACAAGTTTAATTTTGATGTTTGCATCAAAATAAAGTTCTTGAATGATAGAAGGGCCAAAACGACAAACATGAAGAGTTTAGGATTGAAGTGTGATATTAAAATTTATGAGTACTTAAGTTAGATTATTGATTTAAGTACTTGAATTGAATAAAGGAAGGGAATAGTAGCTTAATTACTTGAAGGACTAATTCGGCCAAGTATAAAAGTTTAAAGACCAATTCAGCAATGTAGTCTTTAATGAAAGATGTAAAGAGAACTTATGAATACAAGCTTCATTTAGTCATTTGAATTTAAATAATAGGAATTAATTGAAAAGTAAAGAAATAAGGAGAAGCTATGGCAAATTTTAGAAACTAATTATGGGGAGTTAGGTTGAATTTAAATTATGGCAGTAAGTTTAGAAATTCACCATAAATTCTATAAAAATGATTAGATGGTGAATTTTATACTGATATAAAAGTACGTCAGTCTAGTTTCATTTCCAACAAACGAAAACTGATTTCGAGTTCCGAGTTAAAAGATATGAATTTTTAATCGAATGAAGGTTAGAAAAATTATAGAGAAGTTTTTTGTTTGTATAGTATGTGATGTGAATTCAGTGATTTTTTATAATTTTTGTAGATTTTATTAATTTATGTGGCTTATACCGTTAGAACCGTTATCGAATATAGTTTCTCTAGTATAAAGGAAATTAAGATCTAGTATGTATCCTTTCATGTACAAGTAAATCTTTGAAGGTAGTGCAATCTGTCAGAAAATGGAATTTGAAACATTTTGTATTTAAATGTTAGTTAACAAGGTCGGAATAATTATTGGAAGTTCGAATTGGTCACTAAGGACCATAAGGCCCATTCGGTAATTGCAAAGAAAATTTGGGGAACTTTTAGAAATATTTTATTTTTGAATGATTATGTTAAAAAGCAAGATTAATGTATTGTTAGAATTGAGTCTAACAAATATTTTACTATATTCAAGTGATTAATAAAGTTGAATCTGAATTAGAGAAGGTTCGAGTTACTACGAAAGAAAGGATCGAACTAGGACTTAGTGAGGCATCATGTCAAGTGGCCAAGGTGAGTGCATCTTTACCTATTTTATATATATGATATGAGCAATACTTACAATGAGTCAACCTTGATATTAATGAAAAAGTATGTTGATCAAAGTTATGCAAATGACATGAAATATTAAATGGCATATGTGATACATTGATATGGCATAAAGATTTATCTAGGATAAATTATATTTTAGATATTGGGTATGAACTGCCTAATATTGACTATATGATTTACATTGATGCATAATACAATAATGGCAAGTACGTATGAAAAATTATGATGAAATATGGGATGTGAATTGCCCGTTTACATGAATGATAATGATTGATTAATAATGAAATGAAAAGCCCAAGTATTATGATATGAGAGTTCATGGTATAGTTGGATATCCGTAGAGTCTTTAGCACCTGCATCACTCAAGTTATGATATGATTACATGTTTTGTGACTACTACGGTGTCACTTGCACCTTGGGGACCCAAGCCCTTGGTGTTGTACCATGGGGATCCAAGCCCATAGTGCTAATGGCACTAACGAGGTGCTTTAATGAGGAGAAAAGAGCATCCTCGAATACGTACTCATTTGTCATGTTCAAGTTAGGCACTACGGTGTCACTTCCACCTTGGGGACCCAAGCCCTTGGTGTGCACCCTGGGGATCCAAGCCCACATTGCTAATGGCATTGACGAGGTGCTTTTATGAGGAGCAAAGAGTGTCCTCGAGTACATACTCATGTTCACGTTATGTTAGACACTATGGTGTCTTATCAAGATGACTCACGTACCTTGATCTCATATTATATACTTTGGGCAAATTTAAAAGCTTAATAAAAGTGCTGGTAATTGAGCTAGTGAGCTTGGCAAATTCCGTTATGTACTAAATTTTCTGCAAAGTTTGGTAATAAGTACGAGAAATAACAAGTTCTCCGTACTCTCTGTATATCTTTGTATTTTCTGTAAGATCAGTATTTCATCGATTATGTTAAGCTCAGTAATATTTGTATTTCTTTGTTTGATATGTTAGGCAAAGAATTAGATTTATGATAAAGATTGCCATGAAATACCACAGAAACTAGTTATATTATGCTATGAGAAGCATGTTAAAGTATTTCAAGTAAACCTGATGAACTTAGTACAAGTAATTTATCAGTTATACTTAGATAAGCTAGATATAAAAATAAGCCTTGAATTATGTTCATGTCAGTTATTTGATAACCTTATATGCTTTGCCTCACTAATGAAAACTTAGCGTGTGTTGTTTTACACGTAGGTTATTGGAAACTTACCAAAAGAGGAGTCAAGCATGTTGTACAAGTTGCAATCTTCCAAACATCAGTAAGACATTCTAATTTATGATATTCTCTAGTGGGCATGTATCAATTTATTCGTTAGTTGCTTTAAATGTATAAATTTGATTAATAGTCAAATAAATATGAATTGTTCGTATGGTTAAAGAATTACCGATGATGATATTTAATCGAGTAACATTTTATTTATCGTTTATAGCGTAATGATTTTAAATTCAAGAAAGGGCCTAGGCCGTATACCTAGTTTTCACCCTAAGATATATACTTATTTTAATAGCTGACTAACATGTTTTATAAACCAATTCAGGGTCAAAACTAGTAAACTGTAAATAGGCTATGATTACGTCGAAAGTCGAGAAAGGGTTATTTTATAAACTAGTTTTATGTTAGATGTTTAAAAAAATTACAAGTCAGGAAATCAGTTAAATAATTTAGTAACACTTCAATGTGTATTTAAGCATCGAATATACGTTGAGGGTGTTACATAAATGGTTTTTTAAAGTGTTTTGGAAAAAATGGATTCTAAAAGGAATGTTAATTGATTTAACTTGATTTGATGAAGGTTGGTGTTTGAGCACTCCTCACTAAGCCTAGTGTGCTTACGCTCTCTTTTCCATCAATGCAGAGAATTAAAGAACTTAGCAGGGAGGAAGCAAGGAAAAGAGTTCCAAAGACTCATTTTCAAAGTATGGTTTGAAGTACTTTAAGTAGTAATAAGGGCAATGTGTCAATTGGTATTATTGAGAGGGTTTTTGGTGAACTCCCTGTTTGTGCAAGGTTTAATTATTGCTTTAGATTTGTAATAAGTTTAAAGTAATTGAGATGTGGATAGATTTGTGTTTTGGATGTGGACTAGGAAACATGGCTATAGACTTCGTGATTGATTGTGCTAGGTTTGCTAGGTTAGCCTAAATGATGGTATGCTGATGATTAAGCATTATGATGATGTTATATGGTGTTTAGACATGTGTCAAGGTTGAATGAAGTGAGCCAAAGTGTTATAAGTTGGACCTAGAGGTTATTACAGGCCTCTGCGTATCGGTATGGGTACCCAAGAATTGTTACATGGGGTCATGTTGAGGCTCAAATTATTGAAATAAAGCATAGGATACCAGTACGCTTAGCCACCATATCAGTATGCCTTGAGGGAAAATATGCATTGGTTTCGATTCATGAGATTGCATACCGGTACGAACCCTTTGATTTTAACATACTGTATAAATATGCGGGGTATTGTATCGGTACGTGTTTTAGCTACTAGAAATCCAAGTTTTGAAATAGCAAAGAAGGGATCAGTACAGGGTCAAGGCTATATTGGTACGAATTGGTCAACAAACTGTATCGATATGGGCATATGTGTATCGGTACACAAAGCCATTTTGTTAGTTAAGCTGTATTGGTATGGGCTTGCCCATATCGGTACGCCCTGTTGCTTTTCCTGCTAAAGTTTGGAAATCTTGCAATTGGTCCCTGATTGTTATGTATGCAATTGAATGAGTTTCATTGATGTTAAGAGCTGGATTTTAGCATGTGAGCATGAAATTGGACTAATTATGGTTTGGTAATGTAAATCGTAATGAAACCCTATGAATTACATAAATTACATTTTGGTCCCTAATGTGAATTGCTGAGCAGTTGATTTTCGTTTTGCATTTTGTTTTCAATGTGCTGATTCTGCTGAAGTATGATCACATAGGATAATGTTAATATGCATATAGATAAGATAAAAAGGAAAAAATGGGCTCAGTTTAGGTTAGTAGTTTAGGTTTGCTTCAGCAAACCTAATGTGATCCTTTTGGTCCAGTTTCGGCTAGGCCAGGCTAAGAGGGTTACATTTGGTGGTATCAGAGATAGGTTTACAAAAAATTAGGATGGTGTTATGTTGTATAAGGTTGATTGCTATGCACAGTGATTGTTTATATGTACTATGTTTGAAATATGCCATGTTGGGGTATTTTTGGGGACATATTGCCTTATTACTATAGTATGATATGATTTTGGTTTGGAATGAAAGTTTTGGATCCTTGCTTGAAGCTGGCATGATTGTTTTTGTTTTGGTGTAATTATCATGCCTTATATATATTTTATATACGATGCCACCGAGGAGAGAATTGCGATCTAGCAGAAACACGTTGAGGGCGAGATTGTACATCCTGAGGAATTGTCGCCTCCTCCACCTAATCCTCTTGAGGGAGTGGAACAAGAACCACCTGCATCACCTACTCTAGAGTTTGGTGACATGACGCCTTTGGAATAGGCGATGACGTGAGCATTCCAGGCCGCGATGGCTGGAGTTAATATACTTACTCTGGTACCCGCTGCTACTATTAATCCAGGGTTGTCGTTTGAGCATTTGTGTAGTCTTAGAGGAATTGAATTTAGAGGGTTGGCACCCGAGGCATCCGAAGAGTGGTTTGCTAGTACAGAGCAGAGTTTGGTTCAGATGGGGTGTAGAGAGGAGCGTAAGATGGGATGTGTAGTATCTTTGTTGCAGGGTGATGCCTACAGTTAGTGGACCATTATGATCTCGGGCATAGAAGCCGGTGATGTGACCTGGGAATTCTTCCAAGTTTCCTTTAGGAAGAAGTATTTGGGAGTTAGATACCTGGATGAAAAGAAATGTGAGTTCGTGGCCTTGGCTCAGGTCAGTATAACGGTATCCGAGTATGAGGTGCAGTTCATGAGGCTGAGTCAATATGTGCCTGAGTTGGTGCCAGATGAGAGACATCACTATAAACGGTTGTGATATGGTTTGGTGCAGGATGTTAAGACATACTTGTTTGCCACTGATTTTATTAACATCGACGTGTTGGTTACATAGGTGAAGGATATTAAGTAGAGTTTGGGTTTATCTCATCGTTCTGGAGGTTCTGCCTCTGGGAAGAGAGCTGCAGATTTTGGTTCTGGTGGTAGTCTAAGAGACACTGTGATCAGAGGTTTTGACCGAATGTGAGATGTGGCAGAGATGGTGATGGGCAAGGATTGCATAGACAGAGTACCCAGGTCTGGTAAGCACATAATGATTGTTAGGTTAGTGGGTCACGAGACTATTTAAGGCAAGATTGCCCGCACTTGGCCAGAGAGAGGCAGACACCTAAAGTTATGGCTGCAAATTCTTATTAGAGTTGTGGATTGGTGGAGCACATGAGACGTGATTTTCCTTTGCTTGCGTTGCTGCACCACCGAGAGGCCATGGGTGCGGTCGGGGTACCTTTTAGAGAAGGGGAGATGGACAGATGACTGTGGCACATATAGTAGTAGTTAGACCCGATAAGGGTAGAGCAACGAGGATCTATGCTCATTGAGAAGTAAGAAATGAGATGTACGTGATACTAGGTACCTTTACCTTGTAGTCTATGTCATTATTATCCTTGATAGATTCTGGTTCCATGCATTCATATGTTTTGCATGAGTATGCACATTTTCTTGGTATACTGATAGAAATGCTTGATGTTGGTATGCAAGTAACGAGTTCTTTTGGAGAGACTATCATTACGAGGAAGTTGTATCAAAGATATCCTCTGATGGTTCAAGGCCACGTATTTGCGTCTGATTTGATTGAGGTGTCATTCCATGGTATCGACGTGATCTTGAGAATAGATTGGTTGTCCAAGCATCGGGCTGTGGTTGATTTTGAGACAAAGCGGGTTTCGTTGAGACATGCAGATGATTATGAAGTAGTGGTTGTGGGTGAGAATGTTAAGTTCTTATCCAATGTGGTATCGGCTTTGAAGGCTCAGAAGATGTTGAGAAATGGGTGTCAGATATACCTGGCCTATATTGTGAACCCAAATATGGAAGAAGTGGGGACGAAAGATATCTGTATTGTCTGTGATTTTCTGGGTGTTTTTTTGGAAGAGTTAACTGGGTTGCCACTAGATAGGGAAGTGGAGTTTTGCATCGAGACATATGATGATTCAGATCCGGTGTAGATTGCACCGTATCGCATGGAACCAAAGGAGTTAAAAGAGTTGAATACGCAACTCCAAGAGATATTGGATCGGGGTTTCATTTTGCCTAGTGTTTCACCGTGGGGAGCACCAATGTTTTTTGTGAAAAAGAAGGATGGCACTTTGAGGATGTGTATTGACTATCGACAACTGAACAAGTTGACAATTAAGAACAAGTATCCTTTGCCGCTAATTGATCACTTGTTTCAATCAATTCTAAGGTGTTACGGTGTTTTCCAAGATCGATTTGAGATCTAGATACTATCAGCTGAAGGTCAAGGACAAAGATGTGCTAAAGACTGCTTTTCGTACGTGGTATTGCCATTATGAGTTCTTAGTGATGCCATTTGGGTTAACAAATGCGCATGTAGCTTTTATGGACATGATGAACCGGGTGTTTTATAAATTTTTGGATCAATTCATAATAGTATTCATTAATGATATTCTTGTGTACTCTCTACCGAGGAGGATCATGATTGACACTTGCAGATTTTGTTGCAGACCTTGTTGGATAATCATGTAACCCCCTCGACCCGACCTAGTCGCAAGAACGAGCCGAGCGAGCTACATTAGGTTTATCGAAGTAAACCGTAAAGAAGAACTCGAACCACAACCATTTTTTATCTTATCTAGATGTAATTATTATCTTATATAGTCATACTATCAGGAGGTGAAAACCCAACTCGATCGGGCGTCGAATTGACATCCAACTGGACTCAATTGCAATTTTGGAACCAAATTGCAATTTCAACAAAATACAGGGACTTCACCTAGTTTTAAATTACCAACCATTAAATAGGTTCATTCCATGCTCACATGTCAAAAATCAACTCGATACGATCATCCAAACTCACCCAATTGCAACCACAACATTCAGGGACTAAAACGAAAGAAATCAAAACCATATTTCCAGGACATTAACTAATTAACTACCACGCGTACCGATACTCAACCAGTAGTATCAGTACGCTGGTCCACGTAGACAGCCTGTATCGGTACGGGCCTTAGGAGTATCGATACTCGGGTTTTAAATCAAAAAGTAGATTTCTAATAGCCAAGTTACATACAGATACACATGTGCTCGTACCGGTACCCAAAGCCCAAAAATGCCAACCGTACCAATACACAATCCCGCGTACCAGTACGCAATGCCTGTAAATAGCCTAGCTGTACAAATATTGGGTTAGGTGTACCGATACGCAGCACCCAAATGTCATTGTTTTGCAGACCTAAACATGCCTTTCACCAAACTAAATCACACTAACATGCCCTAACAAGCACCCACAATATCACAAGATCAAACCACAAGATAACCACTCAGGTTCATATCATTTCATGGCATTTTGCATCAAATGTAAGCTATAGGAATGCTCCCTAGGAAACCAATTCAAGTAAAACATGGAACATTCAAACCATCACCAAAATCAATCCATAATGGCCATTTACATCACCAGAGCTACTAAACAATCTTGCTCAAACCAAGAGTACAACAAACATCTCCTGAAACCAAAATGGGTACCCATTGCCTTTATTACCTATAGTCTAATCCAAAACATACTTTGTTTAACAAGTCTCACTAGGATCACATGCTCCTTGCTGCCTCTAAGCTTTCAACTCTCTGCATTGATGGACAAAGAGAGCGTAAGCACACAAGGCTTAGTGAGGAGCGTTCACATCAAGACACCATCAACGCATTAAAACCATTTCTTAATATCGTAGTTAAATCCCATTTCAGAAATCATGTTCAACAACATTTAAAACATTACTAACTATGCCTCTGAAAACATGCACTAAACATCATTAAAAATCAGCATAATAAACCATATGCTACGTGTATCATTTACCAACAGCACATCAACCATATGCAAAGCTTAAAGTGTAAACATCTATAAATCACATTATTCAACATATACCATTTCAATGATTCATCAACAACTATATTGGCTTGCAAGTGATCATTAAACAAGTCCATTAACAAAAGAGTTAATCGGATACACAGATTCAACAAGTGTTCAACCAACACTTCAAGCCATCTTAATTGGAATAGCGATACAATAACAATCGCGGTACATTAACAACCGGGTACCTACACAACCATGGGGACACCAACCTCTTTCATCCGTTAGACGCTTAGTCCACTAACGAGAGTTTACGGTACTATTTAACCCCTCTACCGTTAGGGTACTTGGATGGAGTTTTCGGTACATGAATCTAAACCCCTCAACATCCAATGTGACTTATTATAGTGCATTCAATCCTATGGCTGGCCAACTATATCCGATAACAATTTTAAAGCCATATCACTTGCCAATATAATTAACCATTTACCTCATTGTTTTAAACAACACACTAACCAAACTGTTTTCCAAAGCAACAACCATGCTTTAAAACACAAGTATAAACCATATACTTACAAGGATCACTTACCATGTGCATCCTTCAGCATTTCATGCTCAAAACAGTATATCAAATACTTTAAATCATGCTTAAATAGTAGGTAACATGTAAATCAAAACAAGTGCATAAAACCATTTTCTACTAGCACGACCGAGAGAGTAAAACCACTTGACTTACTTCTGAGCTTAGGTAAGCGTTTCAAGCTATACATAAACTCCCAAAACCACCTTTAAAACATTCCAAAGCTGGAATCCAGGTTCTCACTCACCGATACGTGAAACCTTGATTTACCGACGCGAAATCAAGCGTCCGAAACCTCCAAAGCCACACCGTTTGCTTCCGAAACAACCTCCCCTATTTTAAACACACAACAATAGAGGATTAATGCATCTCAATGCATTTACAACACCGCAACAACAGATCCTCACAAACTCCTACATTCACCTCACAATTACCCAACCACAACAACCGAAAACACCATCTAATCCTTCCCAAACACAACCCAGCCACAACATATCAATTTAACATTTCAAAAACCATCAAACATCACCTAAAAACAGAATCAAAGCAACCTAACATCTTCAGCAATCATACAACCACCACAACATCCCAAAGACACCATTCTAACAACCTAAACAACTAGAGATTCAAGAGTTTTGGGATTCCATTATCAAAAGTGACTTAACAACATTATTATATATCCAAAATATGTTTAAAGACAATCCATAACACTGGAAATCAGATTCAATTCGAATCTCTCACCATATCATCAATTAAATCTATTAAATCAATAGAAAAACATGAAAATCAGATTGTAAACCATAAATCAAGGATCAAAACACTTGGGAATAACAATAAAGAACCATTTAATAGAGTAGATCACAGACCTTACCACTGTTATGTGATTTCTCCTTCAATTGGATTGTAAAAAGCTAGGAAAACACAAGTTTCCATTTAGATTTTGTAAAACAAAGATAGAAATTCATTTCCAAATCAAGAATCTAAGAAATCAAGCCTCTTACCTCTGGAAATTGATGAAAACTAGAGTGTTTGGCTGAAGATAAGTGAAGAGAAAAGTTGAAGAAAAGTTACATGAAATCTTTGTGAAATGATAACTAACTTTTAGATATTTTTAAATCCTAATTAATTAACCTTTAAAACACGTGTTTAAAATGATTTAATTGAAGAGAGAAACCGCCAGCTAAAACTTGGTAAATTTGCTCCTTAAAGATTCTAAGTATTTGACCCTTTTCATTTTAGTCACCTTAAAAACCAGTTTCCAAAAATTGCATTTTGGTCACTAACCAAAATGTCTCATTTCCAAGACCCATTTTCCAAAATTAACTCCACCAAAAATCAATATATATTAAATAATGATTTTTAACTGTTTTTCCATATTTTTATCACACCGAAAAATATTCGATCTCGAAACTGACTCGAATCCCTAACCTGGTCCACTGGATCGACTAACTAGCCTTAAAATCGCTAGGCCCAAAACTGTGGCATTACAACTCTCCCCCCTAAGAAATTTTATCCTTGAAATTTACCTGGAGGAAACAAATGCGAAAACTACCCCAGCATCTTTGACTTATGTTCCCACGTGGCTTCCTCAACTCCGCGGTGCCTCCACAACACCTTAACGAGCTTAATACTTTGCCACGCAGAACCTTACAGATTTTATCGAGGATCTCCACTGGTACCTCATCATACGTCCAATCCGATCGCAGCTCAACCTCTTCCACCGGCATAACATGCGATGGATACGACCTATAACTCTGCAACATCGAAACATAGAATACATCGTGTATTTTCTCCAACTCATGAGGCAACCTCAACTGGTAAGCAACAGGACCCACACGCTCAAAAATCTCATACAGAATGAATCTCGGGCTAAGCTTCCCTTTCCACCCAAAACGCATCACCTTCTTCCAAGGCGACACCTTAAGGAACACTCCATCACCAACAACATACTCCACATATCTACGCCCGTAGGATTTCTGACAATCTGCAGTAGCTTTCAAGCAATCACATACCAACTTAACCTTCTCGTTGGTGCTCTTCAACACATCAGGCATAGAAATGTACTTCTCCCCAACTTCAGCCCAACAGATAGGTGTACGGCACCTCCTACCATACAACGCCTCATACGGGGCCATCTGAATACTTGCCTGATAGATGTTATTATAAGCAAACTCCACCAACGGCAACTGTTTTTTCCACGTTCCTTGGAACTCAATGATACAAAATCTCAACATATCCTCCAAGATTTGTATCACCCGTTCTGACTAACCATCCGTCTAAGAATGATATGAAGTGCTGAAATTCAGCATGGTTCCAAGCGAACGATGCTAACATTGCCAAAACCTAGTGGTAAAACGCGGATCTCTATCCGAAACTATCGACTTGGACACTCCGTGCAAATGCACTATCTTAGAGATATACAGCTCAGCCATCTTATCCAAGGTATACGTTGTATGCACCGGAACAAAATGTACACACTTCGTAAATCGATCAACAATCACCCAGATGGAATCTTTCTTAGTCGGTGTCAGAGGCAGCCCAGACATGAAATCTATGGTGATTCTTTCCCATTTCCACTCTGAAATCCTCAACGGTTGCAACAATCCAGATGGAAACTGATGCTCAGTCTTTACTCGCTAACAAAATATGCATCGACCAACAAATTCAGCCACATCTTTCTTCAAACCAAACCAATAGTACTCCTCCTTCAACCCATGATACATCTTAGTACTACCAGCGTAACACCCATAATGTATACTCGTAGTTGAATATACATTATAGATGTTACTTAAACATGTTATTAAAAGATTAGCTTAATTTTTTTTATCCCTATATGATTCATCGTCTAGCTGATTATTTAAACTATTAATATAATTCAATTTAATGCATCATATACTATCAGTAAGTATATATTTTACATGCCCACTAGAGATTGTCAGAATTTAGAATGTCTTACTGATGTTCTGCAGATTGTAGCTTGAACAGCATGCTTGACTCCTCTTCAAGTGCTCCAACTTGACTTACGTGTGAAACAATCACACGCTAAGTAAGAACTTAGTGAGGTAATAATCTTATTTTTCAAAACATAAAATTAAGCAATACATGTTGAACATTAATCTAGCATAGTTTCTATCTAAAGTAGTATTGTACTAACAAGGTTTTTCATGGTCAGTCAATATTCATGTCCAAATCATAATTTTTCTAACTTGGTCTAGTTTCCAATACTCCATCATTATCAAGTAACTCATATGCATGGCATAGTTCATACACATGTCATATTTCATACACATGGCATAATTCACATGCAAGACATGATTTATACATATATATATGATATAATTCACATACATGACAGAATTCATATAAGTGTCATAATTCATGTAGCATCTATCATATACTTCATGTATCATGTATCATATAACATGTAACATCTCTATCATGTAACATCTCTGTCATCAATCATGTCACAATATCAATGTTTCATGTATCATCATGCAGTCATTTACATGCTCATGATCTTATCATATAACCATCTTGTATTATTATTAACGTGTCTGGCTAGAGGCCCATGGAAACCCCGTAGCCTATCTGCACCGTAGTGCCATGTAGAGTACGTACTCGGGAGGACGCTCTTTGCTCCTCATATAAGGACGCTTTGCTCCTTATATAAACACCTTGTTAGTGCATTTTGCACTATAGGCTTGGATCCCCAGGGTGTATCTTGTTTCATTTAATCTTGTCATTATCCATATTTCATGTATGCATAATGCATCATCATTTATGCAAACAATAAATTGTACTTGGTATTCCATCAAGCTTGCCATGTGAGCAATGTATCATATCTTTATCAATCATTCACCATCATTCATATGTATGGGCAATTCACATTCCCATAATTAATCATAATCATGAACATGTCACTTGTTTTTATCTTTTTCTACGCATCAAGCATATGCTTCATCAATGTCATTGACATGGTACTTACATTTACTATATCATGCATCGGATAATAAAATATGCAATAGAACATAATGCCATCATCAAGTAATTCAAATGGACAATTCATACCCTAGCTTTCATAGAATATTATGTACACGTAACTTGCTTATGTTTTGTCTCAGGCATCAATCATATACATCAAGTCTTATCTCAGGTCTAATGTCATAATCAAATCATGCACTTGAAATACTGGCCATAAAGGTAACCATGTATTTTACATGTCACTTAATTTGTCATGTTAAATTAACATACCAATGCACTTGTCAGGTATTTTATCAAGTATTGCTACTTATTTAATCAAGTCCTTATTTTTGCCATTTACAGATACATGTTTAGTTTTCATTCAAAATATTAATATCTAAATAATGTCATATTTATAATTAGATCAGGGTTGACTTATCGCAAGTCTCCCCTCTTTTTATTTATCATACATACAAACATTGCACTCACTTGAGCCTTGTATTAGGTTGCCTCACTAAGTGTTGATTCGTTCTTTTTATTTTCTTACTGTCATCTCGAACTCTCTTGTGATTCGAATTTGCCTTTATTCATCATGTAGATAAAATAAATCACTTGTTAGATTTTAATCTAACATTTCCTTAAACATATGGCCTAATATAAAAAAATCATTCGAACATAATAAAATTCCCCAAATATTTTTCTCTCTTCCTTATACTGTCGAAAACTCATTATGGCCCCTAACGACCAATTTAAACTTCAAATAACTCCTTTGAGTTTATCAAACCAATATTCGAATACAAATTATTCCTAATTCCAATCCTGGCAGCTCGCACTACCTTCATTTAATCACTTCTATAGAACATATTACATATCAGATTTAGACTTTCTTTACACCATTAAAAAGTAGATTCGATAACCTTTTCATCCATATAAATTAATAGCCCAAATTCAACTTGTACGATTTATGGCGAATTTTCAAAATCAATTTCCAGTGCTAATTTCGAAATAGACTATCATACTATTTTCTGACCTTTCACCACTTAAAAATTCATATCGTTTTACTCGGAACTCGAAATCAGTTTCCGTTTATTGGAGGTGAAACTAGACGAACAAATATTTACATCGGTATAAAATTCACCATCTAACCATTTTTTTATAGAATTTATGGTGAATTTTCAAACTTACTGCCAAATCCAGTTTTCCTACACAACCTCCATAAATAACTTCAAACTTTATACTAATTTATCCTTACTTTGCTATTTGTCAATTTGGCCCCCTTACTAGATTCAAACCACTAATGTATCACTTTCTTCATCAAATAATTATTCAAAAATATTTCCCTCTAATTTTTCGTTCTTTCTAAAATAGTCACTAGAAATGCAAAGATAAGGATTCAAGCTTCTTAACTTTGCAAATTAGTCCTCACATCAACATTACTACTTGAATTCTATTATTTCAACAAAAATCAGATTTAGTCCTTCTCTAAAACCTCATTTCCGAATTGGTCACTTAACTTTGACAATTTTTCAAAATGGTCACTAACTCGATTTAACATCGGTTTTGCATTCTAACTTCAATTTCATGTCTCTAACATCATTAATAACTTAAATTCACATCAATTTCATAAAATTTAGATCTGGTCCCTCAACTTTAAAACTTGCCAAAATGGTCCTTAAACTTTTAACTTAGGGTTTTGCATCCAATCAACAATTCAAACTTACTAGATCATTAATTCAACATTACAAACCCTAAATTAGACTTGAATCCATAAACCCTAATATTCTCCACAATAACCTAAATGTGTAGGGTTTAAATCCTAACTCAATAACATGATTTTAACATCATACAAACTTGATTTCAACTTAAATTCAATCATAAAATCTCAAAACTCCCAATTTAGTCCATAAACCCTAATTTCTTCTCATACAAAATTCTCATCAATAAAGAATGTTTTCCAAAAATTATTTACACCAAAAGATAGAGCTTGATGAGTAGAACAACTTTGTAGTTCGAAAGATTACCTAAAAATCGAGTTTTGGGGCTTGAATCGAGCTTGGAATATTTTTTGCCATTTTTCTTTCTTTCTCCCCCTCATATTTCGAAATTTGAAGATGAAGAATGGTCTTCATCTTTTTATTTTCATCCAATTTGGCCACTTGTCTTGTATAAATGAATTTTAAATTCATTTAAATAGTGAAATTACTAAAATGCCCTTTTCATCCAATGGCCAAGATTTAATCTCATCAAAACTCAATGGCCAAGATCAAATCCATGTTTAATTGTCCTTTCAAAATTGCCCTTAAAATTTCAAAATATTTCAAAAATGCCATCCATGGCAAATGTCCAATTTGCCCTTCAACTAGTCTTTATTTACAACAAGTCTTGAAAATTGCCATTCCATTAAAATTGAACCAAATTTGTTCCAATCCAACCGGCCATGTCCCAAAATATCTTAGATTTTTATTTATGGCATTTATTCGATCCAAATTTTCGAATTTCACTCAATATGATTTCCAAATTTTCTTCCTACGAACTTTAAAGCTTTATAACCATTAATATAAGCTTCATACGAAAAATCTGAGTAACACGAAAGTGTCACTCTTGGGGGTGAAATATTCATTTACGGGTTAACTTACATAACTTTTGGAAATTACACTTTGGTCCCTTTACTTTTCCAAAGTTTATACTTTGGTCACAAAACTTTTAAAATTTTCACTTTGGTCACTAAACTTCAATTCCCATTTCAATTTTCCTCAGATTTTTACCAAACTCTGAAAGTACCCAATTCAGCTCACTATCTATCACGTGATACTTTTAAACCTTAAAAATTTCCTTTCATAAAGACTTAGACTAAATTTTCTTAACTCAATCTATTATTCCGATAATTATTGAAAATCTTCATAGCATAAGGTTTCTCATAGAAATACTTTATTTGAAATCCATACGAATATTTTCTACTTTTACTAAGTCCAAAATATCAATCAGAAACACTTTTATGGGACCTTCCAAGAGGTCACCCATCTTTGTATTTCCCTGACTTGAGCACGCTTAACAATTTCATTCGATCCAAATTTGGTACCTTTTTCTGCATCTTAATTCTTAAAATCGATATCAAGGTACCTATTTCGATCCGATTCACTCTCATACTGAATAAAATTACTTGTTGGGGAAATTTACACTTTAGTCCCCAAACTTTTTCAAAGTTTATACTTTTAACCCCAAAACTTTCAAAATTTATATTTTGCTCACTGGCCAAAATTTGGGATATTACAACTGGGATGCATGGCGAAAGGACTTGTATGTGCTCCGGTCAGAATGATAAGCCTCAACTCTTCATCCTCATGCACAACCACTCGACTTTTGAAACACCTGCAACTCCGCTAACAACCCTCCGTCACCTGTCACACTCAAACGAGCAAACATAGCCATCAAGTCTACTGCCGCCTTTCTACTCAAAGCATCCGCCACAACATTGGATTTACTCGGGTGATACTCAATGGTCAGATCATAATCCTTAAGCAACTCCAACCATCTTCGTTGCCTAAGATTTGACACCTTTTGCGACATCGGATATTTCAAGCTCTTATGATCCGTATAAACCACGCACTTCTAGCCATAAAGGTAATGCCTCCAGATCTTCAAGGCAAACACAACTGCGGCAAGCTCAAGGTCATGAGTAGGGTAATTACGTTCATGTGCCTTCAATTGCCTCAATGCATATGCAACCACCTTACCCTCCTGCATTAACACACAACCAAGCCTTACATAAGATGCATCACTAAAAACAAAAAACTCCTTCCCTGATTCAAGCTGAACCAAGACTGGAGCCCGCGTCAGAGCTTCCTCCAACTTCTCAAAAGCTCACTGCCTATCCTCCGACCACTCAAAACGAACATTTTTCTGCAACAACTTAGTCAAAGGAACAGCTAAACTAGAGAACCTTTCGACAAACCTACGGTAATAACCTGCCAACCCAAGAAAACTCTGAACTTCTGTCACTGACTCAGGCACCTTCCAACTCATCACAGCCTCAACCTTGTGCGGATCAACACGAATTCCCTCTGCCGACACAACATGCCCAAGAAAGACAACCTCCCTAAGCCAAAACTCACACTTGCTTAGCATAGCATAGAGCTGATTCTCCAGCAACTTCTGAAGAACAATCCGCAAATGGTTATCATGATCCTCCTTAGTACGAGAGTACACAAGGATATCATCGATAAACACAACCACAAACTGGTCCAAGAACTCATGGAACACACAATTCATCATGTCCATGAAAGTAATTGGTGCATTGGTCAACCCGAACGGCATTATAAGGAACTCATAATGCCCGTACCTCATACGAAAAGCTGTCTTAGGTACATCCACATCCTTCACCCTTAGCTGGTAGTACCCAGACCTCAAATCGATTTTAGAAAACATCGATGCACCTCGAAACTGATCGAACGGATCATCTATCTACGGCAAGGGACACTTGTTCTTTATCGTTAACTTATTCAGCTCCCGATAATCTATGCACATCCATAACGTACCCTTTTTCTTTTTAACAAACAACACCGGGGCACCCCAAGTGAAACACTAGGCCTAATGAACCCACGATCAAGCAATTTCTGCATTTGCATCTTCAACTCCATCAATTCCTTCGGGGCCATGCGATACGGAGCAATCGACACAAGGGCCATACCAGCAAAGACCTTAATGCCAAACTCTACCTCACGGTCATCTGGCAACCCCGGTAACTCATTAGGAAAAACACCCAGAAACTCGCATATTGTACGAATATCCTGCAGCCTCAACTCCTTTGAACCAGGGTTCATCGCATAAGCCAAGAAAGCCTAACACCCAATACCCAACATTCGGCTCGCTTCCAAAGCCGAAACAACATTAGACATAAACTTGGCATTCTCGCCCACAACCACAACCTCAAAATTATCAAACAACTTCAAGGATACCCGTTTAGTCTCAAAATCCACCACAGCTCGATGCTCGGTCAACCAATCCATGCCCAAAATAACATTAAAGCCATGGAATGGCAACTCCATCAAAACCATAGCAAACTCATAACCCTGAACCATCAACGGACACCTTCGATACAACCTCCTAACTACAACTGTCTCGCCAAGAGAACTGGTCACTCTGACACCCACATTAAGAAACTCAACAGGTATATCAAGCAACTGTGCATGCTCACTCAAAATGTATGAATGGGTAGAACCAGAATCAACCAATGAATACAACGGTAAAGACTGTAATGAGAAAGTACCTGCAATCACATCAGTGTCATTGCTACCCGAACTTAGGGCATACACCCTAGTCGGTCTACCTCTCTCAAGCTAGATAGCAGCGGTAAGAACCACAGTCCTCTACCCACCATCTCTATGCTGAAACAGCCCACGGCCTCGCTGTGGAGCAATAACAGGTGCGGCACCCTGCCCACCTCGGACCAGCAACGGACAATCACGCCTCTGATCGTGTCCAGACCCACAACTCTAGCAAGCATTAACCACAACAGGCGCGGGTGCCTGACCTTCCCTAGCTAAACGCGAAAAATCTCACCTTAGATGATCTCGAGATCTGCAAACCCAACAGGTGTTATGTGGAGCTCTAACCTAGGCACCCCGCCCCTGGACACCACGTCTAACAGCACTTCTGCCATGTCTCGATTTCAGACGAAACCTCATGTCATGGTGTCTCTTAGCCTGACCACTGCTATAACCTGAATCAGCAGCTCTCTTACTTGAGCTAGAACCTCACGATCCAGCCAAACCAAGATTTTGCTCTATATCCTTGGCTCATGAAACCAACACATCAAAATCTGTATACTCAGCAGCAAGCATGTATGTCTTAACCTCCTACACGAGCCCGTAGCAGAAATGATCACATCACTGACGCCCATTAGGAACCAACTCAGATGCATACTGTCTCAGCCTGACGAACTGCATCTCATACTCAGCCACAGACATACTGCCTTGCACCAACACCATGAACTCCCGCTTCCTCTCATCCTGGTATCAAATTTCTAGGTACTTTTTCTTAAACACATCACACAAAAATTCCAAGGTCACATCCTCGACCTCTATCCCTGATATCGTGGTAGTCCACCACGTATAAGCATCACCCTGATGTAGAGACAGGCCACAGCCTAGCTTCCGGGCAGCAGAACAACCCATCTAGCCCAGTACCCTCTCAATACTAGCCAACCAATCCTCATAAGCCTCAGGCGACAAGCCTCGAAACTCAACTCTGCCTAAACTGCGAAGACGCTCTAGTGGCAAGCCCTACCCAACCACCGGTGGTGTCGGTACATGAACACCCGCAACTACTGCATGAAAAGCACCGGTCATGGCCTGAATCAATGGCGTCATATCACCCATACCTAGCCTAGCTGGCGCAGGTGGTACTTGCTCCACTATCTCAGGTGGATTAGGTGGGGGCGGTGGTAACCCTCTAGAAGGCACAACATCTCCCTCAACATCCTGCCCAGTGGCAGCAGCAATCACGCCAGATCGCAACTCTCTCCTCGGTCCCACGTGCTAAATTATATCTAAGGCATGATAATCATTTCAAAACAACAATAGTCATGCTAGCTTCAAGCAAGGATCCAAGACTTTTATTTCGAAAATCAATTTCCAAGACTATATTAATAAGGCAATGGGTCCCCAAATTTTCCCCCAACATGCAATAAAATAGTCAACGTACAAATATCAACCACCGTGAATAGCAAACAATCATTGTGAATATTAAGCATCAATAAACAATCAAATACAACATCCCAATCTTTTGAAACATGTCTCTGATACCACCAAATGTGACCCCTCGACCCGACCTAGTCACAAGACCGAGCAGAGCGAGCTACATTAGGTTTACTAAAGTAAACAGTAAAGAAGAACTCGAACCACAACCATTTTTTATCTTATCTAGATGCAGTTATTATCCTATATGGTCATACTGGCAGCAGGTGAAAACCCAACTCGATCGGGCATCGAATTGACATCCAACTGGACTCAATTGCAATTTAGGGACCAAATTGCAATTTTAGCAAAATACATGGAATTCTCCCAATTTTAAATTACCAACCATTAATTAGGTTCATTCCATGCTCGCATGTCAAAAATCAACTCGATACGATCATCCAAACTCACCTAATTGCAACCACAACATTCAGGCACTAAAATAAAAGAAATCAAAACCACATTTCTAGGACATTAACTAATTAACTACCACGCGTACCGATACTCAACCAGCAGTATCAGTACGCTAGTCCACGTAGACAGCCTGTATCGGTACGGGCCTTAGGAGTATCGATTCTCAGGTTTTAAATCAAAAAGTAGATTTCCAATAGCCAAGTTTCGTACCGATACATATGTGCTCGTACCGGTACCCAAAGCCCAAAATGCCAACCGTACCAATACACAATCCCGCATACCAGTTCGCAATGCCTGGAAATAGCCTAGCCGTACAGATATTTGTCACATGTACCGATATGCAGCACCCAAATGTCATTGTTTTGCAGACCTAAACATGCCTTTCACCAAACTAAATCACACTAACATGCCCTAACAAGCACCCACCATATCACAAGATCAACCCACAACATAACCACTTAGGTTCACATCATTTCGTGGCATTTTGCATCAAATGTAAGCTATAGGCATGCTCCCTAGGAAACCAATTCAAGTAAAACACGGAACATTCAAACCATCACCAAAATCAATCCATAATGGCCATTTACATCCCAGAGCTACTAAATAATCTTGCTCAAACCAAGAGTACAACAAACATCTCCTGAAACCAAAATGGGTACCCCATTGCCTTTATTACCTATAGTCTAATCCAAAACATACTTTGTTTAACAAGTCTCGCTAGGATCCCCTGCTCCTTGCTGCCTCCAAGCTTTCAACTCTCTGCATTAATGGACAAAGAGAGTGTAAGCACACAAGGCTTACTGAGAAGCGCTAACATCAAGACACCATCAATGCATTAAAACCATTTCTTAACAACGTAGTTAAATCCCATTTTAAAAATCATGTTCAACAACATTTAAAACATTACCATGCCTCTGAAAACATGCACTTAACATCATTAAAAATCAGCATAATAAACCATATGCTACGTGTATCGTTTACCAACAGCAAGTCACATTGCTCATCCTCCATTTAAGCCTTCCCATGCACATCAACCATATGCAAAGCTTAAAGAGTAAACATCTATAAATCACATTATTCAACATATACCATTTCAATAATTCATCAACAATTATATTGGCTTACAAGTGATCATTAAACCAGTCCATTAACAAAAGAGTTCATTGGATACACGGATTCAACATGTGTTCAACCAACACTTCATACCATCTCAACCGGAATAGCGATACAATAACAATCGTGGTAAATTAATAATCGGGTTCCTACACAACCCTCAGGGACACCAACCCCTTTCATCGGTTAGATGTTTAATCCACTAACGGGAGTTTACGATACTGTTTAACCCCTCTATCGTTAGGGTACTCGGATAGACTTTTCAGTACACGAATCTAAACCCCTCAACATCCAAGGTGACTTATTATAGTGCACTCAATCCTATGGTCGGCCAACTATATCCGATAAGAATTTTAAAGCCACATCACTTGCCAATATAATTAACCATTTACCATTTACCTCATTGTTTTAAACAAACACTAACCAAACCGTTTTCCAAAGCAACAACCATGCTTTAAAACACAGGTATAAACCATATACTTACAAGGATCACTTACCATGTGCATCCTTCAGCATTTCATGCTCAAAATAGTATATCAAATACTTTAAATCATGTTTAAACAGTAGGTAACATGTAAATCAAAACAAGTGCATAAAACCATTTTCTACTAGCACGACCGAGAGAGTAAAACCACTTTACTTACTTCCGAGCTTAGGTAAGTGTTTCAAGCTCTAACTAAACTCCCAAAACCACCTTTAAAACATTTCAAAGATGGAATCCACATTCTTACTCATTGATACACGAAACCTTGATTTGCCGACGTGAAATCAAGCTTCGAAACCTCTAAAGCCACATAGTTTGCTTTTGAAAAAACCTCCCCTATTTTAAACACACAACAATAGAGGATTAATGCATCTCAATGCATTTACAACACCGCAACAACAGATTCTCACGGACTCTTACATTCACCTCACAATTAACCAACCACAACAACCAAAAACACCATCTAATCCTTCCCAAGCACAACCCAGCCACAACCTATCAATTTAACATTTCAAAAACCATCAAACATCACCTAAAAATAGAATCAAAGCAACCTAACACCTTCAGCAATCATACAGCCACCAAAACATCCCAAAGACACCATTCTAACAACCTAAACAACTAGAGATTCAAGAGTTTCGGGATTCCATTATCAAAAACGACTTAACAACATCATTATATATCCAAAATATGTTTAAAGACAATCCATAACACTGGAAATTAGATTCAATTCGAATCTCTCACCATATCATCAATTAAAACCCATTAAATCCATTAAATCAATAGAAAAACTTGAAAATCAGATTGTAAACCCTAAATCAACGATCAAAACACTTGGGAATATTAATAAAGAACCATTTAACAGAGGAGATCACAGACCTTACCCCTATTATGTGATTTCTCGTTCAATTGGATTGTAAAAAGCTAGGAAAACACAAGTTTCCAAATAGATTTTGTAAAACAAAGATAGAAATTCATTTCCAAATCAAGAATCTAAGAAATCAAGCCTCTCACCTCTTGAAATTGATGAAATTGGAGTGTTTGGCTGAAGATAGGTGAAGAGAAAAGTTGAAGAAAAGTTACAAGAAATTTTTGTGAAATGATAACTAACTTTTAGATATTTTTAAATCCCAATTAATTAACCTTTAAAACACATGTTTAAAATGATTTAGTTGAAGAGAGAAACCACCAGCTAAAACTTGGTAAATTTGCTCCTTAAAGATTCTAAGTATTTGACCTTTTTCATTTTACTCACCTTAAAAACCAGTTTCCAAAAATTGCATTTTGGTCACTAACCAAAATGTCTCATTTCCAAGACCCATTTTCCAAAATCAATTCCACCAAAAACCAATATATATTAAATAATGTTTTTTATCACACCAAAAAATATCTGATCCGCAAAACCGACTCGAATCCCTAACCTGATCCACTGGATCGACTAACTAGCCTTAAAACTGCTAGGCCCAAAACTAGGGCATTACAAACCTGCTTTATTCCAAGTTGAGCAAGTGTGAGTTTTGGATTAGGGAAGTAGTTTTTCTTAGACATGTGGTTTCAGCTGAAGGTATCAGAGTGGAACCTAAAAAGGTAAAGGCAGTTGTGGGTTGAAAGCAACCAACGTTAGTGATGGAAGTTCGTAGTTTCTTAGGTTTAGCCGATTTTTATCGACATTTTATGGATGGGTTTTTGAGGATTGTTGCTTCGTTGACCAAGTTGTTGCAGAAGGATATACGGTTTGAGTGGACAGAAGCTAGAGAAAAAGCTTTTGTGGAGTTTGTGATTTATAGCATCCTATGTTGTTTTGGGGTGTGTGTTGACGCATGATGGGAAGTTGTAGCTTATGCATCGAGGTAGTTGAAGGTGCACCAGCATAACTACCCTACACTTGATCTTGCGCGCTTTGCAGTAGTATTTGTGTTAAAGATTTGGAGACATTACCTTTATGGTGAGAAGTGTATTGTATACACTAACCACAAGAGCTTGAAGTATTTGATGTCGCAAAAGGTGTTGAATCTTAGGCAACGTACATGGTTGGAGTTGCTTAAAGATTATGAGATGACAATTGAGTATCATCCGAGCAAGGTGAATATTGTGGTAGATGCTTTGATTAGAAAAGATGTAGTGGAGTTGAGGGCCATGTTTGCGAGATTGAGTGTGACCAGTGATGGGGGTCTGTTGGCATAGTTGCAAGTAAAACCGTCTTTGTCGCTATTTATTAATGAAAAGCAACCTTATAATGAAGCTTTGGCACCGCATGTCAAGGACATCATGGATGGAAATCCTATGGATTTTCACTTTAACAGTGATGGGGTGTTGTGTTTTAAAGATCCTATAGTGGTGCCTAATGATATGGAGTTGAGGCAAATAATTTTGACTGAGGCACATGATAGTCCTTTTGCTATGCACCTTGGTAGTACTAAGATGTATCGAGGGTTGAAGGAAGAGTACTATTGGGTGGGTTTGAAAAAGGATGTGGCTAATTTTGTTGCTAAATGTATGGTATGTCATCGTGTGAAGGCTGAACATTTGTTTCATTCCGGGTTGTTGCAGCCGTCAAATATTCTGGAGTGGAAATGGGAGAGGATCACCATGGATTTTGTGTCAGGGTTGCCTTTGACACCAACTAAAAAGGATTACATTTGGTGATTGTTGATTGATTTACGAAGTGTGGACATTTTATGCCGATGCATACGACGTATACCTTGGATAGGTTGGTAAATTTGTATGTTGCTAAAATTGTGAGGTTACACGGGGTGCCCAAGTCTATTGTTTTGAATAGAGATCTGTGGTTTATAGTAAGGTTTTGGAAATGTTTGTATCGAGCTTTGGGTACTCGCTTGAATTACATCGTATCATCCTCAAACGGATGGGTAGTCTGAACGTGTGATTCAAATGTTGGAGGATATGTTGAGATGTTGGATTATTGAGTTCCAAGAAACTTGGGAAAGATAGTTGCCTTTGGTTGAGTTTGCATACAATAATACCTATCAAACAAGTATAAAGATGACACCGTATAAAGCCTTGTATGGTAGTAGGTGTCATACACCCTTGTGTTGGGCAGGGGCTAGGGAAAAGTATATTTCATGCCTAATGTGCTGAAAGATACGGATGAGAAA
Source organism: Hibiscus mutabilis (assembly GCA_019671005.1). Classification (NCBI taxonomy): domain Eukaryota; kingdom Viridiplantae; phylum Streptophyta; class Magnoliopsida; order Malvales; family Malvaceae; genus Hibiscus; species Hibiscus mutabilis. The sequence goes on along the minus strand of CM033736.1, from coordinate 26,906,221 downwards.
GTAAAGATGATTTGTGATTGTTTGAAAGCAGCCTCGGATAGGCAGAAATCCTATGCAGATTTGAAGCGTAGGGAGGTTGAGTACGCTATTGGTGAAAAGGTTTTCCTAAAAGTTTCACCTTGGAAGAAGGTTTTGCGTTTTGGGCGCAAGGGAAAGTTGAGTCCGAAGTTTATTGGATCGTATGAGGTGTTGGACCGTATTGGTCATGTGTCTTATCGGTTGAGTTTGCCTCCTCAGTTGGAGAAGATTTATGATATGTTCTATGTATCTATGTTGCGAAGGTATCATTTGGATCCGTCACATGTAATGCCAGTTAAGGATGTTGAGTTACGACCAGATTTGTCTTATGATGAGGAACCAGTGGAGATACTTGACTCCAGTAGTAAAGTTCTTCGTGGCAAGACGATTGAACTTATTAAGGTGATGTGGCGACATCGCGGTGTTGAGGAGGCCACGTGGGAAAGTAAGTCAGACATGGTTGCTCAGTTTCTGCATCTGTTTCCATCAGGTAAATTTTGATGACAAAATTTCTTAAGGGAGGAGAGTTGTAACGCCCTGGTTTTGGGCCTAGGAGATTTCAAGGTGGTTTAGACGGTCTATTGGATCGGATTAGGGGATTCAAGTTAGTTTTCGGATTTAGATTGGATTAAATATTTTTGAAAGGGATAAAAATATGGAAAATTATCTAAAATCATTATTTAATATGGAAATGATTTTTGTAAAATCAATTTTACAAAAAAGGGGTCTCGAAAGTGGACATTTTGGTTAGTGACCAAAATGTAGAGTTTTCAAATTTGGTTTTGGTGATTGTTTTATAAAAGGGTCAAAACTTTGAATCTTTAAAGAGCTATTTACCCTAAAGTCTAATATCAAACTTTTTCCCTTAATTAATTATTTTTAACGGTTTAAAATAGTATAAAAAGGTTGGAGAATTAAATTGGTTAATTAAAACCTTTAAAACAAAATTTAAGTAACTAACTTTTCACAAAAGAATTTTCTCTCCAATTCTCTCCATCCAAACACTTCTTTTCTCTTCAAAATTCTAGGGTAAAATCTGCTTTTAATTAATCTTTTGATTTCAATTGAGATTATAATGATTTCCAAACAAAATTAATTTGGTTTTTCAATGTTTTGCTATAGAAATTCATCTAATTAAGGGGAAAAGAAACCATTAGAGGTGAGGTTCGTTCTTCTCCTCTAATACAAGGTTATTTATTGAAATTCCCAAGTTCTTGATCCTTTACTTATGATTTCTAACTTGTTTTGATGATTTAATTAGAGAAAATGATTAAATCAAGGTTTAATTAGTGAAATTGGTTTACTCTCGTAATGGTTCTGTTTTCTCGTGATTTGGATTGTTATATATCATGATTCTGATGTGGAATGATGTTAATAAGATGGTTTAATCATAGGAATCCCGAAACTAATTGAATTCCTAATCTTCTAGGTTGCTAGTTATGTGTTTTTGAGGAGTTGTGGAGGTTTTATGAATGCTGGAGATATAAGGATGTTAGTGATGTGTTTTTAGATGTTAATTGATGGATTAAGATGTTAGGCTGTGGTTGGGTAAGGTTTGAAGGATGTTTGATGTTGATTTCGGTTGTTGATGAGTAAATTTGAGTGGTAGATGTTGAAGATTTGTATTAATGTGTTGTTGATTGCATTTTGATGCAATATACCCTCTATTTTTGTGTGGTTGAAGTAGGGGAAATTGGTCCTCAAGATTGGCTTTGGTTTTGGAAACTTTGGAGGCGAGATTACCGTATCGGCAAGTGAGGCTCAGCGAGTCGATGAGTGGAAAGGTTTTTTCAACTTTGCAAAGGTTTGAAAGTTGGTTTGGGAGTTTATACCAAGCTGGAAACGCTGGTCTAAGCTCGGAAGTAAGTAAATGATGAATTCTCTCTCGAACTCGATTTGGCGAATGGTTATTTATGCACTTGTTTTAAATGGTATGGATTACTCATTGTTATTGCATGAAATGAGCATGGTTTAATGCTGGAATTTGATTATGAAACGTTGTTGATGCATTGTGAAAGGATGCATGGTTAATTAATGTTTTTGAACATTGTTAAATACAAGGTTTGTTGCTTTGGTAAGTTGGTTTAATTGATACATATGAAAAAGTGAGTTGTTGTTGATAAATTGAATTATATTGGCAAGTGATGGAATGGAAATGGTTTGAAAATGTTATCGGATAGAGTTGGCCGGCCATAGGATTGATAGTGCACTATAAAAAGTCACCTTGGATGTGGAGGGGTTAATGTGTACCGAATACTCCATCCAAGTACCCTAACGGTTGAGAGGTTCAAACGTACCGAAGACTCCCATTAGTGGGTTATACATCTAGCTGATGTATGGTGTCGAGGGGTTAATGTGTACCGAAGACTCCACCACGGGTGTCACAACGGTGGAGGGGTTTATGAGTAATGAAAACTCCCGTGTGTGAACCTTGAGATACCGGTAGATTGTATGTTAAGTGTTGAGGGAACACTTGTTGAATCTATGTATCCGATGTTATGTTTTGTAAAGTGGAACGTGATTAATGATCACTTGTAAGCCAATATAATTGATGATGTATCATGAAATGGGTTGTGTTGTTTAATGTGGTTTAAACATGTCTTGTTTTTTAAGCCTTGCATTGGTAGTATGCATGGGAAAGCTTAAATTGAGGGTAGCAAATGGGATTTTGCTGTTGAATTCATGATACATGTTGCATGTGGTTTAATATGTTGTTTTTGAAATGTTAAGTGCATGGTTTTCATAAGGCATGAAGTCGAAATGGTGTTTGAAAAGTGTTTTGGAAAAAATGGATTCTAAAAGGAATGTTAATTGGTTTAAATTGCATTGATGATGGTTGGTGTTTGAGCACTCCACACTAAGCCTAGTATGCTTACGCTCTCTTTTCCATCAGTATAGAGAATTAAAGAACTTGGCAGTAAGGAAACAAGGAAAGGAGTTCCAAAGACTCATTTTCAAAGTATGGTTTGAAGTACTTTAGCCAGCGTATCAGTATACCTTGAGGGAAAATATGGATTGGTTTTGGTACAGAGAATTGTGCATCGGTACGAACCCTTTGATTTTAACATATCGTATCGATACGCAGGGTACCATATCGGTATGGGTTTTAGCTACTGGAAATTCAGGTTTTGAAATACCAAAGAAGGGATCGGTACAGGGTCAAGGCTGTATCGGTATGGATTGGTCAACAAACTATCTCGATATGGGCATACGTGTATCAGTACGCAAAGTCATTTTGTTAGTTAAGCCGTATTGATACGGGCTTGCCCGTTTGGTACACCCTGTTACTTTTGCTGCTGAAGTTTGGAAATCTTGCAATTGGTCCCTAATTGTTATGTATGCAATTGAATGAGTTCCAATGAATGTTAAGAGCTGAATTTTAGCATGTGAGCATAAAATTGGACTAATTATGGTTTGGTAATGTAAATCGTAATGAAAACCCTATGAATTACAAAAATTACTTTTTGGTCCATAATGTGAATTGTTGAGCAATTGATTTTCGTTTTGCATTTTGTTTTCAATGTGACGATTCTGCTGAAGTATGATCACATAGGATAATGTTAATATGCATATAGATAAGATAAAAAAGAAAAAAATGGACTCAGTTTAGGTTAGTAGTTGGGTTCGCTTCAGCAAACCTAATGCGATCCTTTTGGTCTGGTTTAAACTAACTAGGCCAGGTTAAGGGGGTTACACTTAAAGTGTGCTGACTATTCCTACATAATAACTAAGGCAGTTTCCATAAAACTTTGATAAGTAGAATCAAGAGAATTAGAATTAGAGTTCAAAACTCCCTCTTCTGCCTCTAAGTTTTCTGTTGGAATCAAGGAGGCTCTGTCGTAGCATTCTGTTGGGTATTGAATTTCTTGTGTTACCTCCCCAACCATAATTTGGATGTTGTCGCCACCCTGGGCTGTAGGTGTTCGAGTAAGGATTTTTGTTGCAGTTGGCATTCCCTACATAGCATCTAGATTCTTATTGATGGGTCATTTATAAGACTGGTGTTCTCCATCACAATGCTCACATGTATATAAAATAACATGGCTACATGTTTTTGAGCATGTTTAGAATGGTGGAGAGTTGAGCCACCACACTTTGGGAATCAACCAATTGGAGTGTTCTAGTAGATTTAGGGCCGAGATTCAATCTCCCTATAGGAAACTAATAGTCGTTATTGGCTATTTGATTAAGAATTTCAAAAGCCTCTTCATGATCTTTGTCGAGCAAAATTCCATTGGTTGAAGAGTCAATTATCATTCTTATGGGAGTGTTAACGCCATTATAGAATGTTACCACTTGTAGCAAATATTGAAATCCATGAATCGAATACCTGCATAGCATGTCTGGTGGATTGTAGCAAATCATAAAATCCATGAATCAAACACTTGCATAGAATGTTACTGTAACACCCCTTTTCGTATCGATATGATGAACACGAATCAGGAATGTCACAACTTTACTATCCTTAAATATTAATGATATTTGAAACAAAATTCAACTTTACTATCCATGAATCAATTCCAAATGTCTTCAAATGTTATGTATGCTTATAGGGAATAATTGACTATCATAAAATATACATGCTCTCAATTATCTTAGCATGCAACTCATCACCTGAGATTGCTCTTAACTTTGAATCTTTCCAAAAACATCAATTATCATGAAACCATAATGAACATTAATGGTCAATCACAACTCAAATAGGTTTAGCAAGTATACATGTCACTATATTAATCAAACTTCAATTAGGATGTCATTACTGTGATTACCTGTTGAGCTTTCCAATATTCATGCAATGCTCTTCTCACTCTCATCTTGATTTACCTACGTGTGAACAATCAAACACACGCTAAGTACGAACTTAGTGAGGCAATAAAGGAAGTTAATAACAATAATTTAAACTTTATTCGACTTTATGGCTATGTTTATATAACATGATATATGCCAATGCATCAACTTTCACATTGCATTAGTAATGATTTAATATATAGCAATGTCATAAGACTTTCATGCTTGTTCATTTGCCATAATATGTCTTATATGCATAAATGCATCATGATCACTAAATATGTATTACCATCATGTTAATCATATATTAACATAATATAAACCGGATAAAAATTTCTTACCAATATACTTGTCATTTATTCCAAAAGCTCATAAGCTTGTCCACGTGTTTATCTTTTATTAACCAATAAACCATAGCCCAAATATAAGCCTATGAGGACCCTAGGTACACGAGTCAAATATGCACCGAATTGCTAATACACATAAGGTCGTGCCCACCATAATACACATAAGGTCGTGCCCACCATATGCACTAAGTGTCCTTTATATACACTATAGTGCTAAACCGAGTATGCAGCATGCTGCTAGGCTCTATGGCATGCCATCTATACCCTATCCTTCAATGATATACTTGAGCATATATTCCATATTTATTTCATCCATGGCAATGTATATCAACATAATTTAACATTGGGCAGTTCATACCCGAAATAACAATCATAATATAACATCATATATAACTAGTGATCCATGCATTTATTTTCATCTTTTGACATATTTAGAACATGTCAAATATATGATTAATGATATAAATATCATGCCAATATAAACAAGGTAGACTCATCGCAAGTCTTCCTAATGATGTATAAAGGATCCATGTATCATATTATGTATGCATTGCACTCACCTTGGCCACCTAACACAATGCCTCACTAAGTCCTAGTTTGATTCTGTCTTCCATAATACCTCGAACCTTCTTTGATTCGGACTTGACTTCATTAATCACACGGATAAAATAAAATATTTGTTAGATTCAAATCTAACAATACCTTAAACATGTTGTCTAATATTATCATTCGAATATAAAATTTCAAAATATTTTTCTTTCTTCCTTGTAATGTTCAAAAACTCATTATGGTCCTTAGTGACCAATTTGAACTTCCAATTATTTTTCCGAGCTTCCTAACTAACATTTGAATACAAAATGTTTCAAATTCCATTTTCTGACAACTTACACAACCTTAAAAGATTTATTTCTATAAAATAATCTACAACTCGGAATTCGATTCCGTTTGTTCTGAAAGAAACTAGATTCGATAAGCTTTTCAACCATATAATTTAGTAGCCCAAATTCAACTCGTACGATTTATGACAAATTTTCAAAGTCAATTACAGTGTTGAATTTCGAAGCAGACTGGTACTCTGTTTTCTGACCTCTCATCACTTAAAAGTTCATATCTTTTGATATACAAATAGAAATAAGTCACCGCTTGTTTTAATAGAAACTAGACTGAACCATAAATACAATGATATAAGGATCACTTTCTAATTATTTTTGTAGAATTTATGGTGAATTTCCAAACTCACTGTCAATGACTAAAATTCTGGGCAGATTCATAATTCACATCTTTAGCATCCTTTAACTATTCCAATACGTCAAATTAACCTTCAATTACATAATCAAGCATAAAGGACATCATTCAATCTGCTTCCTTCTCTAAAATAATTTTTTTACAATATTTCCCCTCAAATTTTCTATATAACCGAATGATCCCTATACCATATATCATATGATTTTCATCACTTCAAGCATTGAAACAACATCACAACAACATTTCCAGCATGATTGATCCTTAAAACATAAAGTTCCAACATGTTCTTCATCAACCCTAATCACCATCTTCAACTTAGAAGCAAGAAAACCATGTGAAAATTATATCAAATGAAAGAGAATTTAAAGGAGAACAATTTTGCATCTAAAGAACTAACCTTGAATCCAACTTTAAATGCTTGAAATCAAGCTTAAAATTTTCTTTTCTTCTTCCCAATTATCCCATGGTAGCAAAGTGGTATAAGACCAGATTTTCTTTATTTATTTTGCTTTTATTTTATGCCAAATTTCATAAATTTTCACTTATTTAACTTAAAATATCTCTTAAATAGCAAAATGACCATTTTACCCTTTTAATCCAAGGCTCCAAAGCTTGACACTTGTCAAAGTATTCATCCAATGTTCAAGGATAAACCAATAAGTTAGTAGTTACCAACTTTGCCCATATAATTTTCCAAAATTACGACCTTGCCATTTTTCATCCAACGGCTCATATTTAGCATGGAAAATCAACTTAAATCCAAGGGTTCATATTCTTCCAACACAAAGAAAATATCTTAGACATGTAAAATGACATAATTAACCTTTCCTTATCATCCTTCAAAATATCCTGGATATTCGATTCGATCCGATTATCCGAATATATTTTTCAACTTTATCGCTTTATAGCCATTAATACAAACTCCGTACAAAAAATCCGGATAACATGGAAACGTCATTCTTGGGGGTAAATTATTCATTTATGGGGTTAAAATACACAACTTTTGAAAATTACACTTTGGTCCCTAAACTTTTCCAAAGTTTATACTTTAGCCACAAAACTTTCAAAATTTACATTGGTCACTAGCCAAAAATTGGGATATTACAATTCTCTCCCCGTTAAGAAAATTCATCCTCAAATTTTTAATACGTACCTGGTTCGAAGAAATGAGGAAACTATTTTCTCATATCTTTTTCTCTTTCCCAAGTCGCTTTTTTGACTTCATAATTTCGCCAAAGAACTTTAACAAGCGAGATCATCTTATTTCTTAGTTCTTTAACTCCATGTGACAGTATCTTTACCGATTCTTCCTCGTAAATCAAATCCTGTTGAATGTCTATTCCTTCCAGGGTAATGATATGTAAAGGATTTGATCAATACTTCTTGAGCATCGATACATGAAATATATTGTGAATCTTGTCCATTTTCGGAGGTAAGGCTAGTTAATAAGCCATCAGACCAACTCTTTTCACAATCTTATATGGCCCAATAATTCTCGAACTCAACTTCCCTTTTTGTCCAAACCATAACACTTTCTTACAAGGTGAAACTTTTACGGAATACTTTATCCTTAACTACATATTAAATACCTTTTCTTTTAAGATCAGAAGATAATATCCATCATTCTAAAGCAATTCTAGATTGCTTCGAACCATTCTTACTTTATTCTCTGCATCCTAAAATAAATTAGATTCAATCACCTTTTAGTTCTCCCTTTAACTCATTATCATTAGAGATATATATTACCCCTTGATAATATGAACATCCTTTAGACTTAACATCGAAGTCTTTAATTTTCCCTTTTCACCTTACTAAATTCTTTCCAAGTATATCTTTTCTTTCATCTATAAATTTTTTTATCTGATTTGTCAAAGTAGACTTGAGCTGAAGTTGTGTAATCAATATACTATTTTCTTCCAAAGGTAATTGGGCATTTAATGCTTATAAGCCAAAGAATGACTTTTGACTAAATACATCAACTACTACTTTAGCCTTATTACATCAATGCGCATCCCAACCTATTATGAGACATATTATTGAATAAGGTAGAATCCTTACAAGATTCATAATGCACTAATACTAGTGCTACTATCAAATCTTATTCTACTGGTAATAATATAATCGTAATTTAATCTTAGAGAAATATTACTGCTTCTTTTGACTAACATCACTGGAGCTTCCTAAGGTGATATACTGGGTTGTATAAAACCTCAATCTAATGACTCTTGCAACTAGATTTTTAGCTTTCTCTATCTGGTAAGAGCCATTCTATGTGGTACAATCGATATAGGTCCAATATTGGATTAAAATCCAATCCTAAACTTAGCCTCTCGATTTAGCGTCAAGCCTGACAGCTCCTCTTGGGCAACCCATTTAAAACTCACAGACAATAGGAATACTCTCCTAGCTTACCCTTGATGCTCGGTATCCATACCATAAGTTAAATAATTTTCACATTGGTAACAAATTTCAATAAAACTCTGCATGTTCATGCAGGCCAATTATTACAACACTCACATTAGTGTTTTTGTGGTTTTCTTGAATCTTCAACATTAATTATAAATGTAAGGGAGTTCCTAATTTTCCTTGTTTCGATCTCTTAGCAGAACTATGTAATAAATTTAGTTTGATATCTTTACCGGGAATCCTTACCACTTTTTAGAAGTGGTGAAATAAATAATGATTCACTATCCCTCTTTACTATCTTTGACCTCTGTTTATATATTTTCTCATTCTGAACCTTTTTGCATTGCATTTGGCATAATTTACTACTTCATGGAATTTTGAAATACACAGGGTAGTCAGTACTTCTTTGTACCTGACCTCCAGCCCTCTATGAGTTGTCATAATAAGCTCTCTTTCTGTCTGTAAAAAGCAATTTAGAAGCAAATCATCTCAGTTTATTAAACTTGCACTCATTCCCGTAAATAATCAAATTGTCCTAATTAAGATGCAAGAAACTCCGTTGCATCTCTAGAATAAACTTTGTTACGGAACAGTCAAAGAAAGAACTTCTAGATAATAGACTTTTGAGTTGTACCGTAACATTACTTTATCAAATACGGGTCTAATCCTTTCAGATAAGATATTTTTTTGAGTCTCCTCTGATCATCAATACAGAGTTCCTTCAACATAACTTTTATATCATTAAACCATAGATTAACAATCATAGGATCTCCATTAATATCTCTCTGAAAATCTAGTGTGCCAGAACTCTCACTTCATTTGCAATCGGTGCCTAAGCAGGCTGATTCATGATCGCATCTAATGTCTGGAAGAAATGCTCTTAAACCAAAACATGCATATCATGTTACTCTGGTGCCTCTGCACCATGCTAAGTGGAGGGTAGAATATTATCATTAACCTTATCACTCTCTTGAATCTCTTGTTGATCCACTCGCCTAAACACCTGACATGATTCTTTTACCCTCACACATTGGAATTTAACATTATTATCATAATGAAGTAACCAATTGCATCCATTCAAACGGGTAAAATCATCAGTAATTCTGACATCCTAGTGGCATGTATACACTTTTGACATTTACCATACTTCGTTTAACTCCAGAACCGGCTAAACCTGTAGCTCTGATACCAATAAATGTAACACCCATTTTCGTATCCTTATACGAACACGAATCAGGAATGTCACAACTTTACTATCCTTAAATATTAATGATATTTGAAACAAAATTTAAGTTTTGATAATTTTGAACCAAAATCTTGAGTACTGGTACACCCTATCCCAAAATGCGAATTCTTGAATTTTTATATTTCTATTTCATCCTAATTCAATTCCAAATGTCTTCAAATGTTATGTATGCTTATAGGGAATAATTGACTATCATAAAACATACATGCTCTAAATTATCTTAGCATGCAACTCATCACCTGAGATTGCTCTTAACTTTGAATCTTTCCAGAAACATCAATTATCATGAAACCATAATGAACTTTAATGGCCAATCACAACTCAAATAGGTTTAGCAAGTATACATGCCACTATATTAATCAAACTTCAATTAGGATGTCATTACTGTGATTACTTGTTGAGCTTTCCAATATTGATGCAATGCTCTTCTCACTCTCATCTTGATTTACCTACGTGTGCACAATCAAGCACACGCTAAGCACGAACTTAGTGAGGCAATAAGGAAGTTAATAACAATAATTTAGACTTTATTCGACTTTATGGCTACATTTATATACATGATATATGCCAATGCATCAACTTTCACATTGCATTAGTAATGATTTACTATATACCAATGTCATAAGACTTTCATGCTTGTCCATTTGTCATAATATGCTTTATATGCATAAATGCATCACGATCACTAGATATGTGTTACCATCATGTTAATCATATATTAACATAATATAAACCGGATATAAATTTCTTACCAATATACTTGCCATTTATTCCAAAAGCTTATAAGCTTATCCACCTGTTTATCTTTTATTAACCAATAAACCATAGCCCAAATATAAGCCTAGGAGGACCCTAGGTACACGAGTCAAATATGCACCGAAGTGCTAATACACATAAGGTCGTGCCCACCATAATACACATAAGACCTTGCCCACCATATGCACTAAGTGTCCTTTATATACACTATAGTGCTAAACCGAGTATACAGCGTGCTGCTGGACTCTATGGCATGCCAACTATACCCTTTCCCTCAATGATATACTTGGGAATATATTCCATATTTATTTCATCCATGGCAACGTATATCAACATAATTTAACATTGGGCAGTTCATACCCGAAATAACAATCATAATATAACATCATATATAACTAGTGATTCATGCATTTATATTCGTCTTTTGACATATTTAGAACATGTCAAATATATGATTAATGACATAAATAGCATGCCAATATAAACAAGGTAGACTTATCGCAAGTCTTCCTAATGGTGTATAAAACATCCATATATCATGTTATGTATGCATTGCAATCACCTTGGCCACTTAACACAATGCCTCACTAAGTCCTAGTTCGATTCTTTCTTTCATAGTACCTCGAAGCTTCTTTGATTCAGACATGACTTCATTAATCACATGGATAGAATAAAATATTTGTTAGATTCAAATCTAACAATACCTTAAACATGTTGTCTAATATAATCATTCGAATATAAAATTTCCAAATATTTTTTTCTTCCTTATATTGTTCAGAAACTCATCATGGTCCTTAGTGACCAATTTGAACTTAATTCTTTCGAGCTTGCTAACTAACATTTGAATACAAAATGTTTCAAATTTCATTATTTGATAGCTTGCACTACCTTCAAAGATTTATTTCTATAAAATAATCTACAACTCGGAATTCGATTCCATTTGTTCTGGAAGAAACTAGATTCGATAAGCTTTTCAACCATATAATTTAATAGCCCAAATTCAACTCGTACGATTTATGACGAATTTTCAAAGTCAATTACAGTGCTGAATTTCGAAGCAGACTGGTACTCTATTTTCTGACCTTTCATCACTTAAAAATTCATATCTTTTGATATACAAATCAAAATCAGACACCGTTTGTTTTAGAAGAAACTAGACTAAACCAAGAATACAACGATATAAGGATCACTTTCTAATTATTTTTGTAGAATTTATGGTGAATTTCCAAACTCACTATCAATGACTAAAATTCTGGACAGATTCATAATTCACACCTTTAGCATCCTTTAACTATTCCAATACCTCAAATTCACCTTCAATTACATAATCAATCATAAAGGACATCATTCAAACTACTTCCTTCTCTAAAATAATTGTTTACAATATTTCCCCCTCATTTTTTCTATATAATCAAATGATCCCTATACCATATACAACAAGATTTTCATTACTTCAAGCATTGAAACAACATCACAACAACATTTCCAACATGATTGATCCTTAAAACATAAATTTCCAACATATTCTTCATCAACCCTAATCACCATCTTCAACTTAGAAGCAAGAAAACCATGTGAAAATTATATCAAATGAAAGAGAATTTAAAGGAGAACAATTTTGCATCAAATGAACTAACCTTGAATCCAACTTTAAATGCTTGAAGTCAAGCTTGAAATTTTCTTTTCTTCTCCCCAATTATCCCACGGTAGCAAAGTGGTGCAAGACAATATTTTCTTTATTTATTTTATTTTTATTTTATGCCAAATGTCATAATTTTTCACTTATTTAACTTAAAATATCTCTTAAGTAGAAGAATGACCATTTTACCCTCTAGATCCAAGGCTCCAAAGCTTGAAACTTGTCAAAGTATTCATCCAATGGTCAAAAATAAATCAATAAGTTAGTAGTTACCAACTTTGCCCTTATAATTTTCCAAAATTACGACCTTGCCATTTTTCATCCAGCGGCTCATATTTAACTTGGAAAATCAACTTAAATCCAAGGGTTCATATTCTTCCAACACAAAGAAATATCTTAGACGTGTAAAATGACATAATTAACCTTGCCTTATCATCCATCAAAATATCCTTGATATTTGATTCGATCCGATTATCAGAATATTTTTTTGAACTTTATCACTTTATAGCCATTAATACAAAATCCGTACAAAAAATCCGGATAACATGGAAACGTCATTCTTGGGGGTATGTTATTCATTTATGGGGTTAAAATACATAACTTTTGAAAATTACACTTTGGTCCCTGAACTTTTCCAAAGTTTATACTTTAGCCACAAAACTTTCAAAATTTACATTTTGGTCACTTGCCAAAAATTGGGATATTACAGTTGCCACTTATAGCAAATCATGAAATCCATGAATCCTAACATTCATACATGTATTCTTCATCTCTTTGCGTGAATGCTATAATATCGTTGTGCATCTTATTGTGCACGTTCTGTGGATTGTAGCTATACAGAAAAGCTTCAACACAGCTCATCCCAGGATGTGATAGTTCCTAAGAGTGTGGTCTTCAACCATGCTCGGGCTTGATCTCGCAAGGAATAGGGAACAATTTAAGTCTCAGCACGTCATCAGGGACCCCTATTGCCTGAAACAATCATAGACTTCCAGGAAAGCTTGAACGTGCTCTCGAGCATCCTCCCTTGCTGATCTACTGAACTATCCAATTGTTTTAAGCATGTTGAACATCACAAGCTTTAGCTCAAAGTGAGCCACTTCTATTTCTAGCACAATGATCAATGAGTTAAAGTTATTCACAACGGGTGCAAAGTTGTCGTGAATGGGTCGTCTAGGTTGAGCTGTTGGTGGAACAACTGGCTACCTATCTTGTCCTCCATTGTTGGATGCATCATCAACAATTTCCTGTCAGCCTATTGGTGGATCGTCTCCATCTCGTTCGATATTCAGGCCGTTGTTATTGATTCCTTGGTCCACCATTTTTTTTTGTCTTTCGATCTCTTGGTTATATGGAAGAATGGGTTCCTCAAGACTTATGCTTTTGGTCATGCACTGTAACATACCTAAAATGATAAACAAGAATAAAAATAAAAAAGTAAAAGTAAATAAAATAAAATAAAATAAAATCTTAAGTTCAATTACTATGTAGTTATCAATTGTCAATCCCCGACAACGGCGCCGAAAACTTGATGCTTATAGAAATCGATATGTACTTTAGAGCAAGTATACTCGTCGATCAAGTAATAAAGTGATAGAGTAGAGTGTCGGACCCACATGAATTGGATCAACAAATATGAAATGATCAAACTTAAGAGTTGGTGAGCAAGTATTAGTTTGATCGTTATTATCAAAACTAATACAATAAAAGTAAAGATAGCAATGATCAAGACAAGCAAATGCTATAACAGATATTTAGATGATTATGGAAGTTGGGTTTATTGCATAGGAATTATGCTTGATTACTTATTTGAATGCTATTGTGGATGGCAATACATGTCTGTGTAAACCAATTAAGTCTTTATCCACTCGACAGGGTTTATTAACTAACTTCTGACTCTCTCGATGCCTAGAAGTTGATAACAATGAAGCTAAGGTAATACATGTTTGCGTGAAACCTAACAACTTTATTATCTATTCAAGTTCCCCTTATTAGTCATTAAAATCATAAACATATATCTAAGACGGATTAGGACTAACTTAACAGCTTAGCCCCACTGTTAACGTTTGTTTAACCTAACTCTCTCGATATAAAGCCACAAATCAATAGTTAAAAGGCCTCTCTCAATAACTCTTGCAATAACTATGCATGCAAAACAATGAACATAATAGATAAAGGAAAAAGACTATAGCATTAAAACAAATTAATCAAAACATAATATCCTAAAAATAATAAACCCAAGCAAAAGTATTTATCTCATGTTTGAGCTTAAAACAACCATAATAAAAGTATAAAGAAACATAGAAAGTTTATCATGCAAGGGAAAATAAAGAGTCAAGCATCATCGACGTTCTCCTCCAAGCTCTCTAACTGTGTTGCAGGTCCCGCACTCCTCTAGCCTCCCTCGATGGCTTTTGTGTGTGGAGACTCCTCTAGACCTTTGACTCCGGTGGTTATCTAATAGTTGAATACTAAGGGTTGCCGTCCAAGATCAAGCTGCTTTGTTTGTGGCCTAAGTCTTCTTTATATAGGCATAAAAGTTAGGGTTTCAAAACCCTAAGGCGCGCAAAGCCTCTTTAAGAGGATCTTGCTTTCCCGCTTCAATTAATGAGTTTCGTATCAAATGAGAATCCACGTAATCCAAGTCTGATTTATATCCAACTCTATTACCTTGTCAGCTCCATATGAGAGGGATGTCTCCCTTCTGCTCCAGTGTTCCTCCAACTCCAACAGTTTCTTGCACAGACACCACTAAAACACACTACCTTCCCCATTAAACGCATCAATATATAAACATTACAGTGTAACTCCCTAACTATATGCAAACTACTTACAAACTATTCCTAAATGAAACTATATGGGCCTAAACACATGAAAAAGCTAAGTAAAAATGGCATGTAAAATAGGTTATCTATACAATTAGTAGCTATTCACGGGCTAGTAGATGGTAGCTCGACTGTCAGGCTGCAAACTCAATCGAACTTGATGGTTATCTTGTCGCAGCGTAGTGGTCTCCAGAGTTGATGTGTTTAGAGGCGTAGAAGTGTTTAGGGGAAGAGGCTCCGAGCTCCGTGTTGTAAGGAAGTAGTATAGAGACGGGGCCAATTTGGCAGAGGTAAAACATGTGTTAAAATGATTTACAACTTCCGATTGCATAATAATTTATATGATTGTTAATCAATTGATTAACACCTTCCAAATTTGATTTTTTTTATGATCTAAATTTTAGTAATTTACGTCTCATGTAGGATTTAATTGCAAAACATGCTCAGTCGTCTTTAGAGGTTCAAGATTCAAGTCATTTAGTTTTTTCAGATAATATAGTGGGTATGCTTTTTTGCTTAATGTAATGATGCATGAGATTTTTATAAGGACTATACAAATAATAAGGGCTTTAGTGCACATCGGGGAACAACTCGACACGATGGGAATAAGATTGTCAAAACACAAGGATTTTGTTGTTCAAAATTAGGGTATAAGAAATCAAAATTAAATGATGTTGAACATCAATGTGCTCCATGAACAATGACACAAACCGGTTACAAGGCTATTATTACTGCTATTTCTACTGATTTCGTTAATTGGTGAATCTTATTTTGTGATAATGAACATAATCATCCACTTAGCACAACTGTTATGAGACATTTTCTTCATTCCCAAAGAAAAGTAACTGATCCAGATCTCTTAGAGGCTAGATCATTGAAATCTGTTGGGGTCAGAACATCACAAATAATGAATTACTTCATGCAACAATCGGGTGATTTTTATAATGTTGGTTTTATTATGAAAGACCTCTACAATTCCCTTCGCACATGCGAAGCTATAGAAATTATTGATGGTGATGTAAATGTCCTACTTTCTTACTTTGATTTTAAGAAAGTGACAGATACATGTTTCTACATGAATTAAACACTCGATGATTTAATGGGATTGCATAGTCTTTTTTGGTCTGATTCGACGTCGAGGTCAGACTACTCTTGCTTTGGTGATATTATTTCATTCGACACGATGTAAAAGGATAATGTGTATGGTCGACCTTTGATGCATATAGCCAGTGTAAATGACCGCCATCAATCAAATGTGTTTTTTGTTGTAATTCTAGTAGACGAGACTGCAGATACATTTGCGTGAGTGCTACGAACTTTTTGTAGAAGCTATGATTAATATGTCTCCAATATCAGTGGTAGCATATGGTGATAAGGCAATGCAAAGGGCAATAAAAATGGTTTTCCCTTTTGCTAGACATCACATTTGTTCATGGCATTTGGCTCGCAATGTAGAGGCAAATATAAGTGATTTTAATTTTCTAAATGTATTTTCCAAATGCATGTCTTCTTGGTGGACACTTGAAGAATTTGATCGAGCTTGGAGTTCAGTTGTTAAAAATTTTAATGTCGAACAACATCTGTGGGTAGCAAAGAAGGACATGACTCGTTACTTATAGGCACAAGCATATATTACGGGTTATTTCTTTGCCAATGTTCAGTCAACACAAAGGTGTGAGTCAATGAATACTTCGTTCGCTACTGTTCTCAGGTGCCAGATAACATATATAGATTTTGTTATTGCTATTGAAAATGGCATTAGCCAATTGCGCATCAATGAGTTGAAAGCTGATTTCTTCGGTACACAGACTAAGCCTTTATAAGTTACAAAAGTGACTGAGCTAAATGACAATGCAGCAGAACTGAATACAACAGAGTCGTTCACCCTATTACTGTCCAAACTTAAATCGGAGACATTGCATTGTCTTTGATATCCGATTGTTGAATTAGTAGAAACTAAAACTTTTAACTTAACCAAGTATAAGAAACCAAACAATATGTATGAACTTGTGTTTGATGTCTTCACAAAAGCCTTACATGTTTTTGTCGTAAATTTGAGACAGTGAGACTTCTATTTTAGTATCAACATCACGTACTTAAGTTATAAGATTTCGCACGGCTCCCAAAATATTTATTTCTACCTCGGTGGATGAAAAATGTGAAGCTTGTTGTCCTATCATTTGTAGACTTCAATGTTCCGCCTGAAATAAAGCATATGGTAGGATTCGCTTCTCTCTAATCAACTTCTTCTATGTTGTGCTACATTGTAGCTAAAACTGATGCCTCTTTCCGAAGAGCTAAAGATGAGATCCATAGATTAACTTAAGAAATGGAGGAATCGTGTAACTTGACTAATTTATCTACTCAGAACATAAAGAAACATGACATTCGGAACCCAGCACGGAAAAAAGCAAAATGAAAAGAAATCCAAACAAAGTATGTGTCCTGCTCAAATAGGTGTAGATGTTTTTTTTTTTTTGAAAAGTGGAGCAATATTATTAATAATACGGCACGGATAGGAATCTCATTAAAAACATCCCTAAATCCTAGTCGGAGGAAAAAGAGTGCAACCTATCCGAGCCAAGATGCGACAACCAATATACAAGGATCACCTCACCATTAAAAGCAGTGAGAACACTACACCCTCTTGACCGACCAAACTAGAAGTTACAGCAATCCTCTACAAAACAATAGGTAGCCAACCAATGGAACTTCACAGCTTAAGCAAATAACTCAAAGAAGGGACAACACTGACTCAAACTCCACTCACCGAAAACAGGAAATAGAAAAATACTGCGCAAGGAGAAGGAAATCTTGCAACTGGAGATCCCTCCCTTAGCTAATAAAACAGTAGATGCCATAAGCTATAAGGAAATAGAAAAATACTGCGCAAGGAGAAGGAAATCTTGCAGCTGGAGATCCCTCCCTTAGCTTAATAAAACAGCAGATGCAATAAGCTTCAATTATAAGGCACGGGAAAAGCCTAGTACTTGTTAACATTATCGCAACTCAGAAAAGGTTAGATCAATCAGGTGCTATGCTAAGGAAATCAACTTCTCTAGAAATCCCTCTTTTGGCCAACAAATCTGCTGTCGAATTCGAGCCTCTAAAGACAAACTGAATACTCCAAGACAAACCTTCAAAAAACTTTAGACATGACGAAACCAGCGGTTTAAAAATCGAAGGAGTAATGTGGGGATGCAGTAACCAGTCAATTACCATTTTAGGATCACATTCTAAGATAAGAGCCACTGACTTACACCAATAGGATTTGCTAAACAAACGAGCAGCTTCAATGATAGCCAATAACTCTGCTGAAGTGGGGTCAGTAACACCAATAGATTTGGAAAAGGAAATTAAAATTTTTCCATTTGCATTACATAGGCAGCCCCCGGTGCCCGCTGCTACAAAGCACCCTATGACAGCTCCATCCGTATTGAACTTAACAAAGCCGTCTCGAGGACTCCAATAGCACGAAGAGACACTAGCCTTTTTGGCATCACAAATCTGAAGTTAGATAGAGATATAAGGATATTGCTTATTGATATTCCTGCATCCGGCCATTTAGCGAGGCACCACCAACCAAGTCGCAGAAGACACAAATCAAACAATTGGCATACATCCACCTTAGCCTTATTAAAAATCACCTCGTTATGAAACAACCAAATTGACCAAGAAAAACTAAAAAAAAACTTAGCTTCCAAATCTGAAAATGTAGATGATCAACCGAAATAGATTCCCAATAAAGTAAAAAAATTCGAAAGTCGACAGGCATAACCAGATGGACCCCCCACTGAGCACACCATTTCTGCCATACCAGCCAAGAGATTTTGCAATGACACAATAAGTGGCTAACCGATTCTGGGTAAAGGGAGCAAAAAGGGCACAAATTCGATTGTTGTTGGTATATAACTCTTTTAAATAGTTCCTCCCTGGTAGCCAATCTACTCAAGGCCACTTTCCAAACAAAGGATTCAACCTTTGGAGGGGCCAGATTAGCCCACACCAACTTCCACACTTCGTCTTTGACCACGCCCGAGTGTTGGCCAATCTCACAGAAAGATTTCGAGCTATAGAGTCCATTCGAAGAGGCAGACCATCGAATGCTATCAAGAACAACTTTATTAGATCGAAAATTATCAATGGTTGAGAGAAAGGCTTAATGGTTGAGAGAAAGGCTTTCCAGATTTCGAGCTCCCAATCAAATATTCCTCTACGTAACTCAATATTCCAAGACCAGATTCCATCATTATTATAACCAAAATCAGCAATAACCCCTGATTTTCTAACTGCTAGGGCATGAATTCTAGGAAACTCACTACTAAGAGGAGAGAATCCAACCCATAGATCAGTTCAAAATAAAATGCTTCTTCCGTCCCCCACTAAAAAGGAGATATGTTGCTTAAGAACGTTGCCTGGAGCAGCCAGCTGGGCAGATATGTTCATCCATATCCAAGATTTATTGGATGATTTCAAATTGACCGGCAATAAGGAAGATGTATTTTTTTTGTATTTTGCAGCTATCACTGTATGCCATAGGCTGTTAGGTTCAGTACCATACCTCCAAATCCACTTACTCAGCAGAGCATGATTTTTAAGCTTTAGATTAACCAAACCTTAGCCACCACACTCCTTAGGTAAACAAATAGAATCCCAACTCACCCAATGAATAGTCAGACGGTCCAAAGATCCCCAAATAAATCTAGCAATTAAATTAGAAAGAAGCGAGCATATCTTACTTGGCATCTTGAATATAGAAATAAAGTAAATAGGCGGATTTGATAGAACGGACTTACGCCCAGCAAAGGATAGCAGTTTAGACTTCCAGCCCGCAAGCTTAGACCTGAACTTTTCTACGATCGGATTCCAAATTTCCAGAGCATTTTTCGATTGGCCTAAAGGCAGGCCAAGATATGTGCAAGGGAAAATTTCACTCTAACAGTTGATTAAAGAAGCCCAGTGTGATATAGTGGAATTATCAACATTAACCCCCAACAATTTTGATTTCCGTAAGTTGAGCTTTAACCCCGAAGCAATCTCGAATCCATGCAAAATACGCACTACATTTCTGATTTCAGATTCAAAGGCACCACAAAACATGATAAGGTCGTCAGCAAATTGAATATGAGAAATATCCAAAGAGCTATCCCCAATTTCGAACACCATGAAAAAATCCTTTTTCCAGTGCTTTTGACAGCATGGAGCTTAAGGCTTCTGCGATAATATTAAACAGCAGGGGGAAAGTGGGCAACCTTGTCGAAGACCACGCTTCATACTAAAAGACTTGGTAGGAGAACCATTAACCAAAACTGAAAGAGAAACAGTTGAGATGCAACACTTGATCCAAGAACACCATAGCTTGCCGAATCCCATCTTTTCCATTATGAAGATTAGAAAGTTCCAATCAACTGTATTGTATGCTTTACTAAAATCCACCTTGAAGACAACCGAGGACAGACCCTTTCTTCTAGAATAGTCGATAATTTCATTGGATATCAGAGAACAATCGAGGATTTGTTTGCCCGGGCAAAAAGCAAACTGCGTATCTCCAATAATACCATTAGAAACCCTGCTAAGCCTCAGAGCTAGAACCTTGGCAAGCAACTTATACACAGCACCTACAAGGCTAATAGGCCTATAATCTTCCAGCGAGATAGGGGCTTGAGATTTAGGAATCAATACGATGAAGGAGTGATTGAAAGCGAAATCCGAAATGTTGCCCTTGTAAAAACTCAGAAAGAAATTCAGAATTTCATCTTTGAGGGATGGCCAAAAGGATTTGAGAAATCCCATGTTGAATCCGTCGGGACCAGGGGCTCTCGAGCCATCAAGAACCGAGAGGGCAGCCCAAATCTCTCCCAAAGTAAATGGCTTTTCTAATAAACTGGCCTCACCAGCAGGCAGATACTTAAGATCACAGTCGAACCTGGCCACAGGCAGGGTGAGGGATGCATTGAAGTGATCTTTGAAATGGTCTTCCACAAACTTCTTCACCACCTCAGGGTCTTTGAGAATTTGCGATCCGTTATTGAGGCTCAGCAAACGGTTTTTATTTTTCCTAGATGAGGCCACCACTTGAAAATATCTAGTATTTCTATCACCCGCCTCAAACCAGCGTAGCCTTGATTTTTGAAGCCATTCACGTTCCTCATTTCTGATACGGACCATAACTTAGATCGAAGCATTTTCAGTTCATAAATCAAATGACTGTCTTCAGCACCATTTTGAATTACATTTTCAATCTCAGCGCACTTCTGTTCCAGCAACAGAATAGATTCAGGCTCCTTGGATTTCTTCCTAGCAATCCACTCTTTTGACATAACTTTACACGCCTTTAGCATCATTCCAATACCACAACCCTTAGACTTCTCGCATACTTGTTGAATGTTATCCACCAGGTCTTTATCTTCTCCCCAATGGTCGAACTATTTGAATGGTTTTGGACCCCATTGTTGGATTTCAACGGATAAAGAAATGAGGTTGTGGTCTGAGATGTTTCTATGCCAAGCACGTTGAAGCAGATCAGGCCAAGCAGAAACAATTTCAGGGGACACCAGAAACCGATCCAGCCTGCTAAAAGAGGCCTTGTCCCTCAAACTTGACCAAGTGAAATTGCTCCCATGGAGAGGAAGATCAATCAAACCCAACGAGTCAATGAAATTTGTGAAGCTCGCCATGGCAGTTTTATTAAGCGTCACTCCTAATTTTTCATAAGAAAAGCGGACAGTATTGAAGTCACCTCCTAGCACTATAGGTACAGTCTGACCAGAAACACTCCAACATAACTTGCCGAAAATCTCATGTCTCTCATTAGTACCATTAGGAGCATAAATATTTATCAAAGCACAATCCAAGTTGAGACGAGTGATCTTTCCAAATATCACAATAAAATGAGCATCAATGATAGAGGAAACTGACCTGAAAAAAGAGGGATCCCACAGGGTAATTAACCCTCCCGATGCACCAACCGAAGTGGAAAATTCAGCCTTGAGGTTCGCCAAATGACCACACAAAATCTTTAGCATTTTCGAATCCACTTCGCGCAGCTTAGTTTCTTGAAAGAAGAAGACTTTAGCTCGACTCCGAGAGATAATCCTTTGACAGAGGCTTTTTTTTTCCATTTTCCCTAATCTCCTAATGTTCCAAGAAATGAATAGGTTTTCAGACATAGAAAAATTGCCACTCACTGAAGTCTAGAGCCCCGAAAACCATCCTACTTCCCAGCGGCGCTCTCAGACTCAAGATCCATCAATCTCTTGCAAACCACGGACTCTCCAGCATCAAAACATAACCCCACAGATTTGCAGACTTCTAACGTCAATTTTGCCTCTGCATTTAAAGACGGCTCTGGGATTACACACATCTCAATCTTGTCTGATTTTAATTTGGGAACTGCTGACAAGCACTAGAAAGACGGTCCTGCTTAAAAGAATTTTTAGAGAAATATCCAAACATGTGTCCACATTTGAAGCTTCAACTGCCAACACCTTCACTCGGGACTACTTCTGGTTATTTTGACGAAGGCATGGAATTTCGAGAAGACGTTCACCACATATACCAAATTCACGAAATTTGAGTGACCATTCATTTCGATTCCACTTTGTAATCATTTCTAAAAAATTAACGTGTGAGACCTTCTATGTTTCTCTTAGGACCTAACAGGTGTATGGAATTCAGAAGATCGTGTTTTCAATATATCGAAGAATGTGCATTCCATGGTAATAAGTCATTATCGTCCACTCGTTTTTACAATATTTTTACTGGGATTTAAATATATAATTTATTTGACCACAACTTTATTTAATTTTTTGCAGCATCTGAATTTTATGAATTAATTAATGATGATGCATTTGTGAAGATGAAATGGACAATTTACAATTATAAGTGTGATCAAACATTTTGTTAAGTTTTTTTTTTGGTTCACTGCATAGCATCATATAATACTTATAATGTAAGCTTTCATGCAACCTTGCTATGCATCAGAAAATACACGCATTTTTATACACTTGTACCTATTATGTTTACAAAGTGTCGATACTATTCCATGAATATTGATACCATTGATGAACAGAATTGGTACTCCACACAAGTATCTGTACTGAATTGTGATTCGAAGTGCATATTTTCAAAACGCGTATTTCTACTAGTTGCTCAGTATCAGTTTTACTGCACAGTTTATTATGTTTTACATGTTTGTGTGTTGGTTCTTAAATTATCGCATCGATGCTGTTATCGTTTTTTCAAAGCTTTATTTTAACGTATCGGTTGTAAACATGGAAATAATCCGCTTTTGGTTTTCAAAGTTAAAAACAATTGTCCAAATGGTTAAAATCTTATACAAAAAATTTCATCAAATTGTTTATTGGGAAAATCAAGTTATAGGACATTAAAAAAATTGTAAGCCCTAAACCTTATTTTGCGAAGTTCATATGGAATACTGTGAATACAAATAAAAATACTTAATAGCAAGTTCTTTCTCCTACGTGACCCATACAAAAAATTTGATATTTTATACATTTGTGGTAGTGTAATAAAGAAGTGAACATTACCAATAGTTCTTACTTTAAAGTATACCGATTTACACGGTTGTTACCATATACTGAATACGATCGTGCAACTGATTCAACTTCTGCAATTATCTGCCTTCAATATGGAGCGCTTGTCGTATTTGGAAGGTATCAAATGGAAGCAGTAGACGCTGTAATGCCTCCCTCAAAAAAAATATATAAAATGTACCATACAGAAAATAAAAATATCTCCAACACCTAAACCCAATTGTTTATGAAAAAGGTTAAAAACATTACCAGCAAATAGCGAAGTAAAATTTAAGATAATAAATAAATAACAAGTATATAGAACAAAAGCAAATAAAAAACTCACTAAAATTCTCGGTCGAACGATGCTTGCACGACTATTGTAACGACTTAACTGCATATCTTTCATATGTGACTTCATTATAGCAGAAATTTTTAACCTTTTTGTATTTCGTTCATGAGGAATGAGATCGTATAGAAGAAACATACGGTCCCAATCTCCGACACACTACATTCGAAAATAAAACAGTTTAGCCCAAGATATTGACAACATCATAAAAAGTATCATATGAAATCAACTAATTCACCAACGTCTTCGACATGCACGTAACACACGGTTGTTACCATATACTGAATACGATCGTGCAACTGATTCAACTTCTGCAATTATCTGCCTTCAATATGGAGCGCTTGTCGTATTTGGAAGGTATCAAATGGAAGCAGTAGACGCTGTAATGCCTCCCTCAAAAAAAATATATAAAATGTACCATACAGAAAATAAAAATATCTCCAACACCTAAACCCAATTGTTTATGAAAAAGGTTAAAAACATTACCAGCAAATAGCGAAGTAAAATTTAAGATAATAAATAAATAACAAGTATATAGAACAAAAGCAAATAAAAAACTCACTAAAATTCTCGGTCGAACGATGCTTGCACGACTATTGTAACGACTTAACTGCATATCTTTCATATGTGACTTCATTATAGCAGAAATTTTTAACCTTTTTGTATTTCGTTCATGAGGAATGAGATCGTATAGAAGAAACATACGGTCCCAATCTCCGACACACTACATTCGAAAATAAAACAGTTTAGCCCAAGATATTGACAACATCATAAAAAGTATCATATGAAATCAACTAATTCACCAACGTCTTCGACATGCACGTACCACTTCCTCGCTACGACACCTATGAAGCAATTGCATCCAAGAAATTACATTCATCCAACAGTAATCTTTGTCATAAATCATAACATGATAAGTCAATTTAATAGTAACATAACGCAATTTAAAAAAGCAAATCATTAAACAAATACAATCTTTAACAAATGTACACCCATTGGCTTAAAATGTAACTTTAGGCACGCGTAGCTCTTTCAATGACACTCGTGGTGATCCAGACACTTCAACGTACTTTTCATCAAAAAAAATTCGCTAATGTATTTATCTACATCAAAAAAACATAATCTTAGACATACTCGCTCACATCATGCAATGTGTTGTGCGCATTGCAGTTTCTAGTTCTCACCAATTTCCTAACGACAGATATTCTACCAGAATTCCCTTGAGTTGTTGGTGATATATCTAGTATCTGAGCCTCTCCACGATCCATATTAAGAACATACAAATACCAATGCTGGTTATCCTTATTATTGGGGATAAATATATGTATGCGTTAATTGACAAATGTGTGTAAAACAATTAAAATTAATAATTTAACAATTTTAACATTATCCATGAATAGAAGTTTGTTGTTATCGTTTCACAGCTGGTCGTAGTCCCCAAATATTTCCTATGCCCCTTCCAAAATGCAGAAAGTTCATTCGTTGGCATTGTCCCAGTTACAAGCTGACTATACAATTCACAATATTATTCATCATGCTTCTAAATAAATCTTATTTTATTTTGGCACAAAGTCAAAAATAGCCCCCAATGTTTGACCTTTTGGTGACTTTAGTTCCTATTCTTTTTTTTTTGTGCAGATCATCCCGCAACGTTTTATTTTCGTTCAAAATTCACCCTGGATGGATGGAAACCATTAGTGAACTAACAATCAATACCCTTCAATGACATGTCAGCATGGCAGGATTTGCTGACATGGCACTTACTGACATGACATCGTAGTTTTTTAAAAAAATTATTATTATTTTTATATTAAATTTTAACCAATCAATGATGACACGAGGCACCATCTGATTGGTCTTAAAGTAAAGAAATTGGTCTTAAAGTAAAGAATTAAAATCAAGGTATAGCTAGGGATTAAACCCGGGTCTGGTGGGTGAAAAACTTAGAGCTTAACCACCAAACCAACCTCCCAACTCTGTTTGTATACACCAAATATTCTATATAAACCTCATCAAAATAGCATAGCTTCTTCTTCTCTATTACCTTCATCTTTCGCCATATTTTTTCATCGTTCAAGACATATTAACAGTCGGTAATCTCAATCTTGATGGCAACAACAACGAAGATGATAATGAAATGGCAACGCTGGAAATAGCTTTGATTCCAATAGTGGCACCCACAACAACGAGTATTTTATTCAGCTTCACGTTACTAACAATGGGTCTTCTTCTGCATCTTAATCTAACTGGAAAATTTTATAGAAATCAACAAGCTTTAGTTGGTGTTCTTGTTGTTGTTCCTTTTCACTTCTTTTTTGGTTTAAAACTTGTTCACGCCCTTAGATTTATCATACATCGAGCTTCTTATTCTTCGATCCTATATTATTGGAAGAGGATATGACTCGTGAGGATAATTAACAAGTGAAGGTAGTTTACTTTTGCCTTTGTTAAATTTATCTACTAATTGTTGTTCTTTAGACATATTATAACATGATTCTTTGTCTTGACTTAAACTTGATAGTTGCTTTTCTTTGTCTCGAGATTACCGACCGTTAATATGTCTTGAACTATGGAGAAAATATGGCGAAAGATGAAGGTAATGGAGAAGAAGAAGCCATGCTATTTTGATGAGGTTTATATAGTATATTTGCTGTATATTTCACGTGTCATCGTCAAATATGTTAAAATTTAATATACAAACAAATATAAATATAATTATTTTTTTAAATTACGATGCCATGTCAGTAATTCCTGCCATGCAAACATTTTACATCATCGAAAGGTGTTGACCATTAATTGACTGACGGTTTTCATCCATCCAAGGTGAATTTTGAACGAAAATGAAACGTTAAGAGATAATCTACACAAAAAAAGAATAGAAGCTAAAGTGACCAACAGATCAAACATTATGGGCTATTTTTGACTTTATGCATTTAATTTTAATATACGTTCAGTAATATAAGGTGCATGGGAGAAACTCTCTCCTTGATATAGATTCCGTCGAAGCATCTTCAACAATCAACGTCCAGCAAACAATGTCAATAATCTAACAAAATGCAAAACAAAGATACCCACGTTCAGACAACTTCAATAATTAATTTAACTTACTTCATTTACTTGTCCCACAAGTATTGCTAAAGGTATTTATGATAGTAACCAATGAATTCACTCATTGTCCAGGACGTACGTATTAACATCGCTTAGAGTGGTATACATGTGCCCAAAATGCACGACAAATTTGCTGTATAAAAATAACTTATAGCTTTTCTTCGTTAACATTATCTACCAACTTAACTATAAACACTTAGAATGGGTTGCTTACTTATCCGGCAAGGGAGTATTCCATATATAGTCACATGTGATTCTTCTTAACGACCCAGCCCCTTCAGCTACTTCAACATACGATAGTACCTAAAATGCTTCAACCTTTCACGTGAAATAGTGAAGGGTAAAGTTCACAAATGGTCACTAAACTTTAATCAATTATTCAATTTGGTAATCAAACTTCTAATTGCTTTAATGTTACCATTAGGGGTGTTCAAAAATACCAGACACGGTTGACCCAGCCCATCGAACCGCCGACCCGAACCTTAAAAAATCGGGTAATTTTTTAAAAAATTACCCGACCTAGAATTTTTTTCGGGTAGTTGGGCCGGGTCTGGGATAAAAAAGTTTTTTAATCGGGTACCCGACCCAATCTGATACTTTTAATATATTTGTATATTAGTTTTAAATTATATTTTTATTTTAGTTTCCTTAATTTTTTTACCCAAAAACTAAATTTATATCTCTAAATTCTTTCTATGTTTGTATTAATTACTTTTAAGTTTTAAAATTTTCAAAAATTTTTGTATTAATTTGTTAATACAAGATTCGAAAGAAAAAAATAAGATTAATATTTTTAGTGTGTTTTAGTAATAAACTTTAATTATATATATATCCAAATATTTTTATCTTAAAACTAACTTCAAATCAATAATTTTTGTGTTTAGATTATGTATTATGAACTTTTAAATTTTATGTGTTTACTATGTGATTTTTTAAACTTTTAAATTCAAATCACTAGCTTTGATTTCTTCCTCCACCTGCATGCATGTCTGCCTTTTAATTATTGTAACACCCTTTACCCGGTCCAGAAGAAATCTGGGATCGAAGATGTCACCATGAAAAATACATAGAAAACGAACACAAAAGGCTGGTTAATTCTAACGGTTTATAAAAAAATTCTTCCAACTTATCAATCATTCATATCATAACAAATTATTATCAACAATGGTACATAACAAAATCGTGCTTAACCTTTCAATATTCTCCAATTTGGGTTTCATTTCCAAACATAGTACATAGCATTCACACACATCTATACTTAACTATCATATATCAATTGATTCATGTGACCTTCATACTTTATAGATTATAACCTACATCAAACATATTATGGATTTCAAACAGTTATTGATCAAGCATCAGAAGAAAACTTATAAACATACTTCATGAGTTTCAAAGTATATCTAAGAGGCTTAATTTGCACAAGGCAAATTTTACAATTCACTTTATGTCTTAATCATACTTTGACTTATCAAATCTTTCGGAGTTCTTTCATAGTCCTTATTTGAGTTCGTATCCAAGTTCGTATCTTTTAGAACATTTGCCTTTGATCACATTTGGACATAAGTAGCATTGGTCCGAGTTACACATAGCACAAAGCACAAAGCAATGGCCAGCTTATAGCATAACAAACATAGCTTCTCTTCTCTATCCATCCAATTGTCGCCAATCTCCTTACCATCTCCCCCGTTACCTCCTATTGTCGCCAATATATATCACATATTATACCTTTGCACCATGCCAAAGGGTCATCACCCCTGAGCCGTAGCTCGTGGACCGTAGTCCCGAATTATACCTTTGCACCATGCCAAAGTGTCCAAGGACTTTCATTGTTTAGGCAACTTAAATGTTTTATGCTTTGAAGTTAGGAGGGTATCTTATATCATAAGGTAAGCTTACTTATTTCTTTCCTTAATTTCTTATAGCTCAGATAAGCTTAACAGCTCCGGAGAACTTAGGATTTCAAAGGTTTACAGCATTAGGGACTATTCTTTTATAGCTTGGTATCTTATGACATGTAATTATTAGAATAGCATCTAAGTTTTTGGTCAAGGTTAGTACTATCTTCCATTGCAAAATATAGCATAACAAGGCAAAAGGGTGTATAAATAATGTAAACATAAACAATGAGCATATCAAAGATGCCATGCTATGAATGTAATCATCCCAATGAACTCTATGTGAGCCTTATGCATAATGATAATATGCCTTCTGAACATAAACATTTCTTACATTAAACACACAGAAATAAAGATCGGAATGACTCAGTGTCATCCGAGGAAAATGCAACTACACTCACCTGGTATCCCGGAGTTATGGGATTGTAATACCCCAAATTTTATTAAACAATATTAAGGTCATTTGGTACTAAGTTAGTAGCTTAAAAACTAACTTAGTGACTAAAATGACAAAATTGGAAAAGTTAGGATTTCTTTAATTAGGGGCTTTAGAAAAGGAATTTCTTAGGTTTAAAGGTATCATGAGATAGAGGATAATCAGATCGGGGCACATGCAAAATTTGGTTGAAATCCGATAAAATTGGAAAGGGAAATTAAAGGTTAAAGGTTAGTGACCAAAATGACAATTTTCAAAAGTTGGTTGCTAAATCATAAAGAAAGGAAAAGTTTAAATCCATAATAAAGGATTTGATCAATAACTAATTTTATCCTGTAGATGGATAAATTCGATCAGTGAGTAAAAATCTGATATAGGTCCCGGGAATGAAAATGCAGTATAAGGTATCGAATTTGGATCGACTAAAATTATTAAGTGTGCTCAGACCAGAAAAACACTAGGACGAATGACCTTCAGGAAGGTCCTATAAAAGTGTTTCTGATCAATATTTTGACTCATTAAGAGTAGAGAATATTCATATGGATTTCCGATAAAAGATTTCTAAGAGAAATTTTACTCGATGAAGATTTTCGATAATTATCAAAATAATAGACTGAGTTAGGAAAATTAGTCTAAGTCTTTAGGAAAGAAGTGTTTTGTGAATATCAGAAAATCGGATCGAATTGAAATTTCAAAGATTGTTCCATAAGCCATAGAAAATCATAAAATAATATTTATGGAATAGTGGCCGGTTGGGAAAGAACTAATTTAGTTAGATTGTAATGGAATGTCAATTTTTGAAACAAACTAGTAAATAAAGACTAGTTAGAGGGCAAATTGGTCATTTGGAAAAGACGGTAATTTTAAAATATTTTTAAAATGTTAGGGACGTTTTTGGAAGATGAAATATAAAATGATTTAATCTTAGCCCTTGATTTTAGATGAGATTAAATTAGCCATTAGATTTAAAGGCTAAGTTGGTAATTTCATTATTTAAATAAATTTAAAATTCATTTAATTTTACAAGTGGCAAAAATAAGACAAATTCAAAGTTCTTTAGTCAAAAAGATGAAGAAAATTTTGTTCATCTTTCTCATGCCAACCGTGAGCTATAGGAAACCATGGGAGAAAGAATATACAGATTTTCTTTGGCAATTTTGAAGGCTTTTAAGCAAAATTCAAGGTATGATCCTTTAGAATAATTTATTCTATATTCAATTCTCTACATTTTGGTAGTAATATTGCATGGTGTTGTGAAGAACTACTTGAGTTATTGATGAGAAAGAATTAGGGAATTGATGTGCTAAGTTGAAGTTAGGACTTGAATTACATGAATTCAATGTTGTTTTGATGAAATTAAGCTTGGATTGTGTTTAATTTCATGATGAAGTTAAGAACTCTAACCCCAAAATTTGGGGATTTATTTAGGGAATTGAAATTAAAGGATGTTTATGAAAGACTAAGGCTTGTACATGCTTGATTTAGTGATTAGATTGAAGAATTATGTTGAATTGCATTAAATGACCAAAACGAAAATTAAGTAAAGTTGGGGGGGCTGATCTGTTATGGCTGGAAATGATATGAACTTGGATTGAATTGATGAATAGCATGCTTAAATTTAAGAGTTGGGAGCTTGTATCTTTAAGTGACCATTTCGGCCAAGTAGGAAAAATTGAAGGACCAATTCGGATTTGGCTTAAATGAAGGGAAAAATTTTATGAGAAAAATATAGTTTGAGTATATTTCATTGAATAGAATATAGAAAGTTTAATTTTGATGTTTGGATCAAAATAAAGTTCTTGAATGATAGAAGGACCAAAATGGCAAGCATGAAGAAGTTTAGGGATTGAAGTATTATACTGAAAATTTATGAGTACTTAATTTAAATTATTGATTTAAGTACTTGAATTGAATAAATTAATGGGATAGTGGCTTAATTACTTAAAGGACTAATTCGGCCAAGTATGAAAGTTTAGGGACCAATCCGGCAATGTAGTTCTTGATGAAGACTAATTTTGATTTTGGTTAAATAATTATTTAAGCCTATTTTGATGAAGGATGTAAAGAGAACTTATGAATATAAGCTTCATTTAGTTTTTTGAAGTAAAATGATAGGACTAAATTGATAAGTAAAGAAATAAAGAGAAATTATGGTAAATTTAGAAACTAAATATGGGAAGTTAGGTTGAATATAAATTATGACAGTAAATTTAGAAATTCACCATAAATTCTATAAAAATGGTTAGATGGTGAATTTTATACCGATATAAAGGTATGTCAGTCTATTTTCATTTCCAACAAACGGAAACTGATTTCGAGTTCTGAGTTAAAAGATATGAATTTTTATTTTAATGAAGGTCAGAAAAATTATAGAGCAGTTTTCTGCCTGGACAATCTGTGACGTGAATTCAGTGATTTTTCATATTTTTTGTAGATTTTATTAATTTATGTGGCTTGTACCATTAAAACCGTTATCGAATCTAGTTTCTCCAATATAAAGGAAATTAAGATCCAACATTTATTCTGCCCTGTACAAGTAAATCTTTGAAGGTAGCGTAAGCTGCCATAAAATAGAATTTGAAACATTTTATATTTAAATGTTAGTTAGCAAGCTCGGAAGAGTTAATAGAAGTTCAAATTGGTCACTAAGAACCATAATGAGTTTTCAAAAAGTATCTGGAAGAAAGGAAAACAATTGGAAATTTTATTTTCGAATGATTATGTTAAAAAGTAAATTTATGGTATTGTTAGATTTGAGTCTAACAAATATTTTCTTGTATTTATATGATTAATGTATTCAAGTTCGAATCAGAGAAGGTTCGAGGTACTATAGAAGAAATGATCGAACTAGGGCTTAGTGAGGCATCATGTTAAGTGGCCAAGGTGAGCGCATTTTTACTTATTTATTATATATGTGATATAAGTGAGTGCCTTTTTACCTATTATATATATAATATTAATAAAAATGTATGTTGATAAAAAAAGATACAAAAGACATGAAATTAAATGGCATATTGATACAATGATTGTAGCATAATGATTTAACCAAGGTAAGTCGAATTTTAGATATTGGGTATGTACTGCTTAGTATCGAATATATGATCTTACATTGATGCATTGAATGTGAAAATCAAAATGACATGTGCAATTCATTATCATAGTATATAGATTTATCTAAAATAGATCGAATGTCAGATATTGGGTATGAATTGCCCATTATCGAATTATGGATGATATTATTGATGAATTGTATATTGAATATAAAAATATTATATTGTTATGCCCAAGTACTAGTGTGAGAGTCTTTGGTATAATTGGATATCCAAAGAGTCATAGCATCTACAATCCAGCACTACGGTGCGTTCCAGACACTTCGGTGTTGATATCAGACATTACGACGTTGCAGTCACTTTGGTGATGTTTAGACACTTCAGTGTCGACTAACACAAAAGGTGCGATAATGAGGAGCAAATGGCGTCCTCGAGTACGTACTCATCTCAGTCGCTTCGGCGATGTAGACACTACTGCGTTGTAGACACTACGGTGTCGTATGATGACTTGTATACCATAGGTTCACATGAAATTGTACTTTGGGCCATAATTCATGAAAAGCTTTTATGCAGGTGGATAGGCCACTGAATGCCCAATTATTACACTATGAGAATCTTTGGTATAGTTGGATATTCATAGAGTCCTAGCAGCAGCGTCCTAGCACTACGGTGCGTTTCAGTCACTTTGGTGATGTTTAGACACTTCGGTGTCGGCTTAGAGGCTATGGCGTTGTTCAGACACTTCGGTGTTGTTAGCACAAAATGTACGATTATAAGGAGCAAAGAGCGTCCTTGATTATATGAGGAGAAAAGAGCGTCCTCGAGTACATACTCATCTCAGTCACTTCGGCGATGCAGACGCTATGGCGTCGTAGACACTACGGTGTCGTGATGACTCGCGTATCATAGCATCACATGATTTTGTACTTTGGGCTATAATACTTGAAATGCATTTATGCAGATAGTTAAGCTAAAAAGCTTAACGTACACAAGACTGGTAAGACAGATCGAATCCTATGATTTGATTATTATATTGGTTTAATGAACTATACTGTAAGATAGTTCTATGCATGATAAAATGTTATCAACTGCAATTGGGATTCGCTTGTCATTTTGCAGGAAATGTATAGCACTGTTAAATGACAAGGGAATGACTTTGATAAGTTTATTTTATATGATTCTTTACATTGAAATGATTTATTTTAAATTATAGTTGCCTCACTAAGTAAATACTTAACGTGTGCTGTTTCACACGTAGATATCGGATACTTACCGGAAGAGGAGTCAAGCATGTTTATCAAGCTGCAATATGCCAAACATCAGTAAGACATTCTAATTCATGATATTCTTTAGTGGGCATGTATCGGTTTATTCGTTAGATGTTTTAAAAGTAAGATTTTAAATTATCGTTTATCACGTAACGATTTGAAATTCAAGAAAGGGCCTAGGCAGTATACCTAGTTTTCATCCTGAGTTACATACTTATTTTAATAACTGATTAATATGTTTTATAAACCAATTCAAGGTCAAAACTAATAATATGCAAAGAGGCTATGAATACTTCGAAAGTTGAGAAATGGTTATTTTATAAAAAAAAATTAAGTCAGGAAATCAGTTAAATAATTTGGTAACATCTTCAATGTGTATTTAATCATCGAATATACGTTGACGGTGTTATAGGGATATACTAAACCACAATTCTTACTTGCTCTTAACGGATTTTCCAATCCAAGAACTTGCTTCACCAATGAGTTTCTTGATCCAAGGTATCCCAATCAAAATATAAACAAAGCATTAGAATGCATTATAACATTTCCATATTCAAAAAGCACACACTCACACACATAGTCATTTATTAACTCTTAGTATTAACTAGATGTTTCATTCATAAACATTTCCATTTCCTTAAGATCATGCATTTCAATGCTAATCATATGCATCGACTTCCTTATACTCCTAAGAATAGCCTTGTTTCTCAATTAACACTATTAATTAACATTAATTAACCAAGGCAGCAAAGCAATTTCATCACATAGCATACTTACAGCACTGACTTTATAACATACTTACAACACTGATTTAACTGCATATACTCACGCTATCAAAACTGCATACATATACCAAACTATATACATTCATGCTATCAAAACTGCTTACATATACCAAACTGCATAATGCACTATTACACCAAACTGCATACTGCACTAACACTAAATTTTCTGTTTATAAACAAACTGCACTGTTTTTGTTATACATTTCTGTATTTCAAATATGCATAGATTCATACCAAACTGTATACATTTTATTTCAAGTTCTAAACTGTTTTACTACTTTTAAAATTCTGCATATAAACTACATTTCTGCATCAATGTACAAACTGCACTACATTATATTTTCCAAGACTGCACTGAATTAAGCATAACAAGACTGGATTTATTTCTTTCAATTCTGCATACATTTTTTTTACAGTATTCACCAACAAAAATTATCATTTAGGCTGTAGTACTACACCACATCATTTTAATTCAAAGTATGTTGCATTTCCATTCACAACATACTGCATTGGAACTAAATTGTTTCTTAATAATCGGTACTGAATTTCACTTAAAAGCTGCACATTCTGTATAAATTCTATAAACTGTATTTACTCAAAAACTGCGTCTAGATTCGTTACTGCATTCATTTTACAAACAATTCTGCGTCTAAATTTATTACTGCATCCAAATCCAAATTCTGCATTCTACAACTTATACCAAAACTGCATTCTGCAGTTCAATCTAATTTAATTCTGCATTCATAGCTTCAAGAACATCACCCATGATCATTTCAATTCTAAACTTAACAAAATTGCTAAAAATTCAAAATCTAGAAGAAATACTTACCAACTTTAAAGCTAACTTGAAGAGAAGGAAGTCAAATATCAAGGAATTAAAGCTTGAATTCCTCTCAATTTTATCCATGGAAGCTTACGGTGGAGAGGGGTTAAATGAAGGAGTTCCCACTGGAGAACATCTTCTCCCCCTTTTTCTCTCCAAAACAGATCGATATCTCCCTTCTCTCTCCTCCAAATTTTCATTTTTTTTATTAGCTAAAAATAGTTATTATTCATCACTAAGATGACATGCTTAAGACAGACACATGTACTCCACTAAGTTTTATTGGTCTAATTGCCATGCATCCAAGTAGTTAAGCCTTCAATTCAGTTTGGTCCTCAATACTAATTTTTCTTTCTTCACACTTTATCACTTTAAATTTACTTTTCTTCAATTTAGTCTTTAAACAACTTCTCATTCTTGCATTTTAGTCACTAGGAAGCATATTTACTTTCTTAGTCATTATACGTGGCCATCACTTATACTAATAACCATGGTTTAATGTTCTTACACTATGGTCCTTAGCTTTACATTTCAGTTCTTCATGATTTAATCCTAATTCTTTAAACTCTTAATTTGAACCTAAAATCTTATAATTAATCAAATTAATCCATTTTACTCAATTATTTGCTTCATTCTAAACTGTCGGAAATAGATTTTCGGTCATCGGTAGTCAAAATCCCACTAACCTAGTTTTGAGGTGTTACAATTATGGCGTCCACATTTTCATCTGCCACATAAATGAAAATCATAGCTAAATCCAATTGTAAATAGTGAATTCGGATGATGAACGGTCTTGGATAAAAAAGGTGGGTCAAGCAGACAGTAAATTTAAGTTGCAGACATCTTCATAGAATGAAACATGTTTTTGTTTTGTAACAAAAACAAAGCAGCTGCTGCATAATTGACATTTAATATTGGCAGCTGGCATTGCCAGTCCAAGGCCAATATGGCCATTTCTATCATCCTTTTGATATTGTAAGCCATTTTTTTCAATTTTAATACTATCAAAAGCCTCATTTAGGCTTACATGGTATAGATATATTACACAGGGATTACAGCGCTGTTGAAAGGAATGACCAGATCTGACAGTCGTTGAGCCAATCGGCCGGTAACCAAGTTCCGAAACTATTGCTTTGATGTTTAATTGCGTATTTAATTATTTATCATTTAATTATTTATCATTTATATATTTATTACACTAAATTGTTTATGGTTAAATTATTTTTTAATTAAAAATAGGTCAAATTAAAATAATGTGTAAATAATGAGGGTTAAATTTATCATTTGTTTCGAATTATGATTAAATTGTTTGAATGTGCAAATGTAGAGGGCTAAATGTGTTATTATAAAAAATATTTTAACAACCATGTCACCCTTTTAACGTCTGATAACATGTCAGTGGTCAAATTAAAGCAAAACTAAAAGTTTAATGGTAACATTGAAGCAAGTGAAAGTTTAATTACCAAATTGAATAATTGAATACTTGATAATTGATCAAAGTTCAGTGACCATTCGTTAACTTTACCCAATATTAAATGATAGAAAATATAATGCAAGTTAATGACCTTCAAAACGATCAATCATAATGATGTTACACATTGTACGAATATTTATAAAATGGCAAACATATGTAAAAATAACATCACATATAAAAGAAACAAGTGACGATTTAAGTTCTTACGACATTGTCAACTCATCAATATCAAGTTTCATTAAAATGGCAAAAGCCATTAACAATTTTGAAATCTAAATGTTACAAGAACAACATTACAAAAATTACGACATTACATAAAATAAAGACGAGCAACATCAAACTTCTTCATCGGGTAAAAACTTAATGTATGTTTCGAATTTTGATTCGTACCCATTTTGCTTGTCCACTAACCTTTGAAGGTACATCATCATTTGTTTTACCCTACAAAAGTACATTATATTATTAAACGGTGAACAACATCAAATTTATAAAATAAGCTGCTTGTACCTTTGTCTTCTTTGCTATTGGACAAACATTGTCCTCTGAATAACTCACCATCAATAGCAACTTATTCATTTGGTTTTGACAATACAACAACTCGATTTTCTTTCAATAGTTGATCTTCGTCAAGGCCAATGCCAAATTTGACATCAGTTACACGTAAAGGCTTCTTCAAGTAAATTATATTAGCGCTCAAACAGACAACACGATTAACAAGACCACTTAATTTTTCTTTTGTCTTCATCTATTCAACCATCAGTATCTCCAAAGTCTCTTCAATTTTAATTTACTTTTCTAGTCCAGCTCGTACACTCCATTCCAATTCATTGAGATCCAAAATAACCTTACCAAGTGTCTCCGTAATCATAATATTCGTAGCACTAGGCTTTCGAGCTTCATTGCCTTCAGTTCAATCATCATCTTAACCAATAACCTTCCAGAATAAATCATTTATTTAAGGTCACATTTTTTTCATTTTAAAATAATAAGAAATGACTTACCTTTACTTTCTTTGCAAGTCGGTCGACCTTCAAGCAGGAAACAATAGATATTACCTCTTTGTTCCCCCATGCAAGAACGAGACGAACCCCGTTATAGAAGCGATGGCTCTACTAGGAATTCCTGACCAATAATCATAAAATCACACCTGGATTTCAGAGTACTTAGAACATTATTATGCAAAATGAAGCAATTCTAAATTATACTTACAGGAACTAAATTAATAAAAATTTACCTTTAAGATTGTAAGCCATCCTTTTAAGTATTTGTGCTTTTCACGATCATTATATTTTAATATTAGATCAAATAGCATTTCATTTGTAAATTTCACCCAATTCAATTTTTCAGTCAGCCATAAGAGCTCGTAACTTAAAATTTTCTTCGTAAGGAAAGGTGCCAGACGTTGGACATAGAAAAACACAAAAAATGTACAACATCACCCTCACTTTTAATTCATCTCCCTCAAAATTACCACTTAATATTTTTTTCTCAAGTTCAACAAATGAAACCTTATTGCTGATTTTATACTTCAAAGCTAGGTCTTTCCTATTATCTATTTCCATAACTTCTAAAACATCAACGCCTTCATTTTAAGCCCCAAATAGCTTCTACATCTTCCACCATTACAAGAATATTGTGTCCATTAAATTGCATCATTGATCTTTTCACATAAAAGCTCTCTACTAAATTGCGACACAGGTCCCGATGAATTGCTCAAGACTTTATTATAACTAAAGGCTCAAACCCAATGTCTCGTACAACACCGTCAATCTTCTTATTCTTCATCTCTTTAAACAAGTTGGTCAACTTTTTCATGCTACACCTTGAGGCAACATCCTACAAGGGATAAGATAACAATAATTATGTCAATGTTAGTCTTTCATAATATATTTACGAATTATTTTAAGCTTAACTTCTTTTTTGCACAATAAAACCAATTATTACCTTCATAACATAAGCATTGCCTTGGCCTACTAATGTTCATTCTTTATATGCTTCATTTTGTTGCATGTGCATATCAATATACGATCTTTTCTCCTCAGTAGACATTTTATCTCATTTTCTTGCCAATGTTTTTTTCGCCTATGTCAGACAAATATTTGATTTTTATCATATGCAAACATTACTAAGTAATACAATTAACATTTTACATATGCATTTAACATAAAACTAATCCAAACCTCCCACTTACCTCACTTGTTGTTAGGATGATCAATCAATGTAGATGATGGCCAAGAGGGGGGTGAATTGGCGATTTTAAATTTTTGGAAGCAAATCGAAAGATATAGACAATGAGACACAAGAATTTATAGTGGTTCGAGTTTCTATCAAGCTCTACGTCCACTACCTTAGCTTCCTACTAAGGATTTTCAACAATTTCACTATGAAATTCTTCCCCTTTTCTAGGCTTAGGAGGCAACCGTTACAAGTTCAAGCTTTCTACCCAAAGCTTTGAACAATTCACTCACAATACAAAGAAAGAAGTTTGGCAAATGAAATATTCTCACAAGATACAAATTTTTGCCCAATAATGATCACTCACAACCCCAAACTTGAAACAAAGATTTACAAGAGAATTACACAAGTTGGGTGTACAAGATAAGACTCTAAAAGCACAAAGGGTTGGATTTTGCTTGATTGCTTGAATGTTGTTCAATGTAGGTTCATTAGTTGTTGCAGCAGCATTGAAGTCTTGTATTTATACCCTTTCATTGATTTCTAGCTGTTTGGGTGGTTGGAGTATTGAATATAGCCGTTGAAGGGATTCTTTCCCGCAATAAATGTTGTCTTCCAACCAACCGTATCGGCACACGAAGGGCCGTATCGATACCTGTTACAAGGAAAATATATCCTTTGTGTATAGGCGTATCGATACGCGGGAGGCCATATCGAAACGATCATAGAGTGAAATCGGAGCGTATCAAAACAGCAAGGCCGTATCGGTACGATATTTGGTTATTGGAATTTGAGTTGAAAAATTGCATCGGTACGCCCCTAGGCGTACCGATACGGGTAACTAAAAAATTAAAAGTTCGTTGATTCCAATAACTGACAAGGCAACGGTCTAAAACATTTAATGCACACTCTATCGATACGGATAGAACCGTATCGGTACGAATAAAAATTTCTTAAACCCAGATTTCAGATCGTATCGAAACAGTGTATGTTGTATCGAAACACTTTACAAAACTATTTGCCCAGATAAATGTCGTATCGAAACGGGTGAGGCCGTATCGATACGCATCGTTTAAAATGTAGGCTAAGTTGAAGTCCGTATCAAAATGGTCAAGGGCCGTATCGAAACGAGTTGCAATACCAAGGGGTGTATCGATACGCCTGGGCAAAAATGTATAGTTTGGCTTGAAAACACTTAGAAAAATTTTAGTAAATTTTGGGGTATTACACAACCTCAAACAGTTTACCACAGGACCCACAAGCTTAATAACCTCGTATGGTCTAATAAACCTCTGACTAAGCTTACCCTTTCGTCCGAATCTCATCACCTTTTTCCATGGTGACACCTTCAAGAATACACGATCGCCCACCGTATATTCAACCTTCTTACGCTTCAAATTTGCGTAAGATTTCTTCCGATCCGCAGCTGCTTTTAACCGATCGTATACAAGCTTAACCTTTTCATCTGTGTCTTTCAACACATCTAGTAGGGTAACGTGCTTTTTCCCCACCTCAGCCCAACATAAGGGCGTACGACATCTCCGGCCATATAACACCTCATAAGGTGCCATCTATATGCTTGCCTGATAACTGTTGTTGTAAGCAAACTCAACTAAAGGCAAATGTTTCTCCCAGGTTCATTAGAACTCTATAATACAGCATCTCAGCATATCCTCCAAAACCTGGATAACCCGCTCAGACTGCCCATCCGACTGAGGATGATACACAGTGCTAAAACTCAACCTCGAACCCAGGGCCTGGTGCAAACTCCTCCAAAACATTATCGTAAACCTCATATCCCTATCTGAAATGATGGATTTAGGTACACCATGCAAGCGCACAACCTCAGCTATATACAAATCTGCCAACTTGTCCAAGGTGTACGTGGTATACATTGGCAGGAAATGTGCACACTTTGTGAATCGGTCAACAATCACCTAAATAGAATCCTTCTTAGCCAGTGTCAACGGCAAACCTGTTACAAAATCCATGGTAATTCTCTCCCATTTTTACTCCAGAATTTTTAGCGATTGCAACAACCCAGATGGAAATTGATGTTTAGCTTTGACACGTTGACATGCCTTGCACTTAGAAACAAATTCAGCCACATCCTTTTTCAACCCAACCCAATAGTATGGCTCCTTCAAATCACAATACATCTTAACACTACCAGGATGCATAGCAAAAGGACTAGAATGTGCCTCTATCAAGATAGTGTGCCTCAACTTCGGATCATTCGGCACCACTATTCGACCTTTGAAACACAAAACTCCATCATCATCAAAATGATATTCCGACGGATTACCATCTGCTATGTCCTTAACATGCTCAACCAACGAATCATCGTACGGTTGCATAGCTTTAACCAACTGTGATAACGTAGGCTTAACTTGCAATTCAGCCAACAAACCGCCCTCCTGCGTCACACTCAACCTTGCAAACATAGCTCGAAGCTCAACCACAACGTTACGACTTAATGCATCTGCCACTACAGTGGCTTTATCAGGATGATACTCAATTGTCAAGTCATAATCCTTAAGCAACTCCAACCATCTCTATTGCCTAAGATTCAAATCTTTCTGGGACATCAAATACTTCAAGCTCTTGTGATCCGTAAAGATCACACACTTCTCACCATAGAGGTAATGTTGCCAAATTTTCAAAGTGAATACCACGGCCGTGAGCTCCAAATTATGAGTTGGATAATTGCGCTCATGAACTTTTCAACTGCCTCGATGCAAAGGTCACAACCTTCCCATCCCGCATCGGCACACAACCCAAGCCAACATACGATGCATCACTATAAACCACAAACTCCTTCCCAGATTCAGGTTGAATCAACACAGGAGCATGTGTTCGAACTTCCTTCAACTTCTCAAAACTTTGCTGCTGCTTCTCTATCCACACGTAAGGAACATTCTTCTACAACAACTTGGTTAATGGTGCTGTAATACTCGAAAACCCCTCAACGAAACGACGATAATAACCAGCCAATCCAAGAAAACTACGCACCTCCAATACAGACTTAGGTGGCTTCTAATTGAGAATAGCCTCAATCTTCTATGGATCAACACGAATACCCTCC
The DNA here is from genome assembly GCA_019671005.1 of Hibiscus mutabilis. NCBI lineage: Eukaryota > Viridiplantae > Streptophyta > Magnoliopsida > Malvales > Malvaceae > Hibiscus > Hibiscus mutabilis. The sequence goes on along the minus strand of CM033736.1, from coordinate 26,863,966 downwards.
GCGAAAACCACATGACCAAGGAATGTCTCTTCCTTAATCCAAAACTCGCACTTGCTCAACTTAGCATATAACTGATTATCCTTCAACACTTGCAACACTATCTGCAAATGCCAAACATGCTCTTTCTCGGTACGAGAGTACACGAGAATATCATCTATGAACACCACCATGAACTAATCAAGATACTCATGGAATCAAGATACTCATGGAACACTCTATTCATCATGTCCATAAACGTAGCTGGGGCATTTGTCAAACCGAAAGACATGACTTGAAACTCATAATGCCCATACCTCGTATGGAACGTAGTTTTATGCATATCCACATCCTTAACCTTCAACTGGTAATACCTCGATCTTAAATCTATCTTGGAAAACACTGTTGCTCCATAGAACTGATCGAACAAGTCATCAATCTATGGTAACGGGTACCTGGTCTTTACCGTTAACTTATTGAACTGACGATAATCAATGCACCTACGCATCGTACCATCTTTCTTTTTCACGAAGAGAACAGGTGCACCCCACAGAGAAACACTTGGTCGAATGAACCCATGGTCCAACAACTCCTAAACCTGTAACTTCAAATCCTTCAATTTTTTGGTGCCATCCTATAAGGAGCAATGGACATCGATGTTGTACCCTCATATGTCTCAATACAAAACTCCACCTCTCTATCCGGAGGCAAACCCGACAACTCCTCAGGAAAAACCTTAAGAAAGTCACAAACGGTCTGAATGTCCTGTACTCGAACACTCTTGGCTTCCGGATTCATAACAATAGCCAAATAAGCTTGGCAGCCATCAAACATCATCTTCTCCGCTCTAACAGCCGAAACCACATTGGACAGGAACTTAACATTCTCGCCAACCACCACATTGGATTCACAATCCATAACTGCTCTGTGCTCACTCAACCAATCTATACCCAAAATGATATCAAAACCATGGAATGGCAATTCCATTAGATCCGCGGCAAACTCATGACCTTGCACCACCAAAAGACAATGCTGGTACAACCTTCTTGTTGTAACCGTTTCCCCAAAGGAACTTGTGACTAACATGCCAATATCTAAGATCTCAACAAGAACATTCAACATAGATGCATGTTCACTCAAGATATATGAATGCGTAGACCCTGAATCAATCAAAGATAACAATGACAATGATTGCAAAGTAAAAGTACCTGCGATCACATCCGTGTCACTATGACCCTCACAGTGAGCAAAGACCCGAGCTGGTCCACCACATTCAGGTCTCACCGCTGTGGCATGAGCCATACCTCTCTGACCATCCTCGCACCTCTGAAAATTACCCATGCCACTCCCTCGACACCTAGCAGGTGCAACAAGCTGAGCTGGTGCATCACTCGCAACCCGAGGACAATCACACTTCAAGTGATCAGATGAACTACAAATCCAACAGGCTCCAGCATTACCCCAGCACTACCCGCGTGGCGCCTGCCGTATCGCTCATACTCTGGTGTAACACGGGCTCCTTGAGCACCCTGGCCAACTCCACCACCACGCCTGTGATCTGGCTTATGTCTCTTGTCCCTGAACCTCCTATTCTGCTTCCCAGAATAGCTAGAGTCTGCCACTCTTTTACCCAAGTTCACACTTGCAGCCTGAACTGGTGCACCTAAGGACTGTTTGATATCCTTGGCTCGAATGACCAACACATCAAAATCTGTATAATCTGTAGCTAGGAGATATGTCTTGATGTCCTTAACAAGGCCATAACGAAACCTATCACATCTTTACTGGTCATCAAGAACCAACTCTAGAGCATACTAACTTAGCTGGACAAACTTCACCCCGTACTCAGCAACATACATGCCTCCCTAAGATAGCGTCATAAACTCGCGCTTCTTCATATCCAAGTACTGGGTACCAAGATACTTCCTCTTGAAAGCTCTCCTAAAGAACTCCCAAGTAACGTCCGCCTCAGGGACGCCAGCAATTGTGGTCACCCACCAATGATATGCTTCCCTCTGCAGCAGAGATATAGTGCAACCCAACTTGCGCTCCTTGTTACATGCCCTGAAACTCCTCACCTTCCAAACTCCTCAGATGCTCTAAGGGTAAACCTTGATTTGCCACCATAGCAGGTGCCAGTGCCTGAGCCTGCACTCCAGCCATCGCTACCTAAAAAGCTATCGTTATCGCCTGAACTAATGGAGTCAAATCACTATATACAGGCACTTGGTGAACTCGGGGTGCTTCACCCGCCCTAACATCAACTGGAGGAACCACTAGAGGAGGAGGAGGTAAACATGAGGGAGATTCTCTTTTGTCTCATTATTCTGCCCAACTCTGGCAGTATTAGCCATAGATCGTGTCTCACGTTGAGCCATGCTAACAAAAGCACCAAAACACATTAGAGTTAGGCTAACGTCAGGCAAATGATCCAACTTAACTTTAAAACACATTTAAAATCTTTGTTAATAGGCAATGTGTTCCCAAACATACCACAACACATCATTAAACAAAGACCGAACATATACACAATCACCGTGCAGATCAAACAACATCAACTAATCAAACAACAACATCATAACTTTTCGCAAACCTGGCTCTGATACCAACAAATGTAACCCCCTCGACCCAGCCTAGTCGCAAGACTAAACCGAGCAAGCTACATTAGGTTTACCGAAGCAAATCAGGAAGAATAAACCTAAAACACACTCATTTTTTATCTTGTCTAGATGCATTAATGCTTCCCTACATGACCGTACTGTTCACAAGTGAGCACTCATCTCAATCGGGCATCGTAACGATATTCAATTAGCAACAAACACAAATTAGGGACCAAAATGTAATTTTAGCAAAATAACATGACTTTACCAATTTTAAGTTATCAACCTTTAAATAAGTACATTTCATACATATATGTCAAAGATCGACCTCAATCAATCATCCATGCTCAAATAGTTGGCAAAACAAGATTCAGGGACTAAAACAAAAATAATCAGAGCTTCACAAAAGCCATTAACTAATTTAACCGCTTCAGGTATCGATATGAACACTTGAGTATCGGTGCGCCTTTGCCATTTCAAAACCCAAAATTTCAAGTAGCTAACTCTCGTACCGATACGCCTTACCAAAACCAAAGGCCCATACCGATCCTCAAACCCGTGACCAGAATCCTATGCCAAACTTAGCCTTTCCGTACCGATACGCAAACCTAAGTATCGGTACACTACTCTTAAAAGGCATATCCGTATCGGAACTCCAAGCCCGCGTACTGGAACCACAAGCCTGAAATGGCTTCCTATACCGATATATGAACACGCGTACCGGTACGCCTAGACCTAATTGGTCTCGAAAGTCTGATTCAACATGCTAAAATCAAGACTAACCCAAACCAACGTACCACAAACTTAGGAATATCACTGCTAGGGTGCTACAACAACCAAAGCATCATAGTTTAGCAGTCACTTTTTGTATTCATACATCCCATGATGTTCTAAAGGCATGCTTCCTAACCCACTTTAACAACCATACTAGATACACCAAAAGGCACATTTAAGCCATTCACAGCATAAGCAACATGCTAACACACTCAACATAGCATACTAAACTTGGTCAAACCAACACAACATGGCAAACCACAAGGAAACTCTAGATGTATACCTAAACATCCATTCAACTGCAACTATAGGCAAGCAATATCACCAAGCTAATCAACATATAACCATCATCAAAAACTCGCATAGAACCATATTTAAATATACAAAGAAATAGATTTACAACTCCTGAAATTAACTGGAAACATAAATCGAGTTTATACTCAAAAGTAGTTTATCTCTTGGATCCCTTCAAACCGTGCCTTTGCTGCCCTCAACTTTAATGCTCTGCATCATTAGGAAAAAGAGAGCATAAGCACACACGCTTAGTGAGGATGCTCATAAACAACGATGCATTAAAAACCATTTAAAAGAAAATCACATGCTTGCTTTTCCTAAACATGCTTACAACCTAAGCATTTTTCCATGATTCCAATCGAATCAAAACGTAATAACTTTTATATAACATCATATGCAATACATGCTTAAATCCCAAAGCACTTTACCCAACCATGCTTAAATCCCAAAACATTACAAACAAGGTTCAAAAACAAGAACTTTCACATACATTGGCATTTATAGTGACCCGAATAGACTATCTCTATCATACACACATATCGGATACACGAATCTCTCATACCATGCCTAGTTAGACCGCATGATATCCCAAACCTTGCCTAGTTAAACCGCAAGATTTGACATCCTCGCCTAGTTAAACCTGAGATTCCACTCTTGCCTAGTTAAACCGCAAGTGTACCGACCTTGCCTAGTTAAACCGATCACCAACAATTTGGTTTGCCTAGTTATATCACAAGTCCCAAATGAGGTCCCCAACAGTCCGAGTGGCCTTGTTTAACCGCAATAAAAAAGGACTTATGGCCACGATCGATTTTGTTCATATTTTATAGTGCATTTTTAATCCTATTGCATGCCAACTATATCCGATTATTTTCTCACCTTGTCATATAGCCAATATATCATTTACAAAACCATTTACTTACTATTTTCAAATGCATTAAAGAAAACATAACATATGGAAATCTCATTGCCAATGCAATAACACCATTGCCAACTGGAATGAAAACAAATGCTCAATATCATTTAATATACTTTCAATCCCCTGCATATGTACTCAAAACGATGCATTACCAGTAAGTAATAAAACCTGCCATGCTTATTACCAAAACATCTAGTAGGGAAACGTGCTTTTCCCCCACCTCAGCCCAACATAAGGGCGTACGACATCTCCGGACATATAACACCTCATAAGGTGCCATCTATATGCATGCCTGATAACTGTTGTTGTAAGCAAACTCAACTAAAGGCAAATGTTTCTCCCAGGTTCATTAGAACTCTATAATACAGCATCTCAACATATCCTCCAAAACCTGGATAACCCGCTCAGACTACCCATCCGACTGAGGATGATACACAGTGCTAAAACTCAACCTTGAACCCAGGACCTGGTGCAAACTCCTCCAAAACATTGTCGTAAAACTCAGATCCCTATCCGAAACGATGGATTTAGGTACACCATGCAAGTGCACAACCTCAGCTATATACAAATCTGCCAACTTGTCCAAGGTGTACATGGTATGCACTGGCAGGAAATGTGCACACTTTGTGAACCGGTCAACAATCACCTAAACAGAATCCTTCTTAGCCGGTGTCAACGGCAAACATGTTACAAAATCTATGGTAATTCTCTCCCTTTTCTACTCCGGAATTTTCAGCGATTGCAACAACCAAGATGGGAATTGATGTTTAGCTTTGACACGTTGACATACCTTGCGCTTAGAAACAAATTCAGCCACATCCTTTTTCAACCCAACCCAGTAGTATGCCTCCTTCAAATCACAATACATCTTAACACTACCAGGATGCATAGCAAAAGGACTAGAACATGCCTCTATCAAGATAGTGTGCCTCAACTTCGGATCATTCGACACCACTATTCGACCTTTGAGAGACAAAACTCCATCATTATCAAAATGATATTCCGACGGATTACCATCCGCTATGTCCTTAACATGCTCAACCAACGAATCATCGTACGGTTGCTTAGCTTTAACCAACTGTGATAACGTAGGCTTAACTTGCAATTCAGCCAGCAAACCACCCTCCTGCGTCACACTCAACCTTGCAAACATAGCTCGAAGCTCAACCGCAATGTTACGACTTAATGCATCTGCCACTACATTGGCTTTATTAGGATGATACTCAATTGTCAAGTCGTAATCCTTAAGCAACTCCAACCATCTCTATTGCCTAAGATTCAAATCTTTCTGGGACATCAAATACTTCAAGCTCTTGTGATCCGTAAAGATCACACACTTCTCAACATAGAGGTAATGTTGCCAAATTTTCAAAGCGAATACCACGGCCGCGAGCTCCAAATCATGAGTTGGATAATTGCACTCATGAACTTTTCAACTGCCTCGATGCAAAGGCCACAACCTTCCCATCCTGCATCAACACACAACCCAAGCCAACATACGATGCATCACTATAAACCACAAACTCCTTTCCAGATTCAGGTTGAATCAACACATGAGCATGTGTTAGAATTTCCTTCAACTTCTCAAAACTTTGCTGCTGCTTCTCTATCCACACGTAAGGAACATTCTTCTACAACAACTTGGTTAATGGTGCTGCAATACTCGAAACCCCCTCAACGAAACGATGATAATAACCAGCCAATCCAAGAAAACTACGCACCTCCAATACAGATTTAGGTGGCTTCTAATTGGGAATAGCCTCAATCTTCTATGGATCAACACGAATACCCTCCGTGAAAACCACATGACCAAGGAATGTCACTTCCTAATCCAAAACTTGTACTTGCTCAACTTAGCATATAATCGATTATCCTTCAACACTTGCAACACTATCCGCAAATGCCAAACATTCTCTTTCTCGATACGAGTGTACACGAGAATATCATCTATGAACACCACCACGAACTAATCAAGATACTCATGGAATCAAGATACTCATGGAACACTCTATTCATTATGTCTATAAACGTAGCGGGGCATTTGTCAAACCGAAGGCATGACTTGAAACTCATAATGCCCATACCTCGTATGGAATTGAGTTTTATGCATATCCACATCCTTAACCTTCAACTAGTAATACCTTGATCTTAAATCTATCTTGGAAAACACCGTTGCTCCATAGAATCAAAACAAGTCATCAATCTACGGTAACGTACACTGTCTTTACCATCAACTTATTCAATTGACGATAATCAATGCACCTATGCATCATACCATCTTTCTTTTTCACGAAGAGAACAAAAATGCCCCAGAGAAAAACACTTGGTCGAATGAACCCATGGTCCAACAACTCCTAAAGTCAGAATCTTCAAATCCTTCAATTTTTTGGTGCCATCCTATAAGGAGCAATGGACATCGATGTTGTACCCTCATATGTCTCAATACAAAACTCCACCTCTCTATCCGGAGGCAAACCCGACAACTCCTCAGGAAAAACCTTAAGAAAGTCACAAACGGTCTGAATGTCCTGTACTCGAACACTCTTGGCTTTCGGATTCATAACAATAGCCAAATAAGCTTGGCAGCCATCAAACATCATCTTCTCCGCTCTAACAACCGAAACCACATTGGACAGAACTTAACATTCTTGCCAACCACCACAACTTGGTCGCCGGCCAACCTCAAGGAAATCCTCTTGATTCACAATCCATAACTGCTCTGTGCTCACTCAACCAATCCATACCCAAAATGATATCAAAACCATGGAATGACAATTCCATTAGATCTGCGGCAAACTCATGACCTTGCACCACCAAAAGACAATGCCGGTACAACCTTCTTGTTGTAACCGTTTCCCCAAAGGAACTTGTGACTAACATGCCAATATCTAAGATCTCAACAAGAACATTCAACATATATGCATGTTCACTCAAGATATATGAATGCGTAGACCCTGAATCAATCAAAGATAACAATGACAATGATTGCAAAGTAAAAGTACCTGTGATCACATCTGTGTCACTATGACCCTCACAATGAGCAAAGACCCGAGCTGGTCCACCACCTTCAGGTTTCACCGCTGCAGTATGAGCCATACCTCTCTGACCATCCTCGCACCTCTAAAAATTACCCATGCCACTCCTCGACACCTAGCAGGTGCAACAAGCCGAGCTAGTGCATCACTCGCAACCCGAGGACAATCACACTTCAAGTGATCAGATGAACCACAAATCCAACAAGCTCCAGCATTGCCCCAGCACTATCCGTGTGGCGCCTACTGTATCGCTCATACTCTGATGTAACACGGGCTCCTTGAGTACCCTGGCCAACTCCACCACCACGCCTGTGATCTGACTTATGTCTCTTGTCCCTGAACCTCCTATTCTGCCACCCGAAATAGCTAGAGTCTGCCACTCTTTTACCCAAGTTCACACTTGCAGCTTGAACTGGTGCACCTAAGGACTGTTTGATATCCTTGGCTCGAATGACCAACACATCAAAATCTGTATAATCTGTAGCTAGGAGATATGTCTTGATGTCCTTAACAAGGCCATAACAAAACCTATCACATCTTTACTGGTCATCAAGAACCAACTCTAGAGCATACTAACTTAGCTGGACAAACTTCACCCCGTACTCAGCAACATACATGCCTCCCTAAGATAGCGTCATAAACTCGCGCTTCTTCATATCCAAGTACTGGGTACCAAGATACTTCCTCTTGAAAGCTCTCCTAAAGAACTCCCAAGTAACATCCACCTCAAGGGCGCCACAATTGTGGTCACCCACCAATGATATGTATCCTCTCTGCGCGCAGAGATATAGTGCAACCCAACTTGCGCTCCTTGTTACATGCCCTGAAACTCCTCACCTTCCAAACTCCTCAGATGCTCTAAGGGTAAACCTTGATTTGCCACCATAGCAGGTGCCAGTGCCTGAGCCTGCACTCCAGCCATCGCTACCTAAAAAGCTATCGTTATCGCCTGAACTAATGGAGTCAAATCACTATATACAGGCACTTGGTGAACTCGGGGTGCTTCACCCGCCCTAACATCAACTGGAGGAACCACTAGAGGAGGAGGAGGTAAACATGAGGGAGATTCTCTTTTGTCTCATTATTCTGCCCAACTCTGGCAGTATTAGCCATAGATCGTGTCTCACGTTGAGCCATGCTAACAAAAGCACCAAAACACATTAGAGTTAGGCTAACGTCAGGCAAATGATCCAACTTAACTTTAAAACACATTTAAAATCTTTGTTAATAGGCAATGTGTTCCCAAACATACCACAACACATCATTAAACAAAGACCGAACATATACACAATCACCGTGCAGATCAAACAACATCAACTAATCAAACAACAACATCATAACTTTTCTCAAACTGGCTCACGATACCAACAAATGTAACCCCTCGACCCGGCCTAGTCGCAAGACTAAACCGAGCAAGCTACATTAGGTTTACCGAAGCAAATCAGGAAGAATAAACCTAAAACACACTCATTTTTTATCTTGTCTAGATGCATTAATGCTTCCCTACATGACCGTACTGTTCACAAGTGAGCACTCATCTCAATCGGGCATCGTAACGATATTCAATTAGCAACAAACACAAATTAGGGACCAAAATGTAATTTTAGCAAAATAACATGACTTTACCAATTTTAAGTTATCAACCTTTAAATAAGTACATTTCATACATATATGTCAAAGATCGACCTCAATCAATCATCCATGCTCAAATAGTTGGCAAAACAAGATTCAGGGACTAAAACAAAAATAATCAGAGCTTCACAAAAGCCATTAACTAATTTAACCGCTTCAGGTATCGATATGAACACTTGAGTATCGGTGCGCCTTTGCCATTTCAAAACCCAAAATTTCAAGTAGCTAACTCTGCATCGCACGACCCTGTATATCGCGCCTTACCAAAACCAAAGGCCCGTACCGATCCTCAAACCCGTGACCAGAATCCTATGCCAAACTTAGCCTTTCCGTACCGATACGCAAACCTAAGTATCGGTACACTACTCTTAAAAGGCATATCCGTATCGGAACTCCAAGCCCGCGTACTGGAACCACAAGCCTGAAATGGCTTCCTATACCGATATATGAACACGCGTACCGGTACGCCTAGACCTAATTGGTCTCGAAAGTCTGATTCAACATGCTAAAATCAAGACTAACCCAAACCAACGTACCACAAACTTAGGAATATCACTGCTAGGGTGCTACAACAACCAAAGCATCATAGTTTAGTGGTCACTTTTTGTATTCATACATCCCATGATGTTCTAAAGGCATGCTTCCTAACCCACTTTAACAACCATACTAGATACACCAAAAGGCACATTTAAGCCATTCACAGCATAAGCAACATGCTAACACACTCAACATAGCATACTAAACTTGGTCAAACCAACACAACATGGCAAACCACAAGGAAACTCTAGATGTATACCTAAACATCCATTCAACTGCAACTATAGGCAAGCAATATCACCAAGCTAATCAACATATAACCATCATCAAAAACTCGCATAGAACCATATTTAAATATACAAAGAAATAGATTTACAACTCACAAATTAATCGAAACATAAATCGAGTTTATACTCAAAAGTAGTTTATCTCTTGGATCCCTTCAAACCGTGCCTTTGCTGCCCTCAACTTTAATGCTCTGCATCATTAGGAAAAAGAGAGCATAAGCACACACGCTTAGTGAGGATGCTCATAAACAACGATGCATTAAAAACCATTTAAAAGAAAATCACATGCTTGCTTTTCCTAAACATGCTTACAACCTAAGCATTTTTCCATGATTCCAATCGAATCAAAACGTAATAACTTTTATATAACATCATATGCAATACATGCTTAAATCCCAAAGCACTTTACCCAACCATGCTTAAATCCCAAAACATTACAAACAAGGTTCAAAAACAAGAACTTTCACATACATTGGCATTTATAGTGACCCGAATAGACTATCTCTATCATACACACATATCGGATACACGAATCTCTCATACCATGCCTAGTTAGACCGCATGATATCCCAAACCTTGCCTAGTTAAACCGCAAGATTTGACATCCTCGCCTAGTTAAACCTGAGATTCCACTCTTGCCTAGTTAAACCGCAAGTGTACCGACCTTGCCTAGTTAAACCGATCACCAACAATTTGGTTTGCCTAGTTATATCACAAGTCCCAAATGAGGTCCCCAACAGTCCGAGTGGCCTTGTTTAACCGCAATAAAAAAGGACTTATGGCCACGATCGATTTTGTTCATATTTTTTATAGTGCATTTTTAATCCTATTGCATGCCAACTATATCCGATTATTTTCTCACCTTGTCATATAGCCAATATATCATTTACAAAACCATTTACTTACTATTTTCAAATGCATTAAAGAAAACATAACATATGGAAATCTCATTGCCAATGCAATAACACCATTGCCAACTGGAATGAAAACAAATGCTCAATATCATTTAATATACTTTCAATCCCCTGCATATGTACTCAAAACGATGCATTACCAGTAAGTAATAAAACCTGCCATGCTTATTACCAAAACATCTAGTAGGGAAACGTGCTTTTCCCCCACCTCAGCCCAACATAAGGGCGTACGACATCTCGGACATATAACACCTCATAAGGTGCCATCTATATGCATGCCTGATAACTGTTGTTGTAAGCAAACTCAACTAAAGGCAAATGTTTCTCCCAGGTTCATTAGAACTCTATAATACAGCATCTCAACATATCCTCCAAAACCTGGATAACCCGCTCAGACTACCCATCCGACTGAGGATGATACACAGTGCTAAAACTCAACCTTGAACCCAGGACCTGGTGCAAACTCCTCCAAAACATTGTCGTAAAACTCGGATCCCTATCCGAACGATGGATTTAGGTACACCATGCAAGTGCACAACCTCGGCTATATACAAATCGCGCCAACTTGTCCAAGGTGTACATGGTATGCACTGGCAGGAAATGTGCACACTTTGTGAACCGGTCAACAATCACCTAAACAGAATCCTTCTTAGCCGGTGTCAACGGCAAACATGTTACAAAATCTATGGTAATTCTCTCCCTTTTCTACTCCGGAATTTTCAGCGATTGCAACAACCAAGATGGGAATTGATGTTTAGCTTTGACACGTTGACATACCTTGCGCTTAGAAACAAATTCAGCCACATCCTTTTTCAACCCAACCCAGTAGTATGCCTCCTTCAAATCACAATACATCTTAACACTACCAGGATGCATAGCAAAAGGACTAGAACATGCCTCTATCAAGATAGTGTGCCTCAACTTCGGATCATTCGACACCACTATTCGACCTTTGAGAGACAAAACTCCATCATTATCAAAATGATATTCCGACGGATTACCATCCGCTATGTCCTTAACATGCTCAACCAACGAATCATCGTGCGGTTGCTTAGCTTTAACCAATCTGTGATAACGTAGGCTTAACTTGCAATTCAGCCAAAGAAACCACCCTCTCTGCGTCACACTCAACCTTGCAAACATAGCTCAAGCTCAACCGCAATGTTACGACTTAATGCATCTGCCACTACATTGGCTTTATTAGGATGATACTCAATTGTCAAGTCGTAATCCTTAAGCAACTCCAACCATCTCTATTGCCTAAGATTCAAATCTTTCTGGGACATCAAATACTTCAAGCTCTTGTGATCCGTAAAGATCACACACTTCTCAACATAGAGGTAATGTTGCCAAATTTTCAAAGCGAATACCACGGCCGCGAGCTCCAAATCATGAGTTGGATAATTGCACTCATGAACTTTTCAACTGCCTCGATGCAAAGGCCACAACCTTCCCATCCTGCATCAACACACAACCCAAGCCAACATACGATGCATCACTATAAACCACAAACTCCTTTCCAGATTCAGGTTGAATCAACACATGAGCATGTGTTAGAATTTCCTTCAACTTCTCAAAACTGTGCTGTTGCTTCTCTGTCCACACGTAAGGAACATTCTTCCGCAACAACTTGGTTAATGGTGCTGCAATACTCGAAAACCCCTCAACGAAACGATGATAATAACCAGCCAATCCAAGAAAACTACGCACCTCCGATACAGATTTAGGTGGCTTCTAATTGGGAATAGCCTTAATCTTCTATGGATCAACACGAATACCCTCTGTGAAAACCACATGACCAAGGAATGTCACTTCCTTAATCCAAAACTTGTACTTGCTCAACTTAGGGTATAACTGATTATCCTTCAACACTTGCAACACTATCTGCAAATGCCGAACATTCTCTTTCTCGATACGAGTGTACACGAGAATATCATCTATGAACACCACCACGAACTGATCAAGATACTCATAGAACACTCTATTCATTATGTCTATAAACGTAGCAGGGGCATTTGTCAAACCGAAAGGCATGACTTGAAACTCATAATGCCCATACCTCGTATGGAATTCAGTTTTATGCATATCCACATCCTTAACCTTCAACTAGTAATACCTTGATCTTAAATCTATCTTGGAAAACACCGTTGCTCCACAGAACTGAAACAAGTCATCAATCTACGGTAACGAGTACCTGTTCTTTACCATCAACTTATTCAATTGACGATAATTAATGCACCTATGCATCATACCATCTTTCTTTTTCACGAAGAGAACAGGTGCACCCCACAGAGAAACACTTGGTCGAATGAACCCATGGTCCAACAACTCCTAAAGCTGTAACTTCAAATCCTTCAATTTTTTGGTGCCATCCTATAAGGAGCAATGGACACTGGTGTTGTACCCTCATATGTCTTAATACAAAACTCCACCTCTCTATCCGAAGGTAAACCCGACAACTCCTCAGGAAAAACCTTAAGAAAGTCACAAACGGTCTGAATGTCCTGCACTCGAACACTCTTGGCTTTCAGATTCATAACAATAGCCAAATAAGCTTGGCAGCCATCAAACATCATCTTCTCCGCTCTAACAACCGAAACCACATTGGACAGGAACTTAACATTCTTGCCAACCACCACAACTTCAAAGTCGTCGGCCAACCTCAAGGAAATCCTCTTCGATTCACAATCCATAACTGCTCTGTGCTCACTCAACCAATCCATACCCAAAATGATATCAAAACCATGGAATGACAATTCCATTAGATCTGCGGCAAACTCATGACCTTGCACCACCAAAAGACAATGCCGGTACAACCTTCTTGTTGTAACCGTTTCCCCAAAGGAACTTGTGACTAACATGCCAATATCTAAGATCTCAACAAGAACATTCAACATATATGCATGTTCACTCAAGATATATGAATCGTGAACCACTGAATCAATCAAAGATAACAATGACAATGATTGCAAAGTAAAAGTACCTGTGATCACATCTGTGTCACTATGACCCTCACAATGAGCAAAGACCCGAGCTGGTCCACCACCTTCAGGTTTCACCGCTGCAGTATGAGCCATACCTCTCTGACCATCCTCGCACCTCTAAAAATTACCCATGGCACGCCCTCGGCCCCTAGCAGGTGCAACAAGCTGAGCTAGTGCATCCCTCGCAGCCCGAGGACAATCACACTTCAAGTGATCAGATGAACCACAAATCCAACAAGCTCCAGCATTGCCCCAGCACTATCCGTGTGGCGCCTACTGTATCGCTCATACTCTGATGTAACACGGGCTCCTTGAGTACCCTGGCCAACTCCACCACCACGCCTGTGATCTGACTTATGTCTCTTGTCCCTGAACCTCCTATTCTGCCACCCAGAATAGCTAGAGTCTGCCACTCTTTTACCCAAGTTCACACTTGCAGCTTGAACTGGTGCACCCAAGGACTGTTTGATATCCTTGGCTCGAATGACCAACACATCGAAATCCGTGTAATCTGTAGCCAGGAGATATGTCTTGATGTCCTTAACAAGGCCATAACAAAACCTATCACATCTCTGCTGGTCATCAGGAACCAACTCTAGAGCATACTGACTCAACTGGGCAAACTTCACCCCGTACTCAGCAACAGACATGCCTCCCTAAATAGCGTCATAAACTCGCGCTTCTTCATATCCAAGTACTGGGTACCAAGATACTTCATCTTGAAAGCTCTCCGAAAGAACTCCCAAGTAACATCCACCTCAAGGACGCCAACAATTGTGGTCACCCACCAATGATATGTATCCCTCTGCAGCAGAGAAATAGTGCAACCCAACTTGCACTCCTCGTTACATACCCTGAAACTCCTCACCTTCCAAACTCCTCAGACGCTCTAAGGGTAAACCTTGATTTGCCACCATAGCAGGTGCCAGTGCCCGAGCCTGCACTCCAGCCATCGCTTCCTAAAAAACTCTCCTCATCGCCTGAACTAACGGAGTCAAATCACCATATACAGGCACTTGGTGAACTCGGGGTGCTTCACTCGCCCCAACATCAACTGGAGGAACCACTAGAGGAGGAGGAGGTAAACATGAGGGAGATTCTCTTTTATCTCATTATTCTGCCCAACTCAGGTAGTATTAGCCATAGATCGTGTCTCACGTCAAGCCATGCTAACAAAAGCATCAAAACACATTAGAGTTAGTCTAGCGTCAGGCAAAGGATCCAACTTAGCTTTAAAACACATTTAAAATCCGTGGTAATAGGCAATGTGTTCCCAAACATACCCTAACAGATCATTAAACAAAGACCGAACATATACACAATCACCGTGCAGATCAAACAACATCAACTAATCAAACAACAACATCCCAACTTTTCTCAAACCTGGCTCTGATACCAACAAATGTAACCCCCTCGACCCGGCCTAGTCGCAAGACTGAACTGAGCAAGCTATATTAGGTTTACCGAAGCAAATCAGGAAGAATAAACCTAAAACACTCTCATTTTTATCTTGTCTAGATGCATTAATGCTTCCCTACATTACCATACTGTTCACAGGTGAGCACTCATCTCAATCGGGCATCGTAACGATATCCAATTAGCAACAAACACGAATTAGGGACCAAAATGTAATTTTAGCAAAATAACAGGACTTTACCAATTTTAAGTTATCAACCTTTAAATAAGTACATTTCATACATATGTGTCAAAGATCGACCTCAACCAATCATCCATGCTCAAATAGTTGGCAAAACAAGACTCAGGGACTAAAACAAAAAGAATCAGAACTTCACAAAAGCCATTAACTAACTTAACCGCTTCGGGTATCGGTATGCACACTTGAGTATCGGTGCGCCTTTGCCATTTCAAAACCCAAAATTTCCAGTAGCTAACTCTCGTACCGGTACGACCCTGCGTACCGACATGCCTTACCAAAACCAAAGGCCCGTACCGATCCTCAAACTCGTGTACCAGAATCCTATGCCAAACTTAGCCTTTCCCTACAGATACGCAAACCTGAGTATCGGTACGCTACTCTTAAAAGGCATATACGTATCGAAACTCCTAGCCCGCGTACTGGAACCACAAGCCTGAAATAGCTTCCTGTACCGATATATGAACACGCGTACCGGTACGCCTGGACCTAATTGGTCTCGAAAGTCTGATTCAACATGCTAAAATCAAGACTAACCCAAACCAATGTACCACAAACTTAGGAATATCACTGCTAGGGTGCTACAACAACCAAAGCATCATAGTTTAGTGGTCACTTTTTGTATTCATACATCCCATGATGTTCTAAAGGCATGCTTCCTAACCCACTTTAACAACCATACTAGATACACCAAAAGGCACATTTATGCCATTCACAGCATAAGCAACATGCTAACACACTCAACATAGCATACTAAACTTGGTCAAACCAACACAACATGGCAAACCACAAGGAAACTCTAGATGCATACCTAAACATCCATTCAACCGCAACTATAGGCAAGCAATATCACCAAGCTAATCAACATATAACCATAAGCAAAAACCCGCATAGAACCATATTTAAATATACAAAGAAATAGATTTACAACTCCTGAAATTAACTGGAAACATAAATCGAGTTCATACTCAAAAGTAGTTTATCTCTTGGATCCCTTCAAACTGTGCCTTTGCTGCCCTCAACTTTAATGCTCTGCATCATTAGGAAAAAGAGAGAATAAGCACACACGCTTAGTGAGGATGCTCATAAACAACAATGCATTAAAAACCATTTAAAAGAAAATCACATGCCTGCTTTTCCTAAACATGCTTACAACCTAAGCATTTTTCCATGATTCCAACCGAATCAAAACGTAATAACTTTTATATAACATCATATGCAATACATGCTTAAATCCCAAAGCACTTTACCCAACCATGCTTAAATCCCAAAGCATTACAAACAAGGTTCAAAAACAAGAACTTTCACATATATTGGCATTTATAGTGACCCAGATAGACTACCTCTATCATACACACATATCGGATACACGGATCTCTCATACCATGCCTAGTTAGACCGCATGATATCCCAAACCTTGCCTAGTTAAACCGCAAGATTTGACACCCTCGCCTAGTTAAACCCGAGATTCCACTTTTGCCTAGTTAAACTGCAAGTGTACCGACCTTGCCTAGTTAAACCGATCACCAACAATTTGGGTTGCCTAGTTATATCGCAAGTCCCAAATGAGGTCCCCAACAGTCCGAGTGGCCTTGTTTAACCGCCATACAGAAAGGACCCATGGCCACGATCAATTTTGTTCATATTTTATAGTGCATTTTTAATCCTATGTCATGGCAACTATATCCGATTATTTTCTCACCTTGTCACATAGCCAATATATCATTTACAAAACCATTTACTTACTATTCTCAAATGCATTAAAGAAAACATCACATAAGCAAATCTCATTGCCAATGCAATAACACCATTGCCAACCAGAATGAAAACAAATGCTCAATATCATTTAATATACTTTCAATCCCTGCATATGTACTCAAAACCATGCATTACTCGTAAGTAATAAAACATGCCATGTTTATTACCAAAACATGAAAATAATGTGCTCATATCCAAGGTGATATTCATGATCAAAATAAGGGAAACTTACTTTTGAGCTTAGGTAAATGTCTCACGCTTACTCTAAACTCCCAAAAACCTTTACAAACCTTTGTAAAGCATTAAAAATAGTTTTCACTCACCAATACGCCCCGCCTTCCTTGCCAACGCAAAACAAGCTCCTGGCAAGCAACCAAACAACGTCAATCTTCATCGCCTTGATTATCCCATGTGTTAAACACATAAAACCAGAGGATAAATGCATTAAAATGCATTCAAACCATTGCCTAACAACAATCTCCCGCAACTCCCAAGTTGCCCACTCAAAAACCATCCAAAACATACCGAAATCATCACAAAATGTTTCCGAAACTTAACCCAGCCATAAAACAACAATTCAACCCATGAACCAACATCTAACAACATCCAGAACCCTTTCCTAACATCATCTAACCTCCAACAAAGATTAATCTCGATTATCTCCACAATAACTCAAAACTAGCAACCTAAATAATTAGAGATTCAGGAGTTTTGGGATTCTATTGATAAAAACCACTTATCAACATCAAACCACATCCAAAACATATATTAAATTCATCCCAAACACTGAAAGTCAAATCCACTTTGAAAATCACCATGTTTTATCAATATTTCCAAAATAACTCAATTAAACATTGATAGAACATTAAAATCACATTGCAACTTACAAATCAAGGATTAAATACTTGGGAATATCAATAAAGAACCATTCAACAAAGGAGATCATGGAACTTACCCCTGTTTTGTGATTTCTCCCTCAATTGACTTGTTTAAAGCTAAGAAAACATAAGATTTCAATGAGATTTTGCAAAACAAAGTTAAAGAATCAAATTAAAATCAATAACCTGAGTGAAAAGAGTCCCTCAACTCTGGATTTTGATGAAGTTCTGAGTGTTTGGAAGAAAAGAAGTTGAGATAAAAGGTTTAGGGAAAAGTTAGGTGAATTTCTTTTAAAAGCTATTAACTAACTTTAGATATTTAATCCTTATTAACAACCTTTTAAAACACATGCTTAAAATGATTTAATTGAAGAGAGAAACCACCAGAAAACACTTAGTAGATTAGCTCCTTAAGGATTCTAAGGATTTGACCCTTTTGATTTTAGTCACTTTAAAATAGTTTTCAAAAATTGTATTTTGGTCACTAACCCAAAATGTCATATTTCCAAATTTCTTTTTCTAAAATTGATTTCACCAAAAACCGATATATATTAAAAGATGTTTTTTAACTATTTTTCCATATTTTTATCTTACAAAAAATATACGATCCCAAATCTGACTCAAATCTCTAACCTGGTCCACCGAACCGTCTAATAAACCTCAAAACCGCTAAGCCCAAAACCAGGGTGTTACATTCATCAACGGAGCCGCAATACAAGAAAACCCCTCAACAAAACGGCGATAATAACCCACCAACCCAACAAAACTACGCACTTCTGACACGGTTTTAGGTTGTTTCCAATTAAGAATAGCCTCAATTTTTTGTGGATCAACACGAATACCCTCCACGGATACCACATGTCCAAGAAACATCACCCCCTTGAGCCAAAACTCGCACTTGCTCAACTTGGCATATAACTGATTATCCTTCAAAACTTGTAACACAATCCGCAAATGCTGATCATGCTCCTCCTCGGTACGAGAGTACACCAGTATATCATCGATGAAAACCACCACAAACCGATCAAGGTACTCATTGAACACCCTATTCATCATGTCCATGAAAGCCGTCATGGAATTTGTTAAACCAAACATCATTACCAAAAATTTATAATGTCCGTACCTCGTACGAAATGCCGTCTTATGAACATCCAAATCCTTAACTTTCAACTGGTAATACCCCGACCTTAAATCAATCTTCGAAAACACCGCTGCCCCTTGAAACTGATCGAAAAATTCATCAATCCACGGCAACGGATACTTGTTCTTCACTGTCAACTTATTCAACTAGCGATAATCAATGCACATGCGCATCGATCCGTCCTTCTTTTTCACAAAGAAAACCAGAGCACCCCAAAGAGAAACACTCGGTCAAATGAACCCATGATCTAACAACTTCTGAAGCTGCGATTTCAACTCTTTTAACTCCTTCGGTGCCATCCGATAAGGAGTAATAGACATCGGAGTTGTACCTTCGTACGTCTCAATACGAAATTCCACCTCTTTATTCGGAGGTAAACCTGGCAACTCTTTAGGAAAAACTTCTGAATAATCACATACAGCCCGAATGTCCTGCACCCGAACACCCTTGGCTTCCAGATTCATAACAGTAGACAAATAAGCTTGGCAACCATCACAAATCATTCTCTCCGCTCGCGTACCGAAACAACATTAGACAAGAATTTCACATTCTCACCAACCACCATAACTTCATAATCGCCGGCCAAATTCAGAAATATCCTTTTGGACTCACAATCCACCATCGCCTTGTGCTCACTTAACTAATCCATACCCAAGATAACGTCAAAACCATGGAATGGCAACTCCATCAAATCCGCAGCAAATTTATGACCTTGCACTATTAAAAGACAATGCCTATACAACCTTCTAGTTGTAACCGTTTCCCCAAAAGAACTAGTTACTAACATGCCAACATCCAAGATCTCAACAGGAACATTCAGCAATGATGCATGCTCATTTAAGATATATGAATGAGTAGACCCCGAATCAATCAATGAAAATAAAAACAAAGATTGCAAGGTGAAAGTACCTGCGATCACATCAGTGTCGTTGCACCCCTCACGATGAGCATAGATCTGTGTTGGCCCACCATTCTCTGGTTGCACAGCAACAGCATGAGCCGCAGCTCTCTGACCATCCTCGCGCCTCTAAAAATTACCCTGCCACGGCCTCAGCCCCTAGCAGGTACAGTAGCCCAAATTGGTGCATCACCCACAACACGAGGATAGTCACGCTTCAGGTGTCTAGTAGATCCACATATCCATCAACTCATGGTATTTCCCCAACACTCACCCGTGTGGCATCTACCGCAATATTCACACTCAGCTATAATATGAATACCTTGGTTACCATGGCCAACAATGCCACCACGCATGTGATCCAACTTATGCCTTTTATCATGAAGCTCCTACCTTGCTTCCTAGAATTACCAAAATCAGCCTCGCGCTTGTTCGAGCTCATGCCCGAACCTTGTCTCGTTACCCTCAAGGATGCTCAATATTCTTAGCACGATTCACAAGCACATCAAAATCTGTGTAGTCCGCAGCTAACAGGTATGTTTTGATATCCTTCACCAACCCATAGCGAAAGCTGTTGCACCTCTCAAGATCATTTGAAACCAACTCTGAGGCATACTGACTCAAACAGACAAATTTCACCTCATATTCTGCCACGGACATGCCGCCTTGCACCAAGGCCATAAAATCACGTTTCCTCGCATCCAGATACTGATGACCAAGATATTTTTTCTTTAAAGTTCTTCAAAAGAAATCCTAAGTTACATCCACCTTCGGAACATTAGCAACTATGGTCACCCACCAATGATAAGCATCATCATGCAACAAGGACACTGTACAACCCAGCCTGTGCTCATCATTATAGCCCATCTAATTCAGAATACTAATCATACTCTCCAACCATCCTTCGGCTGCGCTGGGGCTCAAACCCCTGAACTCAACACCTTCCAAACTACAACGAATCTCTAAAGGTAAACCTGGGTTAACTGCCACAACAGGTGCTGGTGCTTGCGCATGCACTCCATTCATCGCTGCTTGAAAGGCTCATGTTATTTCCTAAACTAACAGAGTTAGATCACCAAATGCTGGCACTTGATGAGCCTGGGGTACACCACCAGGCCCAACATCAACAGGCAGAACCAACGGAGGAGGAGGAGGTAAAACATTAGAGGGATTCTCTTCCTCAACGTTATTTTTCCCAATTCTGGCAATACCAGCCATTGAACGTATCTCACGTCGAGCCATGCTAACCAAAAGCATCAAAACACATTAAATTCAGGCTAACACAAGGCAAAGGATCCATTACCATCTTATAAAACATTTTAAAACTTCAGTAATAGGCAATGTGTTCCCAATTCATATCCCAACATGATGTAAATCAAACACCGTATATATACACAATCAGCGAGTATAGCAAACAATGATATACAATCAACAATAGCATCCCAACCTTTCGTAACCTAGCTCTGATACCAACAAATGTAACCCCTCGACCCGGCCTATATGCTTGACCGAGCTAAGAGAGCTAAATTAGGTTTGCCGAAGCAAACTAGAGAAAAGATATGAAAGTCGGTCCATTTTTTTCTTTCATCTTGTCTAGATGCAAATTATTAATCCTACATATACATACTCGTAGCAGGTGAATTTTCGAAGGAAACGGATCACAAAAAGGCAACCAATTGCAATGCATTCATTACGAAGACTAAAACATAATTCTTTTAAATTTATGGACCAAAATTGAAATTAAGGTTACCAATCCTCAATTAGTCCATTTACATGCCCACTATCAAATTTTAGGTCAAAAAGATCATCCATAATCATTCAATTTCATCATCAACATTCAGGGACTAAAATGAAAGAAAATTGAACCTTCTTTCTATGACATTAACAACTTTATCGGCCACTGGTATCGATGCCACTAGCCGTATCGGTATGGCCTAACAACCCTATTTCGATACGTTGTAAACTGTACTGGTACGCCACGTCAGATTAAAACCTAATTTGAAATTTGTCAAAGGCCGTACCGATACGAGTTATAGGTGTTTCGGTACACGAGATTCATCCCAAAAACCATTTTCCAGTAGCGTAAGACCGTACCGATACTCAAACACCTGTACCAATCTGAGGTGCCTAAATTCGCCTAGCTGTACTGATACAATCCCCCGCGTATCGGTACGCCTAGGCCTGTAATGTCATTTTTACTGGTTTTTCACATAAATCTAGAAGGATTTAGGTCTTAGCAACTTGCATACATATATATAAGCATCAAACAACACATTTATCAACACTTGCACCAAGATTTAGCTACCATACAAGAGTAGGCCACCAAAAGGATTAATCTAGAGGCATGCTCCCTAAAGCACTCCACCAAACATACCAAGATCCTCAAATAAACATTTACCAGCACAAACACCATACCAACAACACTTTAAACCATATTCAACATATTAAACTCATCAAAGCATGCCATCCAATCAAAACCATCTATATGCATACCTAGGTAACCACATAACATCAACCATAGGTAACGATGCACAATATGCATAACAACGTCAATAAAACTCCAAAATCATAGCATTACACATGCTCAAAATTAGGAAAACAGAATTACAAATCCTAAAATCCATGGCGAACACATTGCCTTATTAAACGAAAACTAAAACCGAGTTCATACTCAAATAGTCGTGTTTTTGGATCACTTTGTCCTTGCCTTTGCTGCCTTCAAGCTTTAATGTTTTTCATCATTAGGGAAAAGAGAGCGAAAGCACACTTGCTTAGTGAGGATGCTCTTAAAACAATGATGCATTAAATCCCTTGAAAACTAAACACTTGTTTTCAAACCATGCTCACAACCTAAGAAAGTTCCAATGATTCCAATTCAAAACATGAATATCGACCATATGCAAAACAATATATTCCACATGCTTAAATCCCCAAAGCATTATAAACAAAACCATGCTTAAATTCCAAAGCATTATAAAATAAATTCAACACTTGAATTTCCATATATTGGCATTTATAGTGACCCTAGATAGATGACCTCTATCCTTGATTAGTCGACCGCTAATCTTTAGGTAACCAACCATTAACCTTACATTTCAGATACACAGATCTCCCATGACAGTCGACCACTACCATGACCTATACCATGCTGACCGCATGATATAACACCCTTGCCTACCGCTAGATCAATATCAACAAGGGGAACCGACCGCTCAACCCAAGTGACAACATTATAATCCGAGTAGCCGACTGCTTACCTCAATGACTCTTAACCATGATTGATTTTTAACATATTATAGTGCACTTCATCCTATGGCATGCCAACTATATCTGAATGTTTTCTCACCTTGCCACATAGCCAATATCTCATTTACAAAACCATTTACTCACTGTTTCACAATACATTACACAAAATCCCCACATATGCTATTCACATTGCCATAGCAATATCGCATTCCCGATCAGAATAAAAACCAATGCTCACTAGCATCCAATATACTTTTATGCCACTGCATATATACCTAAAAATCATGCATTTACAGTAGGTAAAACAAACCATGCTTACGACCAAAACATGAATAACACATGCTCATAACCGAACCGATCTTAAAGAGCAAATGAGGGAAACTTACTTCCAAGATTCGGTAAATGTTTCAAACTTAACCTAAACTTCCTAAACCACTTTCAAACCTTTAAAAGACTTTTAAACCCATTTCCACTCACCGATTTCACTTCGCCTTGCTTGCTACTGCAAAACAAACTCCCAGCAAGCCTCAAACCACCTCAAGATGATATGCCTTGATTATCCCCTATTTTGGCCAAACAAAACCAGAGGAAACATGCATTAAAATGCATCCAACACTCTGTTTCAAACCAAAATCCCGTAGCTCTCAAGATGCCCACTCAAAACTCATCTAAAAATCACCGTAATCAACCTCAACCACTTCTCGATCTTAACCCAGCCATAATATAACGATTCAATGCATCAAACTTCATCAAATGATATCTAAAAACACTTTTAAAACATCCTTTCACTTCTAGCAAAGATTAAACTGCAAAAGGAACCCAAAAACTCTTAACTAACAACCTAAACAATTAGAGATTCAACAAATTTCGAGATTCTATTGATAAAAAAACTTATCCACATTATAATACATCAAAAATAAGATTGAAATCAATCCTCAACACTGGAAAAACATATCCAAATTGAAAATCACAAGATTCCATCAATCAAACCTCAATTAAGCTAAAATCCATAATTAATTAATTAAAACCTATTAGAAAACATATGTAAAGAGTCAAGAACTTGGGAATTTTAGTAAAGAACCTTTAATTTGAGGAGAAGAATGAAACTTACCTCCAATGAGTGAGTTTCCCCTTAATTGGATGTTTTCCTCTTGAAAAACAATGAGATTCAATGAGATTTTTGAAAATAAGTTGAAGAATCATTTAACAAATCAAAGAGTAAAGAAAACAAGATCATTACCTGGAATCTTTGATAAGAAAAAGTGTTTGGCTGAGAGTATTTTCAGAGAAAATATGAGAGAAAGAAAGTTACGTCAAATTGTGATTTGGAAAATAACCACCTTTTAACTAAATTCTTTTTAATTTCTTTAATTAAAACTCTTTCAAAAATAATCCTAATTAAGAGAAAACTCAGATTAGACCAAATGGTAAAATAGCTCCTTAAAGATTCAAAGTTTTGACTCTTTACAAAACAGTCACCTTAAAAAAGTAGTTTTAAAAAATTGCATTTTGGTCACTAGCCAAAATGTCACCCTTCCAAAGCTCATTTTCCAAAATTTCTTTAACCAATATTCTTAATATATTAAAATATGATTTTTAATCATTTTCCATATTTTTATCTTTCAAAAAAATATTCGCTCCTGAATTCGACTCGAATCTCTAACCTGGTCCACTAGACTGTCTAACCAGCCCCAAAACCGCTATGCCCAAAACCAGGGCGTTGCAGGGATGAATAGTGGTGCCGAAAGTTTTAGAGCTTAGGCATACTATTTTTTCAGAGGCATATTCTAGCCTTTTTACTATGCACCCCGGTAGTACCAAAATGTATCGTGATTTGAAAGAGAGGTGCTATTGGGTTGGTTTGAAGAAGGATGTGGTAGAGTTTGTATCCAAGTGCATGGTGTGTCAAGGGGTTAAAGCTTAACATCAGTTTCCATCTGGATTGTTGCAACCGTTGAGAGTTCCGGAGTAGAAATGAGAGAGAATCACCTGGATTTTGTGATAGGATTGTTGTTGACACCGACTAAAAAGGATTTCATTTGGGTGATTATTGATCGGTTCTCAAAGTGTGCACATTTTCTGCCAGTGCATACGATGTACACGTTGGACAAGCTGTCAGATTTGTATATAGCCGAGATTGTGCGTTTGCACGGTGTACCTAAGTCTATTATTTTTTATAGAGATCTGAGGTGTATAGCAAGGTTCTAGCGATGTTTACATCAGGCTTTGGGTTCAAGGTTAAACTTTAGTACCGCGTATCATCCTCAAATGGATGGGCAGTCTGAGCGTGTTATCCAGGTTTTGGAGGATATGATGAGGTGTTGTATTGTTGAATTCGAAGGTACCTAGGAGAAGCATTTACCTTTGGTTGAATTTTCTTATAACAACAGCTATCAAGCAAGTATTCAATATGCATTGTCCTTGCCACATGTGTTGAAGGACACAGATGAAAAGGTAAATCTTGTGTCTGATTGTTTAAAAGTAGCTGCGGATCGGCAAAAATCTTACGTGGATTTGAAGCGTAGGGAAATTGAATATGTAGTGGGTGATCGTGCATTCTTGAAAGTGTCACCGTGGAAGAAGGTGATGCAATTCGGACATAAGGGTAAGCTTAGTTTGAGGTTTATTGGACCATATGAGATTATGGAGTGTATAGGTCTTGTGGCTTATCGGTTGAGGTTGCCTCTCGAGTTGGGGAAAATACATGATGTGTTCCATGTATCTATGCTACGGAGGTATCGGCCAGATCCTTCGCATGTTATGCCAGTGGAGCATATTGAGTTAATACCAGATTTATCCTTTGATGAGGAGCCGGTGGAAATCCTTGATTCCAACAGTAAGGTTCTTCGTGGAAATATGATAGAATTGGTTAAGGTCTTGTGGCAACATCGAGGTGTCGAGAAGCCACTTAGGAAAGCAGGGCGGATATGGTGGAGCAATTTCTGCATCTTTTTCCTCCAGGTAAATTTCGAGGATGAAATTTCTTAAGAGGGGGACAGTTTTAATGCCCTGATTTTGGGCTTAGGTGTTTTAAGGTTGGTTTGAGTGTCCGGTGGATCGGTATTAGAGATTCGAGTCAGTTTTAGGATTAAGTCATATTAAATATTTTTGAAGGTGATAAAATTGTGGAAAATGCTCTTAAGTCATTATTAAATATATTAATGATTTTTGTAAAGTCAATTTTGGGAAATGAGTTTTGAAAATCAGACATTTTGGGTTAGTGACCAAAATACGAACTTTGAAAATTGTTTTTAGTGACTGTTTTGCAAAAGGATCAAAACTTTGAATCTTTAAGGAGCTAATTATCCTAGACATTTTTAACAGATTTCTCCCTCTAATTAATTGAATTTAACTGAGTTTTAAAAGGCTTTAAAAGTGGAGGGAATTAATAAATCTTATTTTTAGACTTTTAACAAAAATCACGTAATAAACTTTGCAACTTCTCTCTCAACTTCTCTCCAGCCAAACACCTTTCCAACTTCAATTTATTCATGTAAAAATCAGAGGTTTTTATTTCCATTTGTTTTTCTAATGTTTTTTCATCAAATGCTTATTGTTATTCTTTTGGTTTTCATGTTTTCCTAAGCAATTAAGGGGAGAAATCATCATTGGAGGTAAAGATTCATTCTTCTCCTCTAATGAAAGGTTCTTTACTGAAATTCACAAGTTCTTGATCCTTTATAATTGTTTTCTAATGTGTTTTGATAGTTTGATTATTGGAAAGTTGGTTTAATTAAGTTTTGATTGATGGAATTGACATATTTCAAATTGGATATGTTTTACTGGGTTTGTGATCATATTAGATCATGATTTTTATGTTTAATTGAGTTAGTAACTTGGTTTTAATGTTGCAATCTCGAAACAAGTTGGATCTCTAATGTTTAAGGTTGTAAATTAATGGTTGATGTAGTGTTTTTCGATCTTATGCGTTGCTGGAAGTAAAAGGATGTTAGGAAAGGGTTTTTAGTTAATTGATGAAGTTTGATGGTTTGAATCGTTATATTATGGCTGGGTTAAGTTTTGGAAGGGCTTGATGATGTTTTCGATATGTTTCGGATGGTTTTTGAGTGGGCAACTTGAGAGTTACGGGTGATTTCTATTAGGAAATGGTTTGAATGCATATTAATGCATTTGTCCTCTGGTTTTATGTTGTTAAAATAGGAGATAATTAGGGTGACGAAGTTCGACATTGATTATTTCTTGTCGGGAGCTCAATTTGCATTGGCGAGCAAGGTGAAGTGTATCGGTGACTGGAAAATGGTTTAAACACCTTTAAAAGGTTTGATAAAGGTTGTTGGGAGTTTAGGGTAAGCGTGAAACGCTGACCTAAACTCGGAAGTAAGTTTCCCTTATTTCACTCTTGAATATCAGTTTGGATATGAGCATATTGATTTCATGTTTGGTGTAAAACATAGTTTAATTTACTCCTATAAATGCATGGTTATGAACACATATGCAATGGATATTATGTATATAAATGCTAGTGAGCATTGGTTTTCATTCCTGTTGGGAATGGGGTATTGCTTTGAGAAATGTGAATTGCATATGTGATGGTTTGGTTTAATGCTTTGAAAATAGTATGTAAATGGTTTTGGAAACGATATATTGGCTATGTGACAAGGTAAAAAACAATAGGATATAGTTGGCATGCCATAGGATTAAAGTGCACTATAAAATATGAACAAAATCGATCATGGCCATGGGTCCTTGAGGTATGGTGTAATACCCTAATTTCTGACTAGTGACAAAAATGTAAATTTTGAAAGTTTGGGGGCTAAAGTATAAACTTTGAAAAAGTTAGGATTTCTTTAATTATGGGTTTTGGAAAGGAAATTTCTAAGGTTTAAAAGTATCATGGGATGGATAGTGAGCTGAATTGGGTACTTTCAAAGTTTGATTAGAATCCGAGGAAAATTGGAATAGGAATTGAAGATTCAAGTTTAGTGACCAAAATGATAAACAAACAAAACTTGTGTGGTATAAGACTAAATATGAAAAGTTAAAGGACTAAAGTTGTAATTTCCCAAAAGTTAGGGGTTTTTATTTTATAAATAAATAGATCATTTAAGGGTGTGGATCAAATGTGAAGATTCTAGATTGATCCGATGTTTCTATTATTAGGAAATTACAGTCAAAGTTTAAATGGAATTCAGATACTCGAATTGATCCAAATTTTTTTGAGATTTTACCAGATGATAAAGGAAGGTTATAAAAGTCCGTTACAAGTGTTGGGAATATTTTGTTTGATTCAAGATGAATCCTATAATTTAATTCTGAGTAAAGGGTTAAATTATCAATATATTAGATCGAATGAAAAGTTTTAGAGACTAATTCAAAAGTTAGGGAAAATTCATAAAATATTATTTTATGAATATTTTATTGTATTTGGTTGGATTCCAACTAGACTTGGTTGATTTTTTACAAGAATTGCAAACTAGTAAATAAAGACTAGTTGGAGGGTAATTTGGTCATTTGACAAGGATGGCAATTTTAAAATATTTTTAAATATTAAGGGCAATTTGGGAAGGTGAATTACACTTGGATCAAATCATGGCCATTGATTTTTGATAAGATTTTGTCTTGTCCATTGGATTAAAAGGGCAAATTAGTAATTTCACTAATTAAATGAATTTTAAATTCATTTAATTTTAACATGTGGATTTAAATAAGTAAAAGATGAACCAAATTGTTCATCTTTCTTGAAATGTTTCGAACTAAGGGGAGAAAAAAGGGAGAAAAATTTTCAAGCTCGATTCAAGCCCCGAAACACGATTTTCAAGTAATCTTTTGAACTGCAAAGTTGTTCTACTCTTCAAGCTCTATCTTTTGATGTATTTAATTTATGGAATACATATTGATTGATGAGAATTTTGTATGAGAAGAAATTAGGGTTTATGGAATCAATTGGGGGTTTTGAGATTTTATGATTCTATGTTGAAATTCAAGTTGAAATCAAGCTTATATGATGTTAAAATCATGTTATTGAGTTAGGATTTAAACCCTACAAATTTTGGTTTGTATGGAGAAGATTAGGGTTTATGGATTTAAGTCTAACTTAGGGTTTGTGATATTGGATTAATGATCTAGTAAGCTTGATTTGTTGTTTGGAAGCAAAACCCTAAGTTAAATATATAGGGACCAATTCGGCAAGCTTCAAAGTTAAGGGACCAAATTTGAACTTTATGAAATTGGGGTGTATTTATGTAATTAATGATGTTGGAGATATGAAATTGATGTTAGAATGCTAAACTGCTGTTGAATCGAATTAGTGACCATTTTGACAATTTGTCAAAAATGAGTGACCAAATAGGAAATGAATTCTTGGATGGGGATTAAATCTGATTTTTAGTTAAAATTATAGAATTAAGATAGTAATGTTGAAGTTTGAATCCTTACCTTTGCATTTTTGTGACTATTTTGGCAAAGAAGGAAAATTAGAGGGAATTATTTTGAACAATTATTTGATGAAGAAGATGATGAATTGGTGGTTTGAAGCAAGTGATGAGACTAAATTGACAAGTAGATAAATAACAAGAAGTTAGTATAAATTAGAAGTTAATTATTGAAAGCTATGTAGAAGATTGAATTTCGGCAGTGAGTTCGAAAATTCACCATAAATTCAATAAAAATGGTTAGATGATGAATTTTATACCAATGTAAAGATATGGTTGGCTAGTTTCGTTTCCAAAAAAAACGAAATCTGATTCTGAGTTTCGAGTTAAAAGATATGAATTTTTAATCGAATAAAGGTCAGAAAAATTACAGAGCAGTTTCTGTTAGAATAGTCTTGTGACGGGAGTTTGAGGAATTTTCATATTTTTTTGTAGATTTTATTAATTTATGTGGCTTATACCGTTAGAACCTTTATCGAATCTAATTCTTACGCTATAAAGGAAATTAAGATTCAATATGTATTCTTCTCTGTAAAAGTAAATCTTTGAAGATAGGACAAACTGCCAGAAAATGGAAATTGATACTTTTTTTATCTAAATGTTGGTTAACAAGCTCGGAAGAACTATTCGAAGTTCAAAATGGTTATTAAGGACCAAAATGAGTTTTTGGGCAGTATAAGGAAAGAAGGAAAAATTTTTGGAAGTCTATATACATTGAATGATTAGATAGCTTGATTGAACTACTGTTAGAAGTGAATCTAACAAATGTTCATTTGTATTCATGTGGTTAATGAACCCGAATACGAACCAAAGAGGATTCAAGATACTATAAAAAAAAGGATCGAGTAGAATTTTGTGAGGCATCTATTACATGGCCCAGGTGAGTGCATTTCTAAATGTTTGCATTACATTGAAAATGGCATTGCATTTCTCTATAATACATGATATGGTACATTGCTCGACATGGCAAGCTTGATGGAATACCAGGTACGGATTATTGTTTTCATAAATGATGATGCATTATGCATACATGAAATATGGATAATGACTAGACTAAAATGAAACAAGATACACCTAGGGATCCATGCCCATAGTGCAAATGCACTAACAAGGTGTTTATATAAGGAGGAAAGAGTATCCTTATATGAGGAGCAAATAGCGTCCTCTTGAGTACGTACTCTACATGGCACTACTATGCAGATAGGCTACGGGGTTTCCATGGGCCTCTAGCCAAACACGATGATAATAATAACACGACGTTACATGTTACATGATACAAATGTTACATGATACAGATATTACATGATTACATGATACATGATAGAGAAGTACATGACATACATGATATGCAAATGATTGCAAGATAAAAGCATGATCATGATAGAGTATATGATATGCAAAGGATTTCATGAGAAAGGCATGAATATGATAGAGTACATGATATGCAAATGATTACATGATAAAAGTATTATAATGATTGAATACATGATATGCAAATGATTACATGATGAAAGCATGATCATGATTGAACATATGTTATGCAAATGACTGCATGATGAAAACATAACCATGATAAAGCATGGGTTATGCAAATGTTTACATGATGAAAGCATGTCCATGATAGATAATAAGTTGTGCAATAAGATACATGATTCATACGATAATTATGATATATGACATACTGTATTGCATCATTTCATGATTAACTAAATGAATTTAATTATCTCACTAAGTTCATACTTAGCGTGTGTCTTATGTCATGCGTAGGTTCTCTAAATTTGGCTAGCAAGGAGGAGCTGAACTTTTGGAAAATCAAGTTACCACAGCAAGTGCATCCTAATAGTAATTTGATATCTAGTGGGCATGTAAATATTTTAAAGTTGAATTGTTTTCAAGTATAAGTCTACAAGTTAAACATATGCTTTTATGATGAAAAAGTTTAGTAATGTAGTTTGCTAATCGTAACAATGAACATTGGTACTGTTAAAATATAGTTTAACCCAAATCGCGTAAAAAATTTATAATCAAGAAAGGGTCTAGGCAGTGTACATATTTTTCACCTGAGTTATATTTTTATTTCAATAACTTAATTATAAGTTTTGTAAACCAATTCAAAGTCAAAACTAGTTGTATCTAGATGACATAGTTTTTAATTTTAAAACCGAGAAAGGATTAAACTACAAACTAAATTTTGAATAATAAAAAAATAAAAAAATTACGAATAAAGATTTTTTTTCTAACGATTTAGTAAAATCTTTAATGTATATTCGGTTTATGAGTATACGTTAAGGGTGTTACATTTATTGGTATCAGAGTTACAAGTTTAGCTGGTTCTGGAGGTTAGTCCGAGATTGATATGATTTGATGTTAAATACATGCCCCTAGGATGTCATGTTACTGATGTACTATCTGTATAACTTGATTACGCTCCTTGCTAACATGAATAAGTTATAGTAGAAATAAATAATGTTAAATACTGTTGGACTGCGTTAAATGTTTAATTATGGGATCAAAAGAAGGTCTAAAGTGGAAGTAAAGAGGTACAAAATATTCCACCTCTAACTCTTATCCTAGCTGAACCACCTATGCAGTAGGGAGCTCCAGCATACGAATATAGATCCTTAGTACGAGCCTTAGAAATTATGGTTAATAGAATTCAAACAATAGCGCCCGCACCAGCACTGGCACCTGCACCAGTAAGGGAGTCGACTGTTAATGAGCTTAAGAAGTTAGGAGCTCCTGAATTTAATGAAGAAAGTGGTTCGATAGCTACCAACTTATGACATAATGATGTCAAAGTCATGCTATAGGAATTATACTACATAGATGCTAAGAAGTTAGAAGGAGATGTATCTTGCTAAGGGAACATGCTCGTAATTGATGGTCCAATGCCACAAAATTAGTACCTATTGAGGAAGTGATGTGGAAATTCTTTAAGAAGTGTTTAAAGCCAAGAAGATTGGTGATCAGTTTAATAAAGAGATGTTGTAGCAGTTCTTAAGTTTGAAACAAGGTACTCGTATTGTCTACAAGTACGAGCTAGAATTTAATGGATTAATTCGTTAAGCAGTTGATTTAATACCGACCGAGAAGTCCCTATGAAAGTGGTTTATCAAGGGGCTTTACCCGGACCTAAAGAGTTGTTATTAGGAATAAATTTGTCGGTTTACTAGAATACTGTGGATAAAGCAAAGGCTATGGAGAGAGCCTATATTTACTTTAATTGATCCGGGTTTGACTAACTCAAATATATATTGGTAACAAGATAGTAGTACAACGAAAGATACCTATGGAGAATATTTCTAGTGATGTGATTTCTAGTAACCCATTTGGGTATAGTGCACGGGTGACTAGAATATATAAGAAATGTCCATTAATAATTCAACGGATTAAGTTCCCGAAGAATTTAATGGAACTTCCTTTCCGTGAATTTAAAGTTATTCTTGGAAGGGATTAGTTATCTGCATTTGATGCAGAGGTGAAATGTAAAAAGAAAAGACTAGTACTTCAAGGACCCGATGGTTCTGAAGTAATGGTTGTTGGAGAAAGAACTAACTGTTTAGAGTCAGTAATTTCTGCAACAACAGCTCAAAGGTTGTTGTGTAGTTGATGTGAAGCATGCTTAGTTTTTGTGGTGGATACACAAATGTCACCTAAAAAGGTTGAAGACATTCCAACTGTAAGTAAATTTCCAGATGTATTTCCGGACGAACTACCAGGGTTGCCTCCGGATAGGGAGATACAATTTGGGATGGATGTTTATCCTAGAATAGAGCCGGTATCAATGGCACCATATGGGATGGCGCCAGTTGAGTTAAGGGAACTAAAAGCCAATTACAAGAATTGTTAGACTGGGGTTACATTCGACCGAATGTATCACCATGAGGTACTCTGGTATTATTTGTAAAGAAGAGAGATATATTAAAGACAACATTTAGGACTCGTTACGGACATTACGAGTTTTGGTAATGCTATTTGGACTTACGAATGCCCCTGCTGCTTTCATGATTTTGATAAATAAGGTATTTTAACCTTACTTGGACCAGTTTGTAGTAGAAGTTTTCATAGGCGATATTCTGGTATACTTAAAGATAAAAGCTGAACATAATTACCATCTTTAAGTGGTATTACAGACACTAAGAGATAAACAGCTTTATGTAAGGTTCTCTAAATATGAATTTTGGTTATTAGGAGTAACTTTCCTTAGACATGTAGTATCGGCTGAGGGAATAAGAGTTGATTCCAAGAAAGTACAATCTATTCTTGAATGGGAGACACCGAAAAATATCTCTGAATTCTAGAGTTTCTTGGAAATTAGCTGGATGTTATAAACGTTTTGTAAAGGATTTATTTATTATTGCTCTACTACTTACTCAGTTATCGTAAAAAGGTATTCCATATGTATGGTGAGAAGTGTCCTAGTTACACTGATCACAAAGGTTTAAATCAACTAATGATGCAAAGAGAATTGAACCTATGGCAGCGAAGATAAGTTGAGTTTCTAAGAGATTACAATGTAGTTACAGATTATTATTTCGAGAAGAATAATGTAGTAACTAATGCTTTTAGCTAGAAGACATCTTCTATTTTATGCACAATGAATGCACAATTGTCGTTGAGACGAAATGGTTTATTAGCAGCAGAATTTCAACTAAAATCCAATTTTGTTGGGTCGAATCAAAGATTTGCAATTTTCGGATAAATAAAGTATCGAAAGAAGGAAGCAAGTTGAATAAAAAGAAACATAGAACTATGAAATTAAGTCAAATGATTGCTTATATTATCGAGAGAAAGTTTACTTTCCTGATAGTGGTGATTTGAAGAAAGAGATTTTGACTGAAGTTTGTCATAGTCCATTGACTATGCACTCTGGAAGTAGCAAAATGTATTAAGATCTAAAGACTCTTTATTGGTGGCCATGAAAGAAAAGGGACAATTTTGAAATTTATGACAAAGTTCTTGACATGCTAATTGCTAACAAGTAAAAGTTGAATATTGAGTACCTCCTAGATTGATTCAGCCTATTTCTACTCCCTAATGAAAATGGGATCGAGTGGCAATGGATTTTATAATAGGATTATCAATAATAATAGTTGTTGGACAATTATTAAGATAATAGTTATCGGACAAGTATTAAGATGGCACCACTCGAAGCACTATATGGAAGAATGTGCCGAACTCCTCTTTATTGATTTAAGCTATAGGATCTAAATGTTCAGTATAACCCAAAAGCTAGAGGGGTTGATTTAACACGAGAAATAGAGGATAAGGTAAGAATTATTTAATATAATCTCTAGACTGTCATGGATTAACAATAGGCTTATGGAGATAATAAGAGAAGAGATATTAAGTACGAAAATGTTCCTAAAAGTATCACTTTGAAAAAAAGTGCTACAATTTAGTAGGAAAGGAAAAACTTAGTCCCAGGTTCAATTGATCTTTTGGGGATTATAAAAAGATTTAGGCCAGTGACTTATCAATTAGCCTTACCGCCAGAATTAAGCAAGATTCATAATATGTTCCATGTATCTATGTTTCGAAGGTATCTATTGAATCCTTCGCGTGTCGTCACCTCGAGGAAATTGAATTACAATTGGATTCGACTTATGAAGAAGAAACAGTGAAAATCATAGCATACGAAGTTAAAGATTTAAGGAACAAGAAAATTCCACTGGCTAAAATCCTTTGGAGAAATTAAAAAGTGGAAAAAGGCACTTGAGAAACCAAAAAGAAATTGAGGGAACAATATCCGCAATTGTTTTGAACATATATACGTTGAAAATTCGAGGATGAATTTTCTTAAAGAGGGGGAGAATTGTAATACCCTAATTTTTGACTAGTGACAAAAATGTAAATTTTGAAAGTTTGGGGGCTAAAGTATAAACTTTGAAAAAGTTAGGATATCTTTAATTATGGGTTTTGAAAAGGAAATTTATAAGGTTTAAAAGTATCATGGGATGGATAGTGAGCTGAATTGGGTACTTCCAAAGTTTGATTAGAATCCGAGGAAAATTTGAATGGGAATTGAAGATTCAAGTTTAGTGACCAAAATGATAAATAGACAAAACTTGTGTGGTATAAGACTAAATATGAAAAGTTAAAGGACTAAAGTTGTAATTTCCTAAAAGTTAGGGGTTTTTATTTTATAAATAAATAGATCATTTAAGGGTGTGGATCAAATGTGAAGATTTTAGATTGATCCGATGTTTCTATTATTAGGAAATTACAGTCAAAGTTTAAATGGAATTCAGATACTCGAATTGATCAAATTTTTTTTGAGATTTTACCAGATGATAAAGGAAGGTTATAAAAGTCCGTTACAAGTGTTGGGAATATTTTGTTTGATTCAAGATGAATCCTATAATTTAATTCTAAGTAAAGGGTTAAATTATCAATATATTATATCGAATGAAAAGTTTTAGAGACTAATCCAAAAGTTATGGAAAATTCATAAAATATTATTTTATGAATATTTTATTGTAGTTGGTTGGATTCCAGCTAGACTTGGTTGAATTTTTACAAGAATGGCAAATTAGTAAATAAAGACTAGCTAGAGGGCAAATTGGTCATTTAACAAGGATGGCAATTTTGAAATATTTTGAAATATTAAGGGAAATTTTGGAAGGTGAATTACACTTGGATCAAATCATGGCCATTGATTTTTGATAAGATTTAGTCTTGGCCATTGGATTAAAAGGGCAAATTAGTAATTTCACTAATCAAATGAATTTTAAATTCATTTAATTTTAACATGTGGATTTAAATAAGTAAAAGATGAACCAAATTGTTCATCTTTCTTGAAATATTTCGAACTAAGGGGAGAAAAAAAGGGAGAAAAATTTTGAAGCTCGATTCAAGCCCCGAAACTCGATTTTTAGGTAATCTTTTGAACTGCAAAGTTGTTCTACTCTTCAAGCTCTATATTTTGATGTAATTAATTTATGGAATACATGCTTGATTGATGAGAAATTTTTATGAGAATAAATTAGGGTTTATGGACTCAATTGGGGGGTTTGAGATTTTATAATTCCATGTTGAAATTCAAGTTGAAATCAAGCTTATATGATGTTAAAATCATGTTATTGAGTTAGGATTTAAACCCTACATATTTTGGTTTGTATGGAGAATATTAGGGTTTATGGATTTAAGTCTAACTTAGGGTTTGTGATATTGGATTAATTTTCTAGTAAGCTTGATTTGTTGTTTGGAAGCAAAACCCTAAGTTAAATATATAGGGACCAATTCGGCAAGCTTCAAAGTTAAGGGAAAAAATTTGAACTTTATTAAATTGGAGTGTAGTTATGTAATTAATGATGTTGGAGATATGAAATTGATGTTAGAATGCTAAACTGATGTTGAATCGAATTAGTGATCATTTTGACAATTTTTCAAAATTAAGTGACCAAATAAGAATTGAATTATTGGATGGGGATTAAATCTTATTTTTAGTTAAAATAATAGAATTAAGATAGTAATGTTGATTTGAGGACTAATTTGCAAAGTTAAGAAGTTTGAATCCTTACCTTTGCATTTTAGTGACTATTTTGGCAAAGAAGGAAAATTAGAGGGAATTATTTTGAATAATTATTTGATGAAGAAGATGATGAATTGGTGGTTTGAAGCAAGTGATGGGACTAAGTTGACAAGTAGAGAAATAAGAAGATGTTAGTATAAATTAGAAGTTAATTATGGAAATCTATGTAGAAGATTGAATTTTGGGAGTGAGTTCGAAAATTCACCATAAATTCAATAAAAATGGTTAGATGATGAATTTTATACCAATGTAGAGATATGGTTTTCTAGTTTCATTTCCAACAAACGAAAACTGATTCCGAGTTTCGAGTTAAAAGATATGAATTTTTAATCGAATAAAGGTCAGAAAAATTACAGAGCAAATTTTGTTAGAATAGTCCTATGACAGGAGTTTGAGGAATTTTCATAATTTTTGTAGATTTTATTAATTTATTTGGATTATACCGTTAGAACTGTTATCGAATCTAATTATTACGGTATGAAGGAAATTAAGATTCAATATGTATTCTTCTCTGTAGAAGTAAATCTTTGAAGATAGAATAAACTGCCAGAAAATGGAAATTGATACTTTTTGTATCTAAATGTTGGTTAACAAGCTCGGAAGAGCTATTCGAAGTTCAAAATGGTTATTAAGGACCAAAATGAGTTTTTGGGTAGTATAAGGAAAGAAGGAAAATTTTTTGGAAGTCTATATACATTGAATGACTATATAGCTTGATTGAACTACTGTTAGAAGTGAATCTAACAAATGTTCATTTGTATTCATGTGGTTAATGAAGCCGAATACGAATCAAAGAGGATTCGAGATACTATAAAGGAAAGGATCGAGTAGAATTTTGTGAGGCATACTATTACATGGCCTAGGTGAGTGCATTTCTAAATGTTTGCATTACATTGAAAATGGCATTGCATTTCTCTATAATACATGATATGGTACATTGCTCGACATGGCAAGCTTGATGGAATACCAGGTACGAATTATTGTTTGCATAAATGATGATGCATTATGCATACATGAAACATGGATAATGACAAGACTAAAATGAAACAAGATACACCTGGGGATCCACGCCCATAGTGCAAATACACTAATAAGGTGTTTATATAAGGAGCAAAGAGCGTCCTCTCGAGTACGTACTCTACATGGCACTACAGTGCAGATAGGCTACGGGGTTTCCATGGGCCTCTAGCTAGACACGATGATAATAATAACAAGATGTTACATGATACAGATATTACATGATTACATGACTGAGAAGTACATGACATACATGATATGCAAATGATTGCAAGATAAAAGCATAATAATGATAGAGTATATGATATGCAAAGAATTTCATGAGAAAGGCATGAATATGATAGAGCACATGATATGCAAATGATTACGTGATAAAAGTATGATAATGATTGAATACATGATATGCAAATGATTACACGATGAAAGCATGACCACGATTGAGCATATGTTATGCAAATGACTGCATGATGAAAACATAACCATGATAAAGCATGGGTTATGCAAATGTTTACACGATGAAAGCATGTCCATGATAGAGAATAGGTTGTGCAATAAGATACATGATTCATACGATAATTATGATATATGACATACTGTATTGCATCATTTCATGATTAACTAAATAAATTTAATTGTCTCACTAAGTTCATACTTAGCGTGTACCTTATGTCACACGTAGGTTCTCCGAATTTGGCTAGCAAGGAGGAGCTGAACTTTTGGAAAATCAAGTTACCACAGTAAGTCACAGTAAGTGCATCCTTATAGTAATTTGATATCTAGTGGGCATGTAAATATTTTAAAGTTGAATTGTTTTCAAGTATAAGTCTACAACTTAAACATATGCTTTTATGATGAAAAATTTTAGTAATATAGTTTGCTAATCATAACAATGAACATTGGTACTATTAAAATATAGTTTAACCCAAATCACGTAAAAATTTTATAATCAAGAAAGGGTCTAGGCAGTGTACATATTTTTCACCTTGAGTTATATTTTTATCTCAATAACTTAATTATAAGTTTTGTAAACCAATTCAGGGTCAAAACTAGCTGCATCTAGATGACATAGTTTTTAATTTTAAATCTGAGAAAGGGTTAAACTATAAACTGAATTTTGAATAATAAAAAAAAATTACAAGTTAAGATTTTTTTCTAATGATTTAGTAACATCTTTAATTTATACTCGGTTTACGAGTATACGTTAAGGGTGTTACATATGGTGGTTTAACAAGGCTACTCGGACTGTTGGGAACCTTATTTGGGGCATGCGGTTTAACTAGGCAACCCAAATTGATGGTGATCTTGTGGTTTAACTAGGCAAGGTTGGTACACTTGCGGATTAACTAGGCAAGGGTGGTAAATCTTGTGGTTTAACTAGGCGAGGGTGTCAAACCTTGCGGTTTAACTGGGAAAGGTTTGGGATATCATGCGGTTTAACCAGGCATGGTATGAGAGATTCGTGTATCCGATATGTTGGATAGAGGGCAGTCTATCTGGGTCACTATTAATGCCAATATATGTGAAAGTTCTTGTGTTGAACCTAATTTATAATGCTTTGGGATTTAACCATGTTTTACAGTTTAATGCTTTGGGATTTAAGCATGGTTTTTGAATTAATGCTTTGGGATCTAAGCACGGAATAAGTATTTGATGTTGCATAAGGGTGTTTATGCATGTCTCGATTGGAGACAAGGAAAATGCTTTGATTGTAAGCATGTTATGGAAATAAATGTTTCGGTTGCAAATGTTTTTAAATGCATCATTGTTTTATGAACATCCTCACGAAGCATGTGTGCTTACGCTCTCTTTTTCGTAATGATGCAGAGCATTAAGGTTTGGGGCTGCAAGGGCAAGGCTAAAGTGATCTAAGGACAAGGAGTAATTTGAGTATGAACTCGGTTTATGTTTTTGGTTAATAAGGAAATGTGTTCACCATAATTTTTGGGGATTTGTAATTCTATTTTCCCATGGTTTTACGTGCTGGATTTTATGATGGTTTGATGTTGTTTAATTTGTGTGGACCCTTGCTTATGATGTTGCTAGATGGGTGCTTAGGAATGCATCTAGATAATTTGGAATGGTTGCTATGTTTTGATAATTCAAGCAAGTTTGTTATGATGCTTAAGATGTGTAAGCATGTTGTGTATGCCTTAAATGCATCAAATGGGAGTTTTGGTTGTTTGGTGGAATGATATTAGGAAGCATGCCTTTAGATCATCGTGATAGTATGAATGCCATGGTTGGTCGAGAGTTCTGTGATGTTTTGGTAGGGTTCAATCCTTAATAATGTTGCTCAAGTGTTTGAAGCATGTTTAAGTGGTTTGGTTTTCATTAGTGTGTTTAGATAGCAAATTAGGATATTATAGGTCCAGGCATATCGAAATAGGTGTCCCTGTACTAGTATGGCTAGGCCATTTCAGGCATAGCGTTTCGATAGGTGAGAGGGTGTTTCAATACGGGCAAGCCTTTCCAGGCATAGTGTTTCGATACTCGAGCAAGTGTTCCAGTATGGTCTTAAGCTTTTTGGCTAGGCGTTTCGATACGCGAGCAAGTGTTTTAGTACGAGTTTTGGGTACTAGAATGTTGAGTTTTGAAATCATACGGGCGTACCAAAACACTTGTACGCGTACTGGTACGACTACAGTTAATTCTGTTATTTTGGAATATTTGAAGGTTTCAGTTTCTTCCATTTTGGTCCTTGAGTTTTGGGAATGCAATTGTATGAGCATGGATGATTATATTGACCTGAAATTTGTTATGTGAGCATATAAATGGACTAATTGAGGATTGGCAACCTTAATTTCAATTTTGGTCCTATAATTTAAAAGATTTGCTTTCTAGTCCTCAAAATGAATGTGATACAATTAGTTGCCTTCTTGTGATTTGTTTCTGTCAAAATTTCACCTGCTGCAAGTATGTACATGTAAGATTAATAAACCACATCTAGACAAGATAAAAGGAAAAAAATGGATCGACTTTTTGTAACCTTTCACCGGTTTGCTTCGCTAAACCTAATGTAATTCTCTCGGCTCGGTCGGGCGTCTAGGCTGAGTCAAGGGGGTTACACTCCACCGGTATAACATGCGAAGGATCCGACCGGTACCTCCACAACATAGATACATGGAAAACATCATGTATTTTCTATAGCTCGAGAGGCAACCTCAACCGATAAGCCACATGACCAACATGTTCCACAACGCCATATGGTCCAATAAACCTCAGACTAAGCTTACCTTTACGTCCGAACCTCATCACCTTTTTTGACGGTGACAATTTCAAGAACACATGATCACCCACTGCATACTCAACCTCTCTACGCTTCAAATCAGCATAAGATTTTTGCCAATCCGTAACCGCTTCAAGCGATCACTCACAAGCTTTACCTTTTCATCTGTGTCTTTCAACACATACGGCCATACAATGCCTCATACGGTGCCATCTGAATTTTAGCTTGGTAGCTATTATTATAGGCAAACTCAACCAAAGGTAAATGCTTCTCCCAAGTTCCTTTGAACTCAATAATACAACATCTCAACATATCCTCCAAAACCTGGATAACACGCTCAAAC
Organism: Hibiscus mutabilis; assembly: GCA_019671005.1. Lineage (NCBI taxonomy): Eukaryota > Viridiplantae > Streptophyta > Magnoliopsida > Malvales > Malvaceae > Hibiscus > Hibiscus mutabilis. Next base: position 26,821,927 of record CM033736.1, on the reverse strand, counting down.
TGTCCATCCGCCTGAGGATGATACACGGTACTGAACCTCAACCTCGTACCCAAAGCCCAATGCAAACGCTCCCAAAATCTCGCTGTAAACCTCGGATTTGTATCTGAAACAATGGACTTAGGTACCCCGTGCAAACGCACAATCTCAACAATGTACAAGTCCGCTAACTTGTCCAAGGTATATGTCGTATGTACTAGCAGTAATGTGCACACTTCGTAAATCGATCAACAATCACCCAAATGGAATCCTTTTTAGCCGGTGTCAACGGCAGCCCTGACATAAAATCCATGGTGATTCTCTCCTATTTCCATTCTGAAATCCTCAATGGTTGCAACAATCCGGATGGAAACTGATGTTCAGCCTTAACCCGTTGACACACCATGCACTTAGAAACAAACTCCGCCACATCATTTTTCAAATCAACCCAATAGTAAACTTCCTTCAAATCATAATACATCTTCGCACTACAGAGATGCATAGCAAAAGGACTAGAATGTGCCTCTGTAGCCCCCTCGACCCGGGTTAGACGCTCGACCGAACTAAGAGAGCCACATTAGGTTTGCCGAAGCAAACTGGAAAAACCGGTCTATTTTTTTTCCTTTTTATCTTGTCTAGATGCATATTATTAACCCTAAGTGTTCATGCTTGCAGTGGATGAAATTACAAAGGAAACGGACCACGGAAAGGCAACCAATTGCGTAACGTACAAAAATAGGGACCAAAATGTAAAACTAATAAATCATAGGGCCAAAGGTAAAATTAGGGTTACCAAACCTCAATTAGTCAGATTACATGCCATCATGTCAATTTACAACTCAATCCAACCATTCAAACTCATTTAATTGATAAAACAAGGTATAGGGACTAATTCAAAATAAATCAAAACTGAGCTTTCATGACATTAACTAACCTAACTACCATCCGTATCGATACACTAGCACCTGTATCGATACGGTATTACAGTCACGTTTCAGTACATAATGTACCGTACCAGTACACCACTTCGAATGCAAAAATCCATTTAATTTTATTACATACCTACCGATACGATAGACTTGCGTTTCGGTGCGCAGGCTTGGTTCAAAAAGCAAATTCCAATAGCATCAAACTGTACCCAAACACCTGCATCTGTACCGATACGATTTGCCCAAATATGCCTAGCCGTACCAATACGGTCCCCCGCGTATCGATACGTCTGGCCTGTATGTCAATTCTAGCTGGTTTTTCCCTCAAATATAGATGCATTTAGGTCCTAGCAGCTTGCATACATGCATACAAACATTCAACTAACTATATTCTAGCCTTTGCACCCAGATTTAGCAACCATAACAAATTTCATGCTTCCAAAGATTTCTTCTATAGGCATGCTCCCTAAAGCTTCCACCAACATACTAAAACATTCAATAGGATACTTCCCAGCACAAGCAACATGCCAACACATCTTTAATACCATACACAACATGTTGAATACACCAAAACATGCTAATCAATCCAAGCGATCTAGATACATACCTAGGCATTTACCAAGCATCAAACAAAACCAAAACCATTAACATGCTTAACAACATCAACCAACTCCAAAATCACAGCATTACATGTGCTCAAAACTAGGGAATAACAGAATTACAAATCCAAAAATCCATGGTGAACACATTGCCTTATTAACCGAAAACTAAAACCGAGTTCATACTCAAAGTAGTCTTGTCCTTGGATCACTTTAACTTTGTCTTTGCTACCCTAACTCTTAATGCTTTGCATCATTAGGAAAAAGAGAGTGTAAGAACACATGATTAGTAAGGATGCTCATAAAACAATGATGCAGTCAAAACCTTTGAAAACTAAACACTTGTTTCCAAACCATGCTTACAATCCAAGGCATTTTCATTGTTTCCAATCCGGAACATTTATATCATCATTATATAAAACCTTTATAATCCACATGCTTAAATTCCCAAAGCATTAATTCACTCATGCGTAAATCCCAAAGCATTATAATATAGGTTCAACACATGAACTATCATATATTGGCAATTATAGTGATCTCGGGTAAACAATCCTCTACCCTTGGATAGACAATCCTCTATCCTTGGATGAACAATCCTCCATCCTTTCATCGGATACACGGATAACTCATGATGGACAATCCTCCACTATTCTCATACCATGCCAATCCGCATGATATCTCAACCCTTGCCAATCTCCAAGATTTACTCACACTTAGGTTAGCCAATCCGCATAACCACAAGTGGAAACCCAATAGTCTGAGTAGCAAATCTGCTATACCTCAAGGACCCATGGACACGATCTATTTTATACATATATTATAGTGAACTTCTTCCTATGGCATGCCAACTATATCCAAATGTTTTCTCATCATGTCGCATAGCTAATATATCATTTACAAAACCATTTACTCACTGTATTACAATGCATTAACAAAAACCATATATGCATCCCACATTGCCAAAGCAATACCCTTTTCCCAATTCGGAATGAAAACCAATGCTCGCCAGCACTTTATATACCTTTAACCATTGCATATGTATTCAAAACCATGCATTTATAGCAATAAATCAATCCATGTTTAAAATGAAAACATGTAGACAACCATGCTCATATCCAATCCGATATTCAAGAGCAAAATGAGGGAAACTTACTTCCGAGCTTAGGTAAGTGTATCAAGCTTAACCTAAATTCCCAACATCATTTGCAAACCTTTAGAAAGCCTTTAAAATCATTTTCCCCTCACCGATTCACCTCATCTTGCTCGCCAACGCAAAATGAGCTCTCGTCAAGCAACAAACAACGTCAAGCTTCGCCACCTTGATTATCCCCTATTTTAACCACATAAAACCATAGGATAAATGCATCATTATGCATTCAGACCATTGCCTACCAGTAATTACCCACAACTCTCAAGTTGCCCACCCAAAAGCCATCTGAACTTATAAAAATCACCCTTAAACACATCTCAAACTAAACCCAGCCACAATACATTGATTCAATACATTAGACTTCATCAATTAACATCTAAAAACCCTTTTATAACATTCTTTTACTCCCAGCAAAGACTAACCTCCAAAAACATCACATAAACCCTTAACTAACAACCTTAACTATTAGAAATTCAACCAATTTTAGGATTCCATTACTAAAAACAACTTATCCACATTATAACATATCCAAAATAAGATTAAAATTCATCCTTTTTGGGCTCGATATCCTTCAACCGAATTGCTTGCCAAGTGGCAGAGAATTCGATTTTTGGGTGTTGGTGGTGGAAGCAAAAGATAAGAAAAATTGCACAAGAATTTACAGTGGTTCAAGCTTCTAACAAGCTCTACATCCACTACCTTAGCTTCCCCACTAAGGATTTCCCAAATTCAATAAGAATTTCTCCCCCTTTTAACATGCTTAGGAGGTAACCTTTACAACCTAGACTCAATTACCAAGTCTAGCATCCAAAGCATACAACCCAAGCTTTGGAAATACTTACAAACAAAAGGAAATAAAGCAAACAAGAAATCCTCTCTACAAGGTAGATGTTTGCACTCTTTAAGAACTCACCCAAATCCTAATACACTTGAGCATACATTAACAATTAAGCTGAACAAGTGTATCTATGAAAGAATGAGAATTTAGCACTAAGGCACTTTTACAATCATAATGTTGTTAACTTGAAGATCATTAGTTGTTGCTGAAGCTTGAAGGGTCCTTTTATACTCCCAATTGAGTTCCTAGCCGCTGGAGACCGTTGGGATTGAATTGGAATCGTTGGGGCTTATTTTTCCCGCAATAAATATAGTTTTGATGCTATCTGTATCGGTACGCGGGTAGGCGTATCAATACGAGTACTAGTTGTTATGCTTATTCTTGGCTATGCGTATCGGTACGCCTTGGCCCGTTTTGGTACGCTGTATTAGAACGCTAGGGACCATATCGGTACGACCTATAATTCAAATAGCTATTGGGGGTAGTTAAACTAGGGATCGATATGCGTACATGCGTATCGGTACGACCCTACCCGTATCAGTACACCTAGGGGCGTATCGGTACAGTTTTTCAATTCTAGAAAATCACTATAGTTGAAACCTTTGGACCGTATCGATACGGGGTATACCGTATCGGTACGCCTGTGTTGAAAACGTTAGTTTGGCTACTTAAAAACATTTAAAACATTTCCAAAACCTCTCAAAAACTTCTCAAACTTATTTTCAAGTTGTTTGGACTTAAAATCAATTTTGCAATATTTTCAATTTAGTCCAAAAACATTTTTCAATTATTATATCAAAACAAATATCCTAACAATCTCCCCATTTTGATATAATAAAACCAACTTGAAAAATTGTTTTTGAGATTCTCCCCCTTAATAAAAATAAAATTTGAATAAGAGATTACTTGCTGAAAATCTTCTAAGCTCCCCCTTATTCATTTGAAAAATCAATTTTTCAAAACATTCTCCCCCTTTTTGTTATATCAAAAATGGTTCAAACTTTAAAAGCCCAATAACAATGGAGAGTTTAAAAGAAATTTGACAAAAAATAAGTTTTGTTTTAAAAATTGGCTTGCCCTACTCAAGCATCATTCAAATGTTAGTCCAACATAAATGATAAACTAGTTGAATTAAAAAATAAATAAAATTAAAATGAACAAAAATCAACTAATTTTACCACACTTGAACCAAAGGTAGGATGTGAAGCCTTCCTTCTTCAAGTGTTCTACCTTGTGTGTGTAGAGCTCCCTCTTAATTTCATCACTTGTTGATCAAGCTCCATCACACCTAAAATAAGACAATTATGTAATTTTGGTATCCAAATTGCTTTGGATCCAATGGCGTTAGAAGCACATAATTTAGTCCCCTTAGGAATCCATATTTCAATTTCATCCTTTTTAGTTGAAGTAATTAGTCCTTTTGGGACCCAAATACTTTTAAAAACTTTTCCATTTAAAAATCTAGGGGCACTAGATTGTCTTTGATAAAAAATTGATTTTTCCAAATTGTTTTTCTTTTCAAGCTCTTTGGAAATTAAATCTTTTTCTTTATTAAGATCATCTACTTCAATTTGATGATCTTTTTCTTTCTTTTGAAGCAAATTTTGTAAATCCAAAACTTTAAGTTCAAAATCCTTTAATTTTGCTTCAAATTCCAAATTGGTTTTCACAAGCAAATCATTTTCAATTTTCAAATTTGAAATCATCTTTTTATTTTTAGAAAATGAAGCTTTAAACTCAAAAATCAATTTGTCATATGCTTCTTGCAATTCATCAATAGTATAAGAATTTGAAATAGATGAGTTAGAAGCCACCTCCCCCTCATAGAGGGCCATCATGTATAGGTGGGCTACTTCATCTTCATCGGTGGAGTCTTCATCACTCCATGTAGCCACATATGCTTTCTTTGATGATGATCCCTTTTTGTTGAAACGAGGGCAATCGTATTTGGTGTGCCTCGTCTTCTTGCAATTTGAGCACTTGGTGGGATCCAACATCTTCTTCAATTCCTACTTGGATTCTTCTTTGTTTCTCTTCATGAATCGGGCAAATTATTTGAAGAGATAGGCCATCTCTTCATCTTCACTTTCCTCCTCACTTGATTTTTCTTGTTGACTTGTGGAGGGATGTAGAGAAATGATGTTGACATCGATTCCTTGCTCTTGGATTATCTTCTCCTTCTCCCTTTTTAAGGGTAGAGACATCATATCATGGGTGAGAAGAGATCCTACGAGCTCTTCAAGCTTAAGCTTCTTCAAGTTTTTAACTTCAATAATAGCCATCTTCTTGCTCTCCCATGATTCGGGAAGTGAATAAATCAACTTTCGAACGAGTTTGTCTTCTAGAATCTCCTCTCCAAGTCCTTTTCGTTGATTGGCGATTGTAGAGAACCGGTCGAACATACTCTAGATGTCTTCATATGGGTCCATCTTGAAGTTTTCATATTCGAGGTTGAGTAGGCCGATCTTTGTTTCCTTCACCTTGTTTGTCCCTTCATGGATTGCTTCAAGTTTGTCTCATAACTCCTTGGCACTTTCATAAGAAGATACTTAGGCATATTCTTCCGGGTCCAATGCACAAACTAGAATGTGCAAAGCCTTGTAGTTGAGCACCATCTTCTTGCGATCTTCCGCGCTCCATTCTGCCTTGCTTCGATTTGGCACGAACGATCCATCTTCAACAATATCCCAAAGACGGTAGTCTTTGCTTTTCATGAAAAACATTATTATATGCTTCCAAGAGGCATAGTTGTTACCGTTGAAGAATGGTGGCTTTTCAATGGATAGCGCCATGGTCATCGGTTGATTTTTTGTTGTATTGAGCTTCCCAGACCACCTCAATAAGATGTTAATCCCTCTCAATTGAGCCTCGCTCTGATACCAATTGTTGGGCTCGATATCCTTCAACCGAATTGCTTGTCAAGTAGAGGAGAAGTCAATTTTTGGGTGTTGGTGGTGGAAGCAAAAGATAAGAAAAATTGCACAAGGATTTAGAGTGGTTCAAGCTTCTAACTCTACATCCACTACCTTAGCTTCCCCACTAAGGATTTCCCAAATTCACTAAGAATTTCTTCCCCTTTTAACAGGCTTAGGAGGTAACCTTTACAACCTAGACTCAATTACCAAGTCTAGCATCCAAAGCTTACAACCCAAGCTTTGGGAATCCTTACAAACAAAAGGAAATAAAGCAAACAAGAAATCCTCTCTACAAGGTAGATGTTTGCACTCTTTAAGCACTCACCTAAATCCTATACACTTGAGCATACATTAACAATTAAGCTCAATAAGTGTAGTCTAAGAAAGAATGAGAATTTAGCACTACGACACTTTTACAATCATAATGTTGTTAACTTGAAGATCATTAGTTGTTGTTGAAGCTTGAAGGGTCCTTTTATACTCCCAATTGAGTTCCTAGCCGTTGGAGACCATTGGGATTGAATTGGAGCCTTTGGGGCTTATTTTTCTCGCAATAAATACAGTTCTGATGCTGTCTGTATCGGTATGCGGGTAGGCGTATCGGTATAGGTACTAGCTGTTATGCTTATTATTGGCTATAAGTATCGGTACGCCTTGGTCCGTTTTGGTACGCTGTATCGAAATGCCAGGGACCGTATCGGTACAGCCTGCAATTCAAATAGCTGTTGGGAAATAGCGGTTGGGGGTAGTTAAACCAGGGATCGATATGCGTACATGTGTATCGGTATGACCCAACCCGTATCGGTATGCCTAGGGGCGTATACGGTTTTTCAGTTCTGAAAAATCACTGTAGTTGAAACTATTAGACCGTATCGATATGGGGTAATCCGTATCGGTACGCCTGTGTTGAAAACTTTAGTTTGGCTACTTAAAAACATTTAAAACATTTCCAAAACCTCTCAAAAACTTCTCAAACTTATTTTCAAGTTGTTTGAACTTAAAACCAATTTTGCAATATTTTCAATTTAGTCTAAAAACATTTTTCAATTATTATATCAAAACAAATATCCTAACAATCCTTAACACTGGAAAATAGATCCAATTCAAAAATCACAAGATTTCATCAATTAAACCTCTATTAAGCAAAGTTCCATAATTAATCAATTAAAACCCATTAGAAACATATATAAAGAGTCAAGAACTTGGGAACTTCAGTAAAGTACCTTTCATTAGAGGAGAAGAACGAACCTTACCTCCAATGAATGAGTTTCCTCTTAATTGGATGTTTTCCTCTTGAAAAACAAAGAGATTAAATAGGATTTTTGGAAAACAAGTTGAAGAATCATTTCGAAAATCAAAGAGTTAAGAAATCAAGATCATTACCTTAAATCTCTGATGAGAAAAAGAGTGTTTGGCTAAGAGTATTTTGAGAGAAAATATGAGAGAAAGAAAGTTACGTCAAATTGTAATTTTGAAAAATAACTACCTTTCTAACTAAATCATTTTCATTCCCTTAATTAAAACTCTTTTAAAAATAATCCTAATTAAAAGAAAACTCATATTAGACTAAATGGTAAAAATAGCTCATTAAAGATCCAAAGTTTTGATTGTTTACAAAACAATCACCTTTAAAAACAGTTTTCAAAAGTTGCATTTTGGTCACTAGCCAAATGTTACTCTTCTAAAGCCCATTTTCAAAAATTGCTTTCACCCATATTTTTAATACATTCAAATATGATTTTTAACCATTTTTTCCATATTTTTATCTTTTAGAAAAATATTTGCTCCTGAATCCGACTCTAATCTCTAACACGTTCCACCGGACCGCCTAACTAGCCTTAAAACTGCTAGGCCTAAAACCGGGGCGTTGCAACTCTCCCCCTCTTAAGAAATTTCGTCCTCAAAATTTACCTGCAGGAAAAAGATGCAAAAATTGCTCCAACATATCCGCCTTGCTTTTCCAGGTGGCTTCTTCGACACCTCGATGCTTCCACAAGACCTTAACAAGTTTAGTCATCTTGCCACGAAGAACATTGCTAACTGAATCAAGGATTTCCACTGGCTCCTCATCATAGGATAAATCTAGTCTCAACTCAATATGCTCCAACAGTATAACATGCGAAGGATCCGACCAATACCTTCGTAACATAGATACATGGAACACATCATGTATTTTCTCTAGCTCGGGAGGCAACCACAACCGATAAGCCACAGGACCAATTCGCTCAACAATCTCATATGGTCCAACAAACCTCAGACTAAGTTTACCCTTACGTCCGAACCGCATCACCTTTTTTTACGGTGACACTTTCAAGAACACACAATCACCCATCGTATATTCAATCTCTCTACGCTTCAAATCCGCGTAAGATTTTTGCTGATCCGCAACCGCTTTCAAGCGATCACACACGAGCTTCACTTTCTCATCCATGTCTTTAAACACATGCGGTAAGGAAACATTCTTTTCCCCTACTTCTACCCAGCACAAAGGTGTATGACACCTTCGGCCATACAATGCCTCATACGGCGCCATCTGTATGCTCGTTTGATAGCTATTATTGTAAGAGAACTCCACTAAGGGTAAATGCTTCTCCTAGGTTCCTTGGAACTCAATAATACAACATCTCAACATATCCTCCAGGACCTGGATAACACGCTCTGACTGTCCATCCGTCTGAGGATGATATGCGGTACTGAATCTCAACCTCGTACCCAAAGCCTGGTGTAAACATCTCCAAAACCTCACTGTGAACCATGGGTCTCTATCAGAAACAATGGACCTAGGTACCCCGTGCAAGTGCACAATCTCAGCAGTGTACAAATCGGTCAACTTATCCAAGGTATACGTCGTATGCACTGGCAGAAAATGTGCACACTTCATAAACCGATCAACAATGACCCAAATGGAATCCCTTTTAGCTGCTGTCAATGGCAATATTAACATAAAATCCATGGTCATTCTCTCCTATTTCCATTTCAGAATCATCAACGGTTGCAACAACCCGGATGGAAACTAATGTTCAGCCTTAACCCGCTAACATACCATACACCTAGAAACAAACTCCGCCACATCCTTTTTCAAACCATCCCAATAGTATACTTCCTTTAAATCACAATACATCTTGGTACTACCGGGGTGCATAACAAAAGGACTGGAATGTGCCTCTATCAAAATAATGTGCCTAAGCTCCGAATCTTTTGGCACCACTATTCGACCTTTAAAGCATAAAACCCCATCATCATCAAAATAAAAATCCGTCGGATTACCATCCGCTATGTCCCTAACATGAGGAACCAAAGATTCATCATATGGTTGCTTGGCTTTAACCATCTGCGACAACATAGGCTTGACCTGCAACTCATCCTACAAACCACCTTCCTGTGTCACACTCAACCTTGCAAACATTTCCCTAAGCTCAACCGCAACCTTACGACTCAACGCATCCGCAACCACATTTGCTTTTCCCGGATGATACTCGATTGTCAAGTCATAATCCTTAAGAAACTCCAACCATCTATGTTGCCTAAGATTAATATCCTTTTGAGACATCAAATATTTCAAACTCTTATGATGCGTGAAGACAACACATTTCTCTTTATAAAGGTAGTGTCACCAAATCTTCAAAACAAACACCACAACCACAAGCTCCAAGTCATGAGTCGGGTAATTTCGCTCATGAACTTTCAACTGCCTCGACGCATAGGCCACAATATTGCCATCTTGCATCAGCACGTAAACCAAACCTACGTACGATGCATCACTATATACCACAAACTCCTTCCCTGACTCAGGTTGAATCAACACAGGAGCATGTGTCAAAACTTCTTTCAACTTCTCAAAACTCTGTTGTTGCTTCTCCGTCCACACATATAGAACATTCTTCTATAACAACTTCGTCAATGATGCAGCAATACCAGAAAACCCATCCACAAAGCGTCGGTAATAACAAGCCAACCCAAGAAAACTGTGAACTTCTGATACAATCTTAGGTTGCTTCCAATTGAGAATAGCCTCAAATTTCTGTGGGTCAACGCGGATACCCTCTATAGAAACCATATGACCAAGAAACATCACATCCTTGAGCCAGAACTCACACTTGCTCAACTTGGCATACAACTGATTATCCTTCAACGTCTGCAACAAAATCCGCAAGTGCTAATCATGTTGTTCCTCAGTACGAGAGTACACGAGTATATCATCAATAAAAACCACTACAAACCAATCGAGATACTCATGGAACACCCTATTCATCATGTCCATAAAAGAAGCTAGTGCATTGGTCAAACCAAACAGCATCACCAAGAACTCGTAATGCTCGTACCTCGTACGTAACGTCATCTTTTGCATATCTACATCCTTAAGTTTCAACTAATAATAACCCGATCCTAAATCAATCTTTGAAAACACCGCTGCCCCGCAAAACTAATCAATCAAGTCATCAATTTGCGGTAACGGGTACTTGTTCTTCACCGTTAACTTATTCAACTAGTGGTAATCAATGCACATACGCATCGAACCATCCTTCTTCTATATGAAAAGAACTGGAGCACCCAATGGGAAAACACTCGGCCGAATAAAACCATGATCTAGCAACTCTTGGAGCTGTATCTTTAACTCTTTCAACTCCTTTGGTGCCATCCGATAAGGAGCGATGGACACCAGAGTCGTAACCTCATACATCTCAATACTAAATTCCACCTCTCTATCAGGCGGTAAACATGGTAACTCTTCAAGAAATACCTCTAGACAAACAGCACGAATGTCCTGCACCCGAACACCCTTGGCTTCCAGATTCATTATAATGGTCAAATAAGCTTGGCATCCATCAAGCATCATCTTCTTCGCTTGAGTAGCCGAAACAATATTGGACAAGAATTTTACATTCTCGTCAACCACCACCACTTCATAATCATCAGCCAACCTCAAGGAAATCCTTTTAGATTTACAATCCACAATCGCCTTGTGCTCACTCAATCAGTCCATACCCAAGATAACATCAAAACCATGGAATGGCAACTCCATCAGATACGCGGCAAACTTATGACCTTGCACTACAAAAGGACAACGCCTATACAACCTTCTAGTTGTAACCGTCTCCCCAAAAGAACTAATCACCAACATGCCAATATCCAAGATCTCAACAAGAACATTCAACAATGATGCATGCTCACTTAAGATATATGAATGAGTGGATCCCGAATCAATCAAAGAAAATAATGATAAAGATTGCAAGGTGAAGGTACTTGCGATTACATCAGTGTCATTGAAGGGATTGTGCCCTCATGATGGGCATAAACCCGGGCAGGTCCACCATTTTCTAGTCGCACAGCAACAGCATGAGCTATTGCCTTCTGACCGTCCTCACACCTCTGTAAATTTCCTCTGCCACGGCCTCGGCCCCAAGTAGGTGCAGCAGCCTGTACCGGTGCATCTCTCACTGTACGAGAACAATCACGCTTCATATGATTAGAGATCCACATATCCAACAAAAATTGATATTTCCCCAACATGTACTCGTGTGATGTCGACCATAACGCTTACACTCAGCTAGAATACGCACACCCTGATTACCATGGCTACCCCCACCACGCTTAAATTCTGGCTTGAACCTTTTGTCCCGCGACCTCTGATTTTGCTGCCTAGAATAACCCAAATCAGCCGGCCTTTTACCAAAACTCTTATTTACTGCTAACAAGGACGCACCCAAGGACTGCTCAATATCCTTGGCACGGTTCACAAGTACATCAAAATCTGTGTAATCTGCCGCAAAAAGATATGTATTGATATCCTTCACAAGACCATAGAGGAAATGGTTACACGTCTCACGATCATCCGGAACCAACTCTGATACATGCTAACTCAGGCGAACAAACTTCACCTCATACTCAGCCACAGACATGTCACCCTGATCCAAGGCCATAAACTCACGTTTCCTCGCATCCAGATACTGAGGACCAAGATACTTCTTCTTGAAAGCTCTCCGAAAGAACTTCCAAGTAACATCTACTTCTGGAACATTAGCAGTCGTGGTTACCCACCAATTATACGCATCACTATGTAACAAAGACACGGTACAACCCAGCTTGCACTTATCAATACAACCCATCTAGTTTAGAATACGAATCGTACTCTCAAGCCAACCTTTGGCTGCCTCAGGGCTCAATCCTCTAAACTCCACACCTCCTAGACTATGGAGATGCTCTAATGGTAAATCTTGATTAACCATAACCGCAGGTGCCAGTGCCTAAACATGCACTCCAGCCATCGCTGCTTGAAAAGCTCACGTTATCGCCTGAACTAACAGAGTCAAATCACCAAAAATTGGCACTTGATGAGCCTGGGGTACACCATCTGCCCTAACATCAGCAGGAGGAATCATCGAAGGAGGAGGAGGTAAAACATTAGGGAGATTCCCTTCCTCAACGTTATTCTGCCCAATCCTGGCATTACCAGCCATCGATCGAGTCTCACGTCGAGCCATGCTAACAAAAGTATCAAAACATATTAAAGTCAGGCTAACATCAAGCAAAGGATCCAAGATAACCCTATAAAACATTTTGAACCCTCGATAATAGGTAATATGTTCCCATTTCATACCCCCAACATAACAAAAAACTAATCAACGTACATATACGCAATCATCATGCATATCACACAATAGCAGTCAATCAAACAACAACATCCCAACCTTTCAAAACCTGGCTCTGATACTAACAAACGTAACCCCTTCGACATGGCCTAAATGCCCGACCGAATATTAACCCTAAGTGTTCATGTTTGCAGTGGATGAAATTACAAAAGAAACGAACCAGGAAAAGGCAACCAATTGCGTAGCGTACAAAAATAGGGACCAAACATAAAACTAATAAATTATAGCGACAAGGGTGAAATTAGGGTTACCAAACCTCAATTAGTCAGATTACATGCCTGCATGTCAATTTACAACTCAATCCAACCATTCAAACTCATTTAATTGATAAAACAAGGTCCAGGGACTAATTTGATCAAAACTGAGCTTTGATGACATTAACTAACCTAACTGCCATCCGTATTGATACACTAGCACCCGTATCGATACGGTATTACAGTCACTTTTCAGTACATAATGTACCGTACCAGTACACCACTTCGAATGCAAAAATCCATTTAATTTTATTACATACCTACCGATACGATAGACTTGCGTTTCGGTGCGCAGGCTTGGTTCAAAAAGCAAATTCCAATAGCATCAAACTGTACCCAAACACCTGCATCTGTACCGATACGATTTGCCCAAATATGCCTAGCCGTACCAATACGGTCCCCCGCGTATCGATACTCTGGCCTGTATGTCAATTCTAGCTGGTTTTTCCCTCAAATATAGATGCATTTAGGTCCTAGCAGCTTGCATACATGCATACAAACATTCAGCTAACTATATTCTAGCCTTTGCACCCAGATTTAGCAACCATAACAAATTTCATGCTTCCAAAGATTTCTTCTATAGGCATGCTCCCTAAAGCTTCCACCAACATACTAAAACATTCAATAGGATACTTCCCAGCACAAGCAACATGCCAACACATCTTTAATACCATACACAACATGTTGAATACACCAAAACATGCTAATCAATCCAAGCGATCTAGATACATACCTAGGCATTTACCAAGCATCAAACAAAACCAAAACCATTAACATGCTTAACAACATCAACCAACTCCAAAATCACAGCATTACATGTGCTCAAAACTAGGGAATAACAGAATTACAAATCCAAAAATCCATGGTGAACACATTGCCTTATTAACCGAAAACTAAAACTGAGTTCATACTCAAAGTAGTCTTGTCCTTGGATCACTTTAACTTTGTCTTTGCTACCCTAACTCTTAATGCTTTGCATCATTAGGAAAAAGAGAGTGTAAGAACACATGATTAGTAAGGATGCTCATAAAACAATGATGCAGTCAAAACCTTTGAAAACTAAACACTTGTTTCCAAACCATGCTTACAATCCAAGGCATTTTCATTGTTTCCAATCCGGAACATTTATATCATCATTATATAAAACCTTTATAATCCACATGCTTAAATTCCCAAAGCATTAATTCACTCATGCTTAAATCCCAAAGCATTATAATATAGGTTCAACACATGAACTATCATATATTGGAAATTATAGTGATCTCGGGTAAACAATCCTCTACCCTTGGATAGACAATCCTCTATCCTTGGATGAACAATCCTCCATCCTTTCATCGGATACACGGATAACTCATGATGGACAATCCTCCACCATCCTTATACAATGCCAATCCGCATGATATCTCAACCCTTGCCAATCCGCAAGATTTACTCACACTTAGGTTAGTCAATCTGTATAACCACTAGTGGAAACCTAATAGTCCGAGTAGCCAATCCACTAAGCCTCAAGGACCCATGGACACGATCAATTTATACATATTATAGTACACTTCAACCTATTGCATGCCAACTATATCCGAATGTTTTCTCATCATGTCACATAGCCAATATATCATTTACAAAACCATTTACTCACTGTTTTACAATGCATTAACAAAAACCACTTATGCATCCCACATTGCCAAAGCAATACCCCATTCCCAATCCGGAATGAAAACCAATGCTCGTCAGCACTTTATATACCTTTAACCATTGCATATGTATTCAAAACCATGCATTTACAGTAATAAATCATTCCATGTTTAAAACCAAAACATGTAGACAACCATGCTCATATCCAATCCGATATTCAAGAGCAAAATGAGGGAAACTTACTTCTGAGCTTAGGTAAGTGTATCAAGCTTAACCTAAACTCCCAACACCATTTGTAAACCTTTAGAAAGCCTTTAAAACTAGTTTCCACTCACTGATTTACCTCGCCTTGCACGCCAAATTGAAACGAGCTCCCAGCAAGCAACAAACAATGTCAAGCTTTGTCGCCTTGATTATCCCCTGTTTTAACCACATAAAACCAGAGGATAAATGCATCATTATGCGTTCAGACCATTGCCTACCAGCAATTACCCGCAACTCTCAAGTTGCCCATTCAAAAGCCATCCGACTTATCAAAATCACCCTTAAAACTTCTCAAACTAAACCCAACCACAATACAGAGATTCAGTACATCAAACTTCATCAATTAACATCTAAAAACCCTTTTATAACATCCTTTTACTCACATCAAAGATTAACCTCCAAAAACATCACCTAAACCCTTAACTAACAACCTTAACTATTAGAGATTCAACCAATTCCAGGATTCCATTTCTAAAAACAACTTATCCACATTATAACAAATCCAAAATAAGATTAAAATTAATCCTCAACACTGGAAAAACATATCCAATTCAAAAATCACAAGATTTCATCAATTAAACCTCTATTAAGCAAAATTCCATAATTAATCAATTAAAACCCATTAGAAACATATATAAAGAGACAAGAACTTGGGAATTTCAGTAAAGAACCTTTCATTAGAGGAGAAGAACGAACCTTACCTCCAATGAATGAGTTTCCCCGTAATTGGACGTTTTCCTCTTGAAAAACAAAGAGATTAAATAAGATTTTTGGAAAACAAGTTGAAGAATCATTTAGCAAATCAAAGAGTTAAGAAGTCAAGATCATTACCTTAAATCTCTGATGAGAAAAAAAGTGTTTGGATGAGAGTATTTTTAGAGAAAATATGAGAGAAAGAAAGTTACACCAAATTGTGATTTGGAAAAATAACTACCTTTCTAACTAAATCTTTTTAATTCCCTTAATTAAAACTCTTTTAAAAATAATCCTAATTAATAGAAAACTCAGATTAGACCAAATAGTAAAATAGCTACTTAAAGATTCAAATTTTTGACTCTTTACAAAACAGACACATTTAGAAACAATTTTCAAAAGTTGCATTTTGGTCACTAGCCAAAATGTCACTCTTCCGAAGCCCATTTTCCAAAATTGCTTTCACCCATATTTTTAATAAATTAAAATATGATTTTTAATCATTTTTCCATATTTTTATCTTTCAAAAAAATATATGCTCCTGAATCTGACTCGAATCTCTAACCTGGTCCATCGGGCCGCCTAACTAGCCTTAAAATCACTAGGCCCAAAATCGGGGCTTTACAGCCTCCGTCAAAATAGTGCCCGTCAGCCCTGAATCTTTCAGCACCAATATTCGACCCTTAAAGCACAAAACCCCATCATCGTCGAAATGAAAATCTGTCGGATTACCATCCCCTATGTCCCTAACATAAGGAACCAAAGAATCATTATACGGTTGCTTAGCTTTAATAATTTGTGACAATGCATGCTTAACTTGTAACTCAGCCAGCAAACCACCTTCCTGTGTCACACTTAACCTTGCATACATTGCCCTAAGCTCAACCGCAACCTTACGACTCAATGCATCCGCAACCACATTAGCCTTTACAGGATGATACTCAATCGTCAAGTCATAATCCTTAAGCAACTCCAACCATCTACGTTGCCTAAGGTTCAAATCCTTCCGAGACATCAAATATTTCAAACTCTTAGGATCCGTAAAAACAACACACTTCTCTCTATAAAGATAGTGTCTCCAAATCTTCAAAGCAAACACCACAACCGCAAGTTCCAAAACATGAGTCGGATAATTCCTCTTATTAACTTTCAGTTGTCTCAACGCATAGGCCACAACCTTACCATCTTGCATCAGCACACAACCCAAACCAACGAAAGACGCATCACTATAAACCACAAACTCCTTCCCAAACTCGAGTTGGATCAACACAGGAGCATGCGTCAAGACTTCCTTCAACTTCCCAAAACTATGTTGTTGCTTCTTCGTCCACACATAGGGAACATTCTTCTGCAACAACTTTGTAAACGGTGCCACAATACTAGAAAACCTTTATACGAATCGACGATAATACCAGGAAACCCAAGAAAAAGCCTCAACTTTCTATGGATCAACATGATACCCTCCACGGAAACCATATGACCAAGGAACATCACCTCCTTGAGCGAAAACTCACACTTGCTCAGCTTGGCATACAACTAATTGTCCTTCAAAGCTTGCAACACAATCCCCAAATGCTGATCATGTTGTTCATCGGTACGAGAGTACACGAGTATATCATCGATAACACCACCACAAACTGATTAAGATACTCATGAAATACCCTATTCATCATATCCATGAACGCAATCGGGGCATTGGTTCACCCAAACGGCATCACCAAGAATTCATAATGCCCGTACCCCATCCGAAAAGTAGTCTTGTACATCTGCATCCTTAACCTTTAACTGATAATACCCCGATCTTGAATCAATCTTCAAAAACACTACTGCCCTGCAGAACTGATCGAACAGATCATCAATACTTGGCAAAGGATATTTACTCTTCACTGTCAACTTGTTCAACTGTCGGTAATCAATGCACATGCGCATTGTACCATCCTTCTTTTTCACAAAGAGAACCAGAGCACCTTAAGGTGAAACACTCGGTCGAATAAACCCATGATCTAGAAACTCCTAAAGTCGAGTCTTTAACTCTTTTAATTCATTTGGTACCATCCAGTAAGAAGAAATGGACAATGGAGTTAAACCGTCATACGTCTCAATACCGAATTCCACTTCCTTATCTGGTGGTAAACCTGGCAACTCTTCAAGAAACACCTCCGAAAAATCACACACAATCCGAATGTCCTGTACTCGAACACTTTTGGCTTTCAGATTTATAACAATAGCCAAATAAGCTTGACAGCCACCAACCATCATCTTCTCCGCTTGGGTAGCCGAAATAATATTGGACAAGAATTTCACATTCTCGCAAACCACCACCACTTCATAATCATCGGCCAACCTCAAATAAATCCTTTTGGATTCACAATCCACAACTGCCTTATGCTCACTCAACCAATACATACCAACATAATGTCAAAACCATGGAATGGCAACTCCATCAGATCCGCGACAAACTCGCGACCTGGCACTACCAAAGGACAACGCCTATGTAGCCTTCTAGTTGTAACTGTCTCCCTGAAGGAACTAGTTACTAACATGCCAACCTCTAAGATCTCAGCAGGAACATTCAGCAAAGATGCATGCTCACTTAAGATATATGAATGCGTAGACCCTGAATCAATCAAAGAAAACAATGACAAAGATTGCAAGGTAAAGGTACCTACGATCATATTCGTGTCATTGCGTCTCTCATGATGAGCATAAACATGAGCCGGTCCACCATTATCTGGTCGCACCACAACTGCATGAGCTACAGCCCCCTGACCATCCTCACGCCTCTAAAAATTACCACTACCACGACCTCGGCCTCTAGCAGGTATATCAGTTGGTACCGGTACATCTCTCGATGCACGAGGATAATCATGCTTCATATGATCGGGAGATTCACATACCTAGTAAAACCTGACATTACCCCAATGCACGCCCATGTGGTGCCTACCACAACGCTCACACTCAGCTACAACACGAGCTCCCTAGTTACTCTGACCAGCACCGCCACCACGCCTGTGATCCGACTTATGCCTCTTATCACGATACCTCCTATTTTGCTTCCTAGAATAGCCAAAATCAACCCCTCTCTTGTTCGAGCCCATGCCTAAAACTTGTCCCGTCACCCTCAGGGACTGCTCAATATCCTTGGCACGATTGACCAACACATCAAAATCTGTGTAGTCTGTAGCCAATAGGTATGTCTTGATATCCTTCATAAGGCCATAGCAAAATCTATTGCATCCCTCAATATCATCCGAAACCAACTCTAAAGAATACTGACTCAGGTGGACAAACTTCACCTCATAATCAACCATAGACATATCGCATTGTTCCAAAGCCATAAACTCACGCTTCCTCGTATCCAAGTACTGAGGACCCAGATACTTCTTCTTAAAAGCCCTTCAAAAGAACTCTTAAGTTACATTCGCTTCTGGAACATTAGCAATCGTGGTTACCCACCAATGATACGTATCATCATGTAACAAAGACACGATACATCTCAACTCGCGCTTATCATTACAACCCATCTGATTTAGAATACGAATCGTACTCTCAAGCCATCCCTCAACTGCCTCAGGGCTTAATACCCTAAACTCTACACCTCCCAAACTATAGAGACTCTCCAACGGTAAACCTTAATTAACCACCACAACAGGTGTCGATGCTTGCACATGTACACCAGCCATCGCTGCTTGAAAGGCTCCCGTTATTGCTTAAACTAACGGAGTTAAATCGCTAAAGATTAGCCCTTGTATATCCTGTGGTACACCACCTACCCCAGCATCAACAGGAGGAACCAACAAATGTGGATGAGGTAAGGTAATACGAGGATTCCCTCTATTGTCATTATTCTGCCCAGACCCGACATTACCAACCATCGAACGAGTCTCACATTGAGTCACGCTAATAAAAGCATCAAAATACATTAAAGTCAGGCTAACATAAGGCAAAGGATCTAAGAAAACCTTATAAAAATTTTAAAACCTCGGTAATAGGCACTGTGTACCCAACTCACACCCTAAAATGATGCAAAGTAATCACCGTGCATATCAAACAATAGCAATGAATCAAACAACAACATCCCAACCTTTCAAAACCTGGCTCTGATACCAACAAATGTAACCCCCTTGACCCGGCCTAGACGCCCTACTGAACCGAGTGAGCTACATTAGGCTTACCGAAGCAAACCGAAGAAAGATTACAAAATTGGTCCATTTTTTTCTTTTTATCTTGTCTAGATGCATATTATTAAACCTAAGTGTTCATGCTCGTAGCGGATGAAGTTACAAAGAGAATGGACTTCGAAAAGGCAACCAATTGCATACCACGTATTTTAGGGACCAAAATGCAAAACTGGTAAATTACAAGACCATTGGTGAAATTAGGGTTACCAATCCTCAATTAGTCAAATTTCATGCTTGCATATCAATTTTCAGCTCAAACCAACCATCCATGCTCATACAATTGCATTCACAACACTCATGGACCAAAAAGTAAGAAACAATAACTGAATTTCATGACATTAACAGAATTAATAGCTGCCCATACCGATACGCGGTCAACTATATCGGTACGGTGCTTAAACCCAACCAGCCTCATTTCAGTACCCTGTGCACCATACTAGTATGCTAAGATGAATTTAAAACCAATTTAAAAATATTAAACATCTGTACCGATATAGATACTGAGTGTACCAGTACACAGGTTTTGTCTAAAGAGCAACTTTCCAGTAGCGTAAAACCATACCGATACACCTAAGCCCGTACCGGTACCCCAAGCTTATTTTGCCTAGCCGTATCGAAACCCAAACACCCATATCGATACCAATGCTTGAATTTGCCTAGCCGTGCCGATATGGTCCCCCGCGTATCGGTACACTTGGGCCTGTAAATTCATTTTAGCTGGTTTTTCACCCAATTCTAGATGCATTCAGGTCCTAATAACTCACATACATGCATATAAACATCCATTAAGACATATACCAACTCTTGTGCCAAGATTTAGCAACCATAGAGATTCATATGCTTCCAAAGGATCAACCTATAGGCATGCTTCCTAAACCACTCACCAAACATACCAATATACTCAAATAAACATTTTCCAGCAAAAGCAAAATTCCAACATACCTCTGGTGTCATACTCAACATGTTAAAATAATCAAATCATGGCAACCATTCAATAATAACAAAATGCATACCTAGGCAACCACCTAGCATCAACCATAAGCAACGGTTCACCACATGCTTAAGAACATCAACCAAACTCTAATTCACAGCATTACACATGCCCAAAAGCTAGGGAAAATAGAAGTACAAATCCCAAAAACATGGCAAACACATTGCCTTATTAATCGAAAACTAAAACCGAGTTCATACTCAAGGTAGTCTTGTTCTTAGATCACTTAGACTTTGCCTTTGCTGCCCCCAAACCTCAATGCTCTTCATCATTAGGAAAAAGAGAGCATAAGCACACATGCTTAGCGAAGATGCTCATAAAACAATGATACAATTAAACCATTTGAAAACTAAAGCCACTTGTTTTCAAAACATGCTTAACGACCAAAGCATTTTCATTGTTTCCAATCAAAACATGCATAACAATCCTTATGCAACATCATGTATAAATTCCATGATTAAATCCCAAAGCATTAAGTTATATCACCATGATTAAATCCCAAAACATAAAATCATATTACCATGCTTAAAACCAAAGCATTATAAAATAGGTTCAACGCATGAACTTTCATATATTGACATTTATAGTGACCTCGGGTAGACAATCCTCTGCCCTTGGATAGACAATCCTCTATCCTTGGATGAACAATCCTCCATCCATACATCGGATACGCGGATAATTCCTGATGGACAATCCTCTACCATACACATACCATGCCAATCCGCATGATTTCTCAAACCTTGCCAATGCGCAAGATTTACCCTCACATAGGTTAGCCAATCTGCATAACCTCTAATGAGAACCCCAACAGTCTGAGTAGCCAATCCGCTATACCTCAAGGACCCATGGACACAATCGATTTTGAACATATATTATACTTCACTTCATCCTATGGCATGCCAACTATATCTGAATGTTTCCTCATTATGTCACATAGCCAATTTATCATTTACAAACCATTTACTTATTGTTTTACAATGCATTAACCAAAACCACCACATATACAAACCGCATTGCCAAGGCAATACCTTATTCCCAACCGGAATAAAAACCAATGCTCACTGGCATTTCATATACTTTTAGATCATTACATATGTATTCAAAACCATGCATTTACAGTAGTAAATCAAACCATGTTTAAACCAAAACATGAAACAACATGCTCATATCTAAACCGATATTCAAGAGCAAAATAAGGGAAACTTACTTTCGAGCTTAGGTAAGCGTTTCAAGCTTATCCTAAACTCCCAATATCTTTTGCAAACCTTTAGGAATCCTTTAAAACCAGTTTCCACTCATCGATTACACTTCGCCTTGCTCGCCAAAGCAAATCAAACTCCCGGCAAGCCACACTCTACCTCAAGATGCTTCGCTTTGATTATCCCCTGTTTTGGTCACACAAAACCAGATGAAACATGCATCAAAATGCATCCAAACCTCTGTTTCAAAACAAAATCCCGTAGCTCACAGGTTGCCCACTAAAAAACTATATGAAACTTACCGAAATCAACCGCAAACACCTTCCAAACTTAACCTAGCCATAATATAACGATTCAAAACATCAAACTTCATCAATTCACATCTAAACACAATTTCGGGATTACAATGTTAAATCCAAGCTATTAACATTATTAAACATCAAAATCATGATCTAATCTGATCAAGAACCCAGCAAATTAGATCAAATACGAAAATCTACCAATTCATCAATCAAAACACAATCAAACCAATTTTCCTTAATTAAACCATCAAAACACATTAGAAAACAATTGTAAAGGATCAATAACTTGGGAATTTCAGTAAAGAACCTTTCATTAGAGGTGAAGAATGAACATTACCTCTAATGGATTCTTTCTCCCTTAATTGGCTGAATTTACACGTGAAAACAAAGTTAAAACAATAAGGTTTTGCTTAGAAACCAAAGAGAATCCATTAGAAATCAAAAGATTTAAGACAAGATAATTTACCTGAAGATTTAGAAGAAGAGAATAGTGTTCAGCTGGAGATATTTTGAGAGGAAAGATTTTGAGAGAAAGTTAGTTATGTAGCTTTTGTTTTAAAGAATCAATTATCAAATTAATTCTCCCCAACCTATTTATACTTTCCAAAATACTTTAAAAATAGCCAATTAAGAGATAAAATCTGAGATTATACTTTGGGAAATTAGCTCCTTAAAGATTCAAAGTTTTGACCCTTTACAAAACAGTCACTAAAAACAATTTTCAAAGTTTGCATTTTGGTCACTAGTTCAAAACGTCTGATTTCCAAAACTTATTTTCCAAAATTGATTTCACCACAATCATAATTATATAAGTAATTATTTTAGAGTATTTTTCCATATTTTTATCACCTTTAAAAATATTTAATCCGATTTAATCCTAAAGCTGACCCAAATTTCTAATACCGGTTCACCGAGCCCTTAGAACGAACCCCAAAACATCTAGACCCAAAACTGGGACGTTACAATTTTTGTTTCTCTCCTCTAATTAAAGGTTATTTATTAAAATTCTCAAGTTCTTGATCCTTTCCAACTGATTTTTGTTATGTTTTTTATGATTAAATCATGATTAATTGGTTTTAATTGAGTTTTGGTAAGAAATTTGATGAATCTTGATATGGATCTGATTTATGTTGATTCTAATTGGTTTAGATCAATTATAAGATGTGTTTTAATGTTATAAGAAGAGATTAATAAAAGGAATCCCGAAACTATGTGAATTACTAATTTTCTAGGTTGTAAATAGTTAGATTTTGAGGTGATCTTGGTGTTGTAAGGTTGTTGGACGTATAAGGACATTATATTGTTGTTTTTGATGTTAATTGATGGTGTTAAGATGTTAAAATCAATATGTTTTGGTTGGGCTTTGTTTATATGCAGTTTGGTTGTGATTTCATTTGTTTCAGAGAATCGTTTGATGGTTTTTAGTGAGGCAAAGTTGAGGAGATGTGCTGTTGTGTTTAAAGATGCATGGAAGTGCATTAATCCTCTGTTTTTGTGTGGGTAAAACAGGGGTGATAGATCCTTCTTCTTTTGAAGAGGTTTCGAAGGCTTTAAAAGCTTGTTTT
This sequence comes from Hibiscus mutabilis, assembly GCA_019671005.1. Classification (NCBI taxonomy): domain Eukaryota; kingdom Viridiplantae; phylum Streptophyta; class Magnoliopsida; order Malvales; family Malvaceae; genus Hibiscus; species Hibiscus mutabilis. The sequence continues at coordinate 26,797,789 of CM033736.1, read as the reverse complement.
TGCTTCAGCTAGAAGGGCGTTGTGTTGTCGTGAGTGGAAAAGTGGTTTACTGCTTTTAAAAGGGTTGAAGTTGATTTTTGGGAGTTTAGATTAAGTCTAAAACACTTGTCTAAGCTCAGAAGTAAGTATTGGTTGATCTCGCTCTCGTTTTTGGTTTTGCAAAATACAATCTCATGCACATGTTTATGGTTTGGATTACATACAGTTATATGTATGTTTTAGAAATGAAAGATGTTGCAAATGATCATATATGATGATTATTGAGTATGGCAAATGGTTTATGAAATGAGTTTTGAGAATACTTTAATGCATGGTTTAATGTATTGGAAATTGGTTGATTTGATGCATATGAAAAATAGTAAGGTAATATGGTTTTATAGAGTATACTGGCAAGTGGCTGAGATTAAAAGTTATCGGATATAGTTGGCTAGCCATAGGGTTTAAAGTGCACTATAATAAGTCGCCTCATGTGTGTCGAGGGGTCAAGAGTATGCCATGCTCCACCATGAGAACCATAGCGGTCGAGGGGTCAAGAGTGTGCCAATTCTCCCGCTGGTGGATTTATACATCATAACCATTGAAGGTTGCTCTGGTTCGAGGATGTATGTGAAGTGGTCGAAGGAACCACTTGGGAAATTCGTGTATCTGATGTGTTTTTGATAAAATAGAAAGGAATTGGTTTTGAGTCACTTGAATGTCAATATGTGATATAATGTATCACGAGAAATGGATTATGTTTTGTATAATATGATTTATACATGTGTTTCTCTTTAAGCTTGCTATTTTGAGATTTTAGCATGAGAAAGCTTAAATTAAGGTTATTGCTAGAAATCCATGATACATGAGATGCAAATGTTTAAAAGTGCATATTTGGAAAGATTAAAGAAGCATGAGATGTTTAGGCATGAGCTTGAATACATATTTGGAAACAAAAGAGTTTTAAATGCATTGATGTGTGTTTTTGAGATTTCCCTCATTAGGCTTTATAAGCTTACATTCTCCTTTCTCATCAATGCATGGAAGTACGCATTTTGGGTAGCGAGCAAGCAAGAGGCGATCTAAGGGCAAAGTGATTTCAAGTATGGTTTTATAAGTACTTTGTAGTAATAAGAGGCAATGTGACCAAGTTGTAATTGGGAGGGTTGTTTTAGTTACTCCATGATTGGGACAAGTTTCATTTGATGTTTTGGATTTGTGTGAGGTTTTATAACTTGCTTTAAGGGGTTGGGGTATGTTTTGCATGCTTGGGTATAAATCATGCCTATAAGATCTTGATTGGATATGCTATGATGTGAATGATCCTCTACCATGCCTATTTGATTGTGGAAATGTTGCTTGGGATGTTATATGATGTTTATGTAAGGTTTGGAGTATGATAGATTGAGCCAAAGTGTCATATGTTCGACCAAGAGGTCATTACAGGTCTGTCCGTACCGGTATGGGTCCTTAGGGATCGGTACGTGGGACCTCTCTTGGCTCAATCTGGGAAAAATTAAAAAGGTGTATCGACACGCCTGGTAACCATATAGGTACGCATAGAAGAGAATTAAGCATGGTGTTGGTACACGGGCAATCGTATCGGTATGCCCTTTAGCCACTAGAATTCACTGTTTCAAAAATTCAATACTCGTATCAGTATGCTTGAGGACCATACCAATACCCCTTTGTAATTTATACCCGTATCAATACAGGGAGGTTGTGTACCGGTACACAGGTCGTTATTTCTGGTAAAATGCTTTCAAAATTTTAAATCTTTGTAGTTTAGTCCTTGTTTCTTGATCATGCAATTGAATGAGTTTGGATGGTTATTTTGAATTGGAATTTAACTTGCTTGCATATAATATGACTAATTAAGGATTGGTAATCTTGATATTATGAAAGTACTTCTAATTTTTAGAAATTGCATTTTGGTCTCTAAAGTACGTTCTCGTCAATTGGATGTCAATTCGACGCCCGATTGAGTTGTAAATTTCACAACTGCTAGCATGATCACCTTAGAGCTTAAATATGCATTTAGATAAGATAAAATGAAAACAATTGGACTATTTTCTAAGTAAATCTTTCGGGTTTGTCTCAACAAATCCAATGTAGCTTGCTCGGTTCGGTCTGGCGTCTAGGCCGGATCAAGGGGGTATCTACTAACCTACGAACGGAAACAATGATTCTGAATAATGAGCTAACAAATCTCAGTGGATACACTTCCACTCAACCATGATTCATGCAAATCATAAACATGAACTTGTAGCTAAAGATGATGACATGGCATATACATCAACATAAGATGCTACCTCTAGCCGCCTAAACACATAGCAAGACAATCCATGGATGCATCAAATCTCGCACAACAATCATAATCATCATGCCACAAACCAGGAGTGAGGCCCAATGTCATACAACCTTGAGAATGTAAACTTCGAGTGAGGCCTGATGTCATACAGCCTTGGGAACGTACACTTCCTCTGGTGATGCCCGGTTCACATAGCCCCAGGATCATACATTCGATGTCTCATCTCTTATTGTTGCAACATGCTCTCTGTGTATTCAGATACCAACAAAAAGGTGACTCATCCACACAGATGCCCTTACTTGGCACGTAACATCACACGATCCACCAAGGATCCTTATGGTTGCTATTACAAACAAGTCACCCAACATTTACCAAATTATTACACATTATGATCATATATGAGAGTTTCTTAGTTTTACCATTTATTTTATCACATTAGAAGTCCATTGGGCTATAGTCTTCGAATTATCAACCCTTTAAACTCAAATTGTATTTTTAGGCAGATTGTCCAGTAGGTACCGATACTGGCCTTCATGTACTAGTACAGTACCCTTGGGTATCGGTACCCGCAGTGTACCGATATGAATTAAGCTTACTAGAATTTTGTCCAGCATTAGCATACGGGTACGGGTCGACCCGTATCGATACCTCATTACAAGGCGTATCGGTACTCGTTAAACACCGTACCGGTACCCCCTTCACAGTTTATCTTAATGAAGCATTGTTCTTAAACCTATAATACTAGGGTATCGGTATTGCCTCCCCGTGTACCGATACCAAAGCCTAGAAATGGTTTCCTAGGCTCGTGAAATCACTTTCTAAGCCCCCAAAACCCAGCCCTTAGCCTCATAACTCGATCCTATATCTTATGAAAGTGTTTAGGGTGATTTACTAGCATTTTTACAAGTTATTAACACCAAATCCAAATTATGCCATTAAAGAGGGTCTCTAACCTCTAACACCCAAATCAAACATAAACATCAAATTTAAACACATAAAGCATCATCCTTAGGATGTGAATGAAACCAAGGAGTTAGTAGTGTCCTAACCTTCTTCCAGAAGCAAGAATGAAACCCCTTTGCTCAACACCTCAAGCCTTCCTCATCCCTTGCTCTATGGAGTGTTCTCAAACCTCTTTCACTAGAACCAAATGTTGTAAAATGAGTTACAGGTGATAAAGGAAAGATTTAACAAGAAGAATTAGGGTTAAATCTCTCATTCCCACTCATCTTCCTCAATCCCACCAAAATCCCATTTTTCTCATCTCTCCACCATATTTGATAAAACTTACCTTTACTTGAACCTCTTGGTGAGTGGATTACGAAAATCCCACTCAAAATCTAGAATCACAATAATATGGAGCAAAGGTTTGATTTTTCTCCTTGAATTTTAGAGAAGAATGATAAGGGAGAAAAGAGTTGGGTGGTAATTAAGAGAGTAAAGTAAGCATGTCTCCCACATGCCACTTTTTTCCCTTTTAATAAAAGCTTGACAATCTTCATTCAAAAAGGTGAGGGCAAAATACCACACACACCCCTCTCTCCTCATCCTAATTCCATCTTGACCATTAACTAAGCCCAAAACAAATGGGTAAAACCACTAAGGTTCACTTCTCTACCAAATGGGTTTAGCTCCTTGATCCAACATGTAAGGCCCATAGCTCAGGTGAATCAACCCACAAATTTCCAAAAATTGGGTCGTTACAACTGTAATGCTTGTCGAATAGTGATGCACTTTAGAGCAAGTATACTCGTCGATCAAGTAATAAAGTGATAGAGTAGTGTGTCAATTCCACGAGGATTGGATCAATAAATAAGAAGTTATTATACTTAAGAGAGGTTGAGCGAGTATTGGTTTGATGGTTATTTATCAAAACTAAATGCAAATAAAATAAAGTAGCTATGATCAAGACAAACAGATGCTGCAGCAAATAACAGATAATTATGGAAGCTAGGTTTATTGCCTAGGAATTATGCTTGATTACTTATTTCAATGCTATAACGACTGGCAATACATGTCTGCGTAAACCATTAAGATCTTTATCTACTCGACAAGATTTTCTAATGAACTTATGACTCTCTCAATGCCTAGAAGTTGATAACAATGAATCTAAGGCAATACATGTTTGCATGAACCCTAACAACTCTATTATATATTCAAGTTCTCTTTATTAGTCGTTGAAACCCTAAACTTATGTCTAAGCCAGAATAAGATTAAGTTAATAGCTTAGTCTCACTGTTCACGTTAGTTTAACCTAACTCTCTCGATATTAAGCAACATATCAATAGTTAAAAGGCATCTCTCAATAACTCTTACAATAACTATGCATGAAGAACGATGAACAAAGTAGGTAAAGGAAAATAACTATATCATTAAAATAAAGTACTCAAAACATAAAATCCTAAAGAGCAATAAACCTAACTAAAAGTATTTAGCTAATGTCTGAGCCTAAAACATCCATAATAAAAATGATTAAAAACATAACAGTTTATCAGGCAGTGGATAGAAAAAGGGTCAAGCGTCCTCGACGATCTCCTCCAAGCTTTCTAATTGTTGATGCAGGTCTCGCACTCCTTCAGCCTCTCTCGATGGCTTCCTTCATGTGGGGACTCCTCTAGCACTTTGACTCTGGTGGTTCTCCGATAGCTAAAGACTAAGGGTTTTCATATGTGATCGAGCTCCCTTTAATTGCAGCCCAAGTCTTCTTTATATAGGCGGGGAAACTAGGGTTTTATAACCTTAAAGCAACCTCCTTTAAAAGGATCTTGATTTCCCGCTATCTTTAATGAGTTTCGTATCTAAGGAAAGTCCACATAAGCCAAAAGTAGATTTATCTCCAACTCTTCTTCCCTAGTGAGCTCCAATCGAGAGATTTATTATCCTTCTTCTCCAGCATTCCTCCAGCTCCAATGGATCCTGCGCATGCACAAAAAAATGCTGTCTTTCCCATTAAAAGCACCAAAATACATAACAATTGAGCACAGACATTGTAACTCCCTAACTATAGGCAAACTTTATGCAAACTACTCCTAAATGCATCTAAATAAGCTTAAACATATGCAAAAGCTAAGCTAAAAGAGTATGCAAAATGGGTTATTTACACACTTGTCAAATACCCCCAAACTTGAACTATTTCTTGTCCTCAAGCAATGTTATGTAAACATGAAAAACAAAAACATAAACAACGCATAGTTTCCAAGGTTCCAGCTAAGCTATGATGACAAGAATTACAAGACATGTTGCAGTAGTAATTTATTCCTTATCTAATTTAATGAAATACAATGCATCAGAGCTCACATTTTTGTTCCAAAGATCAATTCTACTGTAGGTGCAGTGGGTGCTATGTCACATGCATTCATTACTTAATAGCCTTAGAAAAATTTAAGGATTGCTCTCTATTATTGCCTCAGTATTTTCTTTTTTTCTTTTAAGCATAATGTTATACTCCCTTCATTCTTTTTAAGTTTAAAAACTGTATCACTGGGGCATCAGCTTATCACGCCTTCTCTTTAGACCTGAAGATAGAGTGGAGCAAACAGCCTATCCCTGAGCCCTACGAGCAAAGTTATCCTATGAAGACTTTCATTCACTCTTATGCCAGTACTACCATTCCTACCAGGGAAAGTTAAATGGACCAAACACAACTCACCTAGTGTACTAAGATAGCAAGATGCATAAAAGAGTGCCCCTCAATAGTTTTGCCTATGGCATCGAGTTTTCAATTAATTTTCACTATTTTCTCAATTTTTTGGGAGTTTAATTAAGCCTTTAATTGCTACATTGAGAATTCAGTTCAATTACATTAATTCATGCATTGGCATCAGAGAGTTGACCTAGAATTTCCCTAAGGTTTCTTAAGCTTTTAGAAAGCATGCAACATGTGAATTAAAAGCTACAGCAGTTTCAATACTAGGTTCAAAACATGAAAGCTCTTAGCAATTCGCAAAACATTAGGATAGATTAATCATAGGAAATCATGATCAACACAACAATTTCAGAATTAGTGGAATTATAGCAAAGGAAACCATCAAATATAGATTAGGCTATTTACATACATATTTTTTTTAATTTTTTACCTAAATTTAACCTAACATATACATGGGATAGTACTCCCCTAAACTTGAGAAGAGCATTGTTTCCAATGCAAAATGGAAACAAGAAAAACAATAAAAAGAAAAACATGCATATGTAGTATGAAAAACTAAAAAGAACTAAAAAGAAAATAGAACTAAGAAGAAAACTAACCCAGGGAGTTATTGGGAGAAGGTTCTCAGAGAAAGATATCCTTGCCTTGTCTCGGGAGGACTTTGTCTTCTTGGCAGGGCAGGAGGAAGTACCAACATCAATATCTGGTTGTTGTCTCTGTTGGGGCTGGATGGTTGGTGGTGGTGTAGTAGCAGCAATAAGAGTAGTAAAGAGAAGTTAGGGAGGCATCGAGGGAAACACCACTGGCAAATTTGGTAGCATTTTCCAAAATAGAGATTGTATAACCAAATCTCTCTATTAAACATATAAGAAATATGGCTGGAGGAGGGTACTAATGATTTATGTGATAGAGGGGGTTGGTGCAGGACCGACAGGTGAAGCTACTATATGGGTAAAACCTTTTAGTTCCTCAAATTGAAAGGGAATTAGTCTAGGGAGTGCATCAAGAATAGTGTCCCCTCCTATTTGCTTACCCCAGCCTTCTTGTAAAGGGCCTTGATCAGGCTGGGAAAGATTAAATCCTATGGTTTGCCATCAACGTAGCCCTCTCAACTATAGTGGCATGAGTTAGTTGCGTAGGGTGTAGGTCACGTATCTTGATGAGGGAGTCTAAAAGTAACATCTATCGGAGGGAGAAATTTTCTCAATTCTCAGTGGGCAAAAGGTGATTGCTGATAATATAGGCCCAAAATCTTGAATTCAGTTGTACGTGCCGCCAATGTACCATTGTCTCATGGGCATCGCCCCCATCCTATTTGGTTCCCAAAATGCAAAGGTCATGTAAAAGTGTTGAATATGTTCTTTCAGTGGCTAGGGCATAAAGGTGGAATGGGCATCTTAGTGGTCGGAGAACTGATAGTGGTCTGCTGAGAAATCCACCAACTCCCCTAAATATGTACTAGCTTCTCTCAAGAGTGACCAATTTGGTTGTAGAACTCTTGTACCCATGAGACATTAATGTCACCAAGCTATTGAATAAAGGAATTTTAATTATGAGTTCGAATAACATGTAGCACATTTGTATCGAGCAAGAGCATATACGAAGGGGTAAACTCTAACCCTTCTTCTTCGAAAACCTTTTGCTGGTACATAAGTCTATACCTTGGCTGGAATGGGCTAGAAAAGAGTAGATTGGCCGACTGGTCCATTGGTGGGTGGTTACTAGGCATTCTGACAGGGTTATCAAAGTTGAACTCAACGGCGATAGAGTTCGAAGAGGAAAAATTGTACGCCATTATGTAAAATTAAGGAAGATACCACGAAGGAGGCCGAGACGTTTGTATAGGAAAGGAAATTTGATTATTAGAGAGTGATTTCTGCTTTTCCACTTAGTTTGGTGATATTATGAAAAAAAGGTTAGTGAAAGGTGAAGAGCCGGTGTTATTATAGGGAGTCAATCAGCCTTTAATGCTGATTATTCTGAGAATAGAGATGTAAAGAGGGGAGCAACGTGTAGAACACGTTAATGATGTGTGACGGTCATGGGGAAGTGCAAATGGAAAAAGTAGGAGAGATAATGTGAGAGGTTACGAGCATGGGAATAGAGATTACTAAATACTCAATATTTTCATTGCTTTTGTACATGACTGTTTACTTGTTCTTGTAGAAGTGTAACTTTGGTCAATCATTCCAATTTAGCTTTCTGCCTTGATAACTGCCAAAATAAACAAAACATTGTATAAAACTTAATCCTAATAGAAAACAAATAAAAATTGTGTAATATTAAAATACAAAAAATAAAATGCATAAAAAATAAAAAAAAAAAGATAAATCTAGATGTTCTAAACATCCAGTAATGTGACCGAGGATTTGACATGATGAATCAGTGCTCCTTTGTAGGCGTTCAAACATTGTCCATTGACTTTGAAGATTGGGCCTTCTTTGATTTCCATAACACCATGTGGATACACCTTGACGACGTGGAATGGGCTGGACCAATGAGACTTTAACTTGCCCGGTAAAAGTTTCAAACGAGAGTGTAGATTAAAACTTTTTTGCGTTCAGCAAAATGTTGGGGCATCAGTTTAGCATCATGCCATCTTTTAGACTTTTCCTTGTAAATCTTGGCATTCTCATAAGCATCTAGGGAATGCTCTTCTAACTCATTCAACTCAAGCGATCTTCTTTCTCCAACTAGTTGGTAGTCCATAATGATCTTCTTGATAGCCCAAAAAGTTTTGTGCTCAAGCTCAATCGATAGATGACACGCCTTGCCATAGACAAGTCTATAAGGTGACATTCCCAGAAGTATTTTGAATGTGGTCTGATTGGCCCATAAGGCTTCATTTAATATCAAAGACCAGTCTTTGCTATTAGGCTTTGTAACACTCTTTCCCGTATTTGTACACCGGGTTCGAGCCGAAAATGTTACGACTTCTTTAATAAAAAATCAGGGTAAATTTAAAATTTTCAGTAAACTTCTCAATGGTCACCCATCCTCAAATTTCTCTAGCCCAAGCACGCTTAACTTTATTTTAAACCGACATAAATTACTTATTCGAGTTCCAATCATAAATCAATTATTTTAGCATACAACTCATCACCAAAGGTTATTCTTAACCTTGAATCATTCCAGAAACGCCAATTATCTTGAAACCATAACGAACTTTAAAGGCCAATCACAACTCAAATAGGTTTAGCAAGTATACATGCCACTATAATAATCAAACCTCAATTAGGATGTCATTACTGTGATTACATGTTGAGCTTAACAATATTGATGTAATGCTTTTCTCACTCTCATCATGATTTACTTACGTGTGTAAAATCAAACACACGCTAAGTACGAACTTAGTGAGGCAATAAAGAAACTTAAGAACAATAATTTGAACTTTATTCAACTTCATGGCTATATTTATATAGCATGATATATGCCAATGCATCAACTTTCACATTGCATTAGTAATTATTTACTACATGTCAATGTCATAAAACTTTCATACTTGTCCATTTATCATAATATACATAAATGCATCATGATCACTAGATAAGTATACCATCATATTAATCATATATCAACATAATATAAACCGGATATAACTTTCTTACCGATACAATTGCCATTTACTCCAAGAGTTCATATACTCCCTAACCTGTTTACCATTTATTATGCATTAATTTATAGCCCAAATTAAACCTCGAGGACCCTAGGTACGCGAGTCAAATATGCACCAAAGTGCTAATGCACATAAGGTCGTGCCCACCATCCACACACTTATAAGGTTGTGCTGACCTCCCGATTTCTGCACATTTATAAAGCCGTGCTAACCATGCACTAAGTGTCCTTTATATACAGTATAGTGCTATCCCGGATACCCGAATATGCAGCGTGGTACTGGACTCTATGGCATGCCAACTATACCCTATCCCTCAATGACTTATTTGGGCATAATTTTCGTATTTATCTCATCCATGGAAATGTATATCAATATAATTTAACATTGGCAATTCATACTCGAAATAACATTCATAGAATAACATCATATATAACTAGTGATCCATGCATTTGTGTTCAACCTTTGACATATTTACAATATGTCAAATATATGATCAATGACATAAATATCATGCTAATATATAAACTAGGTAGACTTATCGCAAGTCTTACAAATGATGTATAAAACATCCATGTATCATGTTATGTATGCATTGCACTCACGTGTGCCACTTAACACAATGCCTCACTAAGTCCTAGATCGATCCTTTCTTTCATAGTAGCTCGAACCTTCTTTGATTCGTACTTGACTTCATTAATCACATGAATAAAATGAAATATTTGTTAGATTCAAATCTAACAATACCTTAAACATGCTATCTAATATAATCATTCGAATATAAAATTTCCAAATATTTTTCCTTTTTTCCGTGTACTGTTCAGAAACTCATTATGGTCCTTAGTGACCAATTTGAACTTCCATTAACTCTTCCGAGCTTGCTAACCAACATTTAAATACAAAGTGTTTCAAATTCCATTTTCTGACAACTTGTGCTACCTTCAAAGATTTACTTGTATAGGGCTGAATACACACCGGATCTTAATTTCCTTTATACTAGAGAAACTAGATTCGTTATGGTTCTAAAGGTATAAGCCACATAGATTAATAAAATCTACAAAAATTATGAAAATTCTTCAAACTCCCGTCGCAGTGCTGTTTTGATAGAAACTGCTCTATAAATTTTCTGACCTTCATTCGATTAAAAATTCATATCTTTTAACTCGGAACTCGAAATCAGTTTCTGTTTGTTGGAAACGAATCTAGACGAACAAATCTTTACAAAGGTATAAAATTCATCATCTAACCATTTTCTTTCTTTACCAAAATAGTCACTAAAATGCAAAGGTAAAGATTCAAACTTCTTAACTTTGCAATTTAGTCCTCAAATCAACATTACTACCTTAATTCTATCATTTTAACTAAAAATCAGATTTAATCCCCATGCAAGAATTCATTTCCTATTTGGTCACTTGATTTTGACAAATTGTCAAAATGGTCCTTAATTCAATTCAACATCGGTTTAGCATTCTAACAACAATTTCACATCTCCAACATCGTTAATTACATAAATACACTCCAAATTCATAAAATTCAGATTCGGTCCCTCAACTTTGAAGCTTGCTGAATTGGTCCCTATATATATTTAACTTAGGGTTTTGCTTCCAATCAACAAATCAAGCTTACTAGATCATTAATCCAACATCACAAACCCTAAGTTAGACTTAAATCCCTAAACCCTAATCTTCCTCATACAAACCAAAATATGTAGGGTTTAAATCCTAACTCAATAACATGATTTTAACATCATATGAGCTTGATTCCAACTTAAATTCAACCATGGAATCATAAAATCTCAAAAGCCCCAATTTTTTTTATAAACCCTAATTTCCTTATCATGTAAAATTTTCATCAATCAAGCATGTATTCCATGAATTAAGTACATCAAATGGTAGAACTTGAAGAGTAGAATAACTTTACAGTTCGAAAGATTACCTAAAAATCGAGTTTCGGGGCTTGAATCAAGATTGGAAAATTTTCTCCCTTCTTCCCCATATTTTCAAAAATGTGAAAGTTGAAGAAGGATTCATCTTTTGGCCTTTTAATTTTAAATTTCTCCAATTATGCCACTTGTATTATATAAATGAATTTTAAATTCATTAAAATAGGGAAATTACAAAAGTGCCCTTTTATCCAACGGTTGAGATTGATTTTATCATCAATCAAGGGCCGAGATTTAATCTTTAATTTTCTTCTTCCAAAAATGGCCTTTGTAACTTCAAATATTTCAAAATTGCCATCCCTGCCAAATGACTAATTTCCCCTCCAACTAGTCTTTATTTACTAGTTTGTTTCAAAATTGCCATTCCATTATAATCTAACTAAATTAGTTCCTTTTCAACCGGCCATTATACCATAAATATCATTTTATGATTTTCCATGGCTTATGGAATAACCTCTGAAATTCAATTTAATCCGATTTCCTGATATTCACAAATACTTCTACTACGATTTTACCTTTACCGAGCTATCAGATCTATTCTAGAAATTCTATATTTCCATAATGTTCATCATATCATCATCCTTCATCCAATGACTTAGATTTAATATTGAGTTAGTAGTTTACCAACTTTGCCCTTGTGAATTACCAAAATTACGATCTTGCCATTTTTCATCCAACGGCTCATATTTAGCTTGAAAATCAACTTAAATCCAAGGGTTCATATTCTTCCTACGCAAAGAAAATATCTTAGACATGTAAAATGACATAATCAACCTTGTCTTATCATCCTTCAAATATCTTGGATATTCAACTTGATCCAATTATCTGAATATTTTTCTGAACTTTATTGCTTTATAGCCATTAATACAAACTCCGTATGAAAAATCCGAGAAACACAACTTCTGAAAATTACACTTTGGTCCCTGAACTTTTCTAAAGTTTACACTTTGACCCCAAAACTTTCAAAATTTTCATTTTGTTCACTAGCCAAAAATTGGGATATTACAATTCTCCCCCTTAAGAAAATTTGTCCTCGAATTTTTACTACGTACCTGATTCAAAAAGGTGAGGAAACTACTTTCATATCTTTTTCTCTTTCCCAAGTCGCTTTTTCAACTTCCAAATTTTGCTAAAGAACTTTAACAAGCGAGATCATCTGATTTCTTAGTCCTCTGACTCCATGTGCCAAAATCTTTACCGATTCTTCCTCATAAATCAAGTTTATTTGAATCTTTATTCCTTCAGGGGTAATGATATATAAAGGATCTGATTGATACTTCTTGGTCATCGATACATGAAATACATTATGATTCTTGTCCATTTCCAGAGGTAAGGCTAACTAATAAGACACTGGACCAACTCTTTTCATAGTCTTATAAGGCCGAATAAATCTCAAACTTAGTTTCCCTTTTTGTCCAAACCATAACACCTTCTTCCAAGGTGAAACTTTTATAGAATGCTTTATCCTTAACTTCATATTAAATATCTTTTCTTTCAAGATCAGCATATAATATCCATCATTCTAAAGCAATTCTAAAACTGCTTCGAACCATTCTTACTTTATTCTCCATATCTTGAACTGAATCAAATCAAATTCAATCACCTTTTTGTTCTCTTTCTAATTCATTATAAATTATCCCTTGATAATATGAACAACCTTTAGACTTAACACCAAAATCTTTAATTTTCCCTTTTCACCTCACTGAATTCTTTCTAGACATGTCTTATCTTTCATCTATAAATCTTTGATCTGATTTGTCAAAGTAGATTCGAGCTGAGACTATGTAATCGATGCACTATTTTCCTCCAAATATAATTAGGCATTTAATGCTTATAAGCCAAAGAATGACTTTTGGCTAAGTACATCACTACTATATTAGCCTTATTACATCAATACACATCTCAACCTGTTATGGAACGTATTGTTGAAAAAGGCAGAATCCTTACTAGATTCATATTGCACTAATTGTAATGCTACTATCAAATCTTCTTCTACTTGTAATAATATAATTGTAATTTAACCTTAGAGGAACATTACCGCTTCTTTAACTAACATCACTGAAGCTTCCTCGGGTGATATACCAAGTCGTATAAAGCCTCCATCTAATGACTCTAGCAACTAGATGTTTAGCTTTCTCAATCTAGTAAGAGCCATTCTGTAGAGTATAATCAATATAGGTTCAATATTGGATTAAATCCAATCCTAAACTTAGCCTCTCGATCAAGCATCAAGCCTGACAGCTCCTCTTGAGCAACCCATTTAAAACTTACAAACAATAGGAATACTCTCCTAGCTTGCCCTTGATGCTCGGTATTCATAACATAAATTAAATCATTTTCACATTGGTAACAAATTCCAATAAAAACTCAGCATGCTCATGCATGTCAATTATTACCACACTCACATGATTGGTTTTGTGGTTTTCTTGAATCTCCAACATTAATTATAAATGTCAATGAGTTCTTAATTTTCCTTATCTCGATCTCTTAGCAGAACTATGTAATAAATTCAGCTTGATATCTTTGTCAGGAATCCTTACCACTTTTTAGAAGTGATGTAATGAATAATGATTCACTATTCCTCTTTACGAGCTATGACCTCTATTTAGATATTTTCTCATTCTGAACCCTTTCCATTGCATTCAGCATAATTTACTGCTTCATAGAATTTTAAAATACATTGGGCAGTCAGTACTTCTTTGTACCTAACCTCTAACCCTCTATGAGCTGTCATAACATGCTCTCTTTTTGTTTGTAGGAAGCATTTTAGAAGCAAAGCAGCTTAGTTTATTAAACTTGCACTCATATCCGTAATAATCCAATTGCCCAAATTAAGATGCAAGAACTCCGTTACATCTCTAGAATAAACTTTGTTACAAAACACTCAAAGAAAAACCTTCTAGCTAATAAATTTTTGAGTATTTACTGTAACATTACTTTATCAAATACGAGTCTAATCCTTTTACATGAGATACTTATTTATTATTTTTTAGTCTCCTCTGATAATCAATACAAAGTTCCTTCAACCTAACCTTTATATAATTAAACCATAGATTAACAATCATGTGATCTCCATCAATATCTCTCTAAAACTCTAGTGTGTCAGAACTCTCAATTCTTTTGCAATCGGTGCCTAAGCAAGCTGATTCATAATCAAATCTAATGTCTGGAAGAAAAGCTTTTATCCAGGGCATGCATATCATGTTACTCTAGTGCCTCTGCACCATGCTAAGCTGAGGGTAGAATATTATCATTAACCTTATCATATTCGGGAATCTCTTATTGATTCACTCGCCTAAACACCTGACACGATTCTTTTACCCTCATACATTGGAATTTAACTTTATTATCATAATGAAGTAAGCAATTGCATCCATTTAAACAAGTAAAATCATCATTAATTCTGACATCCTAGTGGCACGTATACACTTTTAACCTCTACCATACTTCGTTTAACTCTAGAACCGACTAAACCTATAGCTCTGATACCAATAAATGTAACACCCCTTTCTCGTATCCGTACACTGGATACGAGTCAAAAATGTTATGACTTCTTGAATCAAAATCAGGGTAAATTTAAAATTTTCAGTAAACTTCTCAATGGTCACCCATCCTCAAATTTCTCTAGCCCAAGCACGCTTAACTTTATATTAAACTGACATAAATTACTTATTCGAGTTCCAATCATAAATCAATTATTTTAGGATGCAACTCATCACCAAAGGTTATTCTTAACCTTGAATCTTTCCAGAAATGCCAATTATCTTGAAACCATTACGAACTTTAAAGGCCAATCACAACTCAAATAGGTTTAGCAAGTATATATGCCACTATAATAATCAAACCTCAATTAGGATGTCATTACTGTGATTACCTGTTGAGCTTTCCAATATTGATGTAATGCTTTTCTCACTCTCATCTTGATTTACCTACGTGTGTAAAATGAAACACACGCTAAGTACGAACTTAGTTAGGCAATAAAAGAAGCTAATAACAATAATTTAAACTTTATTCAACTTCATGGCTATATTTATATAGCATGATATATGCCAAAGCATCAACTTTCACATTGCATTAGTAATTATTTACTACATGTCAATGTCATCAAACTTTCATACTTGTCCATTTATCATAATATCCTTATATGCATAAATGCATCATGATCACTAGATAAGTATACCATCATATTAATCATATATCAACATAATGTAAACCAGATATAACTTTCTTACCGATATACTTATTATTTACTCCGAGAGTTCATATACTCCCTAACATGTTTACCATTTATTATGCATTAATTTATAGCCCAAATTAAACCTCGAGGACCCTTGGTGCGCGAGTCAAATATGTACCGAAGTGCTAATGCACGTAAGGTCGTGCCCACCATCCGCACACTTATAAGGCTGTGCTAACCTCCCAATTTTTGCACGTTTATAAGGTCGTGCTAACCGTGCACTAAGTGTCCTTTATATACTCTATAGTGCTATCCCGGATACCCGAATATGTAGCGTGCTGCTGGACTCTATGGCATGTCAACTATACACTGTCCCTCAATGACTTATTTGGGCATAATTTTTGTATTTATTTCATCCATGGTAATGTATATCAATATAACTGAACATTGGCAGTTCATACCCGAAATAACATTCATAGAATAACATCATATATAACTAGTGATCCGTGCATTTGTGTTCAACCTTTGACATATTTAAAATATGTCAAATATATGATCAATGACATAAATGTCATGCCAATATATAAACCGGGTAGACTTATCACAAGTCTTACCAATGATGTATAAAACATCCATGCATCATGTTATGTATGCATTGCACTCACCTGGGCCACTTAACACAATGCCTCACTAAGTCCTAGATCGATCCTTTCTTTCATAGTACCTCGAACCTTATTTGATTCGTACTTGACTTCATTAATCACATGAATAAAATAAAATATTTGTTAGATTCAAATCTAACAATACCTTAAACATGATGTCTAATATAATCATTCAAATATAAAATTTCCAATTTTTTTTCCTTTTTTCCTTGTACAGTTCAGAAACTCATTATGGTCCTTAGTGACCAATTTGAACTTCCATTAACTCTTCCAAGCTTGCTAACTAACATTTAAATACATAATGTTTCAAATTCCATTTTCTGACAGCTTGCGCTACCATCAATGATTTACTTGTACAGGGCAGAATACACACTGGATCTTAATTTCCTTTATACTGGAGAAACTAGATTCAGTAACAGTTCTAACGGTATAATCCACATAAATTAATAAAATCTGCAAAAATTATGAAAATTCTTCAAACTCTCGTCACAGTGCTGTTTTGACAGAATCTGCTCTGTAAATTTTCTGACCTTTATTCGATTAAAAATTCATATCTTTTAACCCGGAACTCGAAATCAGATTCCGTTTGTTGGAAACGAAACTAGACGAACAAATCTTTACAACGACATAAAATTCATCATCTAACCAATTTTATAGAATTTATGGTGAATTTTCGAATCACTGCCAAAATTCAATCTTCTTCATAGCTTTCCATAATTAAACTTCTAATTTATACTAACTTCTTCCTACTTTTTTTCTACTTGTCAATTTAGTCCCATCACTTGCTTCAAACCATCAATTCATCATCTTCTTCATCAAATAATTATTCAAAAAAAATCCCTCTAATTTTTCTTTCTTTACCAAAATAGTTACTAAAATGCAAAGGTAAAGATTCAAACTTCTTGACTTTGCAATTTAGTCCTCAAATCAACGTTACTACCTTAATTCTATCATTTTAACTAAAAATCAGATTTAATACCCATGCAAGAATTCATTTCGTATTTGGTCACTTAATTTTGACAAATTTTCAAAATGGTCCCTAATTCAATTCAACATCGGTTTAGCATTCTAACATCAATTTCACATCTCCAACATCATTAATTACATAAATAAACTCCAAATTCATAAAATTCAGATTCGGTCCCTCAACTTTGAAGCTTGCCAAATTGGTCCCTATATATATTTAACTTAGGGTTTTGCTTCCAATCATCAAATCAAGCTTACTAGATCATTAATCCAACATCACAAACCCTAAGTTAGACTTAAATCCATAAACCCTAATCTTCTCCAAACAAACCAAAATATGTAGGGTTTAAATCCTAACTCAATAACATGATTTTAACATCATATAAGCTTGGTTCCAACTTAAATTCAACCATGGAATCATAAAATCTCAAAAGCCCCAATTTTGTTCATAAACCCTAATTTCCTTCTCATGTAAAATTTTCATCAATCAAGCATGTATTCCATGAATTAAGTACATCAAAAGATAGAACTTGAAGAGTAGAATAACTTTGCAGTTTGAAAGATTACCTAAAAATCGAGTTTCGGGGCTTGAATCAAGCTTGGAAAATTTTCTCCCTTCTTCCCCATATTTTCGAAAAAGTGAAAGATGAAGAAGGCTTCATCTTTTGGCCTTTTAATTTTAAATCTCTTCAATTATGCCACTTGTATTATATAAGTGAATTTTAAATTCATTCAAATAGGGAAATTACAAAAGTGCCCTTTTATCCAAATGTTGAGATTGATTTTATCACCAATCAAGGGCCAAGATTTAATCTTTAATTTTCTTCTTCCAAAATTGGACTTTGTAACTTCAAATATTTCAAAATTGCCATCCCTGCCAAATGACTAATTTGCCCTCCCACTAGTCTTTATTTACTAGTTTGTTTCAAAATTGCCATTCCATTATAATCTAACTAAATTAGTTCCTTTTCAACCGGACACTATTCCATAAATATCATATTATGATTTTCCATGGCTTATGGAATAGCCTTTAAAATTCAATTCAATCCGATTTCCCGATATTTACAAAATACTTTTACTACGATTTTACTTTACCGAGCTATCGGATCTATTCTGAAAATTCTATATTTCCATAATGTTCCTCATATCATCATCCTTCATTCAATGACCTAGATTTAATCTTGAGTTAGTAGTTTACCAACTTTGCCCTTGTGAATATCCAAAATTACGATCTTGCCATTTTTCATCAAACGATTCAGATTTACCAGGAAAAATCAACTTAAATCCAAGGGTTCATATCCTTCCAACACAAAGAAAATATCTTAGACATGTAAAATGACATAAACAACCTTGGCTTATCATCCTTCAAAATATCCTGGATATTCGATTTGATCTGATTATCCGAATATTTTTTTGAACTTTATCGCTTTATAGCCATTAATACAAAACCGTACGAAAAATTCGGGTAACACGGAAACGTAATTCTTGGGGGTAAACTATTCATTTACGGGGTTAAAATACACAAGTTTTGAAAATTACACTTTGGTCCCTGAACTTTTCCAAAGTTTACACTTTGACCGCAAAACTTTCAAAATTTTCATTTTGGTCACTAGCCAAAAGTTGATATATTACAGGCTTGACCACTTTCTCAAGGATATGCTTAATTTCTTGATTAGACACTTTAGCTTGTCAATTTGTCTACAGATGATATACCGTATTGATCTTATGGTGGACTCCATATCGATGCAACGCCTTGGCAATCAACTTACTATCGAAGTGACTTCCCTCATCACTAATAATAGATGAGGTACTACAAACTGTGTGAAGATATTCTTGTGTAAAAACCTCAGGGCGATATTTGCATTATTTTTTGTTGTCGCAATGGCCTCCACCCACATGGAAACAAAATCAACCATGAGAAAAATGCATAGTTGTCCATTAAAGGATAGGAATGGTCCCATGAAGTCAATGCCCCAGACATCAAAGAGTTCAACTTTAAGGATGACTTGCATGGGTAACTCATTATGTCAAGAGATTTTCCCTATTCTTTGACATCTATCGCAAGCCTTGTAATATTCATGGGCATCTCGAAACAAGGTTGGCCAATAGAATCCAGACTATAGGACCTTTGCAGTAGTCCTTTGACCTCCAAAATGTCATCCACACAGAGTAAAATGGCAATATTAGAGGATGTCTTCTTGTTCTTCCTTGGGTATGCATCTCAGGATTATCTGATCAGCGTATTGCTTGAAAAGGTAGTGCTCATCCCAATAATAGTATAGTGCATTGTGTCAAAATTTCTTCATTCCCTGAATGCTAAGATAATGTCAGCATACCACGGGAATGTCGTAGCTTTCAAGAGTTTCTCATTAGGGAATTCTTCCTTTATATCACATGCAACATCAATATCACATGCATTCTTAAGCTTAGAAAGATGGTCAACTACTTGATTTTCAGTACCTTTTCTATCCACTACCTCAATATCAAATTCTTGTAGTAGTAATATCCACCTAATAAGTCTAGGTTTAGCATCCTTTTTAGTCACTAAGTATTTTATGGTAGAATGATCAGTATGTACAATGACTTTAGTTCTTATTTGGTATTCCTTAAATTTATCAAATGCAAAAACTACAACAAGCATCTCTTTTTTAGTGGTGGTGTAGTTAACTTGTGCCTCATTTAGGGTATGACTAGCATAATATATAACATGAAAAAACTTATTTCGACACTGGCCAAGAATGACGCCGATAACATGGTAGCTAGCATTACTCATAAGCTCAAATGGTTGTGACTAATCGGGGGGGACACTACAACCAGTGTAGAAATAAGTTCCTTCCTCAAGGTTCTGAATGCTGCACGACATTGGTCATCAAACTCGAATGCTCTGTTATGCTCCAGCAGCAAGCATAAGGGCTTTGAGATTTTGGAGAAGTCTTTAATAAATATCCTATGGAAACCGATGTGGCTAAGGAAGCTTTGAATGGCTTTGAAATTAGCAGGGGGTGGAAGCTTCTCTATGACTTCAATCTTGGCTTTGTTCACTTTGATGCCTTTCTCAGAGATACGGTTGCCTAGGACAATGCCCTCGAACACCATAAAGTGACACTTTTTCTAGTTAAGTACAAGGTTGGTTTCTTCACATCTTTTCAATACTTTGGCCAGATTACCTAAACATTGATCAAAAGAATCTCCAAAGACAAAAAATTCATCAATGAAGATCTGCAAAAAATCATCCACCATATCTGAAAAGATTGCCATCATATAATGTTGGAATGTTGCTAGAGCATTGCATAGGCCAAAGGACATTCGGTGAAAGGCATAAATTCCATATGGACACGTGAATGTTGTCTTTTCCTGGTCCTCTAGTTCGATAGCAATCTAGTTATACTTGGAGTGACTACCCAGCAAGCAATCGTAGGGTTTCCCTACAAGCTTGTCGAGTATTTGGTCAATAAATGGTAACGGGAAGTGGTCATTTTTGTGGCTTTGTTCAGCTTCCAATAGTCAATAAAGATTTGCCATCCAATGATGGTTCTAGTTGGGAGAAGTTCATTGACATCATTCTTGATCACAGTCATGCTTTCTTTCTTCAGCACACACTGAACAAGACTCACCCACGAACTATTTGAGATAGGGTAGATAATTTTGGCATCAATCAATTTGATGATCTCCTTCATAACCATAGTCCTCGTGATCAGATTGAGTCTCTATTGATGCATTATCAAGCTACTGTGGTCATCTGCAAGCAAAATCTTCTGCATACACAAAGTAGGGCTTATACCCTTCAAGTCAACAATAGTCCAACCAACAGTCTTCTTATATTGAGATAAGACATGGAACAATTTATTTTCTTGGTCAGATGTCAAGCTAGCAGATATGAAAATAAGCAACGTATTATTCTCCCCTAAATATTCATATTTTAACTATAGGGGAAGAGGTTTAAGATCAAGTACCAGTGGATACTCAAGCGATAGCTTGGGAGATTTAAAATTAGCATAATCCAAAGGTTCAAAGGTCATACCTGGCCTAGTAAGCATAGTGTTGGATTTTTCAATCTCTCCCTGACCTTTTTCCTCAACTTCATGCATTTCCTTGTCGAAGTCAGATTGCTCTGCAGCACTAAGCACATTGCTTCAACATATCTCTTGAATATTTTCTTCAACTAGGGTTCTTCACTTTGCACAAACTGGCATTTTTCAAAGTCATTCGCGTACTTGAGAGTGCTAAAGACATTGTGTGTGATATTTTGGACATTCATCTTCATTGTAAATTCACCCTTCTCACAATTGATCATAATTCACCCGATGGCAAGAAATGATCTCCCAATGATGATAGGCGAATTCTTGTCAGCTTCATAATCAAGGATGGTAAAATTTACCGAGAAGACAAATTTATCTACCTTAACTAGGAAATCTTTAATTTTGCCGTTAGGTCAAATTTAAGAACGATCGGCCAATTGAATGATTATCGAGGTAGGCTTAGCTCTCCCCATGCCCAGTCCTGTAAACATTGATTTCAGCATCAAGTTAACACTTGCACCAAGATTGCATAAAGCATAGCCAGAATAATTACGACCTTATGAAACATGTAATTGTAAAACTTCCAAGGTCCTTTATCTTGGGTGGTAAATCACTTAGCACAGACACACAGTCGCCCATTGCATCAATGGTTTCAACTTCACCCACCATCTTTTCTTAGTCATGATCTCCTTTAGAAACTTTGTATAAATCGACATCTGATCAATGGCCTCCAAAAATAGTACTTTGATGTACAACTGTTTGAGCATATCCAAAAACTTCTAAGGTTGGACATCTTGTTTCTGAGCCTTCAATCATTGCGAAAATGGAGGTGGTAGTTTGGGCTTATCGTATGGTTTACTGGATGCAGTGGCATCCTTGGTCTTGTCATCCTTGCCTTCAGTAGCAAGGTCTCTCATTGTATCAAACACAGGAGTAGTATTCTTCGGTGCTGGAGCATTAGTGGATGGTTTGCTTGGAGTGGAATCAATAAGGGAACCTTCCCCCAAACTTGTCATCTTTGTTTAGTTGGGTGCTACTATGCAGCCTGATGGCATTGCATTGCTCTACACTAAAGTTTTTAGTGGCTTCAGTATTACTAGGCAACCCGCCTTGAGGTCGCATCTTCAAGACTTGGACAATTTGCCAAACTTGCATTTCCAAGGACCATAGGGAAGCGGTGTGATTCTACAGGATAGATTATTGGTTTTGTAATATAGCGCATTGCATTCTGAGTATGTTACTATGATTCTTTAAATGTGTTGACTGATCTTGCATAATAACTCGGGCAGTATCCATAAAACTTTGATAAGCAGAATCCAAAGAGTTAGAGTTTGAGTTAGAAGCTCCCTGGTTCTACCTCTAAGTTTTCTGTTGGAATTTAGGAGGTTCTATTGTTGAGTTCTTTCACGCTCTTGAATTACCAATGTTACCTCCCCAACCAAAATTTGGATGTTGTCGCCATCCTAGGTTGTAGGTGTTTGAGTAGGGTTTGTTGTTGTTGCAGTTAGTGTTCCCTACGTAGCATCCAGATTCTTGTTGCTGAGGGCATTCATTCGACTGGTGTTCCTCATCACAATGCTCACATGTATATTGAATCACCTTAGCCTCCCGTGTGTTGGATATCGGCTGCATGTTCTTGAGCAGACTTGCAATGGTGGAGAGTTGAGCTACCACAGTCTAGAATCATCCAACTGTAGTGTTCTATAAGATTTAGGACATGGCTTCAATCTCCCTCTAGGAAACTGATAGCCGTTATTGGCTATCTGATCAAGTAGTTTGAAATACTCTACAAGATCTTTGTCGAGCAAAATACCATTGGCTGAAGAGTTAATCATCATCCTTGTTGGTGCATTGACTCCATTATAGAACATCATAATTTGTAGCCAAAAATAGAATCCAGGAATCGAGCACTTGTGCAACATATCTTTCTTTCTGTCCCAATTTTCATATATGGATTCATCATCTCGTTGCGTGAATACTATGATCTCGCTTCACTTCTGATTATGCAGGTTCAGTGGATCATACCGTTGCAAAATGTTCTCACACAAGTCATCCCAGGATGTAATGGATCTTGAGGAAATAGTCTTCAACCATGCTTGGGCTCGATCTCGCAAGGAGTAGGGAAATAGTTTAAGTCTTAACACATCATCAAGAACTCTCGATTATTTAAAACAATCACAAACTTCTAGGAAAGCTTGAACGTGTTCTCTAGCATCCTCGTTTTCTAACCCTCCAAATTGTCCAATGAAGTTAAGAATGTTGAAAATAATCAGCTTCAACTCAAAGTGAGATATCCCTAGATCAGGCACAACGATTAATGGGTTGAGGTTGTTGATAACAGGTGCAATGTTGTCAAAAAGGGTTTTTTAGGTCATGCAGGTGGAGGAACCTCCTGTCTTTCTTGTCCTCCATTATGGGCTGCATTTTCAACAACCACTCGTGCATCTATCAGTGGTATGCCATTGTTACGTGTGTTGTTCAGGTCGTCCTCTCCATCCTGTCTTGCCATTATCCTTTGTTCTTTGTATAAGTCTCGCAAATACTTCTCGATCTCTAGATTATATGGAAAAAAATAGGTTCTGAGTTTGTGTGTCTTGTCATGCATTGGAACATACCTAAAAAAGAAAATGAAAACAAAAATAAAAATTAAATGCAAATAAAATAAAATCTTAAGTGCAATTACAACGTAATTATGAATTGTCAATCCCCGACAACGACGCCAAAAACATTATGCTTGTCTAATAGTGATGCACTTTAGAGCAAGTATACTCGTCGATCAAGTAATAAAGTGATAGAGCGGAGTGTCGAACCCACGAGGATTAGATCAATAAATATGAAGTTATCATACTTAAGAGAGGTTGAGCGAGTATTAGTTTAATGGTGATTTATCAAAACTAAATGCAAATAAAATAAAGTAGCTGTGATCAATACATACAGATGCTGCAGCAAATAACAAATAATTATGGAACCTGGGTTTATTGTCTACGAATTATGCTTGATTACTTATTTCAATGCTATAATGACTGCAATACATGTCTGTTTAAACCGTTAAGATCTTTATCTACTTGAAAAGATTTTCTAATGAACTTCTGACTCTCTCGATGCCTAGAAGTTGATAAAAATGAAGCTAAGGAAATACATATCTACGTGAACCCTAACAACTTTATTATCTATTCAATATCTCATTATTAGTTGTTGAATCCCTAAACTTATGTCTAAGCCAGAATAAGACTAAGTTAACAACTTAGCCTCACTTTTCACGTTTGTTTAACCTAACTATCTCAATATTAAGCCAGAGATCAATAGTTAAAAGGACTTTCTTGATAGCTTTGACAATAACTACGCATGAAGAATGATGAAAATAATAGATAAAAGAAAAGAACTATAGCATTAAAACAAAGCACTCAAAACATAAAATCTTAAGTGCAATAAACCCAACTAAAAGTATTTAGCTTATGTTTGAACCTAAAACATCCATAATAAAAATGATTAAAAGCATAGCAGTTTTATAAAGGAAGGGATAGAAAATGGTCAAACGTCCTTGATGATCTCCTTCAAGCTTTCTAACTATTGTTGCAGGTCCCAAACTCCTTCAGCCTCTCTCGATAGCTTCTATCATGTGGAGACTCCTCTAGCACTTTGACTCTCGTGGTTCTCTAATAGCTGAAGACTAAGGGTTGTTGTCTGTGATCGAGCTCCATTTAATTATAGTCCAATTCTTCTTTATATAGGTGGGGAAACTAGGATTTTGTAACCCTAAAGCGCGGCCAGCCTCCTTTAAGAGGATCTTGCTTTCCCGCTATCTTTAATGAGTTTCATATCTAATGAGAGTCCACGTAAGCCAAAAGATTTATGTCCAACTCTTCTTGCCTCATTAGCTCCAACTGAGAGATTTGATATCCTTTCACTCCAGCATTCCTCCAGCTCCAATGGATCATGTGCATGCACCACCAAAACACCACATTTCCCATTAAAAACACCAAAATATATTACAATTATGCACATACAGTGTAACTCCCTAACTACATGCAAACTATATGCAAACTACTCCTAAATGCAACTAAATGAGCTTAAACACATGCACAAACTAAGCTAAAAGGGTATGCAAAATAGGTTATTTACACACTCATCAAACCCTCCCCTTCTTAAAGAAAATTTCGTCCTCGAAATTTACCTGATGGGAAAAGATGCAACCATTATAGTACCAACCGCTCTCAATCTCAAACGCGTCCAATTCGACTCTTAGGTCCTTATACAATACTTCCTTAGTCAAAACTCTTAACCATGACAATCTTAACTCTTTTTTCAAGAATCCTTAAAGGTTTAATCTCAATGATCAAACAACACTTACATTGAACCACATAAGAGGGACTCAAACGACACTGTCGAAACATCAACCCAAGAAAATCACTTCGGATGGTTTTATCTCGGATTACAAACCTCTCTACCATCATTCGCGGTTCAAAATGCTTAAACTCAAACCTCATTTGTACCCGGAATGCGACACCTCTTTTGAAGATATACCACTAGGAACACTTCGTCGTCTATTACATACTCGACGCCCCATATGTTTCAAGGATACGCAAAAATTCTAACGATAAAACGCTAACATCGATCTATCTTGGACCATCAAAAAAAATTCTAACCCGATCAACTAAGACGAAAATTAGCATCCCAACCTAATCGAACTCAACTCAATAAAACCCAAATGGACGGTCATACAACCCCACGAATCGAGCCACTTATATTCCCATCAAAAAATGTCATTGCATACTACTCCGCTGGAGATTAAAATTCATCCAACTACTCTCAAGGATGCAAGCATCACCTTCAAAACCAACCACTTAATTCCAACGAACCATTGTGCTAAAACTCTAACAACCCTTTAAGGATTTCAAGAGGTTCTTCCAACAAGATCTGTTGCAACACAAGAATCCCAGTTCTACACAACCATAGAGGATAAACCACATGTAATGCCCCATATTTGGGCCTAGAAGTTAGCTAGGTAGATTAGACGATTCAGGTGAACCAGATTAGTCAGTTCGATCTAGTTTTGAGAATTAAATCTTAATAAATATTTTTAATGCAAAATAAAATATGGAAAATGGTGAAAATACTTAATTAATATATTAAGGGTTTTGGTAAACTCAATTTAATGAAATAATTTTGAATTAAATGACATTTTGGTTTGGTGACTAAAATGTAAAGTTTTCAAAACTATTTTGGTGACTAAATTGTAAAAGGGTCAAAACTTAGAATCTTTAAGGAGATAATTTACCCATGTTTTTAATCAGACTTTTCCCTTAATTTAGGCTATTTTTAAATGGTTTTAAAATGTTTATTAAATAAAAATAAAATAGATTTTATTAAAGAGATTTTTAAAAGATGATTTACTTTTCTCACGTAACCACTTTTGCTCTAAACTTTTCTCTCAATTTTCCAGTAGCCAAACTACCTCTCTTGATCCAAAATGATCAGGAACTAAATCTTCTTGATATCATTTTGATTTCTCAATTGATTTCTTTGATTTCTACATCAAATCTTACTTGTTTTCTTGAAGATTTCACTCAAATCATGCCAATTAAGGGAGAAGCCAACTATTAGAGGTGATTTTCGTTTCTGTTCTCAAACCAAAGTTTCTTTCTTGAAATTTCCAAGTTCTTGATCTTTTAAAATTGGTCTTGATGTGTGTTGATGAATAAATTAAGATTAAAAGGTTTAAGGTTAGTTTTAATAAGAATTTGGTAGATCTTTATTATAGATCTAATTTGTGGTGGTTTTAATTGATGTAGATCAAATCTATGATATGTCTTAATGTTATGAGAACAGATGTATATTAAAATCCCGAAACTAATTGAACTGCTAATTTTCTAGGTTGTGAATAGTTAGATTTTGAGGTGTTTATGGTGTTATGATGTTGCTGGAGGTATAAGATGAAGTTGCAAGTGTTTTTAGATGTTAATTGATGTTGATTAGATGTTCAAATCATTAGGTTATGGCTGGGCTTTGTTAGGTTGATATCAAACTAGTTTTTGGTTATTTTGAGAAGGTTTATTGTGGTTCTTGGTGAGGCGATATTGAGAATTGATGTTGATGGGATTAAAGATGCATAATGATGCATTAATCCTCTATTTTTGTGTGGATAAAATAGGGGAGTTTGATCCTCCAACGAGTGGTGAAGTTTTAGTAGCTTTAAACACTTGATTTCGCATCGACGAATGGAGCTTTGTGTTGCCGGTGAGTGCAAACATGATTTACAGCTTTGCAAAGGTTTGAAAGTGATTTTGGGAGTTTAGATTAAGCTTGAAACGCTTGTCTAATCCCAGAAGTAAGTATTACACGATTTTGCTCTCAATTTCGGTTTAACAAAGTTGATTTTCTCATGCTTATGTTTATGATTTGATACAAATAATCATATGCTGGTGATATTTGAGCATGGTAAATGCTTTGTGGAAAGTATTTTGATATTATAAAAAGCATGGTTTGTTGCATTGGAAATTGGTTTAAATGATGCATATGAGAAACAATGAGGTATCATATTTAATATGGAATATATTGGCAAGTGATAATAATTTAATGATATCGGATATAGTTGGCATACCATAGGGTTTAAAGTGCACTATAATAAGTCGCATCATGTGTGTCGAGGGGTTATGATTGTACCGTTTTCTCCACTATGGAAACCGCAGCGATCGAGGGGTTAATTGTGCCATATTCTCCCACTGGTAAATTACGTATCGCAATGGTTGAGGGGTTAAATGTTTGTATGCTCCCATTGTAGATATTATACATCATAATCGTCGAGGGGTTAATTGTTTCGTATGCTCTGGTTAATAATGTATGTTAAGTGGTCTAAAGAACCACTTATGAAATTCGTGTATCCGATGTGTTTTGAATAAAGAAAAGGTTTTGCTTTTGGGACACTTTAATGGCAATATATGAACTAATGTATCATGATGGATGAACTATGTTTTGTCTAATGTGATTTATACGTGTTTTGCTCTTTAAGCTTTGCTATTGGGAGAATAAGCATGTGAAGGCTTAAATTGAGGTTTCATATGGGATTATGCATGAGATCTATGATACATGTTTTGCATATGGTTTAATATGCATGTTTTTCAAAGGTAAAAAGGGCATGAGATGTTTAAGCATGTGTTGAAAATGTGGCTTGACTCAAATAGTTTTAAATGCATTGATGATTATTTTTAGAGCATCCCTCACTAGGAATTATATGCTTACACTCTCCTTTCTTATCATTCTAGAGAATTGAGTTTTCGAGGCAGCAAGCGAGCAAGAAAGAATCCAAGAATCGATTTACTTCAAGTATGGTTTTAATAAATGAACTTGTAGTAGCAAAGGGAAATGTGACCAAGTTGTAATTAGGAGGGTTGTTTGCTTACTCCTTATTTTGGACATATTCTATTTGGTATTTTTGGACTTGTATGAGGTTATATGGTTTGATTGTGGGTTTAGGATGAGAATTGCATGCTTGGGTAGAGACCATGCCTATCCTCTTAATTGTTTTGCTATGGATTGAATCTTTATCTAGCATGCTTGGTTGGTTGTGGTAATGATGTTAAACATGTTTTATGATGTTTTTTTGATGATTGAAGCATGTTATATTGAGCCTAAGTGTCATATGTTTGGCCAAGAGGTCATTACAGGCCCAGTCGTACCGATACGGGTCCTCTAGGATTGGTATGCAGGGTCTAATACAGCTCAATTTAGGGAAAATAATAAAGGAGTATTGATACAAGTAGCCATCGTATCGGTATGCCCTTGAGGAAATTTATACTGGTATCGGTACGTAGGGTACCATACCGATACAGGTTTTAGTTACTCTAATCCCTTAATTTTGAAATATGCAACAGGGATCATACTCGAACAACTGTACTGATATGAGTATGCCACGTTGACTTATACCAATACGGTGCAAGCCTATGTAGGTACGAGGTTAGTTAATTCTGGTATTTTCATGTTGTATTATGGATTCTTTGCAAATTAGTCATTATTTTTGTAACGCTCAATTAATGATGATATTGTAATCCAAATTTGATGCAAATTCATACAGAGGCATGTAATGAGCCTAATTGAAGGTTGGTAACATAAATTTCTAATTTAGTCATTTTATTAATAGAATTTACATTTTGGTCCCTAAAGTGTTAAGTCTTAAAAATTGAATGCTTGATTCGTTTTTCATTATTGTACATCATACCTTAGGGTTAATTAAGCATCTAGACAAGATAAGAAGAAAAAATGATTTAGGTTATTAGTTCAGGTTTGCTTTGGCAAACCTACTGCGACGTCTTTGATTCAGTCTTGGCGGCTAGGCTGGGTCAAGGGGGTTACATTTGGTGGTATCAGAGCCAGGTTTTGCAAAAGTTAAGAGTTTTGCAGAAGTTGTGAGGCAAGTTGAGTTTGTTTGAAAGATTGTTGATTGTTGTATGACTTGCATGGTGTTTGATTATATGTTTTAAGTGTGATGTATTGGGGTAAAATCTTGGAGACACATTGCCTTATTACTACAAGTGTGAAAGGATTTTGTTTTTGAAATGTGAATATCTTGAATCCTTGCTTAGAGCTATTTTAATTATGTTTTTGGTTATATTTTTATGCTGTAAATGCATATTTTTGGGTATGCCACCGATACGAGAGCTTAGGTCGAATACAAATACATTTCTCATAGAGATTATTGTGATACGGAACCAAAGTAAGATTGAGGTGGTACTGGCTAATGAGACTGAAAAAGATGTTGAGGATTTTGTTACGAAGTTATCTTGGTATGTTATTAAGTCAGGGGTTAAGGATGTTTGGATTCCGGAAGTTTGTGTTATTAGGGATCCTTTCTTGTAATGTTTTAGATGATGTTACCGGAGTTGTCTTTTGGTTGCAAAATTAAGTTCTGTGTTGAGATGTACTTTGGTACGGCTCCTGAATTCCTTTTGTGTTGTGTTGGCGAGCTTTAAGAAAGTGTGTGAGCTGAGAATTAGATTGCGAAATGGTTGGTTTGTGGGTATATTCGGTCGAGAGTCCTTTTTTCTAAAGCATCAACATGGTAGTTAATGATAATGGTGTTTGGGACCGTGGTTTGTATGAGTTAGTAGTTATGTCGTGTTGATGGCGAATGCACTAGCGGCATTCGAGTTTGCCATGAGACGAGTATTCTATGAATACTTGGTTATATGAATAGCAAAAAGTGGTGGTATTTTTGTGTTCAGTGATGCTGAGATGAATCTTGACTAATAGTCAAGATGTGCTAGTAGGTTTTGTAATGAAATGTTTGTTCATATTTGAGGTAGGTGCAAGTTTTGGCAAGGCTAAATGAGGTGTTCTTAGGATGCGATTGGGTTGTGTAAGTTCAGTCTGAGAATATTGTTAGTAAGTGTGAATTGTTAATCATGCACAGTACAAAACACTTATATGTATATATTTAAATATGTCATTACAGGTATACATTTGTGCATGGCATTAGAGGTTTTGCATACATGTGCATAGGCATCTATGAGGGCATAGTAGTAATCATGCATACATGTGTTCACACTTACAGATGACTTTTTGGAGACCGATGAGGTTATGATGAAAATTAGCCTTAGCAAGGAGATTTTTAGGATCTCATACAGTATGGAAAGTGTTTAAAGTTGGTTTTTAGAGGTTGAAGTTCTGCTAGATTTGAAGCAACCAAGGTTGGTGTTAGGAGTACATGGTTTTTCTAGAATCAGTTGATTGCTATCGAAAATCATTGAGGAATATTCTTGTGTTGTTGCACCATTAGTGAAGTTGTGACATTATAGTTGTCCTGTTGTTTGGGTATCTAGTTCTCGCAGGGAGACGGTTGTTGTTAGGAGGTTGTTAGAATATGTCCTTTGATGGTTCAAGGTCATGTGGTTTCGGTTGATATGATGGAGTTATCATTTCATGGTTTTGATGTAATTCTGGGTATGGATTGTTTGACCAAGCATAGGGTTGTGGCCAATTTCAAAACCAAGAGAGTTTTGTTGAAACTTGCTAATGTTTATGAGGTGGCGGTTGTGGGAGAGAATGTTAAATTCTTGTCCAATGTGGTTTCAGCTTTAGAAGCACAGAGGTTGCTGAAGCTTGAGTGTCAAGCATATCTAGCTTATGTTATGAACCCAAATATGAAGGAGGTACGTGTTCAGGATATTCGTACATTTTGTGATTTTTGGGGGTGTTTCTAGAGGAGTTGTATGGGTTACAACTGGATAAAGAAGTAGAGTTTTATATCGAGACGTATACATATGCGACTCTAGTGTTGATTGCTTTGTATCGTATGGCACCAAAAAAGTTGAAGGAGTTGAAGATGCAACTTTAGGAGTTACTGGATCGTGGTTTCATTAGACCTAGTATTTCATCGTGGAGTATATCGGTGTTGTTTGTAAAAAAGAAAGATGGCACGATGCAGATGTACATTGATTATCGGGAACTAAACAAGTTGACGATTAAGAACAAGTATCCTTTACCATGAATTGATGATTTACTCGATCAATTCTGGGGTGCTACAGTGTTTTCCAAGATTGATCTGAAGTCTGGTTATTATCTGTTGAAGGTAAAAGATAAGGATGTGCTGAAAACTACTTTTCACACACGTTATGGGCATTATGAGTTTTTGGTGATACCTTTCGGGTTGATAAATGCACCTGCTACTTTCGTGGATATGATGAATAGGGTGTTCCATGAGTATTTAGATCAATTTATGGTTGTTTTCATTGATGATATCTTTGTTTACTCTCATACCGAGGAAGGACATGATCGGTATTTGTGGATTGTGTTGCAAGTTTTGCTGGATAATCAGTTTTATGCCAATTTGAGCAAGTGTGAATTTTGGTTAAGGGAAGTAATTTTCCTTGTACATGTTGTGTCGGATGAAGGTATTCGTGTGGATCTGTATAAGATTGAGGAGTTGGTGAGTTGGAAGTCACCTAAGTTTGTATTGGAGGTTAGTAGTTTTCTTGGGTTAATAGGATATTATCGTCATTTTGTGATGGTTTCTTGAAGGTTGCTGTTCTTTTGTCTAAGTTGTTGCAAAAGGATGTGCGTTTCGAGTGGACGGAGAGTAGACATCAAGCTTTCAAGAAGTTGAAGGAGGCTTTGATGTGAGCTCCAATCTTGATTCAACCTTAATCGGGTAAAGAGTTTGTTGTTTGTAGTGATGCATCCTATGTTGGTTTGGTGTATGTGTTAATGGAAGACGGGAACGTTATGGCTTATGCATCTAGACAGTTAAAGGTGCATGAGTGCAATTATCTTACGCATGTTTTAGAGCTTGCTGCGGTGGTATTTGCATTACAGATTTGGAGACATTATATGTTTAGTGAGAAGTGTATTGTATGCACGGATCACGACAGTTTGAAGTATTTGATGTCGCAAAAGGATGTGAATCTCAGGCAATGTCGATGGTTCGAGTTGCTCAAGGATTATTATTTGAAGATTGAGTATCATCTGGGAAAGGCTAATGTGGTAGCCGATGCCCTGAGTATAAAGGTTGCAGTGGAGTTAAGGGCAATGTTTGCACAGTTAAGTGTGATGCAAGATGGTGGGTTATTAGCTGAGTTGCAAGTGAAACCATCGTTGTTACAGTTGATCAAAGAGAAACAACAGTATGATGATACGTTGGTGCCCTATGTTAAAGATATTTTGGATGGTAATCAGACAAATTTTTGTTTTAATGATGATGGTGTCTTGTGTTTTAAGGGTCGAATAGTTGTGTCGGAAGATGTGGATTTGAGGTGCACTATTTTGACAGAGGCTCATTGTAGTCCTTTTTCTATGCATCCGGGTACTGGGAAGATGTACTGAGATTTAAAGGAAAAGTACTTTTGGGTTGTTGAAGGATGTAGGAAAATTTGTTACCCGATGTATGGTGTGTCAGTGTGTTAAGGCTAAGCATCAGTTTCCTTCTGGATTGTTGCAGCAGTTAAGGATTTCAAAATGGAAGTGGGAGAAAATTACCATGGATTTTATGATGGGTTCCCTTTGACGCCATCGAGGAAGAATTATGTTTGGGTAATGGTGGATCAGTTTATGAAGTGTGCATATTTTTTGGCAGTGCATACAACGTATACTTTGGATAGGTTAGCGTATATATATATATATATATATTACTGAGATTGTGAAGTTGCATAGGGTACCTAAGTCTATCGTGTCAGATAGGGATCCACATTTTACATCAAGGTTTTGGGAGTGTTTGCATAGAGCTTTGGGTACATTGTTGAATTTCAGTATTTTGTATCATCCTCAGTCGGATGGCCAGTCTGAACATGTTATCCAAGTGTTAGAGGATATGTTACGGTGTTGCATCATTGATTTTCAAGGAACGTGGGAGAAGAAACTACCGTTGGTAGAGTTTTCTTATAACAATAGTTATCAAGCGAACATTCAAATAGCTCCGTATGAAGCTTTGTATGGTAGGAAGTGTCGTATGCCTCTATGATGGGTTGAGGTAGGGGAGAAGTATGTTTCTCTGCCTAATGTGTTGAAAGACACCAGTGAGAAGGTCAAGCTTATCAGTGATCAGTTGAAAGCATCTTCAAATAGGCAAAAATCCTATGTTGATTTGAAGCGTAGGGAGATTGTGTTTGCGGTTGGTGATAAGGTGTTTCTAAAAGTTTCGCCTTGGAAGAAGGTGATGAGGTTTGGACGAAAGGGGAAGTTGAGTCTGAGGTTTATTGGGCCTTACTAGGTGTTAGAGCGTGTTGGTCCAGTTGCCTATAGGTTAAGGTTACCCAAGGGGTTGGAAAAGATGCAGGATGTTTTTCCATGTATCGATGCTTCGGAGGTACAAATCGGACCCATCGTATGTGATGCATGTTGAAGAGATTGAGTTGAATTCATATTTGACCTATGATGAGTAAACGAT
Source organism: Hibiscus mutabilis (assembly GCA_019671005.1). Classification (NCBI taxonomy): domain Eukaryota; kingdom Viridiplantae; phylum Streptophyta; class Magnoliopsida; order Malvales; family Malvaceae; genus Hibiscus; species Hibiscus mutabilis. Next base: position 26,763,603 of record CM033736.1, on the reverse strand, counting down.
GGAAATCTTGGATTTTAGTAGTAAGGTTCTTTATGGGAAGACCGTTGAGTTGGTAAAAGTGTTGTGGCGACATCGATGTGTTGTGGAAGCCACATGGGAAAGTAAGAAGAACATGAAGAAGCAGTTCCCTTACCTTTTTTCATCAGGTAAATTTTGAGGACAAAATTTCTTAAGTGGGAAAGAGTTGTAACGCCCTGAATTTGGGACTAGAAGTTAGCCAAGTAGATTAGATGGTTTGGGTGAACCGAATTAGTCAGTTCGATCTAGTTTCGGGAATTAAATCGTAATAAATATTTTTAATGCAAAATAAAATATGGAAAATTGTGAAAATACTTAATTAATATATTGAAGGTTTTGGTAAACTCAATTTAATGAAATAATTTCGATTAAATGACATCTTGGTTTGGTGACTAAAATGTAAAGTTTTTAAAACTATTTTGGTGACTAAATTGTAAAAGGGTCAAAACTTAGAAGCTTTAAGGAGCTAATTTACCCATGTTTTAATCAGACTTTCCCCTTAATTTAGGCTATTTTTAAATGGTTTTAAAATGTTTATTAAATAAAAATAAAATAGATTTTATTAAAGAGATTATTAAAAGATGATTTACTTTTTTCATGTAACCACTTTTGCTCTCAATTTTTCTCTCAATTTTCCAAGCAGCCAAACTACCTCTCTTGCTCCAAAATGATTAGGAATTAACTCTTCTTGATCTCATTTTGATTTCTCAATTGGTTTCTACATCAAATCTTACTTGTTTTCTTCGAGATTTCACTCAAATCATGCCAATTAAGGGCGAAGCCAACCATTAGAGGTGATTTTCGTTTCTTTCCTCTAATCAAAAGTTCTTTACTGAAATTTCCAAGTTCTTGATCTTTTACAATTGATCTTTGATGTGTGTTTATGAATAAATTAAGATTAAAAGGTTTAAAGTTAGATTTAATAAGGATTTGGTAGATCTTTATTATAGATCTGATTTGTGGTGGTTTTAATTGATGTAGATCACATCTAAGATATGTTTTAATGTTATGAGAAGAGATGTATAAAAGAAATCCCAAAACTAATTGAATTGCTAATTTTCTAGGTTGTGAATAGTTAAATTTTGAGGTGTTTGTGGTGTTATGATGTTGCTGGAGGTATAAGATGAAGTTTCAAGTGTTTTTAGATGCTAATTGATGTTGATTAGATGTTCAAATTGTTAGGTTATGGCTGAGCTTTGTTTAGGTTGATATCAAAGTGATTTTTGGTTCTTTTAGAAGGTTTATGGTGGTTCTTGGTGACGCGATGTTGAGAATTGATGTTGCTAGGATTAAAGATGCATAATGATGCATTAATCCTCTGATTTTGTGTAGATAAAACAGGGGAGTTTGATCTGATAGCGAGTGGTGAAGTTTCGGTAGCTTCGGAAACTTGATTTCGCATTGGTAAGTGGAGCTTTGTTTTGTCGGTGAGTGGAAACGTGATTTATAGCTTTGTAAAGGTTTGAAAGTGATTTGGGGAGTTTAGATTAAGCTTGAAATGCTTGTCTAAGCTCGAAAGTATGTATTAGACGATTTCGCTCTCAATTATAGTTTGGCAAAGTTGATTTTCTCATGCATATGTTTATGATTTGATACCTACTGTTATATGCATGTTTTGGAAATGGATTATGATACAAATGATCATATGCTAATGATATTTGAGCATGGTAAATGCTTTATGGAAAGTATTTTTGATATTATGAAATGTATTTTTGATATTATGAAATGCATGGTTTGTTGCATTGGAAATTGGTTTAAATGATGCATATGAAAAACAGTGAGGTGTCATGTTTAATATAGAATATATTGGCAAGTGACAATGATTAAATGTTATTAGATATAGTTGGCATGCCATAGGGTTTAAAGTGCACTATAATAAGCCGCCTCATGTGTGTCGAGGGGTTGTGATTGTAGCATTTCCTCAACCATGGGAACCATAGTGGTCGAGGGGTTAACTGTGTCGTATTTTCCCGCTGGTGGATTACCTATCACAATGGTCAAGGTATTAAATGAGTCGTATGCTCCCATTGTAGTTATTATACATCATAACCATCGAGGGGTTAATTGTGTCGTATGCTCCGGTTATAGATGTATGTTAAGTGGTCTAAGGAACCACTTGTGAGATCTGTGTTGTAATACCTAAAAATTTTGGTTAGTGAAAAAAAATGTAAAACTTGAAAAGTTTGGTGACCAAAATGTAAAATTTGAAAATTTTGGTGCCAAAGTGTAAATTTTGAAAAGTTTAGGGACTAAGTTGTAATTTTCAAAAGTATGCAAGTTAGTCCCATAAATGAATAGTTCACCCCCAAGAGTGGCATTTTCGTGTTACCCGGATTTTTGATACGAAGTTAGTGTTAAGAGCTATAAAGCTTTAAAGTTCGGGAAAAATTCAGATAATCGGATTTAATCGAATAAATGAGAAATATTTTATGAGATATTTTAGGAGATATTTTATTAAAATAAGACAAGGGTAAAATGGTCATTTCCATGTCTTATTTTAATGGAAATTAATATGGACCATTGGATCAAAGGTTACTTTTCCATGTTTAATCTTAGCCATTGGATGAAAAATGGCAAGATGGTAATTTTTGAAGATGGCATGGGCAAAGTTGGTAATCACTAACTCCTTGGATTAATTTGGGCCTTTGGATGATTAAAATGACAAGTGGCAAATTATGGAACCTTGGATTTGAGGGCAAGATGGTCATTTTGCCATAAAAAGAATTTTTAGTTCAAAAATGATTATTAAAGAGGACAAATGGCCTAAATTAAATCAAAAGAAAAATCAAGAATTCTCTTCTTATTTCTCCAAAGTGTCGAAACCCTTCTTCAAGGTAAGACCAAACTTTATTTTGAATTTTCAAGCTTATTTCTTTGGATTTTGGGTGAAAGCATGAAACAAGGAATTAATCTCCTTGAAATTCTCTATCTCTTGGTACCATTTGTTCATGTTTTTCTTACTTAAAACCATAGTTTTGGGAAATTGATGGATGAAGGGGATGTTGATTTAGAATGAAATAAGGTTAGTTTTTGATGAATATGATGTTGTAGAATCATATTAACGCTTGTATGATGATTGAAACTACATGGAAATAGCTAAACCCTAAATTGTTCAAAGTTAGGGTTTTAGTAGAAAAGTTGAATTTGGATTGATTTTGAGTTAGGAATGATTGTGAAGCTTGGAAATGATGTTTGAGTGCTAAATGGACTAATTTGGAAACTTGGAAAAGTATAGGGATGATTTCGGCATTTTGTAAGAATTAGGGGAAATTATGGAAAACTTTGCATTAAATTTAGAAATGTTGAGAGTATGATTTTACAAGCTTTAAAATGTCATTTAGACCATTTTGGAAGTTTGTAAAATCATAGGAACCAATTCGCAAATTTTGAGTTATAAATTCGCAATTTGTAAGAAATTAAGGACTAAAGTGAAATTTTATTTTTATGGAAGCAGTATGCTGGAATAAATATTAGAATGAGTTATAAATCATTCTTTCAGTAAAGGTTGGAAGAAATACGAAGTTTTGGGGATGGAATGACTTATGTCATGAAACTAATATTTGGAAAATATTAGGGTGTTTATAGGAAAATTATTCCTATATTGTTTATGTGTTAGTAAGATTCTAACATATAATTTGGAATGTACTTATAGTATTTTTAATACACTTGTAGACTGTGAACAAAATGAAGATCGAGTTAGCAATCGAGGAAATGAACGGGACCAAAGTTGAACTTAATGAGGCTAGTTGAACATTAACAAAGAATATAGTGTCAAGGTGAGTACATTTTTATGCATGGAAAATTTTATGATTATCAATTGGAAGACTTGTTGGAAAGTCCACCTTATTAATAACTGTTTGATAATTATATCATGAATTTATATTTGACATATTGAGAATTGTCGAAGGTAGAGCTATGATGCATTTGATCACTAGATATATCAGGTATGTATGTTTATGTTATATTTAGGGTATGAACTGCCCAGTATTTGATTATATTGCCATGGATGAATCGAATATGGAATTGGAAAGTATGCCCAAATAAGTAATTGAGGTATAGAGTATAGTTGGCATGCCATAGAGTCCAGCAGTTTAGCACTTCGGTGCGGTTTATTAACACTTAGGTGTGGTTCTTTAGCACTTATGTGCAGTCTCTTAGCAATTCGGTGCGGTTTATTAGCACTTTGGTGTGGTCTTTGACTCGCATACTCAAGTCCTCAGACTATGTTGGGCAATAATCTATTTGATAATAAATTAGAGAGTAGGTAAACTCTCGGATACTGGCAAGGTTATTAATAGGATTTATGAATCCGGAACATATTATGTTAATATTTGATTAACATAAGGAAATAATGGAATAGTGATCAAATTGCATGCTCATTATATTATTGTTATGATTCAAGCATGTTGATTTATATTAAACAATTACAATGCCTCACTAAGTATATACTTAGCGTGTGATGGTTTCTCAAGCGTAGGTAGTAATTCCGGGCAGGAGTAAGGAGTATCAGCATCATCATTCAGAGGGAAATAGTTATATCGGTAATTTACATCTTTGATGTATTTTGATTATCTCTAGTTTGCATGTATAAAATAATAGTAGCTCACTTTAACTAGTTTAGGTATGATTTGTAATATTAATATCTAGACGAGTGGTTACTTTATAATGTGGACTATACTAGTTTAAAGAAATTACTAGTAATGGTAATCGGGTAAAGTTATAAATTTAATTTTTATAGTAATTAAGATCATTTTTAATTTAGGCAGTTTACTTAATTAAAATGTGTAGTTACAAACTGTCAAGTTGTTGTTTGAAAGCGGAAGCTATTTGACTGGTTAAAAATTAGTAATTGATTTTATACGATAAATAAAAATTTTCAAAAATTGTTGTTTTGACGTAGTTTGATTAGTATAAAAATACGGTTAAACCTTATGTGACACTCTATCCTAGTATTGGTTAATAAATACTGGTAAGGGTGTTACATGTGTACCCGATGTGTTTTAAATAAAGAAAAGGTTTTGCGTTTGAGTCACTTTAATGCCAATATATGAATTAATGTATCATGAAGGATGAACTATTTTTGTATAATGTGATTTACACATGTTTTTCTCTTTAAGCTTTGCTATTGGGAGAATAAGCATGTGAAGGCTTAAATTGAGGTTTGCATATTGGATTATGCATGAGATCTATGACACATGTTTTACACATGGTTTAATATGCATGTTTTTCAAAGGTAAAAAGGGCATGAGATGTTTAAGCATGATGTTGAAAATGTGGTTTGACTCAAAGGGTTTTAAATGCATTGATGAGTGTTTTTAGAGCGTCCCTTACTAAGCATTATATGCTTACGCTCTCCTTTCTCATCATTGTAGAGAAGTGGGTTTTCGGGGCAACAAGTGAGCAAAGAGGAATCCAAGAATTGATTTACTTCAAGTATGGTTTTAATAAATGAACTTGTAGTAATAAAGGGCAATGTGACCAAGTTGTAATTGGGAGGGTTGTTTGCTTACTCCCTATTTTTAGACATGTTCTATTTGGTATTTTGGACTTGTACGAGGTTATATGGTTTGATTGTGGGTTTGGGATGAGAATTGCATGCTTGGGTAGTGACGATGCCTATAGGTTCTCTTGAGCATGCTTGGGTAGTGACGATGCCTATAGGTTCTCTTGATTGTTTTGCTATGGATTGAATCTTCATCTAGAATACATGGCTGGTTGTGGTAATGATATTAAACATGTTATATGATGTTTGTTTGATCTTTGAAGCATATTAGATTGAGCCTAAGTGTCATATGTTTGGCCAAGAGGTCATTACAAGTCTAGTCGTACCGATACAAGTCCTCTAGGATCGGTATGCAGGGTCTGATATAGCTCAATTTGGGGAAAATAAAAAAAGGGGTATCGATACGAGTAGTTGTCGTATCAGTACTCCCTTGAGGAAATTTATACTAGGATTAGTACGCGGGGTACTGTACCGGTACGGGTTTTAGCTACTAGAATCCCCTGATTTTGAAATATGCAAGGGGGATTAGTACTCAAACAACCGTACATATACAAGTATGCCACGTTGACTCGTACCGATACAGTGCAAGCCTGTATCGGTACGAGGTTAGTTAATTCCAGTATTTTCATGTTGTATTCTGGATTCTTTGCAATTGGTCACTGTTTGGTAACGCTCAATTAATGATAATATTGTGATCCAAAATTGATGCAAATTCACACAGAGGCATGTAATGAACCTAATTGAAGTTTTGTAACATAAATTTGTAATTCAGTCCTTTAATTAATAGAATTTACATTTTGGTCCCTAAAGTGTTAAGTCTTGCAAATCGAATGCTTGGTTCATTTTTCGCTATTGTACATCATACCTTAGGGTTAATTAAGCATCTAGGCAAGATAAAAAATAGACTGGTCTAGGTTATTAGTTCGGGTTTGCTTTAGCAAACCTAAAGTGGCATCTTGATTTTGTCTTGGCAGCTAGGCTGGGACAAGGGAATTACACCACACTTCTACTATGCTACTCAAACAATCTCCACACTTGTTTTACGATACCTGTAGACAATCCATCTCGAAAACTTGGGTAGAATAACCACTCCATTCATTAATTCCATGATAATGCCGACACATTCACGAGTCTAAACCACTTGGCGACGACACCCATATTCACTTACTCGCACAAATGATCCCCTACACAAGAAGTTCAGTCAGTGCCATGCAACAAGATGATGGACACAAACACCAAACTCGACATTACCTCTATCGTGGGTTATAATCAAAATCATGAGGTAAGCCCTCTCATTCCTCGAAGAGCACCCCTACCATCTCCTAACACCCGTAAGCTCTCAAAGTTTAGACTCTAAACTCTCATATCCCTTGCAGGGGTTAGGATAGTCTCACTACTTACAAATTTTCTCTTAAATTAACATCCATGAACATAGCGATCATGCTAGGGAGGAAACGGTACCTCACGTCCATTACCAACAAATGGTTTCACCCATAACCACAAAGCTTTGAGACTTTTGCTCAAAACCAAGGTACACATCATGCTCAAACGACTGATCCAACCACAAGGTAACATCTACTAACTAGGGAGAGAGTAAACCTAACAAGCCCATAGGGACTGTTACTCTTAATCCTCACCCATCATCCACGGTAAAAACCTTAATCACAAGCTCTTACAAATCTAATCAAATAATAAACCTGGCATCCATATCTAGATCTTACTGCAACACTTATTCGACGAGAATCAATACCATTGTATGAACGATGAACTCCATCAATGCAATAACTCAAACTAAAACGAAACATAGGTACTTGACATATCATCAGTGGCAAATCTATCATCTCTGACCTAAACTGTATGTTGTCTAGCAACGGCTCAAGCGTAAACTCTGACGGTGGATCTTACAGTACCTCTACCCTGATATCCAAACTACGCCCTAGCACTAACTCTAGCAAAACTCTAACTAAGCTAAGAAGGAGTCAACCTCTAAAACTCAACTAAAGTAGCATCATCCGTGATCGGTAATTTCTTGCCATGTAACCTGGTGCTCAATACATGTAGTAAACCTTTCGTAGCAAAAAGCATGCTCACAAACTGGTGGAAGCGACGCTCTGACTGAACCATCAGTACTCCCCCTTAGAGTAGAAATCAAGGAACTCTTATGAACCTTCAGCCTAGAGCTCTGACTGACTCTCGGTAGCTAATCTGAAAAAACTCTCTTGTACCTCTATAAGCACAAAACCTCCAAGACGGAGCCTAAAAAGGACCTATGATGCCCTGAGTTCCCAAGTCTGATCCTTTAAATCTCTAATCTGACTTGGTGTTAAACTCTGAAGTTGTTCAACTGCCTCGCACCATTGGCTAATTCCAAGAATGTCCCAAGTGGACTCGTTGTCACATGCATATGAAGGTCAACCCTTAATCCATGCTTAAACTTTTGCACTTCAACTCCTTGGTGACAATCAACTAAGGGGCATATTTAATCAACTACAAAGAATCTTGCTTATATTCAAATACTGATAGGTCTCCCTTAATTGAGTGCATGAACTGATCTCTCACCTTATCTATGTGACTCACTGTAATCACTAATTTTGTCCGGGTTAATAACCCATTTTTTAATTTCTATTTTACCTTTGTTTATTTATTTATTTATTTATTATTATTATCTAAATTAAATCAAAACAAAAAAATTAAAAGCAATTTAAGATAAATAACAGCCCAAATTTATTTAATATATATTGTTTATTAAATACCTTAGTCCGTTTAACATTACAAACCTAAACATATATGTACACATATATATGGCTCGATAGACCCAAATATAATATAACATAAAGGCAATCACAGAACCCTAATCCTATATGTTTCCTTACACAGCTGATTAAGAGACGTAGGATAAAGGATGATCGGATGGTGCACATCAAAGAAAGAATGACCCCTGATCTCTCTCACTGGCACGTGTAAGTCACGCGTCACGACCCTTCAGCTCTTTCACACACCCATGTGGTCTTTCAACCACCACATCGATCCCTCTCTCTCTTTGGTCCCCTCCTCTTTGGCAACCACCACATCAAATGCAACAAAGAGCAGCAATATTAGAAATATCAGAGAGTGCACCAAAACAAATAAAATTAGAAGAATTTTAGGGATATTCCCAACATTTTCAGATATGCACATGAATACAAACGAAAATGAAAAGCAGCTAATGCCAAATTTCCATTTGTTTTTTATTTTCTTAAAATCTTGTAAAAATAAGGTTATATATTTCAAAACCCTACCCATTGTAATACATTCAGGAATTCTAACAATCAATACAAGCAAAAAGCAAGTTACAAAGGTAGTTTTTCTCGTAAAAATGCATAAGCATAATAAATAGGGTTTCGTTTTACCTTGGCCGCCATTCTGAATCCTTCATGTCTAAAGGGTTTCCCAATGAAGGACGTCTCCCTCTGATGATAATCCTCAGTTCTTTCAAGACCCCAAAGGGTGAATCAGGTTCAGATTTCAGCCCAAAATGTGTCTTACATACACTATTTTTAAAAAAATGGTCTAATAACCTTACAAACCCTTCCGCCCTAAGATAACTGCGCCCACAGTCCTTCCGCCTCCTTTAATCACCTCTGTGGTCCCTTTGATTTTTCTAAAGTTTTAAATTTTTCCCCTCTTCACAACTTAATTAGATTTCAAAAGGTTTAATTACCTTTTCGGTCACTCTAATTCTGGTTTTATTTTAATTTGATCTAAACCCATTGGTTTATCCCCTTTTAACCCCTGTATTTTGGTTCATTTATGTTTTTGCCCTTTTCTTCATGCATTTTACAATTTCCAGCACTGTCTTTATATTTTTTAAAATTTCATTCCTATTTTATTTGTATATATTTATGTTCGTATGCTAATTTATTTATGAATTTGTGTTTATGCTTATATATATATATATATATATATATATGTTTGTTCGATAGATTGCTCTTTTTCTTATGTACACATGCTTCTTTATGTCATGCATTGTCATTATTTTAATTACATGCATATTTATTTACCTGTCGTGATAATTTGTTCATGCATTTACTATTTTGTTCATGCATATTTCTTGTTGCATTAGTTTTAGGCCTCAAAATTTCGGTATCCTATTTGGAGTGTTGTCCCGCGTCTCCGAGCGTTATGTTTTTTGGGTACCGTAAATTGCGAGGTTGTTTTTACAGTCGAATTGTATGGCCATGCATTCATGCATTAGGGATTAGTTATTAAATTAGACCGAATTTTAATTTTTCTTTGTAAATACGATGCGAACCATTTAGGTACCGATTTCAAGGTGGGGTGGGGTGCGAATCCTTCCCTACTCATAACCGACTCCCACACCTAATTTTCTTTAGTTTACTTTTTGGTGTCCGGTCTACCTTATCCAAGTGACCGGTGGCGACTCCCATCATTTTATTTAAAATATGAACTTTTTTAAGAATCCCCCCAAAACCATTTTTTAAGAAAACAAAGGTAATCTTATTAGATTTTTTAGTCGCTACAGCATGGCAACTCTGCTGGGGATCATTTTTGTGTTTACAAAAAAAAGAGAGTCAAGCCTTAGTCGGGTTCATATCGTTATTTACCAAAAAATTGAAATTTGATTTAATTTAATTTTTAATCCCTAACCTTATTTGTTTACCGCTTTTATTTGCACGGTGTTTGCTATGATTTGTCATTCATGCATGAGCTACCTGAGCTTTGTCCCTGGTTAAGTGGTAGTGGTCACTTTCTTTCGTGGGGTATTCACCTTTGTATGGGATTGTGACTCGCTTCTTGGATACGATCTTTATATTTCGTGGGGTTTACGCCTTCGTAAGGTATAAGGACTCTCATCCCAGAAATCGATGACTTATTATTTTAGTAGGTAATAACGACAGTTCGGGTACCCTTAGAACTATAGAACCAAACTGCATATAGTGGCCCGTAAGAGACCACCTTTTAGAGCTACGCCAAAGCTCTGTCCGTTTAGCGGTAACCCTTTTAGGCCTTGTTTGATTTATATATGCCTTTGTTTGGTCTTTGTATGCATTGTATGTATTTTAAATTGCTTTAATTTATTGCATTATTGATTTTTTTCATTTAATTTATTTAATCCATTTATTATATTCACCGTACTAACCTCATTTCCTTTTCTTTTTGCATTTATTATTATTTGTGCATATCATGACATATCATAGGTGTTGATTAAAGAATAGTTCCATATTAGGAGGCCGTCATAATGGGAGAGATGTTATGTAATATAAAGAATGGTAATGTTACGGTTTGGGTTTGGCCCGAGGGGTACAGTTAATACGAGATCAACATAGGGCAATGACGGATGCATTGGATTAAGCGTAAGTGGCAAGATATGTGCAAGATTTGGCGAGAAAAGCAAGGGAGCACCTCGCACGATTCAATCTACAGACGGAGTTGAGGCACCGAGTGCACGCTTTGCTACACGAAGTCAAGATGGCTAGTTAATACCTGTAGGATCCTTTGTCAACCTTTTATAATCAGACATCTTCTCCTAATAAAAGTCTTTCTAAAAGACTATGTGAGAATCAACAACTTGTGTACATTCATTGCATTTTATATTTATTTATTGATTTTGATTATTCTTTACTTATTTTGTACATATGATACATTGCTTTCATTAACAAGGAAATTGGATTAATTGTGGGAAATGTCATGACAACAAGTTTAAGTTGCAATATTCTGCACTCCTACGGTACATGTTCTCAAAAAAGAATTATGGAAGACAGATTGGCTAATATTGAGAAATCGCAAAAGGATATCGAGGAACATTTGTGTAATATCGAGCAAAGGATTGAGCAATCTCAAGATGAGATTATAGCCCATATTACCGCACTGTTAGGGACGAGGGATACCAAAAAACCCAAGTTCTTGATGGAAGTTCCAATGTGGAGGACCTAGGTGGAAACTCATCTCACATAAAGGCTTAACCGGAAGGGTCAGTTTTGAAGAATGTCAAAATGGTCGAGGCATCTGCTAATAATCCAGTCGACGTGGGACGTAGTTTTGAAAACAACGTTGATGTGGAAGTCCCTGATTTGAATCTTATCAATGAAATAGAGACAAGATTGAGGAAAGAGTTCAAAAGAAGTTCGAGGAGCAACACCTCCAAATAGAATAAAGAGTCATCATGTAGCAAGCAACCAACGACTATGTAATTGATGTTATGGACTTGAGCCTGGTAGATGATTTTGTTATCCCACATAAGTTCAAAGTGTAGCCCCTTAACCCGGTCTAGCCAAAATCGAGCTAAAAGGGTTACACTAGGTTTGCCTAAGCAAACATGAGCTAATAACCTAAAGTGGGTCCGTTTTTTTCTTTTATCTTACTAAATGCATTGATTTAGATCCTAAGGTGAACATGCAACATCGGATATGACAACAAGCGTTTAGATTTTAAAACAGGGTTTAATTGCTCAAACATGCGCTTCGGGGACAAAAATGTAACTCCTGCAAATTACAAAAGACTTAACCAAGTTCTAAGTTACCAATCCTTCATTATTCAAATCTTATGCCCGCATGTCAATTTCCAGCTTAAAACAAGCACCCGAACTCATATAATTGCATACATAACATTCAAGGACTAAAACGCACAATTTCAAACTTTACCAGGCAATAAACTATAGAAAATACCACTGCATACCGATATGGACATGACTATATCGATACGGCCTAACTAGCAAAATAGCTATACGTACCGATATTTGTATTCCAATATCGATACAGCGTGTAGGGTAAACCCGTACCAATACAGTACTAACCTCGTACCGATCCCTTAAGAAATATTTTTGAAACCATATTCCAATGCCAAAAGAGCGTACCAATACATTGGCTAGGCGTACCGATACCCTTTGTATATTTTCGCAGCCCTGAACCTCACCAGACCCTGCGTACCGAAACCAAGGTACCGTACCGGTACGTGAAGGCCTGTAATGACCTCTAAGTCCAACATATGACACTTTGGCTCATTCTAAACATGACCAAACCTTCTTTAGACATCATACAACATCAATGGAATACTTATCACAATCATACGAGCAATTAAAGCAACTTCATCAAGCACGACTCAAATCTCCTCAACACCTATAGGCATGCTTCCTACTCAACATTCAAAACTTAAATTCAAAACAAAATCAAGCTTATTAAGCCTTATGCAAACCCCAAACAACAATTAAAACTTGTAAAAATAGGGAGTTTAGCAAAACAATCCTCCCAAACAATAATTAACCACATTGCCTTTATTACTACAAGTCTATTGCAAAACCATATTTGAAAATAAGTAAGTCCTTGGAATTCCCCTTTGCTTACCTGCTGCCTCCAACACTTAATTCTCTGCATTGATGGAAAAGAGAGCATAAGCACACAAGGCTTAGTGAGGAGTGCTCTAAAACAAACCACCATCAATGCATTTAAAACTAGTTATTCAAACCACATTGAAAACCTCATTTAAAACATCTTTCAAAACATCATCATGACTTACAAAATTATGCACTTAACATTTCCAAAACATGCATATTGAACTATATGCAACATGTATCATGGATTAACAGCAAAAATCTCTTTTTGCAACACCCAATTTAAGCTTTTCCGTGCATAACAACCCATATACAAGGCTTAAAGAGTAAAACATGTATAAACAACATTATACAATATAATCCATCAACATGATACATCATTAATTATATTGGCTTTCAAGTGATCATAAACCAAGTTCCACTTTACAAAATATTACATCGGATACATAGATTAAACAAGTATCCTCTCAACACTTCATGAAATCTCAACCGAAATTCAAGGTACAATCACAACCCAATCATCGGTTAGATGCATAATCCACTAATTGGAGTTTTCGGTACCATATAACCTTTCAGCTGTTAGGATACTTGGATGGAGTTTTCGGTACATATAAACCCCTTAACATCCAAGGCAACCTTTTATAGTGCACTATCAATCCTATGGCTGACCAAATATATCCGATAACATTTTAAACCACATAACTTGCTAACATAATCCATTTTAACCATGCACCTCACTATTTTTATATGCATCAACAAAACTATTTATAATGCATCAACCATGCATTAACAAGTATATCACAATATTTTATGAACCATTTTGCAAATGCATTCATCATCATTATATGACCAAAAATAGTATAAACATACTTTAAGCCATGTTGAAACGTAGGTACCATGTAATTCAAAAACAAGTGCATAAAACCAACTTCGCCAACTGAAAGCGAGAGAGAATTCCTTTCATACATACTTCTGAGTGTAAACCAACATTTCAAGCTTAATTTAAACTCTCATAACAACCTTTAAACCAATTCAAAGCTGAATTTCACGTTCTCACTCATCAACTACGCAAAACTTTGATTGTTGAGGTGGATCCAATGTAATGCCCTGGTTTTGGGCCTAGCAGTTTTGGGGTTTAATAGACGGTCCGGTGGACCGAGTTAGAGATTTGAGTCAGATTCGGAGCCGTATATCTTTTGGTAAGATAAAAATATGGAAAATGGTTAAAAATCATTTTAAAATATATGGTTAATATTGGAAAAGTCAATTTTGGAAAATGAGATTTGGAAGTATGACATTTTGGCTAATGACAAAAATGTAATTTTTGAAAACTATTTTTAAAGGTGACTAAAATGAAAAGGGTCAAATTCTTAGAATCCTTAAGGAGCTATTTTACCAAGTTGTTTCTGATGATTTCTCCCTTCAATTAAGTAATTTAAACATGTGTTTTAAAATTTAATTGAAAAGGATTTTGGATATTAAAGTTAGTTATTTATCTCAAACTAATTTCACGTAACTTTTCTCTCAACTTTTCTCTCTACTTCTTTTCTGCCAAACACAATTATTTTCATCAAAATCCAGAGGTGAAAGACTTATACTCTTAATTTCTTGATTTGTAATTGTTTCTTTATCATTGATTTACAAAATCTTATTGAAATCTTGTGTTTTCTAGCTTTAAACAAGCCAATTGAGGGAGAAATCACACAATAGGGGTAAGGTCCATGATCTCCTCTATTTAATGGTTCTTTTTTATATTCTCAAGTATTTGATCATTGATTTATGGTTTATAATCTGATTTTTGTGTTTTATATTGATTTAATGGATTTAATTAAGATTAATTGATGAAATAGTGAATGATCAAGATTGGATCTGTTTCCAGAGATGAAGATTGATTTTAAACATATAATGGATGTTTTATAATGTTGTTAAGTTGTTGTTAATAAAGGAATCCTGAAACTCTTGAATCTCTAATTGATTAGGTTGTTAGAATTGTGTTTTTGTGGAGTTGTGGTACTTGTGTAGTTGCTGGAAGTATTTGGATGAATTAATCATATTTTTAAGTGTTAATTGATGTTTATGGAAGTGTTAGATTGTTAGTTTGTGGCTGGGTTGTGTTTGGAAAGGATTAGATGATGTTTTCGGTTGATGTGATTGGGTAATTGTAAGAGGATTGTGGAAGACTAAGGGTTTGTTGTTGCTGTGTTTAGAATGCATTGAGATGCATTAATCCTCTGTTGCAATGTGATTAAAACTGGGGAGGTTGATCTGGAAGCGTTCAGGGAAGCTTTGGAGGTTTTAGACGCTTGATTTTGTATCGGCAAATCGAGCTTTCGCCTATCGGTGAGTGAGAATGTGGATTCCAATGTTGGAATGTTTTAAAGGTGGTTTATGGGAGTTTAAACTTAGCTTGAAACGTTGGTTTAAACTCAAAAGTAAGTAAAAGTGGATTTTCTCTATCGGTCGTGCTATAATGAAATGGTTTTATGCACTTGTTTTGGTTTACATTGTACCTACTATTTAAGCATGTTTTAAAGTATGTGAAATACTGTTTTTAAGCATGAGATGCTGAAGCATCCACATGGTAAGTGATCCTTGTAAGTATATGGTTTATACTTGTGGTTTAAAGCATGGTTGTTGCTTTGGAAAATGGTTTGGTTGAATGCTTGTTAAAAACAATGAGGTAAATGGTTAATTATATTGGCAAGTGATGTGGTTTTAAAATTGTTATCGGATATAGTTGGTCGGCCATAGGATTGATAGTGCACTATAATAAGTCGCCTTGGATGTTGAGGGGTTTTGATCCGTGTACCGTAAACTCCATCTAAGTACCCTAACGGTTGAGGGGTTATATGGTACCGTAAACTCCCATTAGTGGATTAAGCATCTAACTAACGGTTGGGGTTGGTGTCCTCGTGGGTTGAAAGTGTACCCAGTTGTAATGTACCTCGATTGTGATTGTATCGCTATTCCGGTTGAGATGGCTTGAAGTGTTGCGAGGACACTTGTTTGAATCAATGTATCCGATGAACTATTTTGGGAAATGGAACTTGGTTAATGATCACTTGTGAGCCAATATAATTGTTAATGTATCATTGAAATGTTTATGTTGTATAATGTGATTTATACATGTTTACTCTTTAAGATTTGCATATGGTAGTTATGCATGGGAAGGCTAAAATTGAGGTTTAGTGTAACCCCCTAGACTGGCCTATGCGTAAAGTCTCAATCTAGGAGATCACATTACTTACTAAAGACTTTCTCATGTAAATCCTTAAACGTTTAAAAG
The DNA here is from genome assembly GCA_019671005.1 of Hibiscus mutabilis. NCBI lineage: Eukaryota > Viridiplantae > Streptophyta > Magnoliopsida > Malvales > Malvaceae > Hibiscus > Hibiscus mutabilis. Next base: position 26,747,469 of record CM033736.1, on the reverse strand, counting down.
GGATTTAATGTATCAAAAATAACGGTTAATTTAAGTATAAGTTAAATTAGTTATCCAAAATAAACCATATTCAGTAATACTACATCATAATTCCCATGGGGTAACATAATAAGTCAAACAATATCAAAATATGGGATCGTGTCACCGTAAGAGAGGCAGTCTGGAAGATGGAAATATTACAACAAAAGTCAAGTACAAAATATGTCGATCCTCCAAGTGCCAAATTCGGAGAGCCTATCCAAAGTTATCTGAAAGGAAAAGTTTAAGGGGGTAAGCTAGGGAGCTTAGTGTGTCCCAATAAGTGTAGATAAACATATAATATATCACAAATAAGTGTAAAACATTTTAGTATATCATATAATATTTCATTCAAGTTTTTATTTCAGACCTAGCTACCCTCCAACCGAACACTGATGTGCAGCCCCCCATGAACTGCACCCAAAAGGTCTTACCCGAGGCCCGCAAACGTAAGAGCCTACCTAAGGTTATGCCTTAGGCCCAGAAAGACTTACCCTAAGCCCATTGGGTATAAGATCTTAACAGAAGGATTTACCAGCTGGATTAGGGCTGTACCTGCAGACACTTCAAATCATATCCCAACAGTGTACCCGAGCAAATCAATATACAGAATCATCAAAATATAACTGAATAAAATATGAATCAGATATTTAAAGTTCAGATCATGCATATAGTATATTTTCACAGTAAGATAATATGTTTTATAACAAAAAAATATTCATGTTCAGATCAGAAAGCCATCCAGTACTACATATGCATATATATATATATATATATATATATATATATATATATATTCAGAGAAATTATTTTTAACAGATAATTAAAACGGTAATATAGCACACACGGAACACACCTCAAAAAAACTGATCAGAAGGGTCTACTGGGCACCTGCCTCGGCACGATCTGCAGTAGTGCTAGATCCTAAAATATTACGGTACTAGGTTACAACAGAGAAATTTAAATTCTACATAATTTAATTTACTGAGTTCAAGTAATACAAGAAACTATGGGGGCACGCTGATGAGCAGATCAGGAGGAACTAGGCTGAGCTGACGAACGATCAAACGAGTCTCGGGTACCTTTATCAAAAATAAATCAAGTCAAAGTCCTTAATCCGAACTTTACTCATAATTTTAAATAATTTAAGAACTTATGCATGATCGTATTTAAGGTCGATTTTGGAGGCTTTTGGGTTAGAATTTTGCGAAACGGGCTTTAAAAATGGACTTAAGACGTCGAAAAATGTAAAATAGGGGTTTTCGGAAAATTTGACTTTTTGGGTCAAAGTCAACGCTGACGCCAGCAGTCAAAGTCAATGTTGACATCATCGGTCAATGGTCAATGCTGACATCAACAGTCAATATTGATTTCAGTGGTCAAAGGTTTGACTTGGGTGAGTTGACTCACTTGGTTGACACACTGAGTTGACTCGGTCGAGTAGACTCTCTGGGTCAACTCAATCAACGGGTCAGGTTGGATCGGGTCGAGTCAGGCTGAATCGAGACGGGTTGGTTCAGAACCAGTTCAAAGTAGGACCGGTTCAATACAGAATCGATTCAAGGCCAGTTTAGGCCCGGTTCACTCTGGCCACTGCCCAAGGCTGCCGATAATCGCCTGGGCGGCGCGTGTACACCACGCGGGCCAAAATGGCAGGAAAAAGGCCCAATTTGCATATTTTTGGCCAGAAATCCTCCCATAACACACATTCAGCCCATAAAATACTCATACAACACAAAAATTTCTCAAAACTTACCTAACTTACCTTGAACCTTTCGAACTTCGGCGAAGGTCCTCACGCTACCGGTTGGATGATCGGCGGCAAGGATTTGATGCGCCTCAACACTAGGAGGTTAACTACGGTGACCACTCTCTTGAAAGCTGACGAGGGTGGCCCGAAAACAAGAATTTTCGAACGATTTATCCCCTAGGTTTACGAAACCTTTAAACCCAAATTGCCAACGAACGCCGTGACGATTGTGAGAGTGGTTTGAGGGGTTTTGGTCAGACGGTTGAGGTGAAGCTATTGGTGCCGGTAGTGAGCTTCACGGCTTGATAGTTAGGGAAGGATTTTGGGAGAAATTAGGATAATTGGTTCGAACAAATAGGAAAAAAATGAAGAGTCAGATTTGGTTTTTAATCATTTCTAAAATGATGGGCTGAAAATGGTTTTAATTTAATTTAAGAAAACCATGTCAGATATGAGCTTTAGCTCAACTGGTTACCCCTCTTTCCAAATGCAGCCAATGTCACGGGTTCAAACCTTCTTGGCTGCAACTTTCACTATTTTTCTCTTTTTTTTTCAATCAACACATCATTCTCATTTTTTTCCAAACAAGGTGTTACATTTAGCAACGGGACTTGTTGTTGGTTTATGATACATGTTGCATGTGGTTTAGTATGCTGGTTTTGAAAGTGTTAAAGTGCATGGTTTTAAAGGCATGATGTTTTATACGTTGATAAACATGGTTGAAATGGGATTTTCAATGTGTTGATGGAAAATGGTTTTAAATGAATTAATGGTGCGTTGTTTTTGAGCACTCATCACTAAGCCTAGTGTGCTTATGCTCTCTTTGTCCATCAATGTAGATAACTAAAGGTTTAGGAGGCAACGGGAGGCAAGGGATCTCAACAAGACTTGGTAACCAAAGTATGTTTTTGGAACTAGACTATAAGTAATAAGGGCAATAGGGTTTCCCTTGTTATTTTGGGAGATACTTGTTAAACTCCCTATTGAGCAAGTTTGTTTTGCTGCTCTTGGATTGTAAATGGCCATTTTGGTTTGATTTTGGTGATGGTTTGAAGTTTCATACTTTGTTTGAATGGTTTCCTCGGAAGCATGCCACTAGTTTACCATTTGATGCAAGATGCCATTAATTGTTGCTGATCCTGGGTTGTGGCGTGGTTCGATCCTTGAATATGTTGGATGTATGTTAGGAGCATGCTACGGTGTTTTGCTATGTTCAAAAGCATGTTAAACCAGTGAAAATGGACATTATAGGTCCAGGCGTACCGGTACGAGTGTCCCTGTTTCGGTACGGGTAAGCCATTCTAGGCTTAGCGTATCGGTACACGAGCAACTATTTCGGTACGGGCCAAGGCAAAATTGGCCAGCATTTTGTTACGGTGGAGGCGTTTTGATACGGTCTAAGGGTTTTATGAGGGGCGTTTTGATACGTATGGGCATATTAGAACGGTAAACAGCTATTGAAATCCTAAGGCTTTAAAATATTGAGGGCGTATCGAAACACCACTGTCCATACCGGTACGATGGTAGCTATTTCTGTTATTATGGTGTAATCTGATGTTCTGTTTTCTTGCGTTTTGGTCCCTAAGTTTTGTGAATGCAATTGTGTGAGCTTGGATGATCGTTTTAACCTAAATTTTGACATGTTGGCATGGAATCTAACTAATTGAGGATGGGTAACTTAAATTTCAGAATTGGTCCCTAAAATTGTTGAGTTTTGCAATTTAGTCCCTAGTTTGTATGTTATGTATTTGAAGGCCTTTTCATGATCCGTTACCTCTTTTATTTTACCCTCTAGAAGCATGTACATATAGGGTAATAATTACGCATCTAGACAAGCTAAAAGGAAAAAAATGGACTGACTTTTCGTAACCTTCCTCTGGTTTGCTTTGACAAACCTAATATAGTTCTCTCGGTTCGGTCGGGCATCTAGGCCGGGTCGAAGGGGTTACATTTGGTGGTACCAGAGCTAGGTTACGAAAGGTTTTGATGTTATTGCTTGATTGTATAACATTGTTGATATGCACGGTTATTGAATATACATGTTGATATATATATATATATATATATATATATATGTGGGTATGACCGCTGTAAGGATGTAGTGAATTGTAGTTGTTGTTTGCTATGTACGATGTTTGCGATATGTACATTGATTTCTTTATGCCATGTTGGGGGGGAAATACGAGAAACCATTGCCTTATTATTATAGTTTGAATGTTTTGAATTGAGATGGAAGTCATGGATCCTTGCTTGAAGCTGGTTGTTTTGAAATGTTTATCATGTCTTAGATATATTTTTAGCACGATGGGACAGAGAAGAGAGTTGCGATCTGGTACGATTGTTGCTGTCGTTGGGCAGGGAAATGAGGAGGATGTTATACCTCCTAGAGGGTTGCCACCGCCCTTACCTAATCCACCTGAGGGAGTGGAGAAAGTGCCACCTAAGCCAGCTAGGCAAGTGTTGGGCAATAATTCATCGTTGACTCAGGCCATGACTGGTGCTTTTTAGGAAGCAGTTACGGGTGTTCAAGTGCTGGCACCAGTGGTTGGGCAAGGTTTGTCATTAAAACATCTTCGTAGCCTGGGCAGAGTTGAGTTTCGTGGTCTTGTGCCAGAGGCTTCTGAGGACTGGTTGGCTAGTTCAAAGATGATTCTGGAATAGATGGGTTGTTTGGATGCCCGTAAGTTGGGTTATGTCGTGTCCCTGTTATAGAGAGATGCTTATAGCTGGTGGACTACCCTGATTAATGGGATGGCAACCGAGGATGTGTCTTGGGAGTTCTTTTGTAGTGCATTTTGAAAGAAGTATCTGAGGGCCTGATATCAGGACGAAAAGAAAAGAGAATTTATGGCTCTGGTGTAGGGTAGTATGTCTGTTTCTAAGTACGAGGTATAGTTTGTGAGGTTAAGCCAGTATGCTCCCGAGTTAGTTCCTGACGAGCGTCAGCGATGTGACCGTTTCTGCTATAGACTGGTTTAGGATGTTAAGACATACATGCTTGCTGCTAATTATACGGATTTTGATGTGTTGGTCACGCGAGCCAAGGATGTTGAGTAGAATCTTGGTTTAGCTTCTGGATCTCAGGGTGTTAGCTCTGGTAAGAGAGCGGTTGATTCCAGTTTTGGCGGTGGTCAGGCCAAGAGACACCATGATAGGAGGTTTTGCCCAGATCAGAGGTGTGGTAGTGGAGTTACTGGGCATGGAGCGCAGGGGCAGGGTGCCTAGATTGGAGCTCCACACAACACATGTTGGGCTTGCGGATCACGTGATCATCTGAGGCGAGATTGTCCATGTTTGGCCAGGGAGGGTCAGGCACCTACGACTGTTGTGGCTAATGCTTGTTGTAGTTGTGGGTCTGGCGACCACCTGAGACGTGACTGTCCCTTGTTCGCAAGAGGTGGGCAGGGTGTTGAACCTGTTGGTGCTTCGTAGAGGGGTAGTGGTCAAGGCCATGGCTTGTTTCAGTGCAAAGATGGTGGGAAGAGGACTGTGGCTTATACTGTTACTATCCAGCCTGAGAGTGGTAGACCGGCTAGAGTGTATGCTCATCTGGAGGGGCGTAACGACACGGATGTGATCGCAGGTACCTTTACCTTATAATCTTTGTCGTTGTTTTCTTTGATTGATTTAGGATCCACTCATTCATATATCTTAAGTGAGCATACATCATTGTTGAGTGTTCCAGTTGAGTTTCTAGATGTTGGCATGTTGGTAACTTGTTCTTTTGGAGAAACAGTTACAACCAAGAGGTTATATCGGCGATGTCCTTTGGTGGTGCAAGGGCATGAATTCGCTGCGGATCTGATGGTATTGCCATTCCATGGTTTTGATGTTATTTTGGGTATGGATTGGTTGAGTGAGCACAAGGCAGTGGTGGATTGTGAATCCAAAAGGGTTTCTTTGAGGTTAGCTGGTGATTATGAAGTTGTGGTGGTTGGAGAGAATATGAAATTCTTGTCCAATGTTCTTTTGGTTACTCAAGCAGAGAAGATGAAGTTTGATGGTTGCCAAGCTTTTTTAGCTATTGTTATGAATCCTGAAGCCAAAGGAGTTCGGGTGCAAGATATTCGAGCTGTCTGCGATTATCCAAAAGTTTTTCTTGAGGAGTTGTTGGGTTTACCTCCGGATAGGGAGGTGGAATTTTGTATTGAGACATACGATGGTACAGCTCCACTGTCCATTACTCCTTATCGGATGGCACCAAAGGAGATGAAGGAGTTTAAGTCACAGCTCCAGGAATTGTTGGATCATGGGTTCATTCATCCGAGTGTGTCGCCTTGGGTACTCTGATTCTCTTTGTGAAAAAAATGATGGATCAATGAGTATGTGCATTGATTATCGACAGTTGAATAAGTTAACGGTGAAGAACAAGTATCCATTGTCGTGGATTGATGACTTGTTCGATCAGTTTTGTGGGGCAGCAATGTTTTCAAAGATTGATTTATGGTCAGGGTATTATCAGTTGAATACGTGGTTGTGTTTATCGATGATATACTCGTGTACTCTCATACCGAAGAAGATCACGAACAACATTTACGGATCGTGTTGCAAGTTTTTAAGGATAATCAGTTGTATGCCAAATTGAGAAAGTGTGAGTTTTGGCTCAAGGAGGTGATATTCCTTGGTCATGTGGTATTTGCGGAGGGTATTCGTGTTGATCCACAGAAAATTGAGGTCATTCTCAAATAGAAACAACCTAAGACAGTTTCGGAAGTGCGTAGTTTTCTTGGGTTGGCTGGTTATTATCGCCGTTTTGTGGAAAGGTTTTCTAGTATTGTAGCCCCGTTGACAAAGTTGTTGCAGAAGAATGTTTCTTATGTGTGGTCATAGAAGAAGCAGCAGAGTTTTGAAAAGCTAAAGGAAGTTTTGACACATGCTCGTGTGTTGATTCAACCCGAGTCGGGGAAGGAGTTTGTGGTTTATAGTGATGCATCATATGTTGTTTGGGTTGTGTGTTGATGCAGGATGGCAAAGTGGTGGCCTATACATCGAGGCACTTGAAAGTTCATGAGCAGAACTATCCGACTCATGACTTGGAACTTACGGTCGTGGTGTTTGCCTTAAAGATTTGGCGACATTACCTTTATGGTGAGAAGTGTGTGGTTTTCACGGACCACAAGAGTTTGAGATATTTGATGACCCCAAAGGATTTGAACCTTAGGCAGCATAGATGGTTGGAGTTGGTTAAGGATTATGACTTGACAATCGAATATCATCTGGGGAAAGCCAATGTTGTTGCGGATACGTTAAGTCGTAAGGTGGCGATTGAGCTTAGGGCGATATTTGCAAGGTTGAGTGTGACGCGAGAAGGTGGGTTGTTGGCTGAGTTGCAAGTTAAGCCTATGTTGTCACAAATGATCAAAGCTAAGCAACCGTTTGATGATCCTTTGGTTCCTCATATTAAGGACATATTAGAAGGTAAGCCATCAGAGTTTCATTTTGATGATGATGGTGTTCTGTGCTTTAAAGGTCGAATAGTAGTGTCGGAGGTTGCAGAGCTTAGGCATACTATTTTGGCGGAGGCACATTCTATTCCTTTTGCTATGCATCCTGGTAGTACCAAAATGTATCGTGATTTAAAGGAAAGGTTTTATTAGGTTGGTTTGAAAAAGGATGTGACGGAGTTTGTATCCAAGTGTATGGTTTGTCAGCATGTGAAGGCTGAACATCAATTTCCATCCGGGTTGTTGTAGCCGTTGAGAATTTTGAAGTGGAAATGAGAGAAAATCGCCACGGATTTCATGACAGGATTACCGTTGACACCGGCTAAAAAAGATTCCATCTGGGTGATTGTCGATCGGTTTACAAAGTGTGCACATTTTCTGCTGGTGCATATGACGTACAACTTGGATAAGTTGGCGAATTTGTATATCTCTAAGATTGTGCAGTTGCATGGGGTACCTAATTCCATTGTGTCTGATAGAGATCCGAGGTTTATGGCAAGGTTTTGGAGATGTTTGCATCAGGCTTTGGGTTCAAGGTTGAATTTCAGTACTGCATATCATCCTCAGACGGACGGACACTCTGACCGTGTTATCCAGGTCTTAGAGGATATGTTGAGGTGTTATATTATCGAGTTCCAAGGAACCTGGGAGAAGCAGTTACCTTTGGTTTAATTTGCTTACAATAAAAGTTATCAAGCGAGTATCCAGATGGCTCCGTATGAGGCATTGTATGGCCGAAGGTGTCGTACACCGTTGTGTTAGGCCGAGGTAGAGGAAAAGCATGTTTCTTTACCACACGTGTTGAAGGACACAGATGATAAGGTTAAGCTTGTTTGTGAGCGCTTGAAAGTGGTTTCAGATCACCAAAAATCCTATGCGGATTTAAAGCGTAGGGAAATTGATTATGCAAGTGGGGATCATGTGTTTTTGAAAGTGTCACCGCGGAAAAAGGTGATACGGTTCGGACGTATGGGTAAGCTTAGCCCAAGATTTATTGGACCATATGAGGTTGTGGAGCATGTAGGTCCAGTGGCTTATCGGTTGAGGTTGCCTCCCGGGCTTGAGAAAATTCATGATGTGTTTCATGTTTCGATGTTGCGGAGGTATCGATTAGATCCATCGCATGTTATGCCAGTGGAGGATGTTGAGTTGAGGTTGGATTTATCTTATGACGAGGAACCTGTAGAGATCCTTGATACCAACAGTAAGGTTCTACGTGGCAAGACGGTCGAGCTTGTTAAGGTGTTGTGGAGGCACCGCGGTGTTGAGGAAGCCACGTGGAAACACAAGTCGGAAATGTTGGAACAGTTTCTGCATAAGTTTCCTCCAGGTAAATTTTTATGATGAAATTTCTTAAGTGGGGGAGAGTTGTAATGCCCCAGTTTTGGGCCTAGCGGTTTTGGGGTTTAATAGATGGTCCGGTGGACTGGGTTAAAGATTCGAGTCAGATTCAGGGCTATATATTTTTTGGTAAGATAAAAATATGGGAAAATGGTTAAAAATCATTTTAAAATATATGATTAATATTGGTAAAATCAATTTTGAAAAATGAGATTTGGAAGTATGAAATTTTGGCTAGTGACCAAAATGTAATTTTTTAAAACTGTTTTTAAAGGTGACTAAAATAAAAAATGTCAAATTCTTAGAATCCTTAAGGAGCTATTTTACCAAGTTTTTTCTGATGATTTCTCCCTTCAATTAAGTAATTTAAACATGTGTTTTAAAAGTTAATTAAAAAGGATTTTGGATATTAAAGTTAGTTATATCTCTCAAACCAATTTCACGTAACTTTTCTCTCAACTTTTCTCTCCACTTCTTTTCTGCCAAACACTATTGTTTTCATAAAATTCCAGAGGTGAGAGACTTATACTCTTAATTTCTTGGTTTGAAATGTGTTTTCTTCCAAATCTTGTGATCTCCTCTATTGAATGGTTCTTTAGTGATATTCCCAAGTATTTGATCCTTGATTTATGGTTTATAATCTAATTTTATGTTTTTATATTGATTTAATGGATTTAATTGAGATTAATTGATGAAATAGTGAATGATCCGGATTGGATCTATTTTCCAGAGATGAGGATTGATTTTAAACATATAATGTATGTTTTATAATGTTGTTAAGTCGTTGTTAATAAAGGAATCTGGAAACTCTTGAATCTCTAATTGATTAGCTTGTTAGAATTGTGTTGTTGTAGAGTTGTGGTGGCTGTGTAGTTGCTGGAAGTATTTGGATGAATTAATCCTATTTTTAAGTGTTAATTGACGTTTATGGAAGTGTTAGATTGTTAGTTTTTGGCTGGGTTGTGTTTGGAAAGGATTAGATGATGTTTTCGGTTGATGTGATTGGGTAATTGTGAGAGGATTGTGGAAGTCTGTGAGGTTTTGTTGTTGCTGTGTTTAGAATGCATTGAGATGCATTAATCCTTTGTTGCAATGTGATTAAAATAGGGGAGGTTGATCCAGAAGCGATCGGGGAAGCTTTGAAGGTTTCAGATGCTTGATTTTCCGTCGGCGAATCGAGGTTTCATGTATCGGTGAGTGAGAATGTGGATTCCAGTGTTGGAATGTTTTAAAGGTGGTTTATGGGAGTTTAAACTTAGCTTGAAATGCTGGTTTAAACTCAGAAGTAAGTAAATGTGGATTTTCTCTCTCGGTCGTGCTATAATGAAATGGTTTTATGCACTTTTTTGGTTTACATTGTACCTACTGTTTAAGCATGTTTTAAAGTATGTGAAATATTGTTTTTGAGCATGAGATGCTGAAAGATGCACATGGTAAGTGATCCTTGTAAGTATATGGTTTATACTTGTGGTTTAAAGCATGGTTGTTGCTTTGGAAAATGGTTTGGTTGAATGCTTGTTAATAATAGTGAGGTAAATGGTTAATTATATTGGCAAGTGATGTGGTTTTAAAATTTTTATCGGATATAGTTGGCCGGCCATAGGATTGATAGTGCACTATAATAAGTCGCCTTGGATGTTGAGGGGTTTTGATCCGTGTACCGTAAACTCCATCCAAGTACCCTAACGGTAGAGGGGTTATATGGTACTGTAAACTCCTGTTAGTGGATTAAGCATCTAACTAAGGGTTGGGTTGGTTTCCCCGTGGGTTGAAAGTGTACACGGTTGTAATGTACCGCGATTGTGATTGTATCGCTATTCCAGTTGAGATGGCTTGAAGTGTTGCGAGGACACTTGTTTAAATCCGTGCATCCGATGAACTATTTTGGGAAATAGAACTTGGTTAATGATCCCTTGTGAGCCAATATAGTTGTTAATGTATCATTGAAAGGTTTATGTTGTATAATGTGATTTATACATGTTTACTCTTTAAGATTTGCATATGGTAGTTATGCATGGGAATGCTTAAATTGAGGTTTAGTAACGGGACTTGCTGTTGGTTATTGATACATGTTGCATATGGTTTAGTATGCTGGTTTTGAAAGTGTTAAAGTGCATGGTTTTAAAGGAATGATGTTTTATACGTTGATGAACATGGTTGAAATGGGATTTTTAATGTGTTGATGGAAAATGGTTTTAAATGCATTAATGGCGTGTTGTTTTTTAGCACTCCTCACTAAGCCTAGTGTGCTTACGCTCTCTTTGTCCATCAATGCAAAGAACTAAAAGTTTAGGCGGCAGCAGGAAGCAAGGGATCTCATCAAGACTTGGTAACCAAAGTAATTTTTTAGAACTAGACTATAAGTAATAAGGCCAATGGGGTTTCCGTTGTTATTTGGGGAGATACTTGTTAAACTCCCTGTTGAGCAAGTTTGTTTTGTTGCTCTTGGATTGTAAATGGCCATTTTGGTTTGATTTTGGTGATGGTTTGAAGTTTCATACTTTTCTTGAATTGTTTGATTCTCATATCTCATCAATTAACACCTAAAAACATAATCATACCATCCTTATACCTCCAGCAAACGTAAATCATGCATAATAACCCCTAAACTAACCAAATCTTAACCTAAAAATTAAGCAATTAAATAGTTTCGGGATTTATATCAAAAACCTTATTTCAAGTTATGATTATAAAACTAAAATATGAATTAACCCAATTGAAATCACCAGCACTCATCATCTTACTTAAAAATTTAGGCAAAATCTCTAATTAACGTCAATTTCTTAAATTAAATTGCAAAATCGTGCTATAAAACAATAAACAAGAGCCAATCACTAGGTAATATCAATAAAGAACCTTAGTTTTAAGAGAGAAGAAGAAATTCACCTTTGAAGAGATTCCCACCAAAATTGACGTAACTTTTTCTTTTGAAAAGAAATAAGAAAATAGATGAGATCTTTGGGAATCTTCTGTGAGGTTTTGTTAAGTAGTAAAAGATGAATCAAATGATATAATTGCCATGGAAAACAAACAAGAAATCTAGATTATGAAAAAGAAAAGTGGCAAGAAAATGTAAAGAGAAAATATTGAGAAATTTGGGAAATATGAGAAAATGATTTTAAGAAACCAATTAATCATCAAAACTTTTAGCCAATTAAGGTGGTAAACTTAAGTAAAACATTTGTAAAATATATCTCTCTAAGGATTTTTAGTATTGGCCCTTTTACAATTTAGTCACTTAAAAATAGTTTTGCAAATCGTACATTTTAGTCACTGAAATCAAAATGTCTCTTAAATAGGTTTAATTAGCACCCAATTTACTTATCAAAACACTTAATAGTATTTTTTAAACATTTTTAGAAGCCTAAACCAACATAAATATAAAAAAATATATTTATAAAATATTTATTTTAGCCCAAAACTCTTTTAATTGATTAATCCAGTTCGACCGAATCAAACCGATACGATCAAAACCCTAATCCTTCTAACCTTTTTTTGGGTGTTACACCAATACCATGGTAGAATTGAATCAGTTATATAATCATAAACAAATAAATCGAACTGATAAGAGTTATTAATCTCGAGGAACATCAAACAACTTGTAGAATTTTTATTTTATTTAACATAAGTAACAATCATGTTGTCGAGGCAACTTATTTTAGTAGCATCATAGCCATTTCAAGGGCTTTATCTCATCACAACTAGTTTTCTATGCTTGAAGATAATATGGAGCAAACAACGAACCCCCTTAGCCTATTGAGCAGAGTCATCCTATGAAGACTTTCATTCACTCATTATTAATTAACTATCTTTTTTACTTGGTGGTTGCCGAGCGTACCGGACTTAGTATAGCAACGAAGTGTCCTAGGGCTTATGGCAATTTTATTGAACTAGAGCTAGATGTACACTTCTAGCAAATTTTTTTGAGCTAGAGCCAGATGGGCACCTCTAGAATTTTTTTAAGCATGCTACAAATTCTTTGAAACTAAGAGCATTTCATCAATTTAGTTTAACACCTTATACAAATTCATACAATATCTAACTAATCCAATGCAATCATGTGAACCAGGGATTGTGACAATTTTTTAGTCTACTAAGAATGATGACGATTATGAGTATTGAAAGGGACATACGAACAATCATGAAAAAGTAGAGTAGAATCCCCCTACTTAAATTGTATTATCCTCAATACTTGTAAAGAAAATTAATTGGAAGGGCGAAAAGGGGGAAGACACTTCCCATGTTTTATCTCCGCATTCGCATACGCTGGTGGTTGTTTGCATTAATGTTCATGCTAAGGTTCTGTTGTGCAACCCGCGAATAGAATTCGTAACTTTGTTCGCTTAATCTCTCGCAAATATCATTCTCAACAAGGCTTCTTAAAAAATTGTAGAATTTATGTCAATCCTAAGTCTAAATATAAAGAGAAATAAAAATGAAAATATTGAAAATGTTTGCATTCCATTCAGTGCTTTTATTTAACGTCCTTAGCTCGATGACCTAATTCAGAGAATAAGTTTTCCAAGACATATTTCTTTCACCTCGCACACTTTATGGTTCTCATAAAAAGGTTTCAATTGATGATCGTTCACTTTGAAGCATTTTCTAGAGTTTCCATCTTTTATTTCGACCGTGCCATGTGGAAAGACTTAAGTAACAGTTAAGGGTCCCAACCACTTTTTTCACAACTTTCCTGCAAATTTTTTTTACTTTGAATTATAAATTAGAACCTTCTATACTTCTATGAACCCTTTGTATGAAATTCTACGATCAAGGAATTCCTTTGTTTTTCCTTGTAGATTCACGCACTTTCATAAGTATTCCTCTGAATTTCTTCCAACTCTTGTATGTGTAGCTTCCAGGCTTCGCCAGCTGCATCCATCTACATATTACATTTTTTTATTGCCCAATAAGCTATGTGTTCTAACTCGACTGGTAGGTGGCATGGTTTACCGAAAAGCAATCGGTATGGAGACATTTCGTCGGGTCCTTTGCAAGATGTTTGATACGCCCATAAGGCATCATTAAGTTTCAGGCTCCAATCTTTACTATTGGGCTTCATAGTTTTGCCAGAATCAATTTAATTTCTCGATTCAAAACATCTGCGTGTCTGTTCATTTGGGGATGGTAGGCCGTGGTGATTCGCTGTGTCACTCCGTACTTTCGCATCAGCGCCTCAATTATTCTTTTGCAGCCGCTGATTATTGCCCTTGGTGTCCAAACCTAGAAAAGACATAATTCTTTAGAAATTCCACGGTGGTTTTAGCATCGTTATTGCAATTAGCTTTATCCTCTACCCATTTGGACACATGATCCACTGCTAAGATAATGTAATAATTACCAAATGATGTAATAAATGTTCCCATGTAATCCATTCCCCATACATCAAAAATTTCGTACATATGCACAGGATTTAGGGGCATTTCACTTCTTTGGCTGAGATTACCTAATCGTTGAAACTTTTCTCATGATTTACAATATATATATGTCACATAAAATATTTGGCCAAAAGAATTCACATTCTAAAATCTTATGGGCAGTTCGCTTAGGTCTAAAGTGTCCACCATAAGAGTATGAGTAGCAAAAATTGAGTATAGAGTTTTCCTCTCTTTCTGCTACACAACGACGAATTACCTAGTTGGAGCAATGCTTTCACAAGTATGGATCATCCCATATATAGTATTGGGAATCTCATCTGATTCAGCGAGTCACGGATTGTGACAGATTAGGGGGTAACATACTTGTGGCTAGGAAATTTACCATATCTGCAAACCAAGGGTGAACTGTCTGAGCTGCATAAATACCTTCATCAAGAAAATCGTCCTTCAGAGGTGTTTCATCATTCATAAGAGGTAGGCGACTCTGGTGATCAGCCACCAGATTCTTGTATCCTCTTTTTTCTTTAATTTCTAGATTAAACTCTTGTAAGAGTAAAATCCACTGTATCAGTCATGGCTTCGCTTCTTTTTTTCTAATCAGATACTTCAGTGTTGCGTGATCAGAGAAAACAATTATTTTAGTTCCCAAAAGATATGACCTAAATTTCTCAAAAGCATAAACTATGGCAGATAATTCTTTCTTCATGGTTGAGTAGTTGCATTGGGCAGCACCGAGAGTTCGCGAGGCATAGGATATAACATGAGGTTCTTTTGCAATACGTTGTCCAAGGACTGCTCCTACACAATTCTTTCTTCTATCGTACATGATTTCAAAAAAGTAATCCCAATTGGGTGGTTGCACAATGGGTCTGAGGCCAATTTGCTCTTAAGGATGTCAAAAGCATCTCTACAGGCTTGATCAAATTTGAAGGCTTTGTCCTTTTGTAATAGATCGCAAAGTTGTTGTGTAGTCTTGGAAAAGTCTTTGAGAAATATCTTGTAGAAACCTGCATGTCCAAGAAATGAACGCACTTCCCTCACAGTTGTGGGGTACAATAGTGAGTGAATAATATCAATTTTATCCTTGTCAACTGCAATTCCATCAAAAGAAACAACATGTCCTATAATTAATCCTTTGTCTACCATAAAACGACACTTCTCGTAATTTAAAACAAGATTAAACTCTAGGCATCGTTTTAAAATCTTTGTTAGATTAGAAAAACACTCACTGAGGGAGTTATCATTTACCATGAAGTCGTCCATGAATACCTCAATTATTTTCTCAACATAGTTGGAAAATATGTTCATCGGGGTGGTCACGTTACAAAGTCCAAAAGGCATTCGCCGGTATGCCAACATTCCGAATGGGCATGTAAAGGTTGTCTTTTTTTGGTCTTCTGTTGTAAATAGAATCTAGAAAAATCTTGAAAAACATCAAGACAACAAAGTGAGATTTACTAGCTAACTGTTCTATCATCTGATCGATAAAAAGAAGCGAAAAGTGATATTTTCTAGTTAAAACGTTCAACTACTTGTAGTCGATACAAACCCTCCACCCGTTTTGAACACGAGTGGGAACTAGTTTGCCTTTTGAGTTCGCAATTACTGTTATGCCCGTCTTTTTGGGTACCACGTAGATGGGGCTCACCCAATTGTTGTTCGCTATTGGGTAGATTACATCATTATCAAGTAGCTTTTAATTTTTTTTCTTACAACTTCCATCATTGGAGGATTGAGTATCCTTTGGCCTTCTCTTCTTGGTTTCGCATTTTCTTCTGTTTTTATTTTGTGCATACAAGTTCATGGACTGAGTCCTTTTATGTCGACAATCGTCCATTTTATAGTTTTTTTGTGATATTTCAATACTTGTACAAAATTTTCCTCCTATGATTCAAAAAGTTTGTTTGAGATAATGACTGGCAAGGTATCAATTTCGCCCAAGAATGTGTACTTCAGATGTTCTGGTAGTGGTTTCAGCTCCAACTTTGGTGCCTATAATATAGAGGATAAAGGTTTAATTTGAGGAGGTATTAAATTTTATTCCTTACTTATCCCTTCGCTAAGCGTCCGCAAATCCTTATTAGGAAAGATTTTAAGTGATTCTGTCTCCTTGGTTATTTCATCATTTGGATCCCTGCGCATCACAAGTTGTAATTCTTCGAAAAAATTATGTTCAACATACTCTTCCACGAAGGGTTCAATTACATCTTCATGACTAACATAAGACAATGAGTTTAGGTCTTTTATGGCTTTGTAAACATCAAATTTTACTACTTCTCCATCGAAATCCATGGTTAGTATACCACTTCGCACGTCAATTTTGGTTTGTACAGCTCTTAGAAATGGTATCCCAAGCAGTATGTAAGAGGAATTATTTGAGCGATCATCCTCTATGTCGATGATGCAAAAATCTATAGGGAATATTAGTTCATATACCTTGACGAGAACATCCTTTAAAACTCCCTCAGGATCCACCGACCTATCAGCCAACTGAATAACCACCCTTGTTTCTTTCAAGGGGCTAAGAAGATTATATACAGATAAAGGCATAACATTAATTGATTCTCCTAGATCACACATAGCCTTTTTAATGCCTATATTACCTATTTTACATGAGATGGCGAACATACCTTGATCCTTACATTTTGCTGGCATTTTTCTTTGAATGATTGTGGAAATCGTTTTCACCTAGATTTACCTTTTCATTTCCGGAGAGTTTTTCTTGTTTGTGCACAATTCCTTCTGAAACTTGGCATACCTTGGAACTAGTTTGATTGTGTCTAGAAATGGTATGTTGATTTCAACCTTTTAGAAGGTGTATAGAATCTCTTTCTCTTTGTTCTCTTTCTTGTGCTTTGCAAGCCTTCTTGTAAATAAAGGTGGCACTGTGTACAGTGAAGGTACTAATGTCTCTGTTTGGGGTTCATGTTCGCAATCATCTTTCTTTGTTTGGCTAGGTTTGCGACTTCTATTGGACTCTACAATAGTTTCGCTCCTTAAAGTTACATCAATTGCTTTTTGTCACGGGTTTGGTTCTATCTTAGACAGTAGTTTGCCTTGGGATTCCAAACATCCCACAGCTAACGCGAGCTTGCTCATCTACTTGTCAATTTCTTGCAGATGCGTCTCAATCCTTTGTTGGAATTTCTCTATATTTACTGCAAGCCTTTCCACTATAGATTCAGTGATGACTTTAGAGGCTGGTATTGCTAGTGGGGTTGCTACTACTGCTGCATGGGTGACATCGGTTGATACGGTTGATTGAATTGGGCAGTTGATCCATAACTTAGGTTTGGATGGTCCCTCCAACTTGCATTATATGTATTGGAATTGGGATCGTAACACTTATGCGAAGGGCCTGTAAAATTTTTGATGGCATCTACATGTGTTAGTTTATCTTCTTATAACAATGGGAACGCATCGGTTGGATGGTCGACCATAATACAGATTCCGCACAAGCGAGTCAGACTTGTTTTTCCTACGATCATATTTTGGACAACATTAGTAAGTTTGTCTATTTTATCTTCCAAGGAAGGAATACTTATCTCTTGAACTCGTCTTGTGGGTCAGTAGATTGGGAAAAATTGCTAAGCGTTCACGGCCATTGTTGAAATCAGGTCTCTTGCTCTTTGAGGAGTCATGTTAACTAGTGCTCCCCCACTGGCTGCATCTATTACATTCATCTTCATCGGGAGTAATCCCTCATAAAAATATTGCAAGATGGTTTGTTCTGCTAGGCCATGTTGTGGACATCTTGCTCATAGTTTCTTGAAGCGCTCCCCATAATCATATATCGATTCATTCTCCTTTTTTCGAATGCTCACAATACTTCTTCTTAATTTGGATGCACTGGTTGCTGGAAAGAACTTGTCAAGAAATAAACGTGACATGTCAGCTCATGTATCAACTGAACCTAGCGGTAAATAAAACAACCATTCTCTGGCCAAATCAGCTAGGGAGAAAGGGAATTCTCGTAGTTTAATTTGATCCTCGAAAACTCCCTAGGGTTTCATGCTCAGGTAGACCAAATGGAATTTCTTAAGATGTTTATGTGGATTCTCGTTTTGCAAACCATGGAATATGGGGAAAAAGTGTATCAACCCTGTTTTAAGTTCAAACGGTGTTTCTCCGTTCAAAAATGTTATGCACAAAGGTTGCTGCTCTTCAAGTGTTGCAGTAAGTTCTCATATGGTTTGCTCAGCCATGTCCTCTTGTTCTTCGACTTCAGGTTGGGGTTGTTGCTTACGTCGAATATTTTCTCTACGCAGCCTTCGGGCCAACCTTTCTATCTCTGGTTCATATTCTAATTTTCCCAAACACGACCTGGTCATAAATCAAATAGAAAACGTAATTAGTGATTTTTGTCGAAGTCCCCAGCAACGATGCAAATTTGAAACATAGGTGTCGAATCCTTTCAAATAAAAGTTCATAATCTCTATCGTAGTATAGAGAAGTATGGTCGATCCACAGGGACTTGGTAAATTCAGTAAAGCCGCTTCCTTGTTTAAATCTTACGACATGGTTGTAAAATAAATAAAATAAAAAAAGGGGTTTTGGAAACAATTAAAATAACAAAAATAAGTAATAGGAGAAATCTAATAAAGAAATTCGTAGCCTTAGACTTTGCTTTAGCCCTGTTCCCGATCGATCATTGAATGAGATTTTCCTTTACCGCAAGTATGTTGGTTACAACCTACAAGAACCCTTGTAGCTTAACTCCTCCTCAGTGAACCAACACCGGACCAACCCAAGAATTCGTTCTATAGAAGCCCAACTCGATTTGTCAATATCTCACCAGTGAGAATTTGTCCAACTCGATCTTGCTTCCCCTTTGTGGATTGGCTCTAAGTTTGTTCACAAGAAACCGGATTACGACCAACCATCCCAACTCTCCAACTGTAAAATAAGATGATCTTCAAGCCAATGATGTCTTTTTGAGTTGAAGGCAACTTAGCTTTTAATTACGACCAACCGTCCCGATATTCCAATTGTAAACTAAGTTGATGTTCAAGCTAGTGAAATATTTTAGAGTTTGTAACGCCCCAATTTTAGGTCTAGATGTTTTGGGGTTCGGTTTGAGGGTCCGGTGGACCGGTATTAGAGGTTCAAGTCAATTTCGAGATTAAATCAGATTAAGTATTTTTAAAGGTGATAAAAATATAGAAAATTTTCTAAAATCATTATTTAATGTATCAATGATTGTGGTGAAATCAATTTTGGAAAACGAATTTTGGAAATCGGACATTTTGGACTAGTGACCAAAATGCAAACTTTGAAAACTGTTTTTAATGACTGTTTTGCAAAGGGTCAAAACTTTGAAACTTTAAGGAGCTAATTGCCCAAAATTCTAATTTTAGACTTTATCCCTTAAATGGCTATTTTTAAAAGTGTTTTGGAAAATAAAATAGGTTGGGGAGAATTAATTGATAATTAATTCTTTAAATCAAAAGTCACATAACTAACTTTCTCTCAAAACCATTTCTCTCAAAATCTCTCCAGCCAAACACTATTCTCTTCTTCTAAAATCTTCAGCTAATTAAGGGAGAAAGCATCCATTAGAGGGGATAAGTAAGGCGAAGTAGCTGGAAGTGGATTGTGGCTTGCCGGGAGCTTATTTTGCATTGGCGAGCGAGGCGAAGTGAAATCGGTGAGTGGAAACTGGTTTTAAATGAGCCTTAAAGGTTTTCAAATGATGTTGGGACTTTAGGTTAAGCATGAAACGCTTAACTAAGCTCGAAAGTAAGTTTCCTCTTTTGCTCTTTAATATCATATTGGATAAGAGCATGGTTTGTAACACCCCAATTTTGGGCCTAGCAGTTTTAGGGTTTGGTTCGAGGGTCTGGTGGACTAGTATTAGAGGTTCGAGTTAGTTTCAGGATTAAATTGAATTAAATATTTTTGGAAGTGATAAAAATATGGAAAAATGCTTTAAAATCATTATTTAATATATTAATGATTATGGTAAAATTAATTTTGGAGATGGGAGAGAATCACCATGGATTTTGTGTCAGGGTTGCCATTGACACCAGCTAAAAAGTATTCCATTTGGGAGATTGTTGATCGGTTTACAAAGTGTGCACATTTTCTGTCAGTGCATACGGCGTATACCTTGGATAAGTTGGTAGATTTGTACATCGCTGAGATTGTGCGTTTGCTTGGGGTACCTAAGTTTATTGTTTCTGATAGAGACCCGTAGTTTACAATGAGGTTTTGGAGATGTTTGCACCAGGCTTTGGGTTTGAGGTTGAGTTTTAGTAACGCATATCACCCTCAGACGGATGGACAGTCTGAGCATGTCATTCAGGTTTTGGAGGATATGTTGAGGTGTTGTATTATTGAGTTTCAAGGTACCTGGGAGAAGCATTTACCTTTGGTTGAATTTGCTTATAATAATAGCTACCAAGCGAGCATCCAGATGGCACCGTATGAGGCATTATATGGCCGGAGGTGTAGTATGCCCTTGTGTTGGGCTGAGGTAGGGGAAAAGCATGCTTCCTTGATGCATGTGTTGAAAGACACAGATGAAAAGGTAAAGCTTGTGTGTCATCGCTTGAAAACGGCTACAGATCGACATAAATCTTATGCAGATTTGAAGCGTAGAGAGATCAAATATGCGGTTGATGATCGAGTGTTCTTGAAAGTGTTACCGTAGAATAAGGTGATGCGGTTCGGACGTAAGGGTAAGCTTAGTCAGAGGTTTATTGGACCATATGAAGTTGTGGAACGTGTTAGTCCTGTGGCTTATCGATTGAAGTTGCCTCCAAAGCTAGAGAAAATACATGATGTGTTCCATGTATCTATGTTACGGAGGTATCGGTCGGATCCTTCGCATGTTATACCGGTGGAGCATATTGAGTTGAGGCCGGATTTGTCCTTTAAGGAAGAGCCAGTGGAAATCCTTGATTCCAGTAGCAAGGTTCTTCGTGGCAAGACGATAGAACTTGTTAAAGTCTTGTGGCGACATCGGGGTGTCGAGGAAGCCACTTGGGAGAGCAATGTGAATATGTTGGAGCAATTTCCGCATTTATTTCCTCAAGGCAAATTTCGAGGACGAAATTTCTTAAGAGGGGAGAGTTGTAACATCCTAGTTTTGGGTCTAGCAGTTTTGGGGTTCGGCTTGAGGGTTTGGTGGACTGGTATTAGAGGTTCGAGTTAGTTTCAAGATTAAATCGGATTAAATATTTTTAGAAGTGATAAAAATATGCAAAAATGCTCTAAAATCATTATTTAATATATTAACGATTGTGGTAAAATCAATTTTAGAAAATGTGTTTTGGAAATCAAACATTTTAAAACCTCGTTATTAGGCAATGTGTTCGCAATTCATACCACAGCATAATGTAAAACAATCATCGTACATATCAAACAATGACATACAATCAAATGACAACATCCCAACCTATCGTAACCTAGCTCTGATACCAACAAATGTAACCCCTTCGACCCAGCTTAGATGCCTGACCGAACCCAGTGAGCTATATTAGGCTTGTTGAAGCAAACCGGAGAAAGATTACGAAAACTGGTCTATTTTTTTCAAACCAACCCAATAGTACACTTCCCTTAAATCACGATACATCTTGGTGATATCGGGATGAATAGCAAAAGGACTATAGTGTGCCTCCGCCAAAATAGTATGCTTAAGCTTCGAATCTTCCAGCACCACTATTCGGCCCTTAAAACACAAAACACCCTCATCTTCAAAATGAAACTCCGATGAATTACCATCCTATATATCCTTAACATGAGGAACCAAATAATCTGGATGCATTTGGATCCTAACAAGACTCATACATGCATACAAGCTTTCATTAAATCATATTTCATCACTTGTACCAAGATTTAGCAACCACAACATTACCTATACTTCCAAAAGAATCAACCTATAGGCATGCTCCCTAAAACACTCACCAAACATACCAAAACATTCAATTGAACATTTTCCAACATATGCAACATTCCAACATAACTCTATCACCATAATCAACATGATAGATTCATCAAAGCAAAGCATTCAACCAAAGCTATCTAGATGCATACCTAGGTAATCACCTAGCATCAATCATAAGCAAAACCATCAACAAATGTAACCCCCTTGACCCGGCCTAGATGCCCGACCGAACCGAGTGAGCTATATTAGGTTTGCCGAAGCAAATCGAAGAAAGATTATGAAAATCGGTTTATTTTTCTTTTTATCTTGTCTAGATGCGTATGATCTTGAGCAGTCATTGGGTGTGATCTTGTCAGTTGCAAGTAAGGGCTTGGGTAAGAGAGCAGCTGATTCTGGTTATTCTGGGAAGCAGAATAGGAGGTTTCACAATAAGAGGTACAAGCCAGATCTTAAGCATGGCGGTGGTGGCAATGGTAATTAGGGAGTGTGAGCGTTGTGGTCGAAATCATACGGGAACATGCTGGGGGAACACAGGGGGTTGCTGAGTGTGTGGATCTCAAGATCATGTGAAGTGTGATTGTCCTCGTGTGGTGAGAGATACACCGGTTCAAGCTGCTATACATGCTAGGGGACGAGGTTGTGGCAGAGGTAATTTTTAGAGGCGTGAGGATGGTCAGAGGGCTGTAGCTCATGCAGTTGCTGTGCGACTGGAGAATGGTGCACCAGCTCGGGTTTATGCTTATCGTGAGTGGTGCAATGACACTAATGTGATCGCATGTTGTTGCGCGTAATAAGTGCTACGCAATTGTGCAAGTATACACGTTGCAAGTTATAGTATAAAAGATATCGTCTCCACAGGGATTGGTGCCACTTCAAGAATCTAGTCTCTTGCACTGTAAAAAGTAAAAACACAAATAAAGGATTATAGGAGTTTAACTAATAACTAAACTAGAAAGCAATAAAGTAAAAGAAAAGATGAGATCAAATGAGAGAGATAGGCCAGATTATCGTGAGTTGAGGTGTGATAGCCGATTGGATCGTCTTGGTAAAAGAGTGCACGGGCAACTGAGTTGCCCGTGGCAACTTGCACAACGGGGTTGCCTTGGCAACTAATCGATGGTTGCCTGGGCAACTAGTTGGGCACCTACTTGGGCGTCTGGGCAGCAACCTTCAAGGTTCGGCAGAGCGTTCTTTAATGGTTTCTTCTTATCCCTAAGTCAAAACTCTAGCTACTTGTGCATGCCTTAATAATACATCCCTGCGTGAATCAAGGGTGAACAACAACCAATCTTGCGTTCCTCTTAGCCATTGAAATCCTTAACTTATTCCTAAGCCGGATTAATCTTCACCATCAATAGATTGAATAAAGATCATATTCATTCATTTCTTGAATCTAACTCTCCCGATATTAGATAAATAGATGAAATCACGAGATCCTCTCCCAATTCACTCGCAAACAAGAATAAAATCAAGAATGAATAAACCTTGAATAGAAAAGTGCAAACTCTTATTACCTAAACAAAAACCAATAGTTTCTCACAACCACAAAACACAATAACCATAGCCAAATAGATTTAGTTCATGGCTAGGTTCCAAAGAAACACAAGATAAATAATCCCTAGCATGAACCCAATCGAACAAGAAAGAAAAGGATGAAGAAGGAGGCTTGTCGAAATCCTCCTTGCCCTAGATGCTTGTCGAAAATTCTCTCCTCTTGCCCTCCTTGGACTTGTCGAAATTCCCCTCTCTTGCTCTCTATGGATTGTCGAAATCTCCTTCTTATTTATAGGGCTAGGTCAAAGTCCTTCTTTGAGGAGGAAGTTAAGTTGGAATTGAATTATCTTTAAAGAATATAATTCTTTATTATAATTATATTGCTACTAGAACTTCTCCTATCTTCTTGGAATTTAATTCCTCTTTAATCTCTTCATGGAAATCAAATTCCTTTGGGATTGGGCTTTGCTCCACGTCATCTTGGGCTTGTCTAGTCATCAATTTCGACTACCATATCACCTTTGCTCTTGTAGACAATTGCCCTGGCAACTGGCTCGGCGTCTCCTTCATGCATGGCCCTGGCAACTAGTTCGGCATATCCTTCATGTATAGCCCTGGCAACTAGCTCGGCATATCCTTCATGTATTGCCCTGGCAACTAGCTTTAACCTTGCTTTGGCAAGTGATCCTGCATATACACACAAAACACACCAAAGCAGCATCTTTTCCCACAAAAACTACCAAGTTATGTAATCAAGCTCAACGATGGAAGGAAACATGGATTAATGCATGAATGGCTAATTATGTAACTAATATGATCCTAAGTCTAACAATAATATGAGTAAAAAGGGTGAGAAAAATAGTACTTTTGAACACTTATCACATGTATCTTTACCCTGCAATCTTTGTCATTGTTTTCTTTGATTGATTCGGGTTCTACTCATTCTTATATCTTAAGTGAGCATGCATCTTTCCTGAATGTCCCTGTTGAGATCATAGATGTTGTCATGTTAGTAACTAGTTCCTTTGGGGAGACGGTTACTACTAAAAGCTTGTTTAGGCATTATCCTTTGGAAATGCAAGGTCACGAGTTTGCCGTGGATCTGATGGAATTGCCATTCTATGGCTTTGACGTTATTCTCGGTATAGATTAGTTGAGTGAACACAAGGCGGTGATGGATTGTAAATCCAAAAGGATTTCCTTGAGGTTAGCCGACGATTATGAAATTATGGTGGTTGGCGAGAATATGAAATTTTTGTCCAGTTTTGTTTTGGCTACTCAAGCGAGAAGATGATGTTTGATGGTTGCCAAGCTTACTTGGCTATTGTTATGAATCTGAAAGCCAAGGGTGTTTGAGTGCAGGACATTCGAATTATATGTGATTTTTCAGAGGTGTTTCCTGAAGAGCTGTCGGGTTTACCGCCTAATAGGGAGGTGGAATTCAGTATTGAGACGTACGAGGGTACGACTCCTGTGTCTATTGCTCCTTACCAGATGGCATCGAAGGAAGTGAAAGAGTTGAAGACGCAACTCTAGGAGTTGTTGGATTCGACGGAGTGTTTTGCCTTAGGGTGCTCCAGTTCTTTTTGTGAAGAAGAAAGATGGTTCGATGCGCATGTGCATCGATTATCGTCAGTTGAATAAGTTGACAGTGAAAAACAAGTACCCGTTATCGCGGATTGATGACTTGTTCGATCAGTTTCGCGGGGCAACGGTGTTTTTGAAGATTGATTTAAGATCAGGGTATTATCAGTTGAAGGTTAAAGATTTGGATGTGCATAAGACGGTGTTTCGTACGAGGTACGGGCATTACGCGTTTTTGGTAATTACTTTTCCGTACAAATTAACATAAAGCTACTCTTATTTGGATAAATTATAGCGTTTATAAGTTAACTTTGAACGATAAAGCTACTCTTATTTGGTTAAAGATGTGAATGTGCATAAGATATTTTTATGCAAATATTTAGTTGAATTTTGAACGATAAAGAATGAAACATAAAGCTACTCTAAAACATTTCCCGCAGTAAATCCATCGTGCTCAAGCTCTTCCAGCATTGCAGTAGGAGGGTCGAGAAACTTGTAATATCCTAATGGTAGCTCCCATGCCATTCGCAACAGAATTAGCTTCCCACCTCACATAGCTAAAAAAATATTTGGATAAATTATACCGTTTATAAGTTAACTTTTTCCTCACTCTTATTTTAGTTATTAATGTTTAAAGTTTTTTAAATTTAATAACTAAAATTTTGAATTACTCATATTTTAGTCACTCTAAGATAATATGACTTATTTTATTAATATTTTTTTATAACATGTTAAATATTATTAATATTTTAATATCATGTCAAATTTAAAAGAAAAAATAAAATAACATTTTTAAACCTTAATCTTAAACCCTAAATCAACCCCCAAACCCTAAATCAAAAGAAAACCCATAAACCCTGAACACCCCTCATTTCCGGCCAGGCGGCCACCCTCCGTCCACCATTTTATATCAACAAAGAAGACCAGTAATCTGTCCTACTTGATTAGTGGAGAGTCACTTTAACATTGGCTGCAAAGCTGCCACAACTACGCTCATCACCATGCCATAGATCTGCTTCCCATACATGCGAACCAACCAATGGATTTCAGATGGCAATTTTATACTTGGCTCTATATCTAAATTGCAGTAGGCACAGGTGGTCTAAAATCCAATGTTTTAGGATTCGAAACTGATCAGTTTGATGGAAAAGATGAAAAAGAAAAATCTCAGATGCCTTATTTTTTCAACAGGTTCTTCTTCATCAGTCAGTACTGGAACCTTGATGGCCGTTACAGTGCTTATGGATTATATAGATTTGGGATTGGGATTAGGGTTCATAAATTAGGAATTGAGATTGAAATGATGGTTTAAAGATTTTAGTTTTCTTTCTTATTTTAAATCTAATATGGTATTAAAGTATTAATAAAATATGATATGGCATAGGAACGTATTAATAAAATAAGTTATCTCATCATAAAGTGATCAAAATAAGAGCAATTTGAAAGTTGAATGGTTAAATTAAAAAAATTGAACTTCGGCAACCAAAATAGGAGAGAATAAAGTTGACTGAACTGTGCAATTTACCAAAATGTTATTCCCAACTTGTCCCTTTTGTATTTTAAAATTATATTATTGAAAAATTTAACAATTTTTACTATGCACATTTCTTTTTCTACCTTATTTTTAATTTTTTAACAAAATAAACTTTAATTATTTGTGTTTTAAAATTGTCTTATACAAACTTTTTTCCTAAAACAACGTAAAAATCAATAAAGAATAAATTTTGTGGAGCAGAGTGAGTACTATTTTTATTTTTTTAATGATTTTTTATATAAAATATTCAATTCTAACACCAAAAAATATTAAAAATAATATTTTACAAAATCAGTCATCTTAGTACAACTAATTCTATTAGAAGATAATATTTTACAAAACTCATCATATCAGCCAAATAAGTTCTATAAATAGAATGCTAGATCGAAAATTAATATTTTTATGGGTGTTAAATCCGTAAATAATATTAAAAAACAGGATTTTTGGGTAAAAAAAGCCTCATTTAAGAGTACCAAATATAAACCAATTTAGCTAAAACCTACAACTGCGGATATGATGTACTGGCATTAGCTACAGTTAAATATTCTTCTGTGGATAAATAACATGCACAATGATTTTCATAATTAAAAATTCCATGAAAAATGGGCAAAACGTGAAGCATTAGAACTGAAAGCAAAATTATAAAATTCTTTCTTAAACTCAATTAATCAACATGAAATTAACTTAGTAGTTAATCCAAAGCTTTGATCCAAAGCGTACAAAAAATAGATCGGGATTGACCAAGGTAGACACCGAAACCGAACAATACACCCTTGGTTTACCAGATATTCCTCCTTCAAACTGTTTTATTCTTCGGAGCCTTTTTCTTGAGCTGTCTCTTGGGCAATGTGTTCTTCATGCCAATGAAGAACAGTAATGCCCCAAGCAGAGCCAAGTTCTAAGCAAAGGGAACTTAGTTAGATACATTAAACATCGAAATTTTCATCATCCAGATCGGAAGCTTGAAAAGAGCCACCAACAAGAGATACAATTGGAAGGAAGAAATGGAACCCTAATTCCTTCATGAAAAATTAATACCCCCACCAACTAACCTGTGAGAACTTTGAAAAGAATAGGCCGAATTCCTTCTCTTCTGTGTCATAGTTGTAGAAGTCATACAATATAGGAGTAGCAATGACCTGTTGCAGCGCCTACAAGAAAAGAATAGCACAATGGTTTTATCAGTTGACTTAGTTCATAATTGAACACAAATGCACGATAATGCACTAGCCCAGAAAACAAACCAGAAGATAAGCTCCCATGGTGCTGCCAAAGATAAAAAGGAGACCCCCAACACCCTTGAAGGCTATAGCAGCAGCAACTAGATACTTAATCTGTAAATGACAACTTGAGAGTTATGGCATTAGAAAAAACAGATATGCTTATGTCTCAGTGGCAAAATTCCGGAATTCTTACATCAAATTCTGGCACTTCCAACCCAGTATGAGATGTCAAACTCTTTGAGAAGACATTGAATTTTGGTTTCAGTGCCTTAGCTGCTGGCCCTCCATTTACACCGAATTCATTGAACCTATACACGTGAACGCATAACATAAGAGTAAAGACAAGCATAACAGAACTTATTGTAGTTCAGAATTACAAAATACATATAAGCTCAATAGTACCATAAAACTCTGCTGTTATTGCAACAGACAAAACCCAAATCTACAGCTCTTCAATTACATATGTTTTAGCTAATGTGAAGTTTATGGGAAGAGATATACGTGCTGAAAAAATATTCCCTTCAACATGCCATATAGGTTTCAATCTTCAATGCCAATTACCCTAGCTACAAACTACAATTAAATGGACACAAAGCAAACTTTTGAAACAATTTTGGATTCTAAACTCAGCTATCAGTAGATAGGATAACAATCTGGAAACCGTATTGCTCCGCAAAATATAAACAAACTAATAAACTTACAGATCTGGCCAACACTAAGACTGTCAATCAACAAAATTCTATAATCCTATTACTCTTTGAGCAAGGAATCATCATGCATCAATTACTTTAGCAAAATTCTACGGTTAGTACACATACCACGTGTAGCGATGTCCTTTTCGCTAAAAAATACCGAGTTTTCGAAGTGTTTTGTGATTTTTCGGGTATTAAAATATTTATTCTGTGGGGTTTGAAAAACGTGTTTTATTCAGAAATTGGAGTCGCCACCGGCCACTTAGGTAGGCCGGACACCATAAAAACCAGAGATTTTGAAAACTGTTAGATTCGGGAGTCGGTTACGGATGGGAAATGATTAGCACCCTCACACCGCCCAAAATTGGTACTTTAATAATTACCGCTTTATTAATATTAAACTTTCCGGATTAAAGTGACGGTCAATTTAAAATTTGGTTATAAGTGCGGGTAAATTTTAAAGGCCCCGTTATCCGAGGGTAAACGCCCAACCACTATCACTACGCTTGATATTGGCCCCGTTTACGCTCGGATAAAAGGACGCCACATTGACAATTTATATTCCATTATACAACCTTAGAAAGCAAAATGAATACAAAGCGATACAAATATAAATAAATACTAATATAATAAAATAATAATCTAACATAAATAAAATACTAATCCGAAACATACATATATAAATATTAATCTAACTCATAAATAAAACATATCTAGCATAAATAAAATACTAACATTCATAAATATTAATTTAAAACACAAATAAATATTATTCTAACACATGAATAAAACGAATCTAACATAAATAAAATATTAATATAAAACACAAATTTAAAACATATTAAATACTAATCTAAAACATAAACATACAAACTAAAAAATAAGACTACAATTTTAAAATAACTAATACTTCATTAAATTATAAAAATTACAACACTAATAAAAAGGGAAGAAAATATATCTAACTAGGAGCTCGAATGACGAACCCCGACTGAACCCCACCGAAATCTACCACGACCTCTCCAAAAATATTAACTAGATCGGATCCAAAATAGGACCCGATCGAATGTTTGATCGAACCAACTGGGGCCGAGGGCACTGCCCGGCCGGCCATGGCTCCCACGAATTGGGGTGCCAATTTCACTTGCCAATTTGTGGCAAATTGGCGTGCCTCATTTTGCCCCTGCCCCATGCCTTTATATAGGCAGTTGGGGTGGGTTAAGGGTGACGTGGAGCAACATGCTCCACGTATTTTCTTCCTTTTTTTAATATATTTATTATTATTATTATTATTATTTTGATTTTTCATTAATTTTATATTAATAATATTATTATTAAAATAATACTAATAACACTAAAACCCGGTCAAAAATGAGTGATTACAGTTGCCCCTCTTTGCTTGTTCTTGTGAAATGAGGACAAAGCAAAGATCAAAAGCACTCATTTTTGACCTACTTTCTTGTCTTTGGCTTCGGAATCACGTGTTCTTCTGGAACTTTCCGCTCTTCCTTAGCTGAATCTTCAAGCTTGTAAGTTCTTCCTATATAGAACTTCTTCACCTTCTGATCTTGGAACTATAGGTCCTCCCTATATCGAACCTTTCATTCTGAAGCCTCGAGTTATGAGTCCCTCCTATATAGAACTTTTCATTCTAAAACGGTAAAGCTTGGAGTCCTTCCTATATAGAACTCTTCACCTTCAACGCTGATTTCTCCTATATAAAACCTTTTGCGTCACTGATGGATTCTTCCGACTGGGAGTTCCTCCTGTATAGAACTGCTAGTCTTCAAACCCTGGAGCCGCCAGTCCTTCCTATATAGAACTTTTAGCTTCTGAAATCTCGGAGCTACAGGTTCTTCCTATATAGAACCTTTCACTCTAAGACAGTAAAGCTCGGAGCCCTTCCTATATAGGACTCTTCGCATTCAACACAACGGGTTTTCCCTATATAAAACCTTATGTGTCATGGGTGAATTCCTTCGGCTGGGAGTTCTTCCTATATAGAACTGCTAGTCTTCACCCTGGAGCTGCAAGCCCTTCCTATACAAAACTTTCAACTACTGAAGCCTCGGAGCGGCAGATTCTTCCTACATAGAACCTCTTGCTACGGGAGCTTGAAAATATAGGCCCTTCCTATATAGAACCTTTATCTTCAAATTTCTCTTTTCTTTTTTCTCTTTTTCTTTTTTTATTTTTCCTTTTCTTTTTACTCCTTTTCTTTTTCTCTCTTTTTCATTTTTCTCTTCTCTTTTTTCTATCTCATTTTCATTCTCTCTCTCTCTTTTTTTACAAGGTTGTTGATATCTTTGGACTTACGCTACTAAGGCTGTCGCATCATGCCCAAAGGACTTACTAATGGCCCAAATGACTTACTAATGGCCCAAATGACTTGTCACCATACTCGAAAGACTTATTGATGGCTCGAATGACTTAACATCGTGCCCGAAGGACTTACCGATGACCCGAAAGATCTAACATCTGGGCCTCACGCTGCTATGGCTTTCGATTTTTCTGGACTCACGCTGCTAAGGCCGCCGAAATCTTTCTTAAAATTTTGGGATTCACGCCAAAAATGGCTACCGACCTTTCTTCAGATTTGGGGATTCACGCCGAAAATGGCTACAGATCTTCTAGGACTCACGCTACTATAGCTGCCGAAATCTTTCTTCAATTTTAGGGACTCACGCCGAAGGTGGCTGCCAAAATCTTCTTTAAATTTGGGGACTCACGCAAAAAATGGCTGCCAATCTTTCTTTCTTTAATGAAATCCACTTCTTAATACTCTTTGACAATTGTTCAAGTACCTGTCCAAAAACAAGCAAAAATTGGCATGTCTTTATCTATATGATGCATGCAATGTCATGCTTTCTTTTTCTTCTTCTCCTTTTTTCTTTTTCTTTTCTGTTTTCCTCTTCTCTCATTTCTCTCCTTTACCTCTTTCTTCTTCTCTTTTTATCATCGTTTTTCTCTCACTTTCTTTTCTTTCTTTTTTGTATTTCTTCTTTTTTCTTCTCTTTTTTTGTTCGCTCTCTTTTTGTTCTAAAGTATTACACCCTGAAAGGTCGTTCCTCAGATTTCTTCATCTCTTTATTTCTTCACTGTATGCTCTTAAATCCTCATTTGAACCTGCTTTTAAACCTTTTGTGCGGAAGGCTTTCTTGTCTTCAGGGTTATCACTTGTCTTTATAAATGATCCTCTGGTTCTTATATTATTCTTATAAGAACCATTGTCATCTTCTTCGCTTGGCGTTGCCCCATTCAACCACGGGCTCCACTGCTTTGAATTTTCTGACCCATCATACAGAGCCTTGATCTATTTCTAGTCACCAGGGTGAGCCAAAATGCTTCCATCCCCTGAGCTCATCCTTGATCTTCTCGTAGCACTTCAACGGGAACTAACTCTCAGTCCCTATGCTTTAAATCTCATCATCATTCATTTTTAAAGTAATGCAAAAGGCAATTTACTTGTGTATATTTCAAAAAATAATGATTGTTTGAAAAGATAACAGCCATTTCGAAAATCACAACTTGGACGGGATACCAAACATTTTGAAAACATTGTTTGGAACAAATGGTAAACATCTTTTTCTTTTTCTTCTTCTTTTTTAAGGACTAAACATTTTTTTTTAAAAAATTAATGTTTGAAGAGTGTTAAACAAAATTCGAAGTATATGGCCAAACATTTTAAAAACTAATGTTTGGGGGAAATGGTGAACATCAAAACTTTGGGAGAAAATGTCAAACCTTTTAAAACATGTTTGCCCCCGAAATATCAAACACCATAGCGCATCTGCTTCAAGTTTCCAGAGATCAACTCTAATGAAGCGCATATTTAGAAGATCTTGACCATTGTGGAGATTTATGCCAATGTATAGTTTCTTCTGGTCTAATATGCTTTTGAGAGGAACAACCGTACCTAGTTTCTACCTCGTTTAAGGGGGCTCTCTTAATCTCACTATCTCACCATGTCCCATCCTTCCCTCATTTAGGTGTCGATCAAGCACTTCGAAGTTTGACGTTCCTTGAAGCAAAGTTAATCCTTATAGGCGGAATGAAATCTGAAGACATTCTCATTCAACTTGGATATCTATGGATGACCAGAATGGTCTTTGGGGCTTGTAATGTAGGCCTTTGGTTTATGGTTAAGTGGAACAGTATTTTTGTACTTGTGTAACTTGGATATGCCCATTATTCCTTCCTTTTTTTTTGGATCACTCTAAACTGCCCGTTTTCGGGTTTTCACCCTAGAGTTCATTTCATTTCTTTTTATTGTAGGCTGCCTTGCATTCTGGCTATATACTGATGTTCGTTTTCTGTTCAATAATGTTTGATCCTCCAAAACTCCTCGAAACCGAGATTTCTTGAATGAAGGACTACGAATACATTTCTGGAATTCTTGTGATTGGCACGCCCAGATGAAATGTTATCATTTCTTTCTTCTTTTCTTTCTTTTTTTCTTTTTCACTTTTTCTCTTGGATCGCTCTAGACTGCCCATTTTTAGGTTTTCACCCTAGAGTTCACTTCCTTCAGTGTATTTTGGTTGGATATTGATGCCAGCAGGCTCAGGTAGACTACTCTTTTTCTTCATTTTTAGGATCACTCTAGACTGCCCATTTTTGGGTTTTCACCCTAGAGGTCATTTCCTTTTTCGAAATTGGCAATCTTTGGGCCGACTTGTATTGACTTGGCTTCAATTCAAGCTTCTGTACTAATTTTCAAAACTGATATTTACTTGAAATGTGGATTCCTTGTGTCTCTTGCTCATAGTTGAAGTCTTGTTCTTGTATTGTTTGATCTGTGTGTGAAGCATATACAATATTCTTTCTTTCTCTTTTTTTCCATTTTTTCTTTTTTCTTCCTTTTTTCTTCTTTTTTTATTTTATTTTTTCTTTTCTTCTCTTTTTTTCTTTTCTTTTTTTCTCTTTTTTAGACTGCCCATTTTGGGTTTTTAGCATTGACTCTCTTTCTTCTTATTCGAGTCTATGAATGTATCCTCGAATCAACATGTATCTATACTGGGTATTGATGCGATCTTCCGCTCGAAGTTAATTGCCTCTCTGCAGCTCTTCTGATATTTACTCGATCTGGATTGCTTCGGCCTTCCGATTGCCATTTTTCTTCTTTTCTTTGGTTTTTCGTTTGGACATATCCATGTTTTCAACCACTTTCTTCTGATGATTTTTTTATCTTCGTATCCAATCTGTATGGTCTAATCTCTGTCTTCTGGTAAAGTAAAAGAATACCATTCGTTGTCAAATTCACAGATGTCCTGAGAATGCCTTCAGGGGGTAGAGGTTTAGGGTCAACGTTCGTTTCAAGGATCTTAAACGACAAGTGCCTGAGAAGATAAATTCTTAAAATGGGAACTTCCCATTGTCTAAACACTCGCTTTGTTCCTCTGTTGGCCTAAGTAAACTAGCAGATACTCACATTTACAGTATCCCCACAACATTCAATCTCTTCTAAATATATGCAACTTAGAGTTGATCTTTGGGTCTGAAGCAAATGTACTGTTGCATTCAAAATTCGAGGACCTGATATAGAAATGATATATACATATGTCCATTCAAAAATGCGTGTATATGCATATGGGAGAACAAAACTACCCTATAAAATGTTTAAAGAATCAAGAATGTAAAAATGCTTTTCTAAATGGAAATGTGATTTTTAATTCTAACAAACGATGACTTTTTTTGTTTATATTGAGAATTTCTTTGTGAAATGATGAGAAAACCGTAGGGACCTTTGTACTATCTCTAGGGTACTAACTCATTCCAGCCCTTTCAAGGTAGTGTAGGCTTGTGCCACTTCTCTTGTTTTTCCACCGCTGGATCAACTCTCTCGTCAATGTCCCACGTCAACCAGCTTCTTGGTTTTTTTTCTATTAACGACCCCAAATTTCTTAGTGTCATGCCCCAGCGCCTCAATGTAGAGATCACATATACCTTGACCAGATGAGGCCATATGTCCGAGATAGAATACTCCGAATATCTCTAAATATGTACTTGTTCGAGGAATTTTTCTCAGCGATTCGGAGGAATCTACCTGTCTTCTTCTCTTATGATCACGAGAACCTTCGAAAGTGGTACCCATTTATCTTTTTCTTTCCTTATGCTCCTAGGCAGGTCTGTTCTTTAAACTTAGGTCCCGGAGTGCATGTTCATTTCTCTCTCCGACTGTCATGAAGTCCTCAAAGCTGGCCTTCGTTTTCTCGAGCATCTTATTAAAGAAGAAATAAAAAAGTGGTATGGAAGTCACTTTTCTCTTCATCTACGGGAGGCTGCACCTGGGTCGCTAAACACAGGCACCTCAAAGAACATTTCTTGAAGCTTTCATCAGGTTTCATCTTCGTACCCTAGAGATACTGACAACTTAGTGCTAGGTCCAAAGCATATCATCTCACGGTAGGTCCTGCTAGACTGTCGGGGAAGTAGTGGATCGAAAATTTTTAATGCAGCCCTCCATCTTTTTGCAGAATATGGTCACGTGAATCTTGGGGCATCTTGTTCCGTTATCATGCTCAAATCTGGGAATCTTTGGAATCTGGAGGAACGACCAAATCAGGGTTCAAACAGAGTTTTCTTGCATCGAAGGCATCAAACTTCTTCTTTTTCTTTTTTCTCTCGAGCCCATCTTTTAACTGCTCGAATATTGATTTTTGAGTGTCTTCAATTCTTTTATCCATGATAAAACCCTAATTGGTCTTTGAATTACTCATAAAATTTATGCGAGGTAATAATAATGCAAGGTGATGATAATGTCATGTAAAACATGCCAGGATCGTGCAAAGCAATGCAATGTAATCCTAAAATATAAATATGAATGCAATAAGGTATTGATTCCAAAAGTGATTCCCATAGAACGACGTTCATTGAGGCCAAAAGGTTTCAGTATATCAGATATTAGATATTTACAGTTACTGATAAGCTTCAGTGCCTACTTTCTTAACTTCATCCAGTAGTCCGGTCAGCTTACCTCTGTAGTTCAACACTTGGTCCATGTCCTGACTAAGCCTGCCACCTTGTTGAGCCGCCTTACCTACTCGAGTAATATCGATCTTCGGGTCTTCATCCATCCCCTGCTTAGTCTTTCGTAGCTTGGAAGTTGCCCTTTCCAACTGAAGAGTGTTGAATTGTCATTGCTCTGTCGTAAACTTGTTTCCAAAACTCTTGTTAATGGCTAAGTTATTCTGTAGCTCATCTCTGAAGACTGTCGTACCTATTCCTAATTCCCTCAAACTTACCTGATAACAGCCTGACTTGATTCTCGCTTGACTAGTTTCTCTTCTTCCAATATGCTGAGTCGTCTTTCAACTGGACAATATCGTTCATCTATTCTTTAAAGGTGACCCAATCTGATATTCTTAAACACTCAGGAAAGCTTCTGGTGATCATTCTGCAAATTCAATTTTATCCAAGTTATCTCTCTCTTATCTGAGCTGGCTGAACTCGAAAGAATATCCCTCTCCTGGGATGCCCCTATCTCCGATCTTCAAATTTAACTCGCTTGAGTGACCTACTTCGGTATTACTCAAACTTTGTCCTGGATATCGATTCCTCCTCAACTTTGCCCCTCGGGTGATTGTTAGCTCACTATAGAATTGGGGAACTCCGTCTTCGAAACCTAAAATCCTCATCGCGATAAGATCTTGAACTCATTCCTCAGGGCCCCGCAATTCTCAATACCGTGACCCAAACTTCCTAAATGGTAACTGTGTCTAGCACGTGTGTCGTAATCTCTCGGATAAGATGGTCTCTTCGCTAGAGACTTCACCGAGGTAATAAGGCTCTTGTCGATGAACATTATAAGTAATTCGGTGTACCTCACAGGAATCGAGATATACTTCTTTTCATTACTTACTTCTCAAGTTTCTTCTGGACCGAGCTCTATTTTTTGAAAGCCCGACTCAAGCATACCTTCCGCCTGTTTATTGATGCAAATCACAAAAAGGGTTTAATTTGTCGTATTTGGCTGACTTAGAGGTAGAATTCTGACTATCTCGCTCTCTATTCTGATCCTTAATCGGTTCTTCTTTCGGTTTGATGGATCGCTTACCTTTCGTCAAAGTATTCATCTGATTCATCACCTCTTCCCTCTGCTGCTTTCGACTCTTGCACTTTACTTTGCTCATTACCAGTACCGTGTCTAACCTGAAGTCTTCAGATGGTTCATCTTCTATTGTCTTCGATCTTGTTCTGGGATAAAACCCTGGATCCGTGCCCTCTAATATCTGACCAGACACCCTTTGCCAATTATAAACGATTTCTGAGATTTGAGGAACCACTTCGGGAATCAATACCCTATAAATGCGAGAATGCATGCAAATGCGATGTTGATTCTCAAACAGTCTTTGAAAAACTTTCAATAGAGAAAATGTATGTTTGCAAGAAATTAATAATAAATTACAGGCAACAGTTGAATTTATTCTGGAGACCTTGACTTCGGGAAGCAAAACCTGTGCTCCACGTCTCGACGTCGTCTTCAGGATGATGGATGACTCCGTCTTCTCCTCTTATTCTATTCTATGGACTCGTGACGTCGTGATCTTTATTTTTGTGGCTTCTAAAAATGACATTAGACAATATATTTTCTTCTGTAGATTTGGGCACGTCTAAACAGGGATGGATTCTATCGATCCTAGGGGAGTACTTTAAAACTTTTGGGGGTTTAAATTAAAATTTTCAATGATCATTTGGTTTAAAAATTTCCCATTTTTATTATCAAAAAGTTTTAACTTACTTAAAAAATGAAACTTTTAGGTTTCTTTTTGTTATTATTATTATTCTGAAAGTTTTATGAGGGAAGAAGTTTCAAAGCAAAATAATAATATTTTCAAATTTTTTCTTTTTTTAAATGAGTTAAATTAAAATCTGAGATTTTTTTAAAAAAATGGTCAAATGTGAAGATTTAAAATTGGGGTTCTGCGGCCCTGACTGAATCTTCTACGTTGCACGTGCCTTATTATTGTAGCGTCTTCTTTCTCGATTGGTCTTTGCTCGGCCTAACTTGTTACTGTAATATTATCGTTTCTGGCAAAGCATACTTTTTCTATATTGAAAGCCTTTTAATGAACTGTTCTTGAATCAACACCATGATATGCAACATGAATGCAAATAAAGGCGTTGATTCCGCTGGTAATCACCCTTTCGAACGACTTTCATGGAATTAAAGGGTCCAGATTACAAAAAAGTCCATATTACAAAAGGAGTCTCTATTACAAAAAGAGTCCCTATTACCAAAAGTCTTAATTACAAAACAAAGTTCTACACATAAGCCCTAGCTCTACCTCCTAGCTCCTCGACAGCTCTAAGCAACTTGATAAACCTTGGTGCTTATTCTATGTCTGGGGTTACGAAAGGTCGGAGAGTCGCAGCTTCGATAGCTAAGTCATTCACACGTCTTGCAACTCGTCGTATGTCCACCATCAGGGTCTCGTGTGTATACTTTGGCATTACACGCTTTCTCGGCAAATTGTTACTTCGGATCTGTTGAATAATCTCTGATCGATGTCGCGCGACTGGATCAATGCCGTCCTTCCTAAGACACCCTTTTTCCATGATGAAAGATTTTCTAATCGGGCAAACCACTTGAATCAACGCCTTTATGTAATGTGGATGCAATGATAATGCAACAAAAGTATTTGTAAAATAAAAATAAAAATAAAAATAAAACACAAAAAATGAGTTAGTACCGGATAAAAATAATAAATACATAAATAAAAGGACAAATAAAATAAAATAAGGTAAACAAATAAAAAACCCTATTTATCCCGTCTAAAACACCTGAGTTATCCGCATGGCTCTAAAGGGGTGTGTTTCTATATGTTCTCTACATGCAGTGTTGGTGCTAGGAGGTACCCGAATTGTCCTTATTGTCCTTTACTAAGAGTAGCAAGACCCCCGATCATCACCCATTATAGGCTCCTTTCAACCGGGTTCAATTTAGGGGGACCCATTCGCTTATGCCCGTACGAAGGAACGATATCCTTACAAAAGCATAAGGTACTCGAGCCCCGAAGGTACTTGCTAGGCCCATACGGGAGAACGATATCTCCACGAAAGCATTAGCGTTTTCCCCCACTTAAAAAACGGGTTTATATGCCATATTTTAAATGCGTTAAAATAAACGCGCAATTATAACCGAATGTTAATTTAATAGTCATTTTAACCCATAATTTCTAATATTAATAAAATGATAATTATTTTAAAAAGCTTGACTCTCTTCTTGTTTTCGAAAAACAAAAAATTGTCCCAAACGGAGTCACCATCTGTAGCGATGTCCTTTTCGCTAAAAAATACCGAGTTTTCGAAGTGTTTTGTGATTTTTCGGGTATTAAAATATTTATTTCGTGGGGTTTGAAAAACGTGTTTTATTCAGAAATTGGAGTCGCCACCAGCCACTTAGGTAGGCCGGACACCATAAAAACCAGAGATTTTGAAAATTGTTAGGTTCGGGAGTCGGTTACGGATGGGGAAGGTTTAGCACCCTCACACCGCCCAAAATTGGTACTTTAATAATTACCGCTTTATTAATATTAAACTTTCCGGATTAAAGTGACGGTAAATTTAAAATTTGGTTATAAGTGCGGGTAAATTTTAAAGGCCCCGTTATCCGAGGGTAAACGCCCAACCACTATCACTAAGCCTGATACTGGCCTCATTTATGCTCGGATAAAAGGACACCGCATTGACAATTTATATTCCATTATGCAACCTTAGAAAGCAAAATGAATACAAAGCGATAAAAATATAAATAAATACTAATATAATAAAATAATAATCTAACATACATAAAATACTAATCCGAAACATACATATATAAATATTAATCTAACTCATAAATAAAACACATCTAGCATAAATAAAATACTAACATTCATAAATATTAATTTAAAACACAAATAAATATTATTCTAACACATGAATAAAACGAATCTAACATAAATAAAATATTAATATAAAACACAAATTTAAAATATATTAAATACTAATCTAAAACATAAACATACAAACTAAAAAATAAGACTACAATTTTAAAATAACTAATAGTTCATTAAATTATAAAAATTACAACACTAATAAAAAGGGAAGAAAATATACCTAATTAGGAGCTCGAATGACGAACCCCGACTGAACCCCACCGAGATCTACCACGACCTCTCCAAAAATATTAACTAGATCGGATCCAAAATAGGACCTGATCGAATGTTAGATCGAACCAACTGGGGCCGAGGGCACTGCCCCCAACCCCGGCCAGCCTTGCGACCGACCATGGCTCCCACGAATTGGGGTGCCAATTTCACTTGCCAATTTGTGGCAAATTGGCGTGCCTCATTTTGCCCCTGCCCCATGCCTTTATATAGGCAGTTGGGGTGGGTTAAGGGTGACGTGGAGCAACATGCTCCACGTATTTTCTTCTTTTTTTTAATATATTTTTTTTTATTTTTCATTAATTTTATATTAATAATATTATTATTAAAATAATACAAATAACACTAAAATTCGATAAAAAATGAGTGATTACACCACGCTCTCTATTATCATTTATACAACATATTAAATGCCAACCAGCAACAACTATTTCAAAATTTATGATATCCATGAGATCCAGAACTTAAATACAAAATTTAATAACTTATAAGCCTCATTCAAAACTTAATCGTTAATATTCCTGGATTACAACAGGGATCAATTATTAAACATGAAAGTATATCCAACACGGAAGACCAGCAGTACAAATTAACATTTTTATTCTCAAGGAACTAATTCTTCACACAAAGCTAGAAGCTTACTAAAGAAACAAGATCTGTTTTCGACGTTTAATCATCATTTTTCTTTAACGAGAGAGAACGTTAAATCATCATTAATCAAACTTTTAATAAACTAGCTCCAAAACTGTATTCAGATCTAAATCATTCCTCTTCTTTTTTTCCCCGAGAAACAAACAGTTTTCATTAAAAAAAACAAAGTGCAGATCAGAAGTGAGGCTTACTCTTGCCAAGCGGAAAGGATGAAGACTGAAGCGAAAAGAACCCTTCCGACGAAAGAAACTAACTCCATTTCCTTCGATTAAAAATCCGCGAGAAAAAAATAACAATGAAAGAAGAACAAATCGAGACAAAAGAATAGAGAGCAATGAATCTATAAACAAATAGCCGCCGATTTATATAAAGAGAGAGATTAGTGTGTAAACAGGAAAAAAATTATTAGATAGGTCAGCCTTATTATGTCATTAGTGATCTTATTTAATAATAATTTTTTAGTTTTTTTAAAATAAATTTTCACATCTTTTTTACATATTATTAAAAAATAAATAGTTACTTGAGAATTAGTTAAAATGAATAAATTTTATTAGATTGATTATAAATAATGTGATGAGCCGAATACAGCTAATAATAACATTAGAGTGCGAGTAGCATGACTGACTTATACTCGCGGAATTAGAAATGGGACATGTCTATTCCACTAATCAAATTCGTTCATTTTTAACTCGAAGGCTGTGACGTGACGAGACGTGACATAGACGCGAGTACAAAGCGAGTTGAGTTATTTGTTTTTCTTTTTCCCGTTTGATCTATTTTAGGCTGGCTACGGAAATGTCCTTGTAGTTTGGTGTAATTTACGGCCGTTGCCATCCTTAAACGTGTTTTTAACTTTTTGAAATCCTTCCATTTTGCCGCCGGTCCATTTTGTAGATATTTGAATGTGAATTGGATATTAAAGTTCAAAGGTCTAATTACGGTTTTGGTGCTTTTATCATGCTTTAATTTAAGATTAGTATATATATATATATATCAACAAATATGATTTTATTCATAGATGAAAATCATACAAATAAAATATTATCATGTGCCTTGTTAAAAATTTCCTACGTCTATAACAGAGGAAAAGAGTACAGCTTAATAATATCTAAAGGATCAAACACAGAGAACAAAATTCTATATTTAGATCACCTAGCCAAAAAGCAAGAAGGAACAAGCCCAACATACAACACATAGAAAAACAAATACACCCAGTACATAGAAGAATAGTGTCCCAACTCGCGTAAGTACTTTTATATATTTTAATTTGAAATAATTTTATTTTTTATTTTTATAATATTCTTAGTTAGTTAGTTCAATTATTATATACTGTTAGCTATTCTTATTAAAATGTTGACATGAATTTTTAGGTGGAAAGAGTTGTGTTAGTATTTTAATTGGAAAAATTAATTATATGACCTAATTATTGACATTATAAGAGTAGAATGATTAAATTGTGTTGAATTAAATTATATGATTAAATTTACCAACAAGGGTTGTGTAATGACCCAGATTTCGAAATCCGAGGGTCGGGTTAGTCGGGAGTGCGGACTCCGCATGTGGGCCTTGATATTTTGCCTTATTACCTTTTTGGGCTTGAGTCTTGGTTTGGGTATAGATTTTGGAGGATAACATAAGGGTATTGTGGGAAATGCCATGGGATGAAAAAGAGGGGGAGAAATAGACTTTAATTTTTGCATATACAAAGAAATGAGATCACCATGTTGGTTGTCTCCTTCCCTTTTCAAAGCTCATCCCCTTTGCTCAAACATTTCCACCAAAGGTTGAATCTTTTAGGGTGAGAGCAAGAATCACGTTTTGCTTTGTGAGGGAGTTGTAATCAGCTTGGAGGGATCTATCCTCCAAGATAAGTTTGGTTTAAAATGGTGGAAGAAGGGGTTTTTGGATGGGGTTCTTAGGAAGAACAAAAAATGGGGTGTTGGAGGATCCATTCTTGGTATAAATTGTGTTTTTAGCTTCCTAATCTCCCCACTAGTATTGCAACACGTTTACCACCCATCTTTTATAGTCAAAGAGCTTGGTGAGCACTCAAAGGCTCAAGGAAAATGGAAGGCTTGAAGCTGGTGGAATCAGGGTTTTCTGGTGATTCAAAGAAGGTTAGTACACTTTCAATTCCCGGTTACCTGCATATCATAAAGATAATTGCTTTGTATGTCATTT
This sequence comes from Hibiscus mutabilis, assembly GCA_019671005.1. NCBI lineage: Eukaryota > Viridiplantae > Streptophyta > Magnoliopsida > Malvales > Malvaceae > Hibiscus > Hibiscus mutabilis. The sequence continues at coordinate 26,705,141 of CM033736.1, read as the reverse complement.
TGGTGATTTAAGTATGCTTGAATGATCTTGATAGGTGTTAATGGAAAAAATCTAATATTGGTGTTAATAACTTATAAAATTGGTAGAAACCGACCCTAAACACTTTTCATAAGTTGTAGGTCAAGTTTTAGGGGTTATCAAGCTGGTTTGGGGGTTAAAAGTGTGAAATTCAAACCCCAAACCTAGAAATCTGGGTTCACGTACTGGTACAGGGTGGTTCGGTACCGGTACCCCTTTCTAGAAAAAGAGTCAAGTTATGAAGGGCGTACTGGTACGGCTTTTTGAGTATCAGTACAGCTTTTCGAGTATCGGTACCCCTAGCTTAAATAGAATTCTAGTAGCGTATTTGTGTATCGGTACGCTATAGGGCGTATCGGTACCACTGTTTCATTGTTTGGGGAAGGCTTCTACGTACCGGTACAGGTACGAGCGAGGATCGGTACGGGTGGTTTACGTACTAATATCACGTACCGATATGGAGGTGAGCGTATCGGTACAACTTGGGGGTTTATTTTTTTGAACCTAAAATGAGTATTCGGTACTCATAGAGGAGTACTGATACCCATATAGGAGTACTGATACTCACTGGGCAATCTACCCAAGAAATTTGAGGTTTCGTTCGGGGGTTTTATAATTCGAGGTAAAGGTCTCTATGGGTCCCTAGAGGTATGAAATGAGTTGTAAAACTGAGAAACTGGATGTCTAACCCCGTATATAAATAAATAAGAATAATATGGAGACTTAAACGTGAGTAAACCTTTTGATGGTTAAAGTTGTCGATGTATTGATATAGTAATGTTGAGTCGTGTCGTGTGTGCACTTGGTTGAAGGGATCCGGATGCCCAAGAATATGTTTCAACACCATGGTAAGTTGAGGGGATGTAGGTTACCGATGCTATGCGACTCAAGCCTCATTTGTATGTACTCGAGGGATAATTTCGAGCAGGGTGTATGATTCGATTCTATGTGACCCGGCCTCACCCAGGGTGTATGTTCTGATGCTATGTGACCCGGCCTCACCAGGAGTGTATGTGCCGATGCTATATGACCCGACCTCACTTTTATGTTGTATGATATGATATGTGGGCCTTGTGAGCCCTTAATTGATTAATATTTAATTTGATGATTGATCATGTTGATCCTATGTGTTTAGGCGATCAGAGTAGCGCCACTTAATATTCATGCTTGCTTAATCATTGTTTGACCACATACTTATGTTTATCATCTGCACGAAGCATAGTAGAATAGAGGTGTATCCACTGAGCTTTCGAGCTTAGTATTTGGAATTGTTATTTCCTTACGCAGGTCTTTAGGTTGCTACGTACTTGCAAGGAGCAATCAGAGTAGGACTTCAGTTCATCGATATGCGAAGAGTACAATACTTAGATTTGTAGCGGCAATGTATTCATAGGACCCTTATGTTTTGTATCTGTAACTCTCATTGATTTATTTCCATATCAAATGTTTTTAATTAATATGTTTTAAATTAGAGCTCCTAAGTAACGTTTGAATATTTGTACAACTCTTTTTTAATTTATTATGGTTTATGAAACTTTGGATTTGGGCTAAACCTGCTCGCAGATTTTTATAAATGGGTTTTGGGCTTAAGGCCCAATGTGTCACTAGGTTTAGGGTGTTACATTTAGTGGTATAAGAGCTTAGGTTTAGCTGGTTCTAGGAATTTTGGGTAGTAGAGAGTCATAAAAAGGATGTCTAGTAAATACATGCTTGTAAATCGAAGTTGTACTCATATTAAGATTGAATATCTGATAGAGTAACCTTGTTTGTTATCTGTGCAGTTGAATATGCCTAGAAGAGTTCATGATCCAGAAGAGAGTTGGGGCTCTAGAGATGAGAGCTTCAATGAGGATTTTATCTCGGAGACCGAAGATAGGTCAGAGAGTGAGGGGCACCAAGGAGGTAATTACTTTTCCCATCTGCATAGGGTGTTGGATCGAATAGTGAGGGCTATCCCAATAACTCCTACTTCCTCTCAAGAAGCCCTGATCGAGAGGCTTCATAGATATGCTGCAACTGATTTCTTGGGGATGGGACAAGATAATCCAATCAAGGCAGATCAATGGTTGAAGGATACGCGTTGGATCTTACGTCAAATGGGCTTGGAGCCAAGAGACAAGTTGAAGTGTATTCTTTCTCTTATAAAAGTGAATGATCGTGAATGGTGGGAGACAATAAAGTTAGGTTGGTATCCTAACCGGCCCACGTGGGATGATTTTGTTGATGAGTTCGAGAAGCAGTATGTTGGAAAAGCTCACATAGACAGTATGCAAAACTAGTTTACCCATCTGGTGTAAGGAAATTGATTGGTTTATGAGTATGAACAAGAGTTCCTACAACTAAGTAGGTATGCTCTAGAACTTGATGCCATGGAGAAGATGAAATGCAAGCAGATCAAGAAAAGGTTACAGAAAAATACAGATGTTTTTTACATCAGATCCACCAAAGGTGTTTTCCGATTTGCCTGCTAGTGCCAAGTCCCTTGAGCAAGTGCAAGGATTGATGTATAGTCGGCTTGGGGGCCATATCAATGTGAGTGGAGGGAGTTATTCCCACTCTAATCAGTCTCAGCCCTCTTCGAGGAGGAATCGAGGAAATTAGATTCAGAGAGGTGGAACATCGAACTAGTAAGGAAGGTCCGATCGTAGGTCTGCCTTTGTGGGGCATATGAGGCCTAACTTCTCTTCTGCTATGAGTTCTGGAGACTCGTCTAGAGGATCTTATGCACCAGTATGTGCCCAGTATGGGGGTAAGCACCATGGGGTGTGTTACAACAATGCCAAGGTATGCTATGTGTGTGGATCACTGGACCACTTCTTGAAAGACTATCCTGAGGTTTTGGATGCCGCCCCAGTTCAAAATTAGAAGAACTCCTTCATAGCCCAAAGGGGCCACAGTTTTACTAGAAGAGGGGCGAGCTATGTGTTGGGACACCAAAGTGGTGGTACTTTTCAGTCAACAGCAAGAGCTCCCATGAGACAGTATGCAGTCAGGGCACAGAAGAACTGCAAGGCTACTAATTTTATCTCAGGTATGTTCATCTTGTTTTCTATTCTTATTGTTGCTCTTATAGATTTGGGGTCTACCCATTCTTATATTCGTAATGGGATATCGGAGCAGTGGGGCATACCTGCAGATTTAATAGTGCTACCATTTTAGGAGTTCGATGACATTCTAGGGATGGATTGGCTTTTCGAGCATGATGCAAGTTTTGGTTGTAGAGCTAAGAGTTTAAAACTTTGTATTTTGGATGGGTCTCAGCTTATGGTTAGGGGGTGAAAGAAACCTCTGTCTTTCCAATGTGGTGTCAGCCTTGACAGCTCAGAAGTTGAGTTAACAGGGTTGTGAAGTCTTTCTAGCTCATCTGGTGGATACCAGAGTTGAAAAACTAGTGTTAGAGAATCTTCAAACGGTTAGAGAGTTTATTGATGTGTTTCCTGATGAGCTACCTAGATTGCCCCCTGATCAAGAGTTAGAGTTTAAAATCGAGGTAATGCTTGGAACAACACCAGTGTCAATAGCACCGTATCGTATGACACCCACCGAGTTGAGAGAGCTAAAGAGTTAGACCCAAGAGTTATTGGAAAAGGGCTTCATCCGACCGAGCATCTCACCTTGGGGTGCACCGGTCCTATTTGTTAAGAAAAATGATGGGTTAATGAGGATGTGCATTGGCTATCGACAGCTTAATAAGGTAACAATGAAGAATTGTTATCCCCTCCCAAGGATCAACGATCTATTTGACCAGTTAAGAGGTGCTTGAGTGTTCCCAGAGATTGATTTAAGATTGGGCTACTACCAGTTGAAGATGGTAGAAGAGGATGTTCAAAAGACTGCCTTTAGGACACGGTATGAACACTATGAGTTCCTAGTAATGCCATTTGGGCTTACCAACGCACCTGCAACTTTTATATACCTAGTGAACTGGATTTTCCAGCCTTACCTAAACCAGTTTGTGGTGGTTTTCATAGACGATATCTTGGTGTACTCGCGCTCGGAGAAAGAGCACGATTACCATTTGCGAGTTATCTTTTAGACCTTGAGGGAGAGAAAGCTTTATGCCAAGTTCAGTAAATGTGAGTTTTGTTTTTCGAAGGGGCATTTTTGGGTCACATTGTCTCTACGAATAGGATCCATGTTGACCCTCAGAAAATCCAAGTAGTAATTGAGTGGAAACCCCCTAGGAATATCTCAGAAGTTTGTAGTTTCCTTGGACTTGTCGGGTATTATAGGCGGTTCGTCAAGGGCTTCTCGATCATAGTGGTGCCTATGAACAAACCCCTACAGAAAGGACCCCCTTTTGAATAGAATAAGAAAAAACAACAAATTTTCGAGCAGTTAAAGGCGTACCTTACGGAGGCCCCGGTATTGACGCAACCAGAGCTGAGAAAATATTATATAGTTTTCAGTGATGCCTCGTTGTGTGGGATAGGTTACGTTCTGATGTAGGAGGGTTGGGTTGTGGCTTACGCCTTGAGGCAACTTAAGCCCCATGAAAATAATTACCCCACACATGATTTAGAATTGGCGGCAGTTATCTTCGCCTTAAAAATTTGGAGACACTACCTCTACGGGGAGAAGTGTTATGTCTATACTTATCATAAAAGCTTGAAGTACCTCCTCACTCAAAAAGAGTTGAATCTGAGGCAAAGGAGATGGATTGAGCTGCTGAAGGATTATGATTGCATCATAAAGTATCATCCCAGCAAAGCCAATATAGTGGTTGATGCTTTAAGTTGGAAGTTTATGCCAGATTTAAGAGCGATGTTTACTCGGTTGAGGATGGCCAAGGAGGGAGGGTTGCTAGCCGAGCTTCGAGTGGAACCTACCTTAATACAAGAGATAAAAATAATGCAAGTTATGGACGAGGACCTCGTGGCCAAGATTGAATTAGTTCAAAGAGCTGAAGAACCTAACTTTGAGGTACGAGATGGTGGATTATTGTACTTTAAGGGCTGATTATGTGTTATGACATTAGAGGATCTTCAGGATCGTATTCTTAGAGAGGCACACTATTGTTTGTATACCGTGTATCCCAGGAGTAACAAAATGTACCAGGATCTTCGTTCTTTCTATTGGTGGCCAAGCATAAAAAGAGATATATCTGAATTTGTAACCAAGCGTCTTGCGTGTCAGCAAGTAAAGACGTAACATCAGGTTCCTTCGAGTTTGCTTCAGCCCATTCAAATTCCTTAGTGGAAGTGGAATAGAGTGACAATGGATTTTGTTATGGGTTTGTCGTTGACCCAGAGAAAGCATGATACGATTTGGGTGATCGTGGATCGTTTGACCAAGTCTGCTCACTTCTTACTTGTACTTATAGATTTCACCCTCGATCGGTTGGCTAGATTGTACATCAAGGAAATTGTAAGACTGTATGGAGTATCGTCATCGATTATATCTGATAGGGACCCCCGTTTCACCGCTAGGCTTTGGAAGAAGATTCATGAGGCGCTGGACACCAAGTTACATTTTAGTACAGCTTTTCATCCTAAGACCGATGGTTAGTCTAAGCGAGTCATCCAGATCTTGGAGGATATGCTCTGGTGTTGTGTTATAGATTTTGACAAGAGTAGGAAGAAGCAGTTACCGCTAGTTGAGTTTGCCTATAACAACAGTTTCCAGTCAAGTATCAAAATGGCTCCCTTCGAGGTCTTCTATGGGCGTAAATGTAGAACTCTTCTTTGTTGGACGAAGCTTAACGAAAGGAGGATTGTGGGGTCAAAATTAATTAGGCAAATTGAAGAAAAGATTCAGATCATTAAAGAAAGGTTGCAAGCAACATTTGATCGTCAAAAGGCTTACGCGGATCGGAAGTGCAAGCACATTGAATGTAATGCCTCAAATTTTACTAAGTTGATTAAGGATCATTTAGTACTAAGATAATAGCTTAAAAGTCATCTTAGTGACTAAAATGACAAAAATGCAAAAGTTAGAATTTCTTCGATTATGGGATATGGAAAAGGAATTTCTAAGATTTAAAAGCATCAGATGATAGAGGGCAAGTTAATTAGGGTACTTGCAAAGTTTGGCCAAAATTCGAGGAAAATTGGAATGGGAATTGAAGTTTAAAATTTAGTGACCAAAATGTTAAGCAGTCAAAACTTGTGTGGTAGAAGACTAAATATGAAAAGTTGAAAGACTAAAGTTGTAATTTCCCAAAAGTTAGGGGTTTTCATTTATAAATAGATAGATCACCTAAGGGTGTGGAATTCTGGTTTGAACTGATATTTCGATTGTTGGGAATTCGTACTCAAAGTTTAAGTGGAATTCGGGTATCCGGTTCAAACTGGAAAATTATGAAATTTTACTATATGATAGAAGATGGATATAAAAAAATTATTCCCAAGTTTTGGAAATATTTTTAGCTCGATTCAGGATGAATTCTATGATTTATTTTGATTAAGGAAGTTATTTAGTAGCCGATAAAATTCTCGATAATTATCGGTAAATCAGATTGAGCTAAAATTTCAGAGATAGTTCCATGGATCTTAGAAGAGTCATAAAATTTCAGAGATAGTTGGGATGAAAAATCAGCCAAATGTGACATTACAGGCCTAGGAATACCTATACGCAGGGGACCGTATCGGTACGGCTAGGCAATTACAAGCTTGTGGGATCGTTACGGGTCTTGTGCGTTTCGATACCGGTACGAGAATGGGCATTTCGATACGATTTTTAGCCTATGCAATTCACTTTTGCAACTTGAACCCGCGTATCGAAACACCTAAGAAACCGTATCGGTACGGTTTAAAATATTTCAAAAGTTCGGTATTTGAGTTAGGCGTATCAATATGGCTTGGTGGTGTACCGAAATGGTGTGTTTCAAACCGTATCGGTACGGGCTACCCATTTCGATACGGATGACCATTTCTCATGTGAATGTCAATTTTGGGCAGTTTTGCTTTCCTTGCATTTTAGTCCCTAATTCTTGTCGATGCAATTATACATGGTAGAATGACCGGTTTGAGCTGAAATTTGAGATAAAAGTTTGGAACCTGACTAATTAAAGGTTGGTAACTTAAAAGTGGTTTTTAATCCTGAAATTATCTGTATTTTCATTTTGGTCCCTAATTTGCAAATGTGGTCAATTGGATGTCAAATTGATGCCCGATTGATTTAGGGTTACACCTAATGTCTGCATGAACATGTAGGGTTAATAATTGGCACCTAGATAAGATAAAAAGAAAAAAAATGGACCGGTTTGTTAAATCTCTTCAGTTTGCTACGGTAAACCTAATATAGCCTTCTTGGTTCGGTTGGGCGTCTAGGACGAGTCAAGGGAGTTACATCTGGTGGTATCATAGACATGTTTGGTTCGTTTGGGAGGTTGTTGTGTTGTTTTCGTGAGTTATGCTCTGTTGTATGATGTGCACGGTGATTGTGGTAAATACGTTGGTTGATATGTATGGTGATTGATATATGAATTATGGCTGTTGTATGCTATGTTGGGGATGTTTTGGGGGTACCATTGCTTTATTATTATAGTCTGGAAAGTTTTGATTTTTGAAATGAAAGTCTTGGATCCTTGCTTGATAATGGCCTGACTATTTTTATTTTGAAATGATTATCATGCCTTAGATATATTTTAGCACGATTGGACCGAGGAAAGAGTTGCGATCTAGTGCGATTGCTACTGTCGATGGGCAGGATGATGAAGGAGAAGTTGTACCTCCTGGAGGGTTACCACCGCCCCCACCTAATCCACATGAGGGAGTAGAGCAAGTACCCCCTGTGCCAGCTGGGCCAGGGGTGGGTGACATGGCACCATTGATACAGGCTATGACCGGTTCTTTTCAGGCAATAGTTGTCGGTGTTCGTGTGCCAGCACCACTGGTTTAGGGGCAAGGTTTGCCGCTTAAGCGTCTTTGTAGTTTGTGCGAAGTTGAGTTCTGAGGGTTGTCGCCTGAGGCTTTTGAGGGTTAGTTGGCCAGTACTGAAAGGATACTGGGCCAGATGGGGTGCACCGATGCTCGTAAGCTGGGCTGTGCTGTTTCCCTGCTACAGGGTGATACTTATACATGGTTGACTACCACGATATCCGGTATGGCGACGGATGATGTGACTTAGAAGTTCTTTTATGAAGCATTTCGGAAGAATTTTCTGGGAGTCCGATATCAAGACGAGAAGAAGCGTGAGTTTATGGCTTTGGTGTAGAGTAGTATGCCTGTTGCGGAGTATGAGGTGCAGTTTGTGAGGTTAAGTCGTTATGCACCTGAGTTGGTTCCTAACGATCGTACTCAATGTGATCGTTTTCGATATGGGCCTGTGTAGGATGTTAAGACATACATGCTTGTTGCTGATTACACCGACTTTGATGTGTTTGTTTCGCGAGCTAAGGATATGGAGCATAATTTGGGTTTGGCATCTGGATTGAAAGGTTCTAGCTCGGGTAAGAGAGCTGTTGATTTGGGTTATAGCGGTGGTCAGGCCAAGAGACACCGTGATAGGAGGTTTCGCCCGGAGCTGAGGTATGGTGGAGGTGTTGTGGGACGTGGACTCTAGGGACAGGGTGCCCAGGTTAGAGCACCGTTTAGCACTTGTTGGGTTTGTGGATCCCGAGATCATTTGAGGTGAGATTGTCCGCGTTTGGCCAGGGAGGGTCAGGCACCTGCACCTGTTATGGCTAATGCTTGTTGGAGTTGTGGGTCAGACGACCATCAGAGGCGTGATTGTCTGTTGTTGGCCCGAGGTGTGCAGGGTGCTGCACCTGTTATTGCTCTGTAGCGTGGTCGTGGCCGCGGACTGTTTTAGCGTTGAGATGGTGGATAGAAGACTGTAGCTCATACTGTTGCTATCCAGCCTAAGGGAGGTAGACCGGCTAGGGTGTATGCGCACTGTAAGGGTCACAATGACACCGATGTGATTGCAGGTACTTTTACCCTACAGTCTTTGTCATTGTATTCGTTGGTTGATTCTGGTTCTACTCATTCATACATTTTGAGTGAGCATGCTGAGCTGTTTGATATATCTGTTGAAATTCTCAATGTGGGTGTTAGAGTGACTAGTTCTCTTAGGGAGACAGTCATGGTTAGAAGGTTGTATTGTAGGTGTCCGTTGATGGTTCAGGGACATGTGTTTGCCGTGGATTTGATGGAGTTACCATTCCATGGTTTTGATGTGATTTTGGGTATGGATTGGTTGATCGAACATTCAGCTGTGGTGGATTTTGAGACCAAATGGATATCTTTGAGGTTGTCGGATGATTATGAGGTGGTGGTTGTCGGCGAGAATACCAAGTTTTTGTCTAGTGTTGTTTCAGCTTTGGAAGCGAGACAAATGTTGGATTCGGGATGTCAGGCTTATTTGGCCTATGTTATGAATCCTGGATCAAATGAGTTGAGGGTGTAGGATGTTCGCACTGTATGTGAGTTTCTGGTGTTTTTTTGGAGGAATTACCAGGGTTGCCACCTGACCGTAAGGTAGAGTTTGGCATCGAGGTCTTTGCGGGTACAATACCGGTATCCATTGCTCCGTACCACATGGATCCAAAGGAATTGAAAGAGCTGAAAACGCAGTTGCAGGAGTTGCATGATCTTGGGTTCATTAGACCTAGTATTTCACCGTGGGGAGCACCGGTGCTGTTTGTTAAGAAGAAAGATGGTACGTTGCGGATGTGTATAGATTACCGACAGCTGAATAAGTTGACAATAAAGAACAAGTATCCCTTACCACGGATAAATGACCTGTTTGATCAGTTCAGGGGAGCTTCGGTGTTTTCCAATATAGATTTGAGGTCAGGGTACTACCAGTTAAAGGTGAAGGAGGTGGATATGCCCAAAACAGCCTTTTGTACGAGGTACGAGCATTATGAGTTTCTCGTGATACCGTTCGGTTTGACCAATGCTCTAGCTGCTTTTATGGACATGATGAACCGTATGTTTCATGAGTTTTTGGATCAATTTGTGGTTGTGTTTATCGATGATATCCTTGTGTACTCTCGTACCGAGGAGGATCATGAAAGACATTTGAGAATTGTGCTTCAGATGCTGTTGGCCAATCAGCTTTATGCTAAGTTAAGCAAATGTGAGTTCTGGCTTAAGGAAGTTATGTTTCTCGGACATGTGGTTCGGTCGAAGGGATCCGTGTTGATCCGCATAAGGTTGAGGCTGTTATGAGTTGGAAAGAGCCCAAGTCTGTGACGGAGGTTAGGAGTTTCCTTGGTTTGGCAGGTTACTACAGAGATTTGTTGAAGGGTTTTTCAGTTTGGCGGCTGTTGCATGTAATAAGTGCTACGCAATTGTGCAAGTATACACGTCGCAAGTAATAAAGTGATATGAGTATCGAGTATCGTCTCCACAGGGATTGGTTTGGGCCACTTTGCTTAAGTTACTGCACTGTGAAAAGTAAAAACACAATTGATAATAGGAGTTCTAATTAACGAGTAAACTAAGAGCAATAAACTAAAAGAATAGATGAAATCAAAAGAGAGAATGGGTCAGGTTATCGTGAGTTATGGAGTGATAGCCGATTGGATCGTCTTGGTAAAAGAGTGCAAGGGCAACTCAGTTGCCGTGGCAACTTGCACAGCGGGGTTGCCTTGGCCACTAATCGATGGTTGCCTGGGCGACTAGCGGGCGTCTGGGCAGCAACTTCAAGGTTTGACAGAGCGTTCTTCAATGGTTTCTTCTTATCCCTAAGTCGAAACTCTAGCTACTTGTGCATGCCTTGATAATACATCCCTGCGTGAATCAAGGGTGAACAACAACCAATCTTGCGCTCCTCTTAGCCGTTGAAATCCTTAACTTATTCCTAAGCCGGATTAATCTTCACCATCAATAGATTGAATAAAGACCATACTCATTCGTTTCTTGAATCTAACTCTCCCAATATTAGATAAATAGATAAAGTTACAAGATCCTCTCCCAATTCACTCGCAAACAAGAATAAAAGCCAAGAATGAGTAAACCTTGAATAGAAAATTGCAAACTCTTATTACCTAAACAAAATCCAATTGTTTCTCACAACAACAAAACACAATAACCCAACCAATCAAGTTAGTTCATGGTTGGGTTCAAAAGATATACAAAGAATAATCCCCAAGCCATGAATCTAATGGAAGCAAAGAAGAAATCGAACTCTCTCCCCCTTTCTCTCTTGTCGAAATTTCTCTCTTCTTGCCCTATGGGGTTGTCGAAATTTTCCCTCCTCGTGCTCTTTCTCAAGTTGACGATATGGCCTCTTATTTATAGGGCTAGGTCAAAGTCCTTCTTTGAGGAGAAAGTTAAGTTGGAATTAAATTATCTTTAAAGAATACAATTCTTTATTATAATTATATTCCTACTAGAACTTCTCCTATCTTCTTGGAATTTAATTCTTCTTTAATCTCTTCATGGAAATCAAATTCCTTTTGGATTTAGCTTTGCTCCACGTCATCTTGGGCTTGTCTAGTCATCAATTTTGGCTACCATATCACCTTATTCTTTGTCGACAATTGCCCTGGCAACTGGCTCGACGTCTCCTTCATGCATTGCCCTGACAACTAGCTCGGCATCTCCTTCATGCACTGCCCTGGCAACTGGTTCTAGCCTTGTTTAGGCAAGTGATTATGCACACACACAAAAACACACCAAAGCAGCATCTTTTTCCACAAAAACCACCAAGTTATGTAATCAAGCTCAACGGTGGAAAGAAACATGAATTAATGCATGAATAACTAATTATGCAACTAATATGAGCTTAAGTCTAACAATAATATGAGTAAAAAGGGTAATAAAAATAGTACTTTTGAACACTTATCACGCCCCCAAACTCGAACTCTTGCTTGTCCTCAAGCAATGCAAACTATTAATTACCTGCCAAGACTTTAATCATCAAAGACATGCTTCAAACTTGAACTCAAACCTCGGAACCGTGGCACAATGTATGATCACCTTTTAATTTTTCGGATAGCACAAAAATTACCCGGAACAAAACTATAATGCTCGTGACAATGTGTGTTCGTAGTTGTGTACAAGTTGATTTTCAAGATTCTATGTGAACAATAGGCTTTTATCAATTTAAGTACCGAGGCATTTTTTTTATTTTCACTAGAGCCAATTTCAGGCACCTCTAGCAAAGTAAGCAATTTCTCATTTTATTTTAGTCGACTAGAGCCAATTTCGGGCACCTCTAGCGATTCTTTAATGTGCATTAACTACTAGAGCCAGTTTTTGGCACCTCTAGCAAGAAAGTACATTTACTACTAGAGCCAGTTTTGGGCACCTCTAGCAAGAAATTAACTTTAATTTTCAATTTTAAATTTACCCAAATTTTAAGCAACCTAAGTTCACTAAGTTTCTTTCAATCAACAACCCACATCCGTGTAAAAAATTCAGCATCATAGTAAAATTCTAAGTTCTTTTCATGCAATCCTAAAATTAAAGGTTCTTTCAATTAAGTGCAGTGGCAAAAATTCATCATTGGATATTCAACAAGTCTTAAGCAATTAAATCCAATTAAAGGAATGGCAAGTAACATATGCAACCTATATGTGATTGCTAAAGATGAATCAATTAAACATGAAGCTAACTAGAAACCAACACCCCCCAAACTCGAGAGAAGCATTGTCCTCAATGCATGTAAGAGTGAAACAAAATTTAAAAGAAACTAAATGAAATGAGTTAGTCAGAGAGGTCGTCACCTCGAGTGATAAGTTTCCTTCGTGCCGTTTGCTTGATTCATTTTTCAGTCGGTGGTTGAATGCTGTTGCCGCGTGAATAGCATTGCTTTGATTTGATCCATGTTCGCCGATGCAGGTTCACTTGCATGGGCATCAGTAGTTGCCGAAGCCATTGTTGTTGCATGGGCATCGCCAGTTTCTGTTGTGGTTGCTGGGGCAAGTAGTCGGCAGAGAATTTCCTTAGCATGGTGGTTGTGAGTCTTGTTGTGGAAAAGAAAACCTGGAAACTAAGGATAATGAAGAAAAATAAAATCTCTCCAAAAAATTCCAAAAATAAATAAAGAGAGAAAAAAACCCAAAAATAATAGAAAGAAAAAAAAATAGTTCGAAAAAAAGAAAAAAAAGAAAATATCGAAAGGAGAGCATGCTCATGCACCTCCTAAGGTGTCAACTTCTTTGTTTCGTTCTACATGGGCACTGTTGTAGTGCTTCAATCTTTGTCCGTTAACTTTGAATTCATGTTTGTCGGTAATGGACTTGATTATCACGGCACCATGGGAGAATGATTTGGCAAATTTGAATGGTTCCGACCATCTTGATTTTAGTTTTCTCGGGAAAAGTTTTAGTCGAGAATTGAATAAGAGAACTAGTTGCCCTGGCATGAATTGTCGCGACAATAGTTTCTTGTCGTGCCATTGCTTTGTTTTCTCCTTGTAGATTTGTGCATTGTTATAGGCGAGTGCACAAAATTCTTCTATCTCGTCGAGGTACAACAAACGCTTTTGCCCGGCACTTTCCTAATCCATATTCACGGTCTTGATTGCCCATTGGTTTGTAGGTGATATTGCCCGTCCTCTGGCAACGATCAGATTACTTGTAAAACTCTTGGGCATCTTTCTACAGTGTTGGCCAATACAAACCGGATTGAAAAACTTTGTCCGCGGTACGAGTTCCTCCAAAATGTCCTCCATAGGGTGAAGAATGGCATTACTAGAGTACATTCTGTTGCTCTTCTTCAGGGACACATCGGCGTATAACCTGATCTGCACATTGTTTAAACAAAAGAGACTCGTCCCAAAAGTAATGCTTCGCATCATGGCGGAACCGTTTCTTCCCTTGGTGAGTAATGCCATAAGGTAAAATGCCACAAACAAGGAAATTAACTAAATCCGCGTACTAGGGTATTGCCGAGGCATGTGCTGCCGTAGTGACTGCTCCTAAAATTGCTGAGGCGTGCGCGTCAAAAGTTGCTACGGCTTCAAGAGTTGCCGAGGCATACGCGTCCATGGTTGCCGAGGCGTCGAGTGTTGCCGAGGCATGCGCGTCCTGGTTGCCGAGGCAATTAAAAGTTGTTCATCCGGGAATGCATCACATATCTCTAGATCCGCGTCCTCCTCTCTATTGCGTTCTAAACGTGATAAGTGATCGGCCACTTGATTTTCTGTTCCTTTCCTGTCCTTAATTTCAATATCAAATTCTTGTAAAAGTAATATCCAACGAATCAAACAAGGTTTGGTATCCTTTTTAGCAAATAGATATTGGATTGCCGAATGGTCCGTAAGAACAATTACCTTTGTACCAATCAAATAGGATCGAAACTTGTCAAATGCGAAAACTACAGCTAGTAACTCTTTCTCCGTTGTTGTGTAATTCACTTGAGCACTATTAAGAGTTTTACTAGCGTAGTATATCACATGGAAGGTCTTACCTGTGTGTTGGCCTAGGACTGCTCCTACCGTGAAATCACTTGCATTACACATGAGCTCAAAAGGTAGCGTCCAATCTGGTGGAACGACAATGGGTGCTGAGGCAAGCTTTTCCTTTAGGGTTTCGAATGCTTGGGTGTAAGAATCATCAAAATAGAAGACTTTATCCTGTTCAAGCAAATTGCACAAGGGTTTAGTGATTTTAGAAAAATTATGAATGAACCTCCTGTAAAAACCTGCATGTCCAAGAAAGCTTTGAATTCCTTTAACCGAACTTGGGGGTAATCTCTCGATCACGTCCACCTTGGCTTTGTCTACTTCAATTCCCTTGGATGAAATCTTGTGGCCGAGCACTATTCCTTCATCTACCATAAAATGACATTTCTCCCAATTGAGGACTAAATCAGTTTCTTCACATCTTGCCAACACCCTCTCTAAATTGCCAAGACAGCTGTCGAAGTCATTACCAAAAACAAAAAAATCATCCATGAAGATCTCAAGGAAGTCTTCGACCATGTCTGAAAAGAGTGCCATCATGCATCTTTGGAAGGTTGTCGGGGATTACACAATCCGAACAGCATCCTTCGGAAAGCATAAGTACCGTATGGGCATGTGAAGGTTGTCTTCTCTTGATCTTCTGGTGCTATGGAAATTTGATTGTAACCTGAATAACCATCAAGAAAACAATAAAAGGGTTTACCTGCAAGACGGTCAAGCATTTGATCAATAAAGGGTAATGGGAAGTGATCTTTCCTAGTGGCTTTGTTTAGCTTTCGATAATCCATACAAACCCTCCAACCGATTACAGTCCTGGTTGGAATGAGTTCATTGTTTTCATTACTTACAACCGTTATACCTCCCTTTTTCGGTACACATTGTACCAGACTTACCCATGTACTATCAGAGATAGGGTATATAATGCCGGCGTCAAGCCACTTGATGATTTCTTTCATTACAACCCCTTTCATGGCATGATTCAGTCTCCTCTGGGCCTCAATTGAAGGTTTGTGATCATCTTCCAACAAAATCTTGTGCATGCACACTGCCGGGCTAATTCCATTCAAGTCGGCAATTGTCCACCCTATTGCCTTTTTGTGTAGCTTCAACATTTTGATCAGCTTCTTTTCCTGCTCAAGCTGTAACTTAGAAGAAATAATTACAGACAATGTATTATCGGTTCCTAAGTATGCATATTTTAGTTGCTCTGGCAATTGTTTCAACTCAAGAATCGGTGGTTGTTCAATAGACGGTTTTTCGAGCTTACCTTCCTTACCTGAGTAATCCAGTGGTTCAAAGTATGTACCTGGTCGATTGACTAGCCAATTTGCCTCTTCTTGTTGTTCCTCATCGACCGGTTCTTCATACTCCTCAGGTTATTCTTGATCGGTAATGTAGTTGCCGAGGCAACTAAATTCCTCGTCGAAGTTAAACTCTGCCGTGGTATGAAGAAGTTGGCATTCTTCGGGATCATCGGCATGCCTTAGTGTTTGGAACACATTTAGTTTAACTTGTTGTTCATTCACCCTCATTGTGTGTTCTCCCTTTTCAACATCGATCAAGGTTCTCCCTGTTGCTAGGAATGGTCTCCCGAGAATGATAGGTGCATGCTCATCTGCTTCACAATCCAAAACAATAAAGTCAGCGGGAAAAATAAATTTATCAACTTTTACCAGTATGTCCTCGATTTTCCCTCTGGATGCATATAGGATCTATCGGCTAGCTGTAGCATAACTGTTGTAGGTTTTGCCTTCCCGATTCCTAGTTTCTAGAAAACCGATTTAGGCATCAAGTTTATGCTAGCCCCAAAGTCGCATAATGCTTTCTCGACATAGTGATTTCTAATGGAACAAGGTATTGTGAAACTTCCAGGATCTTTCAACTTGGGTGGCATACGATTGTGCAACATTGCCATGCATCCCTCTGTTGCGGCAACTGTTTCAAACTCTCCTAGCCTTGTTCTCTTGGACGCAATGTCTTTAAGAAACTTGGCATAGTTTGGCATTTGTTCAATTGCTTCCACCAATGGCAAGTTGATGTGGACTTGCTTTAGGATATCAAGAAACTTCTTGAATTCATATTCTTGCTTTTGTCGCTTCAATCTTTGTGGGAATGGTGGTGGAAGTCGGATATCTTCGATCCTTTCATTGGTTTTAAACCTGATTGATGGCATTACCGGGACAACTGGAGTTGCCGAGGCATTATCAATTGGGGTTGCCGAGGCATGCTTATCACAAGTTGTCAAAGCATCCTTATCGTCGGTTGCCGAGGCATGCTTATTGTCGGTTGCCGCGGCAATTCCTGGTTCAGTATCTGAGGCTTTGCCGCTAGGTTCGTCTTGATCTTTTTGTGGAGTTTTGTTTGATGAGCGGGTTTGAGCCTCTCTAAGTTGTTGGCCACTTCTAGTGGTAATTGCCTTACATTGCTCAAGGCCAGTTCCTCTTGCGACTTCAGTATCGCTAGGTAAACCTCCTTGCTGTCTAGTATTCAGATTTTTAGCAAACTGTCCGACTTGATTTTCCAATGATTTGGTTGCCGCCTCTTGGTTTTGCAATCTCATCTCGGTCCTATTAATAAAAGCATCAGTTCTTTTTATGAAGTTACTATTCTCAGCCATATAAGATTCACTTTTCATCATAAAAGCATTTAGAGAATTTTCCAAAGAACTAGATGTTGTCGGTTGTTGCTGCGGCAACTGTTGCCGTGGCATATTCTGCTGGAATCCTGATGCTTGTGCATTCTGATTGTTCTGGTTTAGAGCATTGTTGGGATTACTCCATGAAAAATTCGGGTGCTTCTTCCAAGCTGGATTGTATGTATTGGACATCACATTGTTGTTCCGATTGTAATTCCCTACGTAGAAGCTGGATTCCAGATTCTGCATACATTTAGAAGAATCATGGTTATCACCACATAACTCACAAAAAGAATCCATCACCTTGACCTCATGTGTGTTGTTTGGTTTTTGCATGTTCTGGACCATCTTGGTTAAAGTGGACAATTGTGCCGAAATTGAATCTGATGATCCTAGTTCATGTATTGTGGCTTGGCGTCTAACTCCTCCTCTTCTAGTAGAGGGAAATTGATAATCATTCTTGGCCAGCTTGTTTAAAATTTGCATTGCTTCCTCCGGCGACTTATCTAGGAGTATGCCATTTGCCGAGGCATCTAGCATCATCCTTGTTGGTGTATTCACGACGTTGTAAAACATTGTTACTTGAGTCCACACTGGGAATCCGTGTAAGGGGCATTTGTGTAGAAGTTCTCTATATCTCTCCCAAGCCTCGTACATGGATTCATCATCTGCATGCCGAAAAGAAGTAATGTAGTTACGAAGCTTATCAGTCAAATTTGTAGGATTAAACCGAGCAAGGAAATCACGACAAAGATCGGTCCAAGATGCTATTGATCCGGCAGGAATGCTATTCAACCATGCTTTCGCCGTATCCCTCAGTGAATAGGGGAATAATCTTAATCGTAAGACATCGGGGGTGACTCTGTGTATTTTGAACGAGTTGCAAATCTCGAGGAAATATTTCAGATGTTGCCGTGCATCTTCAGTTGCTGAGCCGCCAAATTGACCAATTGTGTTGATCATATTAAACATTACCGGTTTCAACTCAAAGTGGTCGGCTTCAATTTCAGGTGCGACAACTCCTGGATTAAGTCCATCAAGATCTTCTTCAAAATAGTCTCAAATAGTTCTGTTTCGTGCAAGAATCACTCCTCCTCTTGCTGGAATATCTTGATTCATATTGCCGTCTTGATTAGCCATTGCTACTCTTATCCTTCGTCTAAGTCTTTGTAAGGTTCGTTCGATTTCTGGATCAAAGGGATATTCTGGTGTAATCGGTCTCGCCCTGGTCATATACCAATGGAAAACCAAAGTTTGTTAGCCCTTTGAATCTTAAACAAGAAAAGTAAAAAGAAAGTGCAAGAAAATAAAAAAAGTCGCTATTGCCAATCCCCGGCAACGACGCCAAAAACTTGTTGCGTGTAATAAGTGCTACGCAATTGTGCAAGTATACACGTCGCAAGTAATAAAGTGATATAAGTATCGAGTATCATCTCCATAGGGATTGGTTTGGGCCACTTTGCTTAAGTTACTACACTGTGAAAAGTAAAAACATAATTGATAATAGGAGTTCTAATTAACGAGTAAACTAAGAGCAATAAACTAAAAGAATAGATGAAATCAAAGAGAGAATGGGTCAGGTTATCGTGAGTTGTGGAGTGATAGCTGATTGGATCGTCTTGGTAAAAGAGTGCAAGGGCAACTCAGTTGCCGTGGCAACTTGCACAGCGGGGTTGCCTTGGCAACTAATCGATGGTTGTCTGGGCGACTAGCTGGGCAACTACTTGGGCGTCTGGGCAGCAACTTCAAGGTTCGGCAGAGCGTTCTTCAATGGTTTCTTCTTACCCCTAAATCGAAACTCTAGCTACTTGTGCATGCCTTGATAATACATCCCTGCGTGAATTAAGGGTGAACAACAACCAATCTTGCGCTCCTCTTAGCCGTTGAAATCCTTAACTTATTCCTAAGCCGGATTAATCTTCACCATCAATAGATTGAATAAAGACCATACTCATTCGTTTCTTGAATCTAACTCTCCCGATATTAGATAAATAGATAAAGTTACGAGATCCTCTCCCAATTCACTCGCAAACAAGAATAAAAGCCAAGAATGAGTAAACCTTGAATAGAAAAGTGCAAACTCTTATTACCTAAACAAAATCCAATTGTTTCTCACAACAACAAAACATAATAACCCCAACCAATCAAGTTAGTTCATGGTTGGGTTCAAAAGATATACAAAGAATAATCCCCAACCCATGAATCTAATGGAAGCAAAGAAGAAGAAGAAGAAATCGAACTCTCTCCCCTTGCTCTCTTGTCGAAATTTCTCTCTTCTTGCCCTATGGGGTTGTTGAAATTTTCCCCCTCTTGCTCTTTCTCAAGTTGACGATATGGCCTCTTATTTATAGGGCTAGGTCAAAGTCTTTCTTTGAGGAGGAAGTTAAGTTGGAATTAAATTATCTTTAAAGAATATAATTCTTTATTATAATTATATTCCTACTAGAACTTCTCATATCTTCTTGGAATTTAATTATTCTTTAATCTCTTCATGGAAATCAAATTCCTTTGGGATTTAGCTTTGCTCCACGTCATCTTGGGCTTGTCTAGTCATCAATTTTGACTACCATATCACCTTATTCTTTGTCGACAATTGCCCTGGCAACTAGCTCGGCGTCTCCTTCATGCATTGCCCTGGCAACTAGCTCGGCATCTCCTTCATGCACTGCCCTGACAACTGGTTCTAACCTTGTTTAGGCAAGTGATTCTGCACACACACAAAAACACACCAAAACAACATCTTTTTCCACAAAAATCACCAAGTTATGTAATCAAGCTCAACTGTGGAAAGAAACATGAATTAATGCATGAATAACTAATTATGCAACTAATATGAGCTTAAGTCTAACAATAATATGAGTAAAAAGGGTAATAAAAATAGTACTTTTGAACACTTATCAGCGGCTCTGTTAACAAAGTTGCTACAGAAGAATGTTTAGTTTGAGTGGACGGAGGATAGACATTGAGCTTTTTAAAGGTTGAAGGAAGCTTTGACAAGAGCTCCGGTCTTGGTTCAACCAGAATCGGGAAAGAAGTTCGTTGTTTATAGTGATGCGTTGTATGTAGGGCTTGGTTGTGTGTTGATGCATGAGGGTAAGGTAGTGGCGTATGCATCTAGGCAATTGAAGGTGCATGAACGTAACTACCCTACTCACGATCTTGAGCTGGCCGCGGTTGTTTTTGCCTTGAAGATCTGGAGGCATTATCTTTATGGTGAGAAATGTGTGGTTTATACGAATCTTAAGAGTTTTAAATATCTGATGTCGCAGAAGGAGCTGAATCTTAGGCAACGTAGATGGTTGGAGTTGCTTAAGGATTATGACCTGACCATTGAGTATCATCTGGGGAAAGCCAATGTTGTGGTGGATGCTTTGAGTAGGAAATCGGCTGTGGAGTTGAGAGCCATGTTTGCTCGGTTGAGTGTGACGAATGACGAAGGTTTGTTGGCTGAATTGCAAGTGAAGCCGTCCTTGTCGCAGATGATTAAGGAGAAGCAACCGTATAACGGGAGTTTGGTATCTCATGTGGAAGATATCATGGATGGAAATCCTACAGAATTTCATTTCAACAATGATGGAGTGTTGTGTTTCAAAGGTCGAATAGTGGTGCCTGAGGATGAAGAGTTAAGGCATACTATTTTGACTGAGGCACACGCTAGTCCTTTTTCTATGCATCCCGGTAGTACTAAAATGTATCGAGGGTTGAAGGAGGAGTACTATTGGGTTGGACTGAAGAGGGACGTGGCTGATTTCGTTGCACGGTGTATGGTTTGTCAGCGGGTAAATGCTGAGCATTAGTTCCCTTCCGGGTTGTTGCAACCGTTGAGGATACTGGAATGGAAGTGGGAAAGAATCACCATGGATTTTATGTCTGGGCTGCCTTTGACACCGACCAAAAAGGATTATATTTGAGTGATTGTGGATCGGTTTACGAAGTGTGCGCATTTTATGTCTGTGCATACTAGGTATACCTTGGACAGGTTGGCTGAGTTGTACATCTCTGAGATAGTGCGTTTGCACAGGGTGCCCAAATATATAGTTTCGGATAGGGATCTATGGTTCACCGTAAGGTTTTGGGTGAGTTTGCATCGTGCTTTAGGAACCTGGTTGAGTTTCAGTACCTCATTCCACCCTCAGTCGAATGATCAGTCGGAGCGTGTGATTCAGGTTCTCGAGGATATGCTAAGGTGTTGTGTTATTGAGTACCAGGGAACGTGGGAGAAGCAGTTGCCATTGGTGGAGTTTGCTTACAATAACAGTTATCATGCTAGCATATAGATGGCACCTTATGAGGCGTTGTATGGCAGGAAATGCCGTACGCCCGTGTATTGGGCAGAAGCGGGGGAAAAGTTTGTGTCTATGCCCAATGTTTTGAAAGGCATGACTGAAAAGGTAAAGTTGATATGTGAGCGCTTAAAAGCGGCTGCAGATCGCTAGAAATCCTATGCGGATTTGAAGCGTAGAGATATAGAGTACGTTGTGGGTGATAAGGTGTTTTTGAAAGTGTCACCCTAGAAAAAGGTGTTGCGTTTTGGGCAGAAAGGGAAGCTTAGCCTGAGGTTCATCGGACCAAACGAGGTTGTCGAGCGTATGGGTCCTGTTGTGTACCATTTGAGGTTACCTCTGGATTTGGGAAAGATTCATGATGTGTTCCACGTTTCGGTGTTGCAGAGGTATAGGTCGGACCATCGCATGTCATGCCAGTGGAGGAGATCGAGTTGAGACTGGATATATCTTACAATGAAGAACCAGTAGAGATTCTTGATACCAGCAGTAAGGTGCTACGTGGCAAAACAGTCGAGCTGGTTAAGGTGTTGTGGAAGCAATGTGGTGCTGAGGAGGCCACGTGGGAACACAAGTCGGATATGGTGAAATAGTTTCCGCACATGTTTCCTCTAGGTAAATTTTGAGGTGGGGGAGAGTTGTAACGCCCCGATTTTAGGACTTAGCGGTTTAGAGGGTTTATTAGACGGTTCGATGGACTAGAGTAGAGATTCGAGTCAGTTTCGGGATCGTATATTTTTTGTGTTCAAAAAATTATGGAAAAATGCTTAAAAATCATTATTAACTACGTATTTAATAAT
This sequence comes from Hibiscus mutabilis, assembly GCA_019671005.1. Lineage (NCBI taxonomy): Eukaryota > Viridiplantae > Streptophyta > Magnoliopsida > Malvales > Malvaceae > Hibiscus > Hibiscus mutabilis. The sequence continues at coordinate 26,683,101 of CM033736.1, read as the reverse complement.
GGTGGAATCAATTTCGAAAAATGGGTTTTGAAAGATGAACATTTTGGTTAGTGACCAAAATGAAAGTTTTGAAAACTGTGATTTTCTAGTGACTAAAATGAAAAGGGTCAAATACTTAGAATCTTTAAGGAGCTTTTTTACCAATTGGTTTCTGATGATTTCTCCCTTGATTTGACTTATTTTAACATGTGGTTTAATTAGTAATCAAAGAGGATTTTGTTAAAAAGTTAGTTATTTTTTCTAAAACAAAAATCACGTCATTTTCTCTCAACTTTTTCTCTCCATTCTCTCCTCAGCCAAACACTCAGTTTTTCATCAAATTTCTAGAGGTGATGTGGTTTCTAACTTGATTTTATTGTTTCAAATTGTTTTATAAAGATTGTTTATACAAAATCTTACAATAATCTTGTGTTTTCTTAGCTTTTCACAAATCAATTGAGGGATAAACTTCACAATAGGGGTAAGGTCCGAGATCTCCTCTATTGTATTGTTCTTTATTGAAATTCCCAAGCATTTGATCCTTGCATTTTGTGTTTCTAATCTGATTTTGATGATTTTCCAATGTTTAATTGAGTTATTTGGGAAAATGAGTTGATTAGGGAATTGGATCTGATTTCTAGTAAGTAAGGTTGCTTTGATTCATATTTTGGATGTTTAATAATGTTGATAAGTGATTTTTATCAATGGAATCCCGAAACTTAAGAATCTCTATTTGTTTAAGTTGTTAGTTTTGAGGTTTTGTGGTGTTTATATGGATGTGAGTTGCTGGAGGTGGTAGGTTGTTTTGAATATGTTTTTAGATGTGTTTTGGTGTTGAAAGTGATGTTAGATTGATAGATGTTGGCTGGGTTGTGAATCAAAGTGTTTTGGTTATGTTTTCGGTTGTTGTAGAGGGTTAATTGTGAAGGTGTTGTGGAAATCCGAGAAGGATTGTAGTTGCTGTGTTTATAATGCATTATGATGTATTAATCCTCTGTTGTTTTGTGGTAAAAACAGGGGAGGTTGATCCAGAAGTGATTGGAGAAGCGTTGGAGGCTTCGAATTCTTGATTTCGAAACGGCGAATCGAGGTTTTGCGTATCGGTGAGTGAAAACATGGTTTAAAACATTTTGATGTTTTGGGAACAAGGTTTTGGGAGTTAATGTAGAGCTTGAAACGCTTACCTAGACTCGAAAGTAAGTATAAAGTGGTTTTTTTGTCTCGGTCGTGCTAGTTTGGAATGGTTTTATGCACTTGTTTTTATTTACATATTACCTACTATTTAAGAATGTTTTAAAGTATTTGATATACTGGTTTAAGCATGAAATGCTGAAGGATGCACATGGTAAGTGATCATCGTAAGTATGTGGTTTAAACTTGTGTTTTAAAGCATAGTTGTTGCTTTGGAAATGGCATGGTTTAATGCTTGTTAAAAACAATGAGGTAAATGTTATTTGGTTAATTATATTGGCAAGTGATGTGGTTTTAAAATTGTTATCGGATATAGTTGGCTGGCCTTAGGATTGAGTGCACTGTAAATAAGTCGCCTTGGATGTTAAGGGGTTTATACGATGTACCGAATACTCCATCCAAGTACCCTAACGGTAGAGGTGTTAAACAGTACCAAATACTCCCGTTAGTGGATTAAGCGTCTAATCGATGATTGGGGTGGATGTCCTCGTAGGTTGTTATTGTACCCGGTTGTTAATGTACATCGATTGTGATTGTATCGCTATTCCGGTTGAGATGGCTTGAAGTGTTGGGTTAACACTTGTTGAATCCGTGAATCCGATGAACTCTTTTGTTATTGAACTTGTTAATGATCACTTGAAAGCCAATATAATTGTTAATGTATCATTGAAATGTTTATGTTGTATAATGTGGTTTATACATGTTTCTCCTTAAGCTTTGCATTTGGTAGTAATGCATGTGAAGGCTTAAGTGGAAGGTTAGCAATGTGACTTGCTGTTGAATAATGATACATGTAGCATGTGGTTTAATATGCTGGTTTTAAATGATATAAAGTGCATGTTTTAAAAGGGGCATGATCATGTTTTAAAGGATGAGGTTATGTAAATGGTTTTAAATGCATTGATGGTGTTTGTTTTTGAGCACTCCTCACTAAGCCTTGTGTGCTTACGCTCTCGTTGTCCATCAATGCAGATAATTGAGGTCTTGGAAGGCAGCAAGAAGCAAGGGGATCTTGGCAAAACTTGTTTCCAAAGTATGTTTTGGTTTAGACTATAATGAATAATGGCAATGGGGTACTTGATGCGATTTGGGAGATGTTTTGTGAAACTCTCTGTTTGAGCATGTTTCTATAGTTTCTCTTGGGTTGTAAATGGCCTTTAAGGATTGTTTTTGGTGCTGATTTACCTTTTGATATGTTGGTTGGATGCATATTAGGAAGCATGCCTATAGATTTCCTCTTTGATGCAATAATCCTTATTGTGTTGTTAGAATTGTGATTCTAGTTAGCATGAGATATGTTTGACATGTTAGTATTGTGTTTAAAGCATGTTGGAGTGGTTTGAGTATGCTTTTGGGATGAAAAATCAGCCAAATGTGACATTACAGGCCCAGGCGTACTGATATGCGGGGGACCGTATCGATATGGCTAGGCCTTGTGGGATCGGTACGGGTCTTGTGCGTTTCGATACGCCTAGGCAAATTTGGCCTGGCGTACTAGTACGAGGATGGGCGTTTCGATACAAGTTTTAGCCTTTGGAATTCACTTTTGCAACTTGAACCCACGTATCGAAACACCTAAGAAATTGTATCGGTACGATTTAAAATATTTTAAAAGTTCAGTATTTCAGTTAGGCATATCGATACGGCTTGGTGGTGTACCGAAACAGTGTGTTTCAAACCGCATTTGCATTAAACCAAAGTGTTTCCCAAGAAACAAAGTATTAAACCAAAGCGTTTCCCAAGAAACAACACATCCAACTTGTGTTCCCACGTGGCTTCCTCAACACCGCTGTGTCTCCACAGCACCTTAACAAGCTCAACCGTATTGCCACACAGAACTTTACTACTGGTATTAAGGATCTCTACCGGTTCCTCGCCATAAGATAAATCCAGCCTCAACTCAACATCCTCCATTGGCATAACATGCGATGGATCCGACCGATATCTCCGCAACATCGATACGTGAAACACATCATGAATTTTCTCTAACTCAGGAGGCAACCTCAACCGATAAGTCATAGGACCAACATGCTCCACAACCTCATATGGTCCAATAAACCTCGGACTAAGCTTACCCTTACGTCCGAACTGCATCACCTTTTTCCACGGTGACACTTTAAAAACACACGATCACCAATAGCGTACTCTATATCTCTAAGCTTTAAATCCACGTAGGATTTTTGAAAATCCGAAGCCGCTTTCAAGCGCTCACATACCAGCTTCACCTTTTCATTGGTGCCTTTCAACACATCAGGCATAGAAACATGTTTTTCTCTAACCTCAGTCCAACACAACGGTGTACGACACTTTCTATGATACAAAGCCTCGTACGGTGCCATCTGTATACTAGCCTGATAAATGTTATTATAAGCAAACTCCACCAACGACAACTGCTCTTCCCACGTTCCCTGGAACTCAATGATACAACACCTTAACATATCCTCGAAGACTTGTATCACACGCTCCAACTGTCCATCCGTCTGAGGATGATACGATGTACTAAAATTCAACCGTGTACTAAGAGCACGATGAAACTTACCCAAAATCTTACCGTAAAACGCAGATCTCTATCTGAAACTATGGATTTAGGCACCCCATGCAAACGCACAATCTAAAAAATATACAGCTTGGCCAACTTACCCAAGACATATGTCATATGCACTGGCACAAAATGCGCACACTTCGTAAACTGACCCACAATCATCCAAGTAGAATATTTTTTGGTCAGTGTCAAAGGCAACCCTGACAAAAAATCCATGGTAATTCTTTCCCACTTCCATTTCGGTATCCTCAACAGTTGCAACAACCCAGAAGGAAACTAATGTTCAGCCTTTACACACTGACACACCATGCATCGGGCAACAAAATCAACTATATCTTTCTTCAAACCAACCCAATAGTACTCTTCCTTCAAACCTCGATACATCTTAGTACTATTGGGATGCATAGCAAAAGGACTAGCATGCGCTTCGGTCAAATTGATATGCCTCAACTCCTCATCTTTAGGCACCACAATCTGACCTTTAAAACACATTACTTCATCATCATTAAAATGTAAATCCGCAAGATTCCATCCATGGTATCCTTCACATACGGTACCAAACTCTCATCATACAGCTGCTTCTCCTTAATCAACTACGACAAGGACGGTTTTACTTGTAACTCAGCTAATAACCCACCGTCACGCATCATACTCAACATAGCAAACATAGCTTTCAACTCCACAATAGCCTTTTTACTTAAAGCAACAGCCACAACATTAGCTTTACCCGGGTGATATTTGATGGCCAGATCATAATCCTTAAGCAACTCCAACCATATTCACTGCCTAAGGTTTAACTTATTCTACATCATCAAATATTTCAAGCTCTTATGGTCGTGTAAATTACACACTTCTCACCATAAAGGTAATGCCTCCAAATTTTCAAAGCAAAAACAATTACGGCGAGTTCAAGATATGAGTAGGGTAATTATGCTCATGCACCTTCAACTGCCTAGATGCATAGACAACTACTTTACCCTCCTACATCAACACACAACCAAGCCCAACATAAGACGCATCACTATAAACAACAAACTATTTTCCTGATTCAGGCTGAACCAAGACCGGAGCTCGCGTCAAAGCTTCTTCCAGCCTTTCAAAAGCCTGTTGCCTATCCTCCGTCCACTGAAAACGAACATTCTTTTACAACAACTTGGTCATCGGAGCAGCTGTACTGGAGAACCCCTCAACAAACCTGCGATAATAACCAGCCAACCCTAAGAAACTCCGAACCTCTGTCACATATTTAGGCAACTTCCAACTCATCATGACCTCAATTTTGTATGGGTCAACACGAATCCCCTCAGCAGACACCACATGCCCAAGGAAAACAACTTTCCTAAGCCAGAACTCACACTTGCTTAACTTGGCATACAACTGATTAACCGACAATGTCTGAAGCACAATCCGTAAATGCCTATCATGATCCTCCTCGGTACGAGAGTACACGAGAATATCATCGATAAACACAACCACAAACTAGTTAAAAAACTCATGGAACACCCTATTCATCATGTCCATGAAGGCAGTCGATGTATTGGTCAAACCAAAAGGCATCACCAAAAACTCATAATGCTCATACCTCGTACAAAAAGCTGAGGGCATATCCATATCTTTCACCTTCAACTGATAGTACCCAGACCTCAAATCTATCTTATAGAACATCAACACACCCCTGAACTAGTCAAACAGATTATCAATCTGTGACAAAGGATACTTGTTCTTTATCGTCAACTTGTTCAGTTGCGAATAATCTAAACACATCCACAACGTACCATCTTTCTTTTTCACGAACAACACCGGGGCACCCCACGGTGGGATACCAGGTCTAATGAAACATCGATCAAGCAACTCTTGTAGCTGCGTTTTCAGCCCATTCAACTCCTTCGGGGCCATGCGATACGGAGTAATAGACACTGGTGCCGTATCCGCATAAACCTCAATGTTGAACTTCACCTATCGATCCAGTGGCAACCCCAGCATCTCTTTTAGAAAAACACCCAGAAACTCACATACTGTGCAAATATCCACCCTCAACTCCTTCGAACCCGAATTCATAACGTAGGCCAAGAAAGCCTCACATCTAGAATCCAACAGCCGTTTCACTTCTAAAGCCGAAATAGCATTAGACAAGAACTTAGCGTTCTCACCAACGAACACCACCTCAACGTCATCAGGCAACCTCAGGGATATCCGTTTCTTTTATATTCTTCTTTCTTCTGTTGGACACTTGGTTGGTAACCCAGCCCGAAACGATCCTTCTTGGTAATGATATTCTTGGGTCTCAGGTTTCCTTGTAATTTCTTCCCCAACCCTTTTCCTAATTTGGCTCCTCGGCCCAGAGTTTCTGCGATGGTCATCTTGGTACAATTAGATAACCTAGGGTAGGGGATCCGGTTTCCCTCTGAAACGAATGTGGCATTTACTAGTTCTAATGCTCGGAACGAGCATTCTGCAGCCTCTTCATCATTTTGAATGTAGGGGTGTCCGATGTCACTGAAGCAACAAATTCATGCTCTGCCTCTCTCGACCAATTTGCCCTCAACTACAAATTTTAATTTACGATGCAATGATGATGGGACAACTCTGCGGAGTGGATCCACGGTCTTCCCAACAAGCGGTTGTAAGATGGTTTTATGTCCATTACCACAAAATCGATCACATATTCGGTTGGTCCGATCAATAGGGGTATCTCAATTTTCCCCATTGTTCCCTTTTGCGTACCATCAAGGCCCTTACCGAGTTGTAGCAAGGCTTTAGGTGCGAACTATCTATTGGTAATTTTTGCAGGGTTACCATAGGCAAGACATTCAATGCTGACCCGTTGTCGATTAGTACGCCTGGTAATACATACCCTTTGCAGTGGGTAGTGATGTTAAGGGCTTTAGTGAACCCCCTTCCTTCCTCCGGGGATCTCATCATCACCGAACGTGATATGATTATAGGCGATAATATGCCCCACCATCATGTCCAGGTTTGTTACGGAAATGTCCCGGGGCACAAAAGTTTGATTCAAAGACTTTTAATAGTGTCTCCCGATGCTTCTCTGAACTCAAGAGTAATTCCAGCACTGTGATCCTGGCCGGTTGCTTCCGTAGTTGTTCCACTACGCTGTACTCGCTATGTCTCAAGAACTTTAGAAATTCTTTGGCCTGGGCCTCAGTTACCGGTTCATTTATCCTTTGGGGAGGTTCTTCTCCAAATATCATGCGAGGGCTAATCTGCTGTATTCTTTCCCCTATCTTTTTCAAATGCTCTCAAAGCTTGGAGGAATAACATCGGCGCTCTGGTGAAATGGCCTGCCTCACCAACGCTCACATTATTTTGGCTTTGTTGGTCTTCCAAATAGCAGCTCTTTTACCGCTGCGTGTTTTGATTTTTCTGTCATGGTCCATTCGCGGCATAATTCCGGGAATTTGTCGCATGTCTTTGAATGGGAATGGAGATGGTGCTGAAATGACGATCTTGATTTATCTTCTTGGTTTCTCCTTGGAGACACACCTGCATTCCCTACCCCGGGAGAGATGATGAAAGGCCTATCCTTCCCATATCTAGTTTTGGGGGTATCTGTCATGTGTACGTCGATCCCCCCCCATGGGTTCCTCGAAGAATTCAATTTGTTTTCCATCTATCAACTTCTGCACCAATTTCTTGAACTCATCACATTCTTGGATATCATGCCCTTCAGTCTGATGGAATTCGCAATACTTTCCACATTCTTTCTGCCTTATTATCATGCCTTTATTGATCATACGAGCCATGCATAACTGTTGAAATACCCACCGTAAAGGAGACTTGACTTCTGACACGTCATCCTTTATCCTCCTGGTAAAACCTTCTTCTATAGCATTTACCCCTCTGTTCCCATGATTAGGCAGCGGGTTGTTGGCTACGCTAGGTTCTTCAAACTTCAATATCCGGAATCAATTAAGTTACACAAAGCTTTTTTTGAAGGCAAGGCAGTTCTCAGTGGGGTGTCCAGGGATACCGCCGTGATAGTCGCAATGTGCGCTTGGATTATACCAAGGCGGGAAGGGTGGATTGACAGGATTAACGATGTATGGTCGGACCAAGTCTGCTTCATACAACTGGGAGTAAAGTTACGAGTATGAAACCGGTAGGGGTGAAAAGTTCTCCTCTCTTTATCCTTTCTGGTGACTCTTTCATCTCTTTGATTCGAATTTTGCGTTTTTCCCACAGGTGCTTAGGGCTGTGAGACTGTGAAGTTCTTCGAGGCGGTATAGGTACTGGTGGTGTTTACTTCACTTCTCTTGTTGTACTTTCGAGACCCTTCCCCACCATCAATTTTGCCGCTCTTGATTGCTAGTTCGAGAGACTCCCCAGTCCTGATCAAGTCGGCGAAACACTGTGTTGTGTTATTGATGAGGCGATCGAAGAGTGCCCCTTTCAAAGTATTGACAAATAATGGCGTGATTTCATGCTCCGGGATAGGTGGCTGGATTTGGGCGGCCACTTCTCTCCACCTTTGGGCATATTGTCGTAAGCTTTCATTGGACTTCGCCTATATTTTTCTAGCATAATTCTGCTAGGGATCATGTCATTACATGTTTGTATTGCTCGGAAAATGCTTTAGACAAATCTTTCCATGTCTTGACATTTGCTTTGCTTAACTGAGTATACCAACGTAATGCTGCTCCAGTTAGACTATCCTAGAAACAGTGGATCAGTAGCTTTTCATCTTTATGGTAAGCCGCCATTTTTCTGCAATACATCGTTATGTGTGCAGAAGGACATGCGGTTCCGTCATATTTATCAAACTCCGGCGTTTTGAATTTTGGTGGCAAGACAAGATCAGACACTAGACTTAGATCACTAGCGTTGCTTCCTGATTCTTCATTTGATTGTAACGCTTTAAATTTTTCTTCCATGAGGCGAAATCTTTCTTCCCACTTTCTTTCTACCTCATTCCGATCTTTTTCGACCATGTTTAGGTCCGGCACTTCTTCTTCATACATGCTTGGTATCAAGGGTTTGAGTCTCGTGTGCCCCTACTTGAAAGCTGGAAGACATTCTGTAGGGTCAATATACATCTTCCTAGCCTGGTTTGGTGCAGTTGGTTGAACCTTGAAGTGAGCCGGGGTACCTTCTGGCTCTGGAATATTTTCTCCTTCTACTCGTTTTCCGAGACTTTTCGCCAGCAATGCCGTTATGTCAGATACTATTGAAGTTTGTGACTGTGCAATCTGATCACTAAGGCTTCTCTGGGCCTCTTCAAGCCTTGACTCGAGCTCTCTCTGCCCTCTTTCTAGATTGATTATTCTTTCTTCCATGAGCTTTCTTTGTAGCCGGGTAAAGTATATGTGATGAATGATTACGGGTTAACACACTGGAATGCCACAATATTCATACTGTTAATATGGTTGTAAAAATAAATGCATGTACAATGATGCAAATGTTATGATGCAAATGCAAGAATGCATGCAGACAAGGTACTGGTTCCGCTGGTAATCACCCTTTTGAATTACTTTTACGGGAATTAAAGGGTCTTGATTACAACAAAATTCGTGTTACAAAGTAAAGATCCCTAGTACAAAAGATCTAATTATAACACAGAGTCCTATAGATAGACTCTAGCTCTATCCCCTAACTTTCCAATTGCCTTGAGCAGCTTGAGGAACCTAGGAGCTTCTTCCATTCCCGGGCTATAAAAGGTCGGAGTGTCTCACCTCGACGGCTAAATCATTTACGTGTCTGGCGACTCATTTGTATGTCCACCATTAGATTTGCATAGTACTGGTCCCTGTCTGTATCATTCGAGCAAATCGCGTAATCTCTTCTCGCAATAGGTGTCCCCCGGCTGCAGCTTCTCGAACACATTAATTCTTTCCTTGTAATCCTCCACAACTGCTTGAGGATCCGATTCGTGCTCGTAATACACCTACTTCGCGTTCTCTTTCTTGCAGCTCCGCGAAATTATTCCTACGGCAGTACATCCGAAGTGAGTGTTCGACTTTCGCCATCTTTTCTTTTAATTCATCATTTTGACTTTGGCTTTGCCTCAAACTTTGAAGAGTGTCATCGTACAGTTTCTGCATCTCTAACAGTCTGTTTCGGCTATTCATGGATTTTCTTTTCCATACGGCGACACTTTCTCTCTCATGATGAACAACTTGTTTTCCTTTGCTGATTTCTTGTCTGAATCTTTCTCTCTCTTGATCAATGGCCTTCTTGGCGGACCGTTTTTCTTCCTCCATAGCCAAACGACAGCTTTCAATCTCTCTCTCGATCGCTTTTTTGTTAATTTCTCGTTCTTCTTCCAACAAACGGATGCCGTCCATTCTTTCTTTTTCCACAGCTATGAACTGACTCCGGCCGGTCTTTTTGTATTTTTGCTCATAATGTGAGGGGCATCTTTTTGGTAAAGAGTATTCTTGTCATTCAAATCTGCATTTAATTTCTTCAGTTGCCTAATGATCCCCTCCCGCTCGTCGACTTCTAGGCTTGCCTTATAGAGTTCGCTCACGTGTTGGGTCTGTTGAATGTCCATTTTCTTTTTAACTTCCTCGAGCTCACTCCTTAAGATATCGGCTTCGGACGGTACCACCCTTGTAAGCTCCTCGAGTGACACTGTTGGTCCTTGATTAGATTCGGGAATCATATTATTAACCCTCAAACGTCTCCAAAGATCGTAATCTGGGGTAGTCATGTGCTCGGTGTCTCCTTCCACCCTGATCCGATAACAATGATCCAGGCCCTCATGATGGTCTGAATTTTTCCTTTGAACTCTCCTTTGAAAAGAAATTCAGTTTGGCTTAATCCGGCGGTATTGGGAATGAACTGCCGTGATCCGAACTGTCGAGACACTAAAAGTGGAGCACAAGCGATCCCTCCATGTAATCCTAATATCATCAGCCATTTGAAGTCACCACAACTGTATAGAAAATAATTGACTTTACCGAGCCATGGGACCCTCCATGCTATGTCTTCATCTTGAATATTCCTGAAGAAATTGGTCCACATTTTTGTTTTCAAATCTTCTCGCCATTCCTTTGCTAAGTATTCTCGTAAAGGCGAAAAACCTTGGAAAGATATCCCCCCGGGACCAGCGTGTGTCTTCCACATGTGACTCGATCCATACTTGTAGTAGCTGTGCGCATCCTCAAAAACGTCCTTCTTCATGTTTTCGGCTAGCGTTCAAGGAAATGAAAGTCTCGACCAAAATTGCTGGTACCGGGTTTGCTTTCCGTTTTACCCGTTCGAACAAATCCAGAATGGCTATGTCAATGTTCCCGAGTACTCTGGGGAAGATCACCAAGCCATATATTCCTAAAGCGAATAAGTCCATTTTCTTTGCCTCGTCTGGATGTGTCGATATGATGTCCCAAATACTCTCCCATGCAAAGACTGTATTATCTCCTCGGATTTGAAGGAGGCCACTAACCCAATCATCACTCATTCCTGCAAAGGCTTTGAGTTTCGCAGTGTAATTCTGATTCCTTAGAGGCTTCGCGTAGATCCAATCTTCCCGAATATTTTTCTGGTTAAGTAAAGCAGTGTACTCTTCTACCGTAGGCATCATGTCTTGCCCATTGAAGGTGAAGCAGCAAAAAGCCGGATTCCAAAACTGGACTATAGCTCGGAGTAGGGGCTGGTTAATCCGAACATATAATAGCTGCGCGATGTCGCCATAACTATCGCTAAATAAGTCTTGTAGCCTTCGGTCCCATCTTTCCCAAATGCTTTGAAGATCCCACAAGTCGTTCTGTTGGAGACTCACATAGGTGTATCCAGCTATTACGCGTTCGTTAGGCAGACTGTCCCCTTGGATTTTCTGGTTGATTTCTGACCAATGTCTGACTGACAAATTAAGCTCTTCTTTCCTAAGACACCTTTTTTTCCATAGTGAAAGACTTTCTGATCAGGCAAACCACTTGATCCAGTACCTTTATGCGATGCAAATGCAATGATGTATGAGAAAAAGAACAAAAAGCGAAAAGAAAACAAGTCAAGACGGCGGATAAAGTAAATAAAATGACAAAAATAAATAGAAATAAACACACAAAACAGTCCTATTTATCCCGTCTAAAACCTAAGGTTATCCGCATGGCTCTAACAGGGTGGGTTTCTATGTTCTCTACATGCAGTGTTGGTGCTAGGAGGTACCCGAATTGTCCTTGCTGTCCCCTACTAAGGGTAGCAAGGCCCCCGATCATCACCCATTATAGGCTCCTTTCAACCGGGTTCAATTCAGGGGGACCCATTCGCTTATGCCCGCATTTAAGGAACGATATCCTTACGAAAGCATAAGGTACTCGAGCCCCGAAGGTACTTGCTAGGCCCATACGAGAGAACGATATCTCCACGAAAGCATTAGCGTTTTCCCCCACTTAAAAAGACGAGTTTATATGCCATATTTTAAATGCGTTAAAATAAACGCGCAATTATGACCGAATGTTAATTTAATAGTCACTTTAATCCGGAACTTCCAATATTAGTAAGGCGGTAATTATTTTAAAAGCTTGACTCTCATGTGTTTTTTTAAAAAAAAAACAAAAATGTCCCCAGCGGAGTCGCCATCTGTAGCGAAGGTCTCGCTAAATAAAAACGATGATATTTTTTGAAATGTTTTTTTCTAAAAGTGTTTGTGATATTTAAAAATATTTATTCCGCAGGGTTTACAAAAAAAACCTCATAAAAATGGAGTCGCCACCGGCCACTTAGGTAGGCCGGACACCACAAAACCGTAGATTCAAAAAGACGGGGGTTCGGGAGTCGATTACGGATGGGGAAGGATTAGCACCCCCACACCGCCCAAAAAATTGGTACTTTAATAATTACCGCTTTATTAATATTGGATTTTCCGGATTAAAGTGACGATTATTTTAAATTTCGGTCATAATTGCGAATATATTTTAAGGGTCCCGTTATCCGAGAATAAACGCCCAACCACTATCACTACGCTTGATACTGGCCCCGTTTACGCTCGGATAAAAGGACACCGCATTAACAATTTATATATCATATGCAATCTTAGTGGCAAAAATATAAAACATGGTAAAATATCTAAGTGTAGTAAATATTGTCATAACAGAATATTAATCTAACATAGATGATATTCTAGATTAAAACATGCATATACATATTATTCTAAATAATGGATAAAAACAACTATCATATGTCAAAATAATAAGGCAGGAATAAATATATATATACGAACAAATATTTCAAAAAGACATGTGTACTGGTAATAAAACATATTTCAACATATACGGGTCAACATATCGTAAAAAATGGTAAATATACTAACATGTAGCCCTAAAAAATAAGAAAGCTCACACACATATAAAATACAGAATACGCCATGTACGAACCAATTAAAACATAATATGCTTGATATGAATAACCAGATAAAAAAACGAATATCATACTTGACACATATATATACATATAAACATAAAATGAGTCATATACGGGAGACATAAAATGAAATAATATCCACATATACGATTATAATTCGAACAATAATATTTACAAAGAAAATAGGACTGAAATGAAAGGAAAATGAAAATCAGTGGCAGAAATTAAAGAGCAATAACATGTAATTTAGGGACGAAATCGAAAAACAAATAAAACCTACAAAGACCAGAGTTGTAATTATACCAAGGGGCAGACTCAAAATGAAAATTTCAAAAACGCGGGGTGATTAAGGGCGTAATTTTACCATTCAGAAGCTGATCAGGTGTAATTTAGTGACTAAATTGTGACTTTTTGGAAACTCAGGGGGACTGGGACTGTGATTATACCATGCGGCAAGACAAAAATGAAAATATTGAAAACGCGGTGGGATTAAGTGTGTAATTTACCCATTTAGTAAAATAATAACACCTATATAACGGCTATTTTCAGGCCGAAACCAAATTTTCCCCATTTTTCATTTCATTCTTCGCCTCCAAATATCCCACGCTCATTTTTTCTCTCAAGTGTTCTTGAGAAACCCGAAATCCGGGCGGCCGCCAGATATTCTCCACCGCCGCCGCCCGCCTAACGGCGCGGTGGACTCCCAAATACACCAAAACCTTCCTCTTGTCGTCTCAACATGAATCCATGGTTGGATTCAGAGGATCCCCTTTATTTACCCTAGATCTAAGAAATACGAACCCAAAAATATATTTTCTTTAGGTCAAAACGAGACCACAAGGGGTCTTCCTTCCCTTTGTTCACTGATCTGGCTTGTAGAAGCCGAAAAGCTTTGTCACAGAGGGAGGGAAGACCCATGGACAAAGCCGATAAGACTTCTTTACTTGTTTTCTTTTTATTTTCTTTTTGTACTTCGTATATGCATGCAAGGGAAACAGGTAAGAAAAAAAAAAAGGCAAAAAATTACCACTGGACTGCCTTCTGATTTCTTGACTGGTTACAAGTTTGGTTTTTACAAAACTTTCTGTTTTTTGTGTTACTACTCTCTCTGCTTTTTTTTGCCCGTTCCTCTCTAAAAAATCCCGTTACAACAGCCCCATTTCCTATATACCACTATCTCTGTATTTTGGTTGCAACTTGTATCTTCTTTTCCAGATCTGACATTTGCTTGTTATCTTTGGCATAATCTGAACGCGGGGACTGAATATCGGCGCGGTGGCGGTGTGGTCATTTCTGCCAGAGGCCAGACGCATTTTCGGCCGTTAGATCAGATCTGATCTAACGGTCGAGATGGCTTGAAGAACGATCGGCCTGGATGAAGCCTCGATCTGATGAAACGGCTTCAGATTTCGCCACGTGGAGCACCGCAATGAGGAGTCGAACGCGTGGATCTTACGCGCGTGGGATAATAAAGCGTCCGCGCGTGGACCACATGCGCGCGCGTGGCACTCGAACGGTCCATACGTGTGAGTACGCGCTGCGTATATTTTTAACCTTCATTGCATCGTGGCGTTGGATCGATCTTGATCCAACGGCCCATAGTTACCTGCACATTGTAATTAGATAGGATTCAGAGTTGGGCCAAACGGGCTTTGTAATTGGTTTTTTGTAATTGGACTCGGACTCTTTACTTGGGCTTAATATATATATTTAATTTTACATTTAGTCAGCCCACTAATAATAATAATAATTATAACAGCTGTACATGTACATACGAAAATATATATTTCATATTATACGGTCATTAATTATAATATTCTAGTATCCATATGTATAATTAATATGACATCTACATACGCTTATACCCTAGATATATACGTGACATACATACGACCCTAATACGTATACGTAGCTTATACATGCACACACCTTATATTAGTAACATTCATATAATAAATATACATGCAATAGTAATACATTTAAGTAAAAATGAGTGATTACACCCATGAGCTAATATCTTTACTGGTTCTTCAAATGTTAAATCAGGTTGCATCTCTACTTCTTCAGGTGAAATGACATGTGAAGGATCCGACCTATATTTGTGAAGCATCGATACATGAAAAACATCATGAATCTTGCTCATTTCTGGTGGTAAAGCCAATTGATACGCCACCGGTCCAACTCTTTTCAAGATTTCATATGGACGAATGAATCTGGGACTAAGCTTCCCTATTCTTCCAAATCTCATGATTTTCTTCCATGGTGAAACTTTCAAGAATAACTTGTCTCCTACTTGGTATTCAATGTGTTTTCTTTTTAAATCTGAATAAGTTTTTTATCTATCGGAAGCTGCCCTTAGATTATCTCGAATTATCTTCACTTTTTCTTCTACTTCTTGAATCAAATCAGGCCCAACAATCTTATCTTCCAACCCAAACCAATTTAATGGTGTCCAGCATTTTCTTCCATATAAAGCTTCATACGATTTTAATACTTGACTAATAACTGTAGTTATACGCAAATTCAGCCAATGGTAAATACTTTTCCCACGAGCCTACAAACTCAATGACACATGCTCTCAGCATATCTTCTAAAATCTGAATTGTCCTCTCTGATTGTCCATCAGATTGCGGGTGGAAGGCAGTACTAAAATGCAATCGAGTACCCAATGCTTCTTGTAGTGCTTTCTAGAATCTAGAAGTAAACTTGGGATCTCTGTCAGACACAATGGAAATATGAACTCCATGTAGTCTAACAATCTCTCGAATATACAACTCTGCATATTTACTCAAATAGAAATCGGTTCTGACTAGCAGGAAATGTGATGATTTGGTTAATCGATCCATAATCACCCAGATTGAGTCTTTCCTACTCGGCGTCAATGGTAATCCGGTAACAAAGTCCATAGTCACTTTTTTTCCCATTTCCATTCTGGAATAGCAATTGGTTGAAGTAACCCTGATGGCACTTGATGTTCTGCTTTAACTTGCTGACAAGTTAAGCATTTAGATATGAATTTCGTTATAGCTCTTTTCATTCCTGGCCACCAAAAACAGCTCTTCAAATCCTGATACATTTTATTTCCTCCTGGGTGCATCGTTAAAGGACTTTAATGTGCTTCTGCAAGAATTTCCTTTCTCAATTCTTCATCTTCAAGAATATAAGCACGTCCTTTATAATATAAACATTCATTGGACTTCACTTTGAAGTCTGAAGATTCTTCCTTTCTAGCTTTCTTCTTTATCTCTAAACAATTTTCATCTTTTTCCTGTGATTCTTTTATTTTGTCTATCAAAGTAGACCTGATGTTCAGCTCAGCAAGTAAAGCACTATCATCTAATATTGAAATTGAGCATTCGATATCCGTAGAGCTGAAAACATCTTTCGGCTAAGTGCATCTGCCACCACATTAGCCTTTCCCGGGTGATAATCAATAATTGCATCGTAATCCTTAATTAGCTCGATCCATCGCCTCTGTCTTAAATTCAGCTCCTTCTACGTTAAAAGATATTTCAGGCTTTTATAGTCTGTGTATATATAACATTTTTCACCATATAAGTAGTGGCGCCAAATTTTTAAAGCAAAGACAACTGCAGCTAACTCCAAATCATGAGTAGGATAATTCCTCTCTTGAGTTTTAAGCTTCCTAGAAGCATAAGCCACCACTTTCCCGTCTTACATAAGTACACAGCCCAAACCATTATGCGATGCATCACTATACACCACAAAATTCTTACCCGATTCAGGTTGAACTAACACCGGAGCTTCTGTCAAGATTTTCTTCAATCTTTCAAAGCTTTCTTGACATTCTTTAGTCCACATAAAAGATACATTCTTCCTTAGCAGTTTGGTAATAGGTGCAGCAATCATTGAGAAATCTTTCACGAACTAGCGATAATATCCTGCCAATTCGAGAAAAGTTCTAACCTCTGCAACATTTTTAGGAGGTTTCCACTCCATGATAGCTTGAATTTTCTGAGGATCAACCCGAATTCCTTCAGCCGATACTATATGTCCAAGAAATGTCACCTCAGAAAGCCAAAACTCACATTTAGATAGTTTGGCATATAATTTCTTCACCCTCAAGATCTGAAGACCTATTCTGAGGTGCACATCATGATCCTCCTTGGTTTTAGAATAAAGCAGGATATCATCTATGAATACCACTACAAACTGGTCAAGGCTAAAAAATTTGGTTCATCAAATCCATAAATGTTGCTGGGGCATTAGTTAATCCAAACGACATTACCACAAACTCGTAATGTCCATATCGAGTCCTGAAAGCCGTCTTTGGAATATCCTGCTCCTTAATCTTCAATTCGAGATAACCCGATCGAATATCAATCTTAGAGAACACTGCTGCCCCTTTAATTGATCAAAAAGATTATCAATTCTTGGAAATGGATATTTGTTCTTTATCGTCACTTTATTAAGTTGACGATAATCGACACATAATCTCATTGATCCATCTTTCTTCTTTACAAACAATACGGGTGCTCCCCATGGTGATATACTTGGCCGTATAAAACCTCGATTCTGTAATTCTTGTAGTCGTGACTTGAGTTCCCTGAGTGCAACAGGTGCCATACGATACGGTGCCATTGATATGGGTGTTGTACCAGGTAATACATCAATTCCAAATTCTATCTCTCTATTTGGAGGTAATCCAGGTAACTCTTCTGGAATACATCTGGAAATTCTTGCACCGTAGGTATATCTTCTATTTTTACTTCTTGCTTCAAGGTATTAATTTTGAAATTTGAATTTGTTTCACTGCCATCCAACAATATTTCATTTGCATCAGCAGTCGAAATAACATTACTACGATGCTTCGGCTTCTCACTCATGAATAATATTCGTGATCCATCCAGTGCCTTTAGAATTAATCCTTTTAATCGGCACTCCACCACAGCATCATATGCAAATAACCAATCCATTCCTAATATTATTTTGAATTCACAAAATGGTAATTCCATAAGGTCAGCAGGGATATCCATATTCTGAATTCTAATAGGACACTGACGGCAAATTCTTTTAACCTTAGCACTCTGGCCTATTAGGTTGGTTGCTACCACCTCACTCATAATTAGTTCTACTGGAATGTTTCTTTCTAGTATGATTCTAGAACTAATATATGAATGAGTCGAACTAGGATCAATTAATTCAAAAACAGGTTTATCAAAGAGTTCAAGCATACCTGATATCACATCGGGATCATCTTTACTCTCTATGGTCTTGATAATATATACACGAGCAGGAGCTTTGCCTTTCAGGTTCGATGCAACTTCTGATGCACCTTGGTGAGAATTCCAACCTCGATTCCCTTTATTTCTCTGAGAAATAGCCACCAATTGGTTTTCTTGCAATTCTGGACATGCGTGTTTGAAATGACCCAGCTTCCCACATTGATAACATATTGTCTCCGGTGTATACCAACATCGACCAGAATGTCTTCTTCCACAAGTTTTGCATTACGATTGGATCCGAAATTCACCACCTTCAGCTCCACTCGTTCGATTGGGGACTTGTTTGGATTTACCAGCAGAAAAATTCTTCTTTACGGACGACATTGATCTAACTGATCCTTGCTGCTGAGATCCTTTACCCCGTTTAGACCAGGGTAAAACACTGGGACCTCCAGGTTGTTTGGTTGACTGTGCTTTCTTATCAGAAGCTTCTTCCTGCGCCACTCTTTTCATTCCTTTAGCTCGGTTGACTACCTCTTAAAATACAGACAAATCAAGAGCAACCAAAAATTTCTTATACTCCAGATCTAGACCTCCCACAAATCTGGTAACTATGTGCTTCTCTGTCGGAAGGAACTCTGTAGCAAGCCGGCTAAGCTTATTAAACTCACATTCATACTCATATACAGATCTGCCTGCTTGCTTCAAATTCAGAAATTAATTCTTCATATCCTCGATGAAAACATCACCAATGTACTTGTTCTGGAACTCTTTTAAAAAGAATTCCTAAGTAACTCGTTCCTGAGGAATTTGAGCAGTAATGGTGGTCCACCAAATCCGAGTGGGTCCCATCAAAAGTGATGTTACTCCTTCAAGTTTTCCTTGATCATCACACCGGATAGTATCCAGCATAATTTTAATATCATTTAACCAAAATTCCACAGATAACGGGTCTACATCAGAATCACCTTGAAATTCTGATGCTTTCAGCTTCTTTAACTCCCTTGGTACGAATATTGGTTTTTTTCTATTTGTAATCTCATCTAATGCCTGCAGGAAAAGTCCACGATCTTGAACCGACATGTCTTGCTGTCCTTGTGCAGGTGCCTGACCTTGATATTGCTCCTGAGGTACATTCTGATTTACCTCGTTACTCCCACTCTGTACATGGACTTCCTGTTCAAACACATGTCTAGAACCCTGATGGTCCGACATCTGAACAAAACACATTTTCAACAAACTTCTTAATATAGAGTAGCATTATTAATTATAGAGCATCAGAGTATCTGCACATAATCATCAGTAATTATGACATCCTAGTTGCGTGTATACAATTCTCGCTCATTTTTAAACTCAATTTCTATCCAGAATCGACAAAACCTATGGCTCTGATACCAATAAATGTAACATCCCTTTCCCATATTCATTACCAAATACGAATCAGTGATGTTACTAACTAAGGTTAAACCCTTTTTTTACTTTAGCTTAGAAAACTGGCAGCCTGCACTGCCTTTACTTAAAAATTTATAACAATTTTTGTAGACATCAAAAAATTATTCCAAAATTTTCTAATTAAACTAGATTTATTAGGCTTTCTAATTATGTAAATTATTAGTCCAAACTCATTACATAAAAATTCAAATAATTTCCTATATTCTCGTCACAGCCCATAATTTTCTAAAATTCTGCTGCCCTATTTTCTAACTTTTCTTCGAATAAAAATTCATAACTTTATACATACAACTCAAAATCAGTCACCGTTTGTTTTGTAAGAAACTACACAAAATTTCTAGTTCATACATATAATATTCACCATATAATTATAATTGTGGAATTTATGCTGATTTTTCAAACATACTGCTTTTTCGTACATTTCTGGACAGATTTTTAAACTTTCTATCTTAGGACCCATCTTTAGTATAAACTTAGTCCATTATCATTTATAACCACAATAGAACTTACTAGGCTCATCATCCATATTATATCAACTATTAACCAACCACATTTGGTAATAAGCTATTACAAACCCCACTAAAATATACATGTCATCTAGTACATTTCCAAAAGAAAGGTTGGATGCCATTACATTACTATGAGTATGGAGATATACCTCCCAAAATATGAAAGTGATGATCGGCTACTCTTCTTTCGAAACTCCTTTAAAACCTTAGCATGAAATTCATCATACGCTAAGCATATACTTAGTGAGGCAACAACATTTAATTCAAATGTAAATTAACATAGGTATCAATATAAATAAACAACAATGCACATGATCACTTACCATATTATGCTTGCTAGCATATATGACATGATACATATATAATAACATAATACATGATAATAACTTTGATTCTTACCATTACCTTTGCCATGTTTATTGTCTAGCTTTTAAGCTTTTCATCTTGTTTTTCAATTCATTTAGCCCAAGCATTGATTTAAGGAAATTTATGTACACGAGTCATCCCCCTATACTTACTTGAGTATAGTGTATTATTGGCACTTTACTGGAAGTGCTTAGCACCGAATTGCTTCTGTATACTTACCGGAGTATACAGCTAGTAAATAGTTCGCACTTTACCTGAAGTGCTTATAATAAGTTGCAATCTATCGAGAGTGGTAAAATGTTTATACAGCTATTTATGACTATATGAATATCCAACTATACTTTTAATTTCCTATCTCATACATTGGGCTTTATATCAATCATAGTCTCATACATGGCAACATATATACATATTGAGCAATTCATACCGAAGATAATATTCCATGATTAATTAGTGATTCGTGCATATGTTTCAACCTTTGACATATTTCTAATATATCAAATATATAATAAATGACATAAATATCATGCTATACTTGCATTGCACTAACCTTGACACTTTCAAAAGTATAATTTATACTAGCCTCACTAAGCTCAGTTACACTTTTTATCTTCTTTCCTCACTTGTTCGATCTTGAACTTGCTTGTTATATGTATGCACATTGAATACATAACACAATCAACCTTAAGTACATGTCCAACCTTACTAATACATGTACATACCAAGTTGGAAAATTTAACATTTTCAACCAAGTGCTTCTTTACAAAAACAATGCTTCCTACACTTAAATTTTACTTCAAATTGCATTGTAACCAATAGTTTGATAATTTCACTTTAAACCCTAAATTTTCTCTCTTAGGGTTTATAAACTAAAATTTGGAAACTTCCACAATTCATAGCCATTTTCAAAAATTTTAATATCAAAATGATCCTTGTATCGTAGTAAACAACATAACCATTCTTCTTGAATATTTTCAAATTTCTCACATATTTCACTCACTTTGAAAAATTCACAAAATTTTCCTAAAATGATTTTTTCTTCAATCCAATCACATAATTCAACTTAGAAAACATCATTGTAATCATTTCCATCATCAAATAAATTTTCACAAAATTTCCCCTAATTTTCTTCTTATAACCGAATTGGTCCCTAAAAGTTTTCCAAGAGATTTTCATCATTTCAAGCATGGAAACAACACTACAACACCATTTTCAACTTGATTGAACCTTAAAACATGAAAACCTAACATGTTCTTCAACCACCCTAATCATCAATCTCAACCTAGAGACATGGAAACTTAGCAAAACTTATGTCAAAATATAGAGAATTCAAGGGAGATCAATTTCTTGTTTCACGTCTCTAGCCAAAAACCAAACAAATCAAGCCAAAATTTGAATTGAAATTTTCCTTAACTAGTTCCCTTGAGGTTCGACACTTGAGAGAAAGTTGAACAAAAATTCTAGCTTTTTCTATCATAAATTTTAATGCCAAATGGCTTATTTTTCCTTATTTTAAAACATAAAATCTCTCCCATAGTAAAATGACCATTTTACCCTTGAATTATAACCAATTATAGGTTAACAACTATACTCAACCTTATCATCAAATCAATTATAATTAAAAAGAATGGTAAAATCACCATTCTGCCATTAATGAATCTTTATATTCTCCAAAATGCCATTTAGGCACTATTTCATATACTATGTTAAATCGAATCTAAATCGATCAAGAACAATTCAAAACTTCAATGTCATATTCCTCGAGTCTTCCTAAGACTTCCTTCAAAATTTCATAAAATTTCGAGCTCATACGATTACTCGAATTACACTTAAACTTTAACCAAAATTTCCCAATAATAGAAACATCAGATCAAACCATAGTTTTTATATTCGATCCACACCCTTAATTGATCTATTTATTTATAGAATAAAAATAATTATTGGGAAAATTACTATGTTGGTCCTTAGACTTTTCTCAACTTTAAAACTTTACGTTTTAGTCACTGAACTAAAACCACTAACTTTTAATTCTTTACGTTTTGGTCACTAATCCAATAATGGGATATTATAGGTTCTCTTGAGTGTGACCAAAGTTAGACATTTTAAAATTTTGATAGAGCTACCTTCTTGAGAGTTGTTGCGCTCATGAAATTGATTTGGTTAAATTAAGCCTGACGCTAGCCAGTAATGTCGAGAGTTGTTCTCAAGGATTCGAGACCTCGAGGGAACCTAACCTTTGGTAATGGGAATGTTGAATCGTTGTCATTCTACCATGATTTTCTTAGTGGTTGTTCAGAAAATGGCACAATGGGGTTGTAGGACTTGTTTGACCAGATGGTAGATGCCAATGTGTAAAGTTCAACGCTCAAGTGCTTTCAGTCTGACAAAGTATTTGTTGTCCTTCTTGAAGGAATCGCCGAGACTTTCTCCCTATCAAGAACGTGAGTAGGTGTTGATGTAAGGCCTAGTTGGAATATGGTGCCCATCGCCCTTGTCAGAAGACATCGAACCAGTTGAGAGAGTCAGAGATTTAGTTATGATGGCGCAACTCGAAAGAGGTTTCTTTTGTCTAAGTGTTTCTCCCAAGGGAGAATCTGGCTTGTTCACTGGTAAGAAGTTGGTTCATTGAGGTTATGCTTAAACTGTTGATAACTTGTTAAGTGACGGTGAAAGACCGTTAATTATCTCCTAAGATGGATGACTCGTTTAACAGATTGGGAAGTACATGTGTGTTTTTCTAGTATTGGATCGAGCATGAAATGCTTATGGTTAAAGTGTTGAAGGCTAGTGATTTTGGAATGAATTTTAGAATAAGGTTTTCACTTCCTAAGACATGTCGTAGTAAAGTTTAATGCCTGCAATGACATTTGAGATGTTTCAGTGATGATAGGGTCGGGGCATTCATTTTGTCTCTCGAATATAAGTTTGATGTCTTCTGTGACATGTGTGAATGTATAAAGAATATGGAATTATGAGCGTTAACAAGATAATTACCTTAATGACCTTATGTGTGGAAGAGGTTAGTTACCGTGTGATTAGTTAAGGAGGCAAGGGTTTGAGACTTCGTAAATGCTTTTGATTTGTGTCACTGCCTCCTTGGAATGACCCGAGGAACATTGGTGGAGATCCAAGCTGCGTGAGACAATTTTGTTGTGATAGTGGTGTTGACTTGATTAAAGTCGAGTAAGATTTTGAGATCTTCGATGATGTTTTGTTGTTTTGTCAGGGATATATTTTTTGTGCTAGAAGAGGTAAGGTTTTGTTCACCCCAACAGTGTGAAATTTTGAGTGCTTGTCCAACAAAGAAGTTGAGAGTCGGACAACAACATGAGTTGGAGTAATTGAGAACTATTGACCGTCTGTTTTATTAGTTAAGCTCTGAGTTAAGGATTCGATAACTTTGGAAGCTGCAAGAAGTAGCATCTAATTTTAATTAATAAGATACATTGTTATAATTGAATTTGGGTTTGATGGTTTTTGATGGACTTTGAGATCTTGTTGTGGGTGCTTTAGAGAAAGAGATATCAAGGCAAGAGATTCTTCCTATGATAGTACAGTGGTCAATATATGGTGAATTTTGAGAGCGACAGTTTGTATAAAACTTTTACCACATGTTTTGGGAGATAGTGTGGAGTCGCGTGTTTAAGATAGTGTTAAGCGTTTGGCTTGCCATCAGTTGGGAGTCAAACATTGAGTTACTCAGAGTTGTTTATTGTGCTTCAATGTTTCCTTAGTGCATATTAAATAAATGATCGTGGATATTGTAAAGGAGTTGTGAGTGCACAGTTTCAATGGGATTTCATTGAGTAATGTTATATTCCTTGGTAAGTATTGTTCGTTATTTTTAGCAAGGGTGAGATCCAGATGGAAAGTCTACTTGGTTTGTTTGTGGATTGGGTTGTATGACATTGTGATGTGTACATTCTACCTTTTAGCATGAGATTAGAGGTTCGTGATGAAACCTTATCCATTGGTGGGATTTCATGCGATGATAGATCCTAGTGAGGGTATAGATGACATGTTTTCTAGACACAATATAGTTTGGAGTGTGAGACTCCATTGCGTGGGCCAAGTTAGTGAGAGCTACATTAGTTGCCGATATGAGTTATCATACCGAGTCTAAGGTAAGTGCTTGAGATGATTCGATACGTCGTTCGCATTCAGAAGTCTTGCACCAGGCAAGCAATGATATTGATAATGGATGCCATCATAGTTAGAGTCTCTTTTAGGGAGTCACCACGAGAGGAATCGTTTTGTTTTGGTTGCAATGGCTGTTTAACCTCATGTTGTTTTAGATCATACAGAGTTGTGGAAAGATTTCATTGTGTGGTCGTGTGCCAACTATAGAGGGTGGGTGAAAAATGCTTTTGTGCATAGCGCTGCACCTAATGGTGCTCACCTGGGTGCACCGTAAGCTCATACACCCTACCATACTAGATAGCTGCCCACGGGTGTTATGTTTCTACCCTGCACCGTGCCGCACCAGATCATCAGGCCGTTGACTGGCGTTGACCAGAGTTGAATGTCTGTTGACATTTTTCAGGGGACCCTACCCGAGGGTTTTTTGACGTTCTGAGTTTGTTGGAGCAGTTCGTTTCGCCAAATTTGAACTGGGTAAGTTGTTTTTATGCGTTTGACCTTATGAATTAGTTAGCGAATAGAGAAAATTAATATATCTTGTATTCGAAATTGTATGAGGATTGTTTGCACTCGAATATTGGATTTAAAGAGACGTTTGGAGGAGCTTAGTTGTAGATTTATCGCTTTGGCTTAAAGTTAGTACACCTCGAACTCCTATTACTTCATGAGAATCATAAATGTGATTGTTTTGCGTATTAGTATTTGCAAAATAGGTAGACGATGAGTAAGCATGTTTAGAGACCAGTGATATCTATGAGATGCATGATGATGTTATGAATATGGTGAGACTCATGGAGACTTTAAAGACCGTGTAGGTTCGTTTAAGATGCTCGTACAATTGTTTGATTGATTTATAAAACTATGATGCCTTGTGAGTTTGTTTATGAGTCCTTAATATAGTCTCATTTCAGTATCTATAGTATGAAAATTTGCAGTGTTTATTAAGTGTTTTATTGACAATTGTAGGTTTTTAGTTATTTCATACTTTATGGTTTATATTTTAAATATGTCGCAATTTTAGTACTTTTATTATATTTTCAGTTATTTTTAATAAAGTGTATTTTGTGTTAATTGCATGTTTAGATATGTTGATTTTGGTAATCGCATTTATGAAACAAATGAAGTTGAATCAAAATATGATCTAAGGTGAAAGGAGTTGCGCAAATGCTTAAATTGAGAAAATAGACTCAATAAACTCGTACTAAATTTGTGCACTCAATATGTTGCACGGTTTTGACTTTAACTTGAGCTCTAGAACTCAAAAATTGGCCCATGAGATACCGTTGTAAAGCTTATTGAGTCTAATACATTTTCAAAGTAATTGGAAAGCCAAAACAAATATGGAAATGCCTAGAAAAAATGCTGAAACTAGAATCTTACAAGTGGTGACAACATGATGACAACTTTTGACATTTTAAGGATATCATCATATATACTTTTTAAGTGAAGAAAAGTGGCTGAAAATTCAATCTCTATTGTCATATAGAATCACAAATTTCCTATAAATTGGCTTTAGTTTTGCCTTGTAAATCATCTTGGTGGCTTTGTTGTAGCATTGTATTTGAAATCAAGATCACTTTTCTTTCTTTCATCTTTTAATTTTCTTTTTCATCTTTATATTTTCTTTCTTATGTTTGGTTTTTTTAAACCAAATTTTATTTTCTTTATGGTTATGATGTCTTTCTAAGTCATGTTGCTGAGGTGAAAGGATGAAGCTCTTGGTATATATTAAAGGTTATTTTGAAATTCTCAACGTATAACTAAATCATGTTAGTTAGTATATAATGTTTAATTCACTTGGCAAATATTCATATTGGTAAATTAAGAACCTTGATTCATTATAGACAAATAATTTGGCATAATAACTGCATGGTTTAATTAACTTGATTTATTGTAGATAAAACAAATTGGCATAGTGAATACTTGGACTTGTTTATTAATTTTGATTGCACCAATCCATATAACACCATATGTTGTACCTTTGCGCTTTCAGGCATTTTTATTCCACTTTGGACTTTGATTATAGACATTGGACAATGGACTTTTATTGCAGGACCTTCCGATTGGATTTCCCTTCATCATGTGGAATTCAATTGAGTAAAAAATGAATAAAAATTAATCTTAGTATAATACCAAGAGCGAATTCTCAAAATCTCAGCATCTTTCATTTATATCATTATTTATTTATTCTTAATTAATTGTCCTCTTTGTAGACATTTTTATTTGAACTTATAATCTTGTAATTTCTAAACAAACTTCCCTGCGAATTTAACCTCAAACTCTCGAGAATTATTACTTCACAACAACTTGCACTTTGGTATACGACTAAAAAGAGCGGTCATTTGTTCGAATGGATTGACATGAATTGATGGGAATTATGCTTAAGAGATAATACCGAAAAATACTTGATTAAATGCTTATGAAGCCGATATTTAATATTAATCGATTGAATGCATTAGTAAACAAACCCTAATGACTTTCATAAGCTTTAGGAATCAAATAAAGCATGGTAAAATAGTAATTCAAGAAATGGTTCAAAACCGTGAATAAGGTATCGATACATGATTGGGGATTGTATTGGTATAGGTTAACCCGTACCGGTACTTATGGAAATCTAGGATTTCCAATAAGCAATATCAGTATCGATACACGTGTGAGTGACGGTACCCATTGAATTGAATAACCTGCAAAGCTAGTTAAAGATGAGAATCGAGGTGGAAGATTAATGGTTTGATTAATGTATTAATTAATGTGAAAATATGGATTAATGGAGATAATAAATGAGATTAATTCTATAGTTTTCCATAATGTATTAAAAACTCGGTAATGTAAAATTAATGATGTGTTGATGATTAGCAACAACAAAGAAATCATTGGGATTGCGTTGCTCGTATGTCGGGTAGGCATTTGATTGATTTCATGATTTGATTGGTATGGGATCAGGATACCGATGTGTGATACTATAGTACACATGTTCGCAATGTAATCGATGTCTAAGTTGTCCCGAGTGACATTCATTGCCTATGTCTTTGTGGTCCCGGGTATGTGGCATGCGCTACCCAATGTCTTTGTGGTCCGAGGAACGACATGGTTTGGTACCCGATGTCTTGGCGGTCCTGGATGGGTAGCATGGTATGGTATTCATTGTTTGAGTGGTTCTAAATACCGAGTGGGGTACTTGATGTCTTTATGGTCCTGAGTATATGTATGGCTAGCATGATTCCTTTGTGGTTTCAGGCTAAACATGTTTGACTACCATTGTTCGTGGTTAAATCCTTAGGTGCTTGTGCTCGGATGGTCTGTGAGATCCCGAGTATGGTTGGGCCTTGTATGCCACGCATGATGTTTGCATGATGAGAGCATGTGTTTAGGCAACTAGTGGTAGCGCCACGTGTTGTTTTTATCTCTTCTTATTGCTCGTACTAGTTTGCATGCTCATGTTTATGATTTGCATGAAGTATAGTAGAGTAGATGTTTACCACTGAGCTTTGTAAGCTCAGCGCTCGGAATCTTTGTTTCCGTACGTAGGTTGATTGTGGGATCGAGGGATCGAGGAGCACTGTCTGTTCAGGATTCCAGCAAACAACGTATGTTAGAGTACGATACTTCTATTTAGAGGGCAGAGTATTCATAGGACCTTACAACTGTTGAGTCTGTAACTTTATTTTGATAGATATTATTTTGATATACAATGTATAAACTTGGAGCTCCTATTTCATAAATTGATTTATATTGTTTATTTAATTATATGAAGTATTTGATGATATAATATTCTGAATAAAGGTTAAATCTGTAATTTTTAAATGAAACTTTTTGGATCGAATTTTGGGTGACCCGAATGTAGTACTTCAGATCTGGATCGGGGTGTTACACGATCGAACCCAAATCTGGCCCTATCTCTTGCTAGTTTCATCGGGACAAATACATTGATCACACGCCCATGATGATCGAACACCTGCCACACACTTTTCCAATGAATTTGATTCGACAAATTACCCACGAAAATGGTCCAACATTATCGGCGGCTGCTACTACTGTCCATTTTCTTTCTTGTGGATTCAGGTTGTCGGTCGAATATTATGATTCAAATATCCATCGAATCAAACCCTAACACCAACACTAAATCTAGCTAATGATTTCCCTTATTAACACCGAAACCTGATTTAGTTAAAGCTTACCATAATTGAAATTGGAAAGATCCTGCGATTGGTCGACGTGTTGGTGGAAGCCAGAGACCCGGCGCAGTTCTACATGATAATTAGATGTAATTCTTCCAACACCTATTCCACGTTAGTTTTTGATATTGTTCCCAAATTAAGTACAAAATACTCCACTAGAGGTATAGGTGTAGATTAAACATTCTCTTTGTTTCCTCTTTGTAAAGCTTATTCTGGATTGTTTAAATTAGAATTATTTAAAAAAAGTAAATTTAGTATGAAGTGAAAAAATAACCTAGCAATTATTACATCTCCATTTTGCACAAACCTGATTTCACTGGGTCTCATATGTGTTAGGGGTGTGTGTTTTCGGATACAGATAATATATGATATGAAAAAATAGATATTCATTTTTGTGGATCGATAAAATAGTGATCTATATTAGATCAGAAAACCCATATATCTGATTTTTCAAATATCTGAATTTTAAGATCAAATATCCATATCTGAACATGACTTAATTTTATAAAATATTTAAATTTTATATTTTGTAGCATTAAGCAACATCCTCTAGACTTCTATTGTATTATATACATATATATATATATATTCACACACAATTAGGGACAGATCTATAATTGTACATGCTAGGTCACATTACCTACCATTAAAAATATAAAAAATTTCCTGAATAATTCTTTCAGCCACAATCGATATTTTCGTCCCTCACTTTTCCCAATCTCTAAACAAAGCTTTAACACTTTTATATTATTTCCTTCAAACTTGTTTCCCTTCATTCAATTTTCTTACCAATCTATCCATGGATTTGTGATCAGAAACATATCCATTTCCTTTTCTCCTAATTTTTCTTTAGCGTTTGCTTTAGTTAGATTTAAGTTTACATCAAATTTCAAATTAAATTAAAACATTGGTCTCTTTCTTTCCCTTTTTTTTATATTGGATGAATGTAGAGATAGATTAGATCAAACTTTGAAATTTTTTTTTTCTATGTTTGCCCTGTGTAAGACCGACAATAAGAAAGAAGAAAATTTAGTTGCCAATGTTTTATTTTGGTGTAGCTTGCAATTTAGTGACAGAGTCCTTGTGTTTTTAAAAATTATTTTTATTATATATGTTTTTTGTTTTTTATGAATAATGATAATTCTTTTTCTATTTTGTTATTGAAGAAATAGAAGGTATAACAAGATCTTGTTAGAGTTTTGCGCCTTAAGTGAAGTAATTTATGTAATTACTAAATCATTTGGGCTGAAGTGAAATAAATAAAATTTATGTATGTTATTTATAGACTACTTTGTTATGTATATTGTCCTCAAACTTACTATTGCATGTAAAACGATAAAGTGGTAAGAAAATATCGGCTCATTGATTACCTATGGTTTAACTTAATATAAGTGGTATAATAAGGTTGATGCATGAAATATAGTATGTGAAATTAGATCAAGTATACTCGTCGCACAATTAATGAAATGATAAGTATCGAGTGTCGAACCCACATGGATTAGAGTGATAAACTCAAAGCAATCGCACTTAATAGTTAGTGAAATAATAATGTGTGATGAATGGAATTATAAACTAAATGCAATAAAAAGTAGCAATGATCAAAGCACAAACAGATGTTGTAGTAGATACTCAGATGATTATGGAAGTTGGGTTTATTGCCTAAGAATTATGCTTAATTACCATTCGAATGCTATAGCAGTTGGCAATACATGTTTGCGTAAACTAATTATTCACTTATCCATTCTACAGGTTTTTATAATAAACTCCTAGGCTCTTTCAATACCTAAAAGTTAACAACAAAAAGCTATGGTAATACATGTCGACGTTAACCCTAACAACTTATTGTTTATTCAAGTTCCCTTTTTAGTCGTTGAAATCCTAAACTTATGTCTAAGCCGGATTAGAACTTAAGTTAACA
Source organism: Hibiscus mutabilis (assembly GCA_019671005.1). NCBI lineage: Eukaryota > Viridiplantae > Streptophyta > Magnoliopsida > Malvales > Malvaceae > Hibiscus > Hibiscus mutabilis. The sequence continues at coordinate 26,652,322 of CM033736.1, read as the reverse complement.
GCTTAAGGTCCAATGTTTATGTTTGTCTAACTTAACTCTCTCAATATTAAGTCACAACTCAATAATTAAAAGGCCTCTCTCGATAGCTCTTACAATAATTATGAATAAAGAACAATGAACAAAATAGATAAAGAAAAGACGATATAACATTAAACGATAACTAAAACATAGAATCTTAAAACAATAGACCCAAACAAGTATTTAGCTCACGTCTGAGAAAATAACATCCATAAAACAGTAAAAGAAATGGTAGTTTAAAAAGCAAGAGAGAAAGAAAATCAAGGGTCCTCGAAAATTCTCCTCCAAGCCCCCGAACTATGTTGTATCACTCCAACTCCTCAAGCCTCTCTCGATAGCTTTCGTCACTTGGAGACTCCTCTTGACCTTCAACAATGGTGGTTCTCTGATTTAGAAGACAAAGGGTTTGTTTGCTCAAATAAAAGCTTCTCTGCGTGTTTTCGCGTTAAGTGCAGCCTTGCCTTTTATAATAAATAGAAACCCCCAAGGTTTTCTACTTTTTGGTTCATTAAATGCCAATAAAAGAATATCTTGTCACATGCTTTTAATAAGTGTCATGTGACCCATTAAAGAGGATATTTTCTTTTTTTCACGTCATTAATGAATCAATAAAAGAGTGAGGACCATGCATTAAATTACGTCAAAGGATCTGAGATTTGTCTCTAGCATCGCAGCAAATGCTGTAGCATCCAGTCCAACATGAGAGAATGCTGCTTCAATACTCCAGCGCTCCACTGCTCCATTACTTCTTGCCCAAGCAACACTAAAAACAACTACCTTTCCCATTAATAGCATCAATATAGATAAACATTAAGCTCAAACACCATAACTCTATAATTATATGCAAACTACTCCTAAACACAACAATTTGCTTTCGAATACATACAATATGCTAAGTAAAAGGGTCTAAAATATAGGTTCTTTAAGCACGCATCAACGGTAGATTATAATATAGAAGATAACTTATATTAGTTGATAATTTAAACATGTTTGTATTTCGTAGAATTGTCTAAGCAAATAGTTCAGAAGAACTATTATGTTGTCTAAATGCCAAATGGGGAGATAGCTTGTCTTGGCTATCGGAACGGTTGACTCCCGAGTAGAGACAGGGTTTTGTTTATCTGGATTGGACCCAAGATGAATTAAGATCTTAAATCCGTTAAAAGATTAAATCCAAGATATTGGATTGGACCCAAGATGAATTAAGATCTTAAATCTATTTAAAGATTAAATTCACTTGTGACGTTAAAAATATATTTACCTTAATCCCGAATAAATGTAGGACCACATGTGTGTGACTTCCATACTTTGAAATATCAATATCTGATGCATCTCGGAGTATAATGCTAATGGATGATATGTTGGGTATGTGACTCATACATTATGTGCATGCATTTATAGATATGAAATCATAGCAGTATTAAAGAGTAAATGGTATCATCTCAATGGCATTGTGATTGTTTGTGAAAATGGGACGTGGTCGCAAGTCATTCGTCAAGGATGAATGATTATTATTACTTTGTGGAATAATTATTTAACTATTTGGTTTACAATGGAACCATGATATAAAAGTGATCAAATCGGATGAACATATTCAATCCAAATGGATCGTGGATATCATATGAGGGCTATATATTTATGACAAGACCTTGGACAAAAACTACATAGTAAGCCTTCAGTAATATTATTTGTGTGAGAGTTCAGTCTTGGTACTATAGTGGAATGACTTATTGACTTAAATAGTGGAGATATAATTAATTGATGAATAATCTAGAATTAATTACATATTATTTTAGCTCACCTCATATAAGTCTAATCAGTCCCTTCGCTAGCTCAATTTGACTCAATATAGATTGTTTGATTAAATTGTGAACTAAAAGGGAAAATAATGGTTGAGAAATAGAATGGAAAAAACTAATTATTTAAGTAATTGCATTTTCTCGTGGATTAAAGAATTAAAATGATTTAGAAATTAATTTAATAGCTTTGGAAAAATTATTTAATTGGTTGCAAAGTAAAATATTAAATTAATAAATCATGGTTTAATTTAAATTGTTTGAGAACTAATTTAATAATTTATTATCATTATTTAATAGTCTAAAATAAAATATTAAATTAATAAATCATTGTTCTGAATTGATGGAATAGAAAAATTAAATAAAGCTTTACATAAATTCTAAGATGCTAAAGTTATCATGATTTTACGGAATTAAAATTGAATTATATAAAAATTATTTAATGGAGGAAAAATAATTTTATCATAATTAATTATGGATTAAAATTAATTTACATTTATTTTATATAACACCCACAAATATATATGGGTAGTCCGATCCAATTAGAGGTGTCACATTCGAGTCATAAAAGCGACCCACTGTAAAAACCCAAATAAAATTCTTTTCTTTCAATACATTTAAAACCATAAAATAAAATTTTATTAAAACACCATTTCAAAAAATCATTTATACATAAAACAGAAATTCAGAAAGTATATTGCAGACTCAGACATAAAATAAGACACGACATACATGCCCACTAATTATACCAATACCATACTTCGCAAGCAACGCCGAAGGAACTCCCATCACTGATGTCTGTCACTGAACTATGATAAATCCCTTCTAACATGCGATGGTAAAAACAACATGAGTTTGGAAAAGGTCAGTAATACAGAACTACCAAAAGATGCTATAGGCACAAGCAAGTATAAGCTAGACATAGAACTAACATGATGAGCCTGGTATCAACAGGCTTCAAATATGATGTAAAAATTCATTTATCGTTATACTTGAACATAACATAGTCGTTCCTGAATGTAACCCCTTTGACCCGGTCTAGACGCATGACAGAATCGAGCGAGCTACATTAGGGTTTATCGAGACAAACCCTGAAGAATCACAATTGAAATAGTCCATTTTTTCCTTTTATCTTATCTAAATGCATCTTTAGGTCCTAAGGTGATCATACAAGTTGTGGTTAAAGGTACACTAAATCATGCGTCAATTTGACATCTGATTGCTCAAATTCGCTTTATAAGGACTAATATGTAATTTCCCATATTTAAAAATACTTTTATCAAATTAAGGTTACCAATCCTCCATTAGTCATATTTCATGCCTTCATGTTAAATGTTATCTCAAGATAGCCATCCAAACTCATTTAATTGCACATTTACGAAATAGGGTATTGTGTGTTTTGAAAATTCTGGCTCTAGTAGCCATTGACCGTATCAAAACAATAGCATGTGTACCGACACCTTCACTATTACCCAGCTATGCATACCGATATGGTTACCAGGCATATCGGTATGCCTTGGCTATTTTGAGCATTTTGAGCTCTAATAGATCCTCGCGTACCGAAACCCTGAGGGTGCGTGCCGGTACAGTGAGACTTGTAATGACCTCTAGGTCCAACATATGAAACTTTGGCTCGTTTCAAATCACTTTACTCTAAGCTAAACATCATACAACATCAACAACATGCTTGAGCATTAACAAAACATCCAAATAAACCAACCTAGCTTATCTAGCATACTCATACACCAAATCTAGAGGCATGCTCCCTAGTCTACATTCAAACCATCAAACCAATCACAACTCAACCACTTTAACACTTATTACAAGTCTAAAACAGCAATCAAAACTTGCAACAACAGGGAGTTCATCAAAACCTCTCCCAAAAACCCTAAACGACACACTGCCATTATTCCTACTTATCAAAGTTCCAAACCGTACTTTGAAAATCAAGTCTTAGGAATTCATTTCCTTGCTTCCTTGCTGCCTCAAACCTTATTTCTCTGCATTGATGGAAAAGAGAGAGTAAGCACACTAGGCTTAGTGAGGGATGCTCAGACAACAACCATCATCAATGCAAGTTAAACCGTTTTACATAACTTTGAAAACCATTTTTCAAAACTCTTTGAAAACATCATTGCAGCATCATGCCTTATCAAAACCATGCACTTAACATTTCCAAAAACAACATATTAAACCATTTACAACATGTATCATGGATTCAACAGCAAAATCTCAATTGCTACCCTCAATTTAAGCTTTCTTATGCATACTACCAATGCAAGGATTAAAGATTAAAACATGTTTAAACCACTTTAAACAATAATCCATATCATGATACATAAACAATTATATTGGCTTTCAAGTGATCATTTACCAAGTTTCCACTTTACAAAACATAACACTGGATACACGGATTCAACAAGTGTTCTCTCAACACTTAACAAACAATCTACCGGTAACACAAGGCTCACACACGAGAGTATTCGGTATACATAAACCCCTCCACCTTTGTGACACTCGTGGTGGAGTATTCGGTACACATAAACCCCTTAACACCACTTATCGATATGATGTTTAACCCACTAACGGGAGTCTTCGGTACACATAAAACCCTCAACCGTTAGGGTACTTGGACAGAGTATTCGGTACTCCATATGAACCCCTCGACATCCAATGTGCCTTTTTATGGTGCACTATCAATCCTATGGCCGGTCAACTATATCCGATTTCATTTACAAACCTTTTTCATACCATCACTTGCCAATATAATTCATTTTAACATCAGCAACTCATTGTTTTCATATGCATCATCAAAATCATTTAACCAATGCAATAAACCTTGCATTAACCAATGTTTATAAACATTAACAAATCATGCATTTCTTCCCAAATGCAACAACATCATTTTGTAACCAATTTCCAGCATTAAACCATGCTCAAAACATGCATATACAGTGAGTAATTAAACTATGTAAAACAAGTGCATCAAACTATTAGCCAAATCGAGTTTGAGAGAGAATTCATCATTTACTTACTTTCGAGCTTAGACCAGCATTTCAAGCTTGACCTAAACTCCCAAACACAACTTTCAAACCTTTGCAAAGTTTAAAACACTTTTCCACTCACCGAATCGCAAAGCCTCGCTTGCCGATGCAACAACTACGCCTCTAAAGCTTCCGAAACCAACGTTCAAGCTTGAGGTCCAATTTCCCCAACTTTTATCCACACAAAATAGCGGTACATTGCATCAAAATGCAATCAACATCACATGACCACTTGTAATCACTCATTTTTTACCTGTAAATACATATTAGTGTTGCATGTATGTTTATTATATTATATGTTTATTGTTTGCATGAGTGTTACTAATATATATATATAAGGTGTGGTGTGTGAATGTATATTATAAGCTATGTATGTATACATATTAATAGTGTATGTGTGTCGCGTATGTATCTATAGAGTACGAACGTATTTGTTTAATGTATACAGATGTTATGTTAATTATGTGTAGGATTATATATACGTATGCCAATATGTTATACTTGTATAAGTATATGTTTGTATCATGTATGTGTATTGCTGTTATAATTATATTATTATTAATATTATTGGGCTGATATGAAATGAAATCCAAAAAATTATATATATTAAATAAATCAATTGAAGTCCAAGTCCAATTACAAGTAATTACAAGGCCTAGTTGGCCCAAACCCGAATCTTATCTAATTACAACTGTGTGTGCAGGTGGCTGTGGGCCGTTTGATCAAGATCTGATCCAACGGCCACGATACAACCAAGAAGTCAAAAATATCTGCCAGCCGCGTGTTCCACACGTATGGACCGTTCGAGTGCCACGCGCGCGTGTGGTCCATGCGCGGACGCTTTAATATCCCACGCGCGCGTAAGATCCACGCGTTCTGACTCCTCGACTGCGGAGCTCCACGTGTCAAGATCTGGAGCCGTCTCATCAAATCGAGGCTTCATCCAGGCCGTTCGTCCTTCAAGCCATCTCGACCATTAGATCAGATCTGATCTAACGGCCGAGAACGCATCTGGCCGCTGGCAGAACGCCCATACTGCCACCATGCCGATCTTCAACCACCGTGCTCAGAATATGCCAAAGACAACAAGCAATAAGTTTGTCAGTCTAGATCTGAAAAAGTAATATACAACTTGTACCAAAAAGAGAGATATATACGAAACAGAGACTTTGTAACAGGGGGTGGTGGTAACAAAAAAGAGAGAATAGGAGGAGAGTTGTAACACAAGAGGGGTAACAAAAAGAGAGATATATACGCAAGTCCAGTGGTATTTTTCTTATTTGTTTTTTTTTACATGCATATACAAAGAGATAAACAAAAAAAAAGAGAAGTCTTACCATCGCCGTCCGTGGGTCTCCCTTCCTCAGTGACAAGCCTTTCGGCTTCTCTAAGCCAGAGATGGTGAACTGAAGGAAGGGGAAGGCCCCTAGTAGTTTCGATTTTAGGTTTAAAAGTTTTTTTTTGGTTCGTATTTCCTAGATCTAGGGCAAATAGAAGTGTATCCTCTGAATCCAACCTCGGATTCGTGTCGAGGATGGAAAGTGGGTTATTTTGGTGTCTTTTGGAGGCTCGCCGGCGCCGGTTAGCGGCGGCCAACGGCGGAGAACGCGGCGGTCGGCCGCCGGATTCTGGGCTTGATAGGATATTTGAGAGAAAATGAAGAACGGTTTGGGATTACAAAACCGAAAAATGAAACAAATGGCTGAAAATCTGATTTCGGCCTAAAAAGAGGGCTTTTATAGTTATTATTATTTTGCTAAATGGGTAAATTACGCACTTAATCCCACCGCGTTTTCAATATTTTCGTTTTTGTCTTGCCGCATGGTATAATTACAATCCCAGTCCCCCTGATATTTCAAAATCTTGTAATCCAGTCCCTAAATTACACTGAATCAGTTTTCAAATGGTAAAATTACGCCTTTAGTCATCCCGCGTTTTTGAACTTTTCATTTTGGGTCTACCCCTTGGTCTAATTACAGTTTTGATCATTTTAGGTTCTGTTTGTTTCGCAATTTCATCCCTAAATTACATATTATTGTTCTTTAATTTCTGCCACTGACTTTTATTTTTCTTTCATTTCAGTCCTGTATTCTTTGTAAATATTCATGTTCGTATTATAATCGTATATGTTGATATTCTATTATTTTATTTTATGTCCCTCGTATATGCCTCGTATTTTATGTTTATATGTATATGTGTGTTAAGCTTATAATAGTCATGTATTTTTTTATCCGGTTATTTGTATTAAAGCATGTTATGTTCTATTTGACTCGTAGAACGACATGTTCTTGTATTTTTGTACGTATTGTATGTTTTCTTGGCTTTTAGGTTACGTGTTAGTGTGTCTTCTTTTATGTATAATATATTGTTCCATATATGTTGAAATATGTTTTATTACTAGCATGTATGTCTTTTTGAAATATTTGTTCGTCTATATACGTAATTATTCCTGCATTGTTATTCTGACTTTTTAAAGTTGTTTTTATCTATTATTTAAGAATAATATGTATATATGCATGTTTTAGTCTAGTATATCATTTATGTTAGATTAGTATTCTGTTATGTCAATATTTATTGCATTTAAATATTTTGCAATGTTTTATATTTTTACCACTAAGATTGCATATGATTTATAACTTGTTAATGCGGTGCCCTTTTATCCGAGCGTAAACGGGGCCAGTATCAGGCGTAGTGATAGTGGTTGGGCGTTTATTCTCGGATAACGGGGCCCTTAAAATTTATTCACAATTATGACCGAATTTTAAAATAATTGTCACTTTAATCCGGAAAATCCAATATTAATAAAGCAGTAATTATTAAAGTACCAATTTTGGGCGGTGTGGGGGTGCTAATCCTTCCCCAACCGTAACCGACTCCCGAACCCAATCTTTTTGAATCTCTGGTTTTATGGTGTCCGGCCTACCTAAGTGGCCGGTGGCGACTCCATTTTTAATACGGTTTATTTTAAAACCCCACGGAATAAATATTTTATATCCAAAAGAGTCACAAACACCTTTCAAAAACACCTTCAAAAATCCACCACGTTTTATTTAGCGATGAAAGAAGAAAAGACATCGCTACAGATGGCGACTCCGCTGGGGAAGATTTTTTGTTTTTTCGAAAAAAAACAAATGAGAGTCAAGCTTTTAAAATAATTATCGTTTTACTAATATTGGAAGTTTCAGATTAAAGTAACTATTAAATTAACATTCGGTCATAATTGCGCGTTTATTTTAACGCATTTAAAATTTGGCATATAAACCCGTCTTTCTAAGTGGGGGGAAAACGCTAATGCTTTCGTGGAGATATCGTTCTCCCGTATAGGCCTAGCAAGTACCTACGGGGCTCGAGTACCTTATGCTTTAGTAAGGATATCGTTCCTTCGTACGGGCATAAGCGAATGGGTCCCCCTGAATTGAACTCGGTTGAAAGGAGCCTATAATGGGTGATGACCGGGGGCCTTGCTACTCTTAGTAGAGGACAGCGATGACAATTCGGGTACCTCCTAGAACCAAAACTGCATGTAGAGAACACATAGAAACCCACCCTGTTAGAGCCATGCGGATAACCTAGGTGTCTTAAATGGAATGTAAATAGGATTGCCTTGTTTGCTTATCGCATTTAATTTGACCTTTTATTACGTACTTATCATTTTTGTTCGGTACTGACTTGTTTTCTTTTGCTTTGTTTTTTGCATATCATTGCATTCGCATTACACAGGGGCATTGATTCCCGAGTTATTTCTCCCATAATAGAAGATTGTTCATGATGGACCAAAGGTTCCTTGACCTGAAGGAAGGGGGTCCAATTCCAGAGTTCTATCCCAAGACTAGGACAGTGACAGCCGAAGAAGAACCATTCAAGGACACCAGAACAGATTCAGTAAGCAGTGTCAATCCTAGTGATAAGCAAGATGAAATACAAGAACTAAAGAAGCAGATGTCCGAGATGATGGACCAGATGAATGCCATGATGAAAGGCAAGCAGCATGTCGAACTTAGAAAAGATTCGGTCGGGGAGCAGAATGTGGAACAAAATGGTCAGAATGTCAAAATAGATAACACCATTAAATATGACAAATCGAATCCCTTTGTGATCAATCTCAAGAAGCAGACAAGTAGCACATCTGGGGAAGATACCCAGGGAACAGAGGCAAAACCAGGGGATGTTCGAGAATCTAATGACATCAGAAGACATTATCCAATACCCATGAGATACACCGAGTTACTTCCGTTGCTTGTCGAAAGGAACCTTATCATACCAATGAAGTCTGTACCAAGAAAACCTCATTATCCAAAAGATTACAACAGTCGTGTCCGGTGCAGCTACCACATAGGCGATTCGAGTCATCACACTGAAAATTGTGGGGCCCTGAAGGACAGAGTTCGAGATCTTATCAGAATGGGAATTTTGGGTTTCGAAGACGGACAACCCCGATTCTTTGGCCATCCTGCCGTTGCCCGAGGGGCAAAGTCGAAGGAAGGTCAATACTGAGCCCAAGGTTCGGATAACACATAAGTGGGTCACTCAAGCGGGATAAAGTTAGGAGTCAATAATAAAAGCGTCTCAGAAGATGAACTTGCACACAAGCGCGACCAGCTCGAGCATGAGAGGCACAATCTTAGCATGAAATCAAAGAATGTACAAGACGAGTACCAGAAGCTGCACTTTGAATTTAAGAGTTTCGGTCTGGGTGACACCGCGGAAGAGTGGGTTAATGGTGTGATTCAGCTAAGGAACAGTTCAGAACGCTGGAAGCAGAAATGCAAGAATAGTAAGAATAAAGTCAGATCATTATCAAAGAAGCTGAGGGCCAACGCGACTTTCTCCAAAATGAGTTGGAAAGCAGTCTGGCCATGGAAGATATCCTGAAATCAAGTCTGCAGCAGGAAAGGAATGAATCACAAGCCTTTCAAATGGAAAACGCAGCACTTAAAGAACAGATAGTGGGGCTCGAAACTGCTTTACGTACCAGTGAGATCCGTGTTGGGGCAATGACCGTTAAGCTACAAAAGGCCGAGCAAACAATACGGGAGAAAGACCGGGACATGAAGATGGTTACGACTCAAGCCCGACAAGTAGCTCAACAGGTAGCAGATTTAGCCGATGCAGCAGCACCAATAAGCCAGAATATGGATCCGGCATTGGACCGCGAAGGAAAACTAACGGGACTATTGAATGAGGTCAAGACATTAGGTGCCAGGGCTCACCGATATCTGTAAAACCCTAATACCGAATGTAATGAAACCTCTTGGTCTGAATGAAAGATGTCCTATAGGGACAAATCATTTGCGGAATCAATGCTTTATTGCATTCATGCATTGCATTTGCATCACGTTTTTTTGCATTGTTTTATCATCGCATGGCATTTCATCATTTAATACCTAGGGTTCGATGGCAGAATTAATCGGAAAATGGAACGAATTAAAGAGTCGAGGCTTGACCAGTTAGAAGAAAAAATTGAGAAAGAGCTTAAGAAGAAAGAGAAGATAAATGTTTTCAATACGAGGGAACTCTGCCTAGTCCCTGATTTGGTCATTCCTCCAGATTTCAAGGTTCCCGGATTTGCGCAGTATGACGGAACCAGCTGCCCGAAGATTCACTTAACCATGTTTTGTAGAAAAATGGAAGGATACATGAAGAACGAAGAATTGTTGATCCACTATTTCCATGATAGCCTGACGGGACCAGCAGCAGTGTGGTATAACCGTTTGAACAGAAATCAAGTTAGGTCATGGGGTTACCTCGCTAATGCCTTTTTGGATCAATACAAATATGCTTTAAATTTAGCACCCTGTCGACAGTTTCTTCAGAATGAGAAAATGAGGCCAAATGAAAGCTTCAGGGAATATGCATTAAGGTGGCGATGTCTGGCGACCCAAGTCCAGCCCCCTATAGCAGAAGAAGAGTTGACTCCCCTATTTCATGCAACGCTTCCCTCTCCCTTCTTCGATGTGATGTTGGAGAAATCGAGAAACAGATTCGAAGATTTCATGACGATTGGAAAGAGGATAGAATATGCAATCAAAGAAGGAAAATTGGGGTCTATGTCTAAGGACCGAAGTGAAGATAAGATAGATAAGGATGGAGAGGTAAATGAATGTCATCTCCAGGGTTCGCGTGGCCGTAAAAGAAGGAGACAGACTGACAAATCGGGGTCATCAAGGAAAATTCCTCGGACGAGCGTAAATTTGGAAGTGTTTGGAACATCTATCTCAAACATTTGGCCTCATCTGGTAGAGGGTCACTCTCTTGTTCCTAGGCCGATGAAGAGTGCACCTGATCTGTATGCCCATAGTTTTGACTCGAGTAGCACATGCGAATTCCATATGGGGGCACCGGGGCATCCCACCAGAAAATGTAGACCTTTACTGGAGGAAATCAAGAAGCTGGTCAATGATGGAACCCTGACGCAAGAGCTTATCAAGCAGTGGAAGACCAAGGATGAGAAGCAAATCTACATAGTGCTGAAGAAGCCAGAGATGTCTCTACATTAAAATACCTTCCTGAAGTAATACAAGGGATCAACTCTATGTGGCCCCCATGTGGCAAAGATCTTTTGTGATGGGGCATGTTTGTTGATTTGTATTTCAATAAAGAACACATTTCACTTAACATATAATGTTTTTGAAAGCACATAGATATTTTCTCGCCGTTGTAGGACGCTGGATATCAATTGCAAGATGTGACATTAGATAGATGTCGTGAAAACGATGATGTGTGATCTTCCCCACCGGACTCTGGTCAGCAAAGCAAGATTATTACTCTTTCGATGATATTCAAGGACGAAAAAGCTCTAAATGTCAACCATGTAGAGTTGCTTGAAATTGAAACTCTAGGCATAATCTTCTAGGTAGTAAAATAAAAATAAACAAAAAAGGAAGAGAAAAAGAGAAGAAAGAAAAAAGAAATGAAAATAAAGAAATGAAAATAATAATAAAAAGTACTCCTATGTCCGAAACCTGGTAATAGGCTTGTTCGGATAAGAGTATGGAAATTTTGGGGCACTCGGCTGAAGCGATATGGTGGAGATACATCATCCAATTCAAAGAAACCTTAGCTTCATGAGTGATGGTAATATTTTCAAATCGTGACTATGCCGAGTAACTTGGGGCAGTGTTGTTTGCTCCATCGTTGTCCTCAAGACAAAGGACTGTGACGAATTGATTTCCTCAAATAATGATAAAAAGCAAAAAAGAAGGAAAAAGAAAAATGATGAAAAAGAAAAATGATAGGCGATATCATGGGAAAAATTAAGACTCGCACCACCCAGAACTCTATTCCTAGAGTAATATTTCTGAGCTCAAGTGGTTATACAAGCCTACCCTTTTGGGGGCGGAGTAGATAATGAGAATTGAGAAAGAGTAGCACTCTGCAGCAACGCGGTAATCATGAGGATGAACTGAGTCACCAGGGAAGACTTCACATCTTTGAATTACCAAGTGGTTGAATCTAAGCCACTCTTGCACTTGATATCCAGAGCTCCTATGCTGTGTTTTCAAAATCTTGTATGTTAATCTAAATGATACCCTTCAGTGGAACACCAATCAGTAAATTGACAAGTTAAAGCAACAAAAATTTCCATGTATTACTTCAGGGGTAAGATCCAGAACACAAGGAGGCGTATACTATTGAAGCCCCTAACCAGAAATGACCTCACAATGCATAGAATGAAGATGATAACAGAGGTATAGGTGTTAGACAGCTCAAGAACAAGAAGCGAATTCCAGCCATGATGCCTTGTTTGGTTCAAGAAAATGAAGGACGAAACATGACAAGTATGAGCTTACAAAGTGTGGGAACGGTAAAAAAGTAAACATTGAGTCTCCAAAGAATTAAAGCACAGAAATCGATGAATGGTGTCCGTCAAGAGACAACAAGAAGATTGAGGTTAAGAAGCATTTCGCTCACCCCGATGACGAAATTAACAAATACTCAGAATATTGGGTCAAAAGAACTGGAAGGTAGCCGAGCACGATCGAATGGGGCAATGCAGAACAGAAAGAATAGTAAGAATCTCTGCACACGCATGATATAATGTTTGTTGGTGAAGCAGACAGAGACCCCGAAGAAGAAAGGCAGGTGCTCGTGCAAAAGAACAAGACCAGATGCCCATTAAGCAAAATTTGACAAAAATGGAGATCAAAATTGAGCATACCGCAAAAGGAAAGGAAATAGAGAAATCAGAAGAATGACTTTTTTAGGACATAAGATTAACAAAGAAAAAAGAAAAGAGGAGAAAGAAAGCACAACATTACATACATCATATAGATAGGGGCATGTCAATTTTGCTTGTTCCTAAACAGGTATTTGAAGAATTATCGAAGAATTTACCAAAGTCCATAGAACAACAGCCATGTCGGCGTCAGATCCAGATGTTAAATACTTCGGGTCATATATAAGTCCTTCGGGCACGATGTTAATTTCTTTGGGCCATCAGTAAGTCTTTCGAGCGAGGTGTTAAATCCTTCGGGTCATCATTAAGTCATTCGGGCATGATGTGGCAGCATATCAGCGTGAGTCCCCATAGAACAACAGCCATGTCGGCGTCAGATCCAGATGTTAAATCCTTCGGGTCATCGATAAGTCCTTCGGGCACGATGTTAATTCCTTCGGGCCATCAGTAAGTCTTTCGAGCATGGTGTTAAATCCTTCGGGTCATCAGTAAGTCTTTCGGGCATGATGCGGCAGCATATCAGTGTGAGTCCCCATAGAACAATAGCCATATCGGCGTCAGATCCAGATGTTAAATCCTTCGGGTCATCGGTAAGTCCTTCGGGCATGACGTTAAGTCCTTCGGGCCATCAGTAAGTCTTTCGAGCATGATGATAAGTCCTTCGGGCCATCAGTAAGTCCTTCGGGCATGATGCGGCAGTCTTAGTAGCGTAGGTCCAAAAATGGCAACAGCCTCGTAAAAAAAAAGGAACCCGCATTTTCAAGCCCCAGTGAAAGGTTCCATAGAGGGAGAACCCTAAATCCAGAATCTCAAAAAGAACTCTCAGTCGAAGGAATCCATCAGCGGCGCAAAAGGTTTTATATAGGAGAAACCAGCGTTGAAGGCGAAGAGTTCTATATAGGAATGACTCCAAGCTTTACTGTCTCGAAGTGAAAAGTTCTATATAGGAGGGACTCATAACTCAAGGCTTCAGAGCGAAGTGTTCTATATAGGAAGAGCCTGTAGCTCCAAGATCGGAAGGTGACGAAGCTCTATATAGGAAGAACTTACGAGCCTGAAGATTCAGCCAAGGAAGAGCGGAGATGTCCAAAAGAACACGTTTTTCCAAAGCTACAAACAGGGAAGTCTGATAAAAATGAGTGCTTATGAATCTTTGCTTTGTTTCCCATTCCATGAGAACAAGAAAAGAGGGGCAACTGTAATCACTCATTTTTTACTTGTAAATACATATTAGTGTTGCATGTATGTTTATTATATTATATGTTTATTGTTTGCATGAGTGTTACTAATATATATATAAGGTGTGGTGTGTGAATGTATATTATAAGCTATGTATGTATACGTATTAATAGTGTATGTGTGTCGCGTATGTATCTATAGAGTACGAACGTATTTGTTTAATGTATACAGATGTTATGTTAATTATGTGTAGGATTATATATACGTATGCCAATATGTTATACTTGTATAAGTATATGTTTGTATCATGTATGTGTATTGCTGTTATAATTATATTATTATTAATATTATTGCGCTGATATGAAATGAAATCCAAAAAATTATATATATTAAATAAATCAATTGAAGTCCAAGTCCAATTACAAGGCCTAGTTGGCCCAAACCCGAATCTTATATAATTACAACTGTGTGTGCAGGTGGCTATGGGCCGTTGGATCAAGATTTGATCCAACGGCCACGATACAACCAAGAAGTCAAAAATATCTGCCAGCCGCGTGTTCCACACGTATGGACCGTTCGAGTGCCACGCGCGCGTGTGGTCCACACGCGGACGCTTTAATATCCCACGCGCGTGTAAGATCCACGCGTTCTGACTCCTCGACTGCGGAGCTCCACGTGCCAAGATCTGGAGCCGTCTCATCAAATCGAGGCTTCATCCAGGCCGTTCGTCCTTCAAGCCATCTCGACCGTTAGATCAGATCTGATCTAACGGCCGAGAACGCGTCTGGCCGCTGGAAGAACGCCCATACCGCCACCATGCCGATCTTCAACCACCGTGCTCAGAATATGCCAAAGACAACAAGCAATAAGTTTGTCAGTCCAGATCTGAAAAAGTAATATACAACTTGTACCAAAAAGAGAGATATATACGAAACAGAGACTTTGTAACAGGGGTGGTGGTAACAAAATAGAGAGAACATGAGGAGAGTTGTAACACAAGAGGGGTAACAAAAAAAAACAGAGAGTGTATTGTAACAAGTTTTTTCAGAAATACAAAAAGAAGCAACGCAAGTCTAGTGGTATTTTTCTTATTTGTTTTTTTACATGCATATACAAAGAGATAAACAAAAAAAAAGAGAGAAGTCTTACCGTCGCCGTCCGTGGGTCTCCCTTCCTCAGTGACAAGCCTTTCGGCTTCTCCAAGCCAGAGATGGTGAACTGAAGGAAGGGGAAGGCCCCTAGTAGTTTCGATTTTAGGTTTAAAAGTTTTTTTTGGTTCGTATTTCCTAGATCTAGGGCGAATAGAAGTGTATCCTCTGAATCCAACCTCGGATTCGTGTCGAGGATGGAAAGGGGGTTATTTTGGAGGCTCGCCGGCGCCGGTTAGCGGCGGCCAACGACGGAGAACGCGACGGCCGGCCGCCGGATTCTAGGCTTCATAGGATATTTGAGAGAAAATGAAGAACAGTTTGGGATTACAAAACCGAAAAATGAAACAAATGGCTGAAAATCTGATTTCGGCCTAAAAAGGGGGCTTTTATAGTTATTATTATTTTGCTGAATGGGTAAATTACGCACTTAATCCCACCGAGTTTTCAATATTTTCGTTTTTGTCTTGCCGCATGGTATAATTACAATCCAGTCCCCCTGATATTTCAAAATCTTGTAATCCAGTCCCTAAATTACACTGAATCAGTTTTCAAATGGTAAAATTACGCCTTTAGTCATCCCGCGTTTTTGAACTTTTCATTTTGGGTCTGCCCCTTGGTCTAATTACAGTTTTGATCCTTTTAGGTTCTGTTTGTTTCGTCCCTAAATTACATATTATTGTTCTTTAATTTCTGCCACTGACTTTTATTTTTCTTTCATTTCAGTCCTGTATTCTTTGTAAATATTCATGTTCGTTTTATAATCGTATATGTTGATATTCTATTATTTTATTTTATGTCCCTCGTATATGCCTCGTATTTTATGTTTATATGTATATGTGTGTTAAGCTTATAATAGTCATGTATTTTTTTATCCGGTTATTCGTATTAAAGCATGTTATGTTCTATTTGACTCGTAGAACGGCATGTTCTTGTATTTTGTACGTATTGTATGTTTTCTTGGCTTTTAGGTTACGTGTTAGTGTGTCTTCTTTTATGTATAATATATTGTTCCATATATGTTGAAATATGTTTTATTACTAGCATGTATGTCTTTTTGAAATATTTGTTCGTCTATATACGTAATTATTCCTGCATTGTTATTCTGACTTGTTAAAGTTGTTTTTATCTATTATTTAAGAATAATATGTATATATGCATGTTTTAGTCTAGTATATCATTTATGTTAGATTAGTATTCTGTTATGTCAATATTTATTGCATTTAAATATTTTGCAATGTTTTATATTTTTACCACTAAGATTGCATATGATTTATAACTTGTTAATGCGGTGCCCTTTTATCCGAGCGTAAACGGGGCCAGTATCAGGCGTAGTGATAGTGGTTGGGCGTTTATTCTCGGATAACGGGGCCCTTAAAATTTATTCGCAATTATGATCGAATTTTAAAATAATTGTCACTTTAATCCGGAAAATCCAATATTAATAAAGCAGTAATTATTAAAGTACCAATTTTGGCGGTGTGGGGGTGCTAATCCTTCCCCATCCGTAACCGACTCCCGAACCCAATCTTTTTGAATCTCTGGTTTTATGGTGTCCGGCGTACCTAAGTACCCGGTGGCGACTCCATTTTTTAATACGGTTTATTTTAAAACCCCACGGAATAAATATTTTATATCCAAAAGAGTCACAAACACCTTTCAAAAACACCTTCAAAAATCCACCACATTTTATTTAGCGATGAAAGAAGAAAAGACATCGCTACACCACTAAACCTCAAAATCCTTTATCCAAATTCCTTCCACAACACCCTAAACTAACAACAAACCCCTTCCAAACTTAACCCAGCCACAATCTAACGTTTCAACACATCGATTAACATCAATCAACATCTAAAAATGTAACTCTAACATCCTTATAGCTCCAGCAAACCATTAACCACCACAACTCCTCAAAAACACATAACTAGCAACCTAGAAAATTAGAGATTCATATAGTTTTGGGATTCTAATGTTATAACTCATCCATCAACATTATTCAACATCAAAATTGTGATTAAAATCAATAAGGAACCCAGCAAAACAGAACCTATACAAAATTCATGTAATCAACTCAATTAAACCTTGATTTAACCAATTTCCATAATTAAATCATTAAAACTTATTAGAAAACATTAAACAAGGATCAAATACTTGGGAATTTCAATAAAGAACCATTCATTAGAGGAGAAGAACGAACCTTACCTCTAATGAGTGAATTTCCTCTCAATTGGATGTTTTAGATCTTGAAAACAAAGAAATTCAATGAGGTTTTACAAAGCAAGATTAAAGAACCAATTAAGAAACAAGATTTTAAGAAATCAAGAGTTTTAACTCAAATTTTGGATGAAAAAGTGAGTGTTTGGCTGAAGAACTTTGAGAGAAAAGTTTAGGAGGAAAAGTTACATAAATTTTTGGTTTTAAGAAAAATAACTACCTTTTTGTTAATCCTCATTTCAATTATCCTGTAACCCCCTAAGCCTAGCCCAGAAGAAATAGGTCGAATCTAGGAAGTCACGTTTGAAAACTTTTCCCTCAAGAAAACAAATTTTAATGATTATACTTTAATTTAAAAAGAATATATATATAATGGTAATTTAATAAATATCATATAATAAATAATTTGGCAAATGTCATAATCAATATCCGAATATATAATAAAAATATCTAAATAACTAAAAATAGTTTCGTACTCAATAATAAAATAACCGGATAAAGGTGACATCCTCCAAGTACCACGTCGCCTAAAGTCCAAAGATATCTGCAAGAGGAAACTATGGGGGAGTAAGCTAAAGAGCTTAGTGTGTCTCTAAAGTGCAAGAAAAACCCTAATTATAAAACATAGTAATATTTTCTTAAAATTCTTTAAAACATAAAACAAATGGTACAATATCACAAGCGAAATGCAATGCACCCAACTACATCCGCCAAAGATGAGGAAGGTTCCCATAACCTCCTTGCTACGTCAGCCATCTGAAGTGGAATTCAGCCCGAATGGTGAAACCACTGAACTTCTATAATTCCCAACCTATGCTCACACATATATAATGTTTAAACTCAAATTCATAATCATAGTTCCATAAATCTTATATTCCATAAAACATACTTCATAAATCATAGTCCATAAATCAATAAATCATGGTTTCTATAAATTCTGATGTTTCGCAAATCAAATATTTCATAAATTATAATTAAAAACACATTCTAAAATCGTATGCATATGATGTCAACCATACAAGCCGTAATGCAGATCATAATCAAGCAAGGTATAAAACCATATAAAAATCATTTATTTATAGCACCGGAAGAAAACACACCTCAAGCAGCAATAGTTCTAACGTCGAGAAGAACGCCTCTCGCGTTCGGATCTAGCTGATTCGGAACCTACGATATCAAATTCTACATTGAAATCTATCACTATGCCACCAAACTAAACATCACAATCACTAATCCTAATTATACTCACGTAGAATCCAAATAGCTCGAGTAGGACAGTCTGCACAGTAGAGGTGAAAGGGGATTCGATTTAGGTTCAGAAGAACGAGGGTCAAGATTGCTCACTAGATACACATACGTTCAAGAACGTCTTATATGAGATTTTGGCAAAGTTACCTAGACAATATAAGTCATATATTATAGAAATATAATAATTACGGAACCCAAAACATTAGTTATATATGTATATATATATAACAAGATTAATAGTATAATAATTATACCAATTCTCAATTGAAAGCGGTGGGTTTGGTCTCAATGTGGTTCACAGTGATGGAGGGCAAACGTGGAGCTGTTGTGTGCAAGCAGTAGGGCATGGACGCACGACACACAATCTTGGTTGCGGAGAGTGGGTCACGCTCGTAGTGGTGTACCTGGAAGAGGGTTGGGTGACTGATTACGACAGGGTCGTGTACGAGGGATTTGCAAAGCTGAGGGTGGCGCTGTTTGACGGTTCGAATGTGACGGTCGACACTTAGGTTTCGACTGAAAAAGTTGGGGCAATAGGGTTTTCTTAAGAAAGTCAAAACGTTTCTAATATATATATATATAATAATTAAAATAAGAGTGTATATGAGAGAAGGTAAAATCGTGATAGAGTTTGAAAGAGTTAAAACTTAATATCTACAATCGACTAATCGCGAGATTAGTCCTTGATGTTTTTAGAAAATTATAGAATAGACCTTAAACTTTTAAAATTTATTATTTTATCATGAAAATTAAAATTTCTCATAATTTAGTCCCAAGTTTAGAAATTTCAAAATTAGGGTTTCTTAAATTTAAAAGACCCAAAATTAGGGTTTTAAATTAGGAATTTTGCAAATCTAGGGTTTACAATTTGGGCGTAATTTTTGGGGTGTTACAACTCTCCCACCCTTAAATGAAATTTCGTCCTCGAAATTTCTAGACTTAGCGATAGATCCCAAAAATTAACTGACACAACTTAAAATTCTTCGTTCTGAATTCCTCATTCTTCAAAATAAAAGGAGGCATAGTAATCTATTCAAAATATATCTTAATTTTTTTGAAATAATATATTTATTAGAAAATCTCATTTTGCCAAAAAATATTTAATATGCATGCAAAAATCATTTGTGGTTTAAAATTTTATGTAAGCCTCACAGTCCGAGGGTTGAACTTAGCTCTGATACCACTAAATGTAACCCCCTAAACCTAGCCCAAAAGAAATAGGTCGAATCTAGGAAGTCACGTTTGAAAACTTTTCCTTTAAGAAAACAAATTTTAAAGATTATACTTTAATTTAAAAAGAATACATATAATGATAATTTAATAAATATCTTATAATAAATAATTTGGAAAATATCATAATCAATATCTGAATATATATTAAAATATCTTAATAACTAAAAATAATTTCGTACTCAATAATAAAATAACCGAATAAAGGTGACATCCTCCAAGTACCACGTTGTAACACCCCTTTCCCCGTATTCATCGCTGAATAAGAGTTAGAGATGTCACATGATACATGTAAAATAATTCTTTAAAAATAATGAAATTTTATCTTTAACTATAAAAATATTTAACCGCGCAAAATTTAAACTTAATATTTTCACATTCAATTTTGAACCTAGATTCCGGCAACAACTTAACAGTTTAATCCATTAGCATATAATTAATAAAACTGTCTGATTTAAAATCGTTCAGATTCTGTATAAAATACGATTCATATCAGAGCAAGCTTCACATTTTAATATACATGTCGACTAGTAAATATCAAACAACATAAAAAAATAATATTATTGATGCTGATGTACCTGTTTTCGATAGATGATGTTCGCTAGTGCTCCTTATTCCCAACACTTCTCTTTTCCTACGCGTGAAACAATCACACGCTAAGTATAACTTAGTGAGGCATTATAAGTAATCAAAAATTGAATAATTAAATAAATGAAAAACATGGTTAAGAGATCTTATATCAAAACTTTCTTATACTTTAAAAACCTTCAAATATATCATATATAAGGATAGGTTAGCTTCATATAACTTATCTTTATCATTGGCCCAAGATTTATATAAGAGAAACTTAAGTATGCGAGGTCGGTACTCCCAGAGTACTAGCCATTTCCTACAAAAATAAAGGCAACTTTACAATAATATGAGCTCAATGTGCTCCCCGAGCACTAGTCACCGAAGTGACGGTAGTCCCTGACTACTAGATCTAAATATCAGTGTGTAGCTACATGCAATCCCAGACTGCTAGACCTCTATGGCATGCCACTATACTGTAACTCTCTATACTTGGGCAATAAATCATCAACATTAAACTTATAAAATATTATTCTATAAATAATATGCGTATTGTCATCAATATAACAATAATTTTGCCATAAACAAAATATAATAGGGCAATTCATACCCCTTTCATGTACTAACCTTTATCCTTGGTTTGTAAATCATCATATAACTCATATAAAACCATGTTATCATTTCAATAAAATCAATAAATAGAGTTCATAAAAGTCTAATAAAAATGTATTTCAAATCATATAAATGCACTCATCTGGGCCATTTATTATCTTGCCTCACTAAGCTTAGTCATTAATCATTTCATTTCCTTGAATACTTGTATCTTTCCAGTATTTCTTGCAACTGTAGAAATCAATCGAATATCCTTATTACTATACACTTACTTAATTCGAGTCTAACATTGACAAATAAGACACTAGTGATTACCATATATCTCATTTTGGGTCCTTATTGACCATTTTGAACATTTGACAAACTTACCATACCTTAATGCTCTAATTCTTCCATTTAAATCATCTACTTTAATAAAGTCAAACTTAGAAATTTAACTCGATCCAAAAATATCGATAATTACCCGAAATCTCTATCGGGTAACATCTTTCTTGAAAATCCTTCATTAAGCATTTATACGAATCTTTCCTTCTTCTTCTGAGTCCTTTTTACTAATCAAAATACTGTTATGTAAAACTTCCCAGAAGGTCACCCAAAGCTTTCTCTAATCTGAGCACGCTTAACAATTTTATTCGATCAAAATTTCATATTTTCTACTACATTCTAACCTCCAAAACTATTGCCAAAATCCTTATTCTGATCGAATTTATCCTCATACTGAATAAAAATCATCTTTGGGAAAATTTACACTTAGGTCCCTGAACTTTTACCAACTTTTTATTTTGGACACTAACTTTTATCTTTTGCCATTTTAGTCACTAAGATAGCCTTATGCCAAAACCTTAGTACTAAATGACCCTTATATAACTTAGTAAAATTTTTAGGATATTTCAAAGTTTAATTGATGATGGAGATGAATAAAAAATGATGTTTCAAGCTTGAATTGACAATTTAGGACCAAATTTTATATTTTAGAATTGTTGATGACCATTTTGGCATTTCTAAGAAATTAAGGATTTATTTATTAAAAATTATATTACTGATACTGATGTACCTGTTTTCGATAGATGATGTTCACTAGTGCTCCTTACTCCCAACGCTTCTCTTTTCCTACGCGTGAAACAATCACACGCTAAGTATAACTTAGTGAGGCATTATAAGTAATTATAAAATGAATAATTAAGTAAATGAAAACATGGTTAAGATATCTTATATCAAAACATTCCTATACTTTAAAAACCTTCAAATATATCATATATAAGGATAGGTTAGCTTCATATAACTTGTTTTTACCATTGGCCCAAGATTTATATAAGAGAAACATAAGTATGCTAGGTTGGTACTCCCAGAGTACTAGCCATTTCCTATAAAAAAGAAAGGCAACTTTACATTAATATGAGCTCAATGTGCTCCCCGAGCACTAGTCACCGAAGTGACGGTAGTCCCTGACTACTAGATCCGAAGATCAGTGTGTAGTTACACGCAATCCCAGACTGCTTGATTTCTATGGCATGCCACTATACTGTTACTCTCTATACTTGGGCAATCATCAACATTAAACTTATAAAATATCATTTTGTAAATAATATGCGTATTGTCATCAATATAACAATAACTTTGCCATAAACAAAATATAATAGGACAATTCATACTCCTTTCATGTACTAACCTTTATCCTTGGCTTGTAAATCATCATATAACTCATATAAAACCATGTTATCATTTCAATAAAATCAATAAATAGACTTCATAAAAGTCTAATAAAAATGTATTTCCAAACATATAAATGCACTCACCTGGGCCATTTATTATCTTGCCTCACTAAGATTACTCATTAATCTTTTCATTTCCTAGAATACTTGTATCTTCCCCAGTATTTCTTTCAACTGTAGTAATCAATCGAATATCTTTATTACTATAGACTTACTTAATTCGAGTCTAACATTTCCAAATAAGATACTAGTGATTACCATATATCTCATTTCGTGTCCTTATTGACCATTTTGAACATTTGGCAAACTATTCATACCTTAATGCTCTAATTCCTCCATTTAAATCCTCTACCTTAACAAAGTTAAACTTAGACATTTGACTTGATCCAAAAATATCGATAATTACCCGAAATCTCTATCGGGTAACATCTTTCCTGAAAATCCTTCATTAAGCATTTATACGAATCTTTCCTACTTCTTCTGAGTCCTTTTTACTAATCAAAATACTGTTATGGACACTTCCCAGAAGGTCACCCAATGCATTCTCTAATCTGAGCATGCTTAACAATTTTATTCAATCAAAGTTTTATATTTTCTACTGCATTCTAACCTCTAAAACTATTTCGAAAATCCTTATTCTGATCGAATTTATCCTCATACTGAATAAAAATCATCTTTGGGGAAATTGACACTTAGGTCCCTGAACTTTTACCAACTTTTTATTTTGGTCACTAACTTTTATCTTTTGCTATTTTAGTCACTAAGTTAGCCTTATGCCAAAACCTTAGTACTAAATGACCCTAATATAACTTAGTAAAATTTTTAGGATATTACAATTCCACCCCCTTAAAATAAATTTCGTCCTCGAATTTTAGAACGTAACTGATTTTAATAGTTACGAATATTGCTTTTTCATCTTCTAAGTTTTCTCAAGTGGCCTTCTTTGATGCTTGAGAAGGCTGAGTTTTCATTCTTTCAAGTTAAACTCTCTCTATTGCCTTTGCTCTGTTTACTGTATCATGATACACTGTCAAATTCATGTCTAGCAAAATCTCCTTAGGCCTTGGGTGAAGTCCTTTGATGAACCACTCACATCTGGACTTCTCGATTTGCCTTAATTCAATTGCAAATCGATTCAGTTTATTAAATTCTAACTCGTACTAATAAATACCATGATTGCCTTGTTTCAGATTTAGGAACTGTTGGAACTTTTCCTTTCTATATTGATCACCAATATATTTCGCCTTAAATGCTTTTTGGAAGAATACCCATTTCACTTCAGTTGCAAGTATCATCTATCTGGTATTCGTCTACCGTATTTGAATTTGTCCTCTTCACAGGGATACAATTCTTTATAACTTTTCCACATCGGAATAATTTAGCTCTTCCCTTATAAATTTAACATCATTAAACCATAAGTCGGCAGCCATCGGACCACCTTTACTATGAAATTCAGGATTTCCCAAATCCTGTACAGGCTATCCCTATTGTGCCAGTGTTCTTTCTTGTTCTGATTAATCCAAAAGGTTATGGTTAACCTTATTACTACCACTATGGTTCTTTCCACAATCTCTCATTTACTAGTTCATCTCAATCTTCTTGACTCAAATATTAATTATAACTTATCTCATTTCATATTAGTAAGGAGCGACATCAATCAAATCATATAAATATCATATCAGTAATATTGATATCCTAGTGGCATGTATAAACTTTTTGACATAAAATCACTTATGTTTACGCCTAGAACCAGCTAAACTTGTAGCTCTGATACCAATAAATGTAACATCCTTTTCCCGTATTCATCGCTGAATAAGAGTTAGGGATGTCACATGATACATGTAAAACAATTCTTTAATAATAAGAAAATTTTATCTTTAATTGTAAAAATAGTTAACCGCGTAAAATTTAAACTTAATTTTTTCACATTAAATTTTGAACCTAGATTCAGACAACAACTTAACAGTTTAATCCACTAGCATATAAATAATAAAACTGTCTAAAAACTGCCTAATTTAAAATCGTTTAGATTCTGAATAAAGTACGATTCATATCAGAGCAGGCTTCACATTTTAATATACATGCCGACTGTTAAGTGTGTAAAAGTACTATATTTTTGCCCTTTTTACTCTTAATTATTGCTAGATTTAAGCTCATCTTAGTTGCATATTTAGTCATTTATGCATAATTTCATTGTTTCCTTCGCCGACATGCTTGATTACATAAATTGGTTAATTATCGTGGAAAAAGGTACTACTAGTGTGTGTTTTGTGTGTGCAGGATCAAATTGCCCAAGAGAGTAGGAAATTGTCAAAGCAATTGCCACGGCAATTAACGACAAGAAGATATGGCTGCCGATTTTGAGGGATTAAATTCTAGAAGATTTGAAATTTAATGAACATATCCAAAGGAGATTAATTCCCAAAACTTTAGAAGAAATATTTGGAAAGTAAATAAATAAAATAGATGTATCTCTTTTACATTCAATGCCAATTTTAACTCAAACTTTCCAAATATAACTTGACCTAACCTTCCCCTATAAAGAGGAGATCAAGCCGTCACAAGCAGGAGGGAGAGGAGAGAGGCTGTCGACATTTTCTTTGTTTTTCGTGTGTTTATTTTGCACCAAGCCATGAACTAAATTTAATTGGCTTGGGTTATTGTGTTTTTGTGGTTGTGAGATGTTTGGATTTTGTTTAAGTTTTTGAGTTGCAATTCAACTTCAAAGTTTGTTCATTCTTGGTTCTTAATATTGGTTGTGAGTGAATTGGGAGAGGATCTCGTGATTTCAATAATCTATTTATCTAATATCGGGAGCGTTAGATTCAAGAAACGAATAAGCATGGTTTTCATACAAACGGAAGTTGGTGAAGACTAATTTGGCTTAGGAATAAGTTACGAATTTCAACGGCTAAGAGGAGCGCAAGATTGGTTGTTGTTCACCCTTGGTTCACGCAGGGATGTATTATCAAGACGTGTGCAATTAATAGTATTTCGCGTTAGGGATAACGAGGAATCATTGAAGAACTCTTCGCCGAACTTTGGAAGTGAATGCTCAATTGCCCAGAAAATCAACCCATTCTTAATTGCCCAAGAAATTGTGGGAGCATTGCCCAGGCAATCCGATCAGACAACGTGGGGAAATTGCCCTAACAATTGACCAGGAAACACGGCATAATTGCCCTGGCAATCAACCAGGCAATTGCAACCAAATTTCCCTGGCAATCGTAACAGAAGTGCTCTGGCAATCTGGCTGCTACTCAAACACCATGACGGTCCACTCAATCATCACCCCACTACTCACGATAACCCAACCTACTCTCTCTCATTTGATTACGTCTCTTCTTAATTTACTTGTTTCTTTTAATTTACTTATCAAAATCAACCCCTATTATCAATTGTGTTTTTACTTTTACAGTGCAAGAAGTTAGATTCCTAAAGTAGCACCAATCCTTGTGGAGACGATATCTAATCTATATTATAACTTGCAACGTGTACACTTGCACCAATTACGAAGCACTCTAAACACGCAACAAGTTTTTGGCACCGTTGTCGGGGATTGGCAATAGCGACTTTGTTTTTAAATTCTTGCACCTGTATTTCTTTTTGTTTTGTTTTATTTACTTTTTGGTTTCAAGGGACTTACAATTTTTGGTTTTGCATCTGTGTATGACCAGGGCAAGGCCAACATCACCAGAATACCTATTTGAACCCGAAATAGAACGAGTCCTTCATAGAAGAAGACGTGAGCAAAGAGCAGTAATGGCATATCCTATTATCCCAGACGGTAATCAAAATAATATGGCAATAGGAGAACGAGCCCAAATCGAACAACCAATGCATGTCAGGAATAGACCAATCCGAGACTACCTAGAGGAGGATCTAAACGGTCTTAATCCAGGAGTTATCACACCTGAAATAGAAGCTGCCCACTTCGAAATGAAACCTGTGATGTTCAACATGATCAACACAAATGGACAATTTGGAGGATCGGTCACTGAAGATGCTAGACAACATCTCAAATCATTCCTGGAGATTTGCAATTTATTCAAACTACAAAGAGTTCATGAGGATGTCATAAGGCTGAAATTATTTCCCTATTCACTGAGGGTAGGGCAAAAACGTGGTTGAATAGTATTCCATCCGGATCTATAGGATCTTGGACGAATTTATGTCGTGATTTCATTGCTCGATTTAGTTCTACAAATATGACCGATAAATCGCGTAATGATATTACTTCTTTTCGGCAAGAAGACGATGAGTCCATGTACGAGGCATGAGAGCGATACAGAGAGCTTTTACACAAATGTCCCATGCACGAATTTCCATTATGGACACAAGTGATGATGTTCTACAACTCAGTGAATACGCCGACAAGGATGATGCTAGATGCCTCGACAAATGACATACTACTTGACAAGTCACCTGAGGAGGCAATAGAGATTCTAAACTGTCTTGCCAAGAACGACTATCAATTCCCAACTACCCGAAGGGGAATAGTCAGACGAAATGCCACAATAAATGAGATTGATTTATAGTGATCAATTTCTGCACAATTGGCCGCGCTAACCAATTTGGTTAAGAATATACAGCGACCAAGCAAAACACAGGAGATCAAGGTAGTAGATTCAATTTGTGATTTATGTAATGGTAATCATGATTCTTCTAAGTGTTTACAAAACCTAGAATCAAGTTTTTATGTTGGAAACTACAACTGGAACAATAATGTGACATCCAACACTTACAATTCAGCCTGGAGGAAGCATCCGAACTTCTCATAGAGCAATCCGCACAATCCCCTCAATCAGAACAATCAAAATGGACAAGCATCGAGATTCTAGCAGAACATGCCACGACAACAGATGTCGTAGCAATAATTGACACAATCTAGTTCTTTGGGAAATTCTCTCAATGCTTTTATGTTAAAAACTGAATCTTATATGGTTGAGAATAGTAGTTTAATGAAAAGGACTGATGCTTTTATTAACAAGACTGAGATGAGATTGCAAAATCAAGAGGCAGCCTTGAAATCATTGGAGACACAAGTAGGGCAATTCGCTCAAAACTTGAATACAAGACCCCTTGGCGGACTACCTAGCGATACTGAGGTCGCAAAAGGAGTAGGCCACAAGCAATGTAAGGTAATCATCACTCGGAGTGGTCAAAAGCTTGAAGAAGACCCAAAAGAGGACACTCAACCAGCAGAACAATCTTCTATGCATAAAGACACTAAAATTGATGAATCGACAATTGCTCGGCAATTCCCGAAGGCAAGGCAATTCCAATTGCCCCAACAATTCCTGATGACAAGACAACTCCAATTGCCCCAGTAATTCCTGATGCCCGGGCAATTAATGATAAAAAGCCGAAACCAGAAAAGAAGGAAGAGGAGATCTGAATTCCACCTCCATTCCCACAAAGGTTGAAATGGCAACAACAAGAATATCAATTCAAGAAATTCCTTGACATCTTGAAGCAAGTTCACATCAATTTGCTATTGGTAGAAGCGATAGAGCAAATGCCGAACTACTCCAAGTTCCTTAAAGACATTGTCTCTAAGCGAACAAGGCTAGGTGAGTTTGAAATAGTGACAGTGATAGAAGGATGCATGGCAATGCTACACAACTACATGCCACCTAAACTTAAGGACCCCGATAGTTTCACCATATATGCACTATCGAAAATCACTATATCGGGAAAGCTTTGTGTGATCATGGAGAAAGCATAAACCTTATGCCAAAATCAGCCTTCCAACGATTGGGCATAGGGAAGGCGAGACCTACAATAGTTATGCTGCAGCTTGCGGACAGATCTTACGTGCATCCAGAGGGAAAAATCGAGGATGTATTGGTAAGAGTTGATAAATTTATTTTCTCGCTGATTTCATTATTTTGGATTGTGAAGCAGATGAGTTCGCACCCATCATACTTGGGAGACCATTCTTAGCAATGGGAAGAACCTTGATCGATGTAGAGAAAGGAGAGCTCACAATGAGAGTAAATGACCAGCAAGTCAAACTCAATGTCTTCCAGACTCTTAAGCATGCTGATGAACCGGAAGGATGCCAAGTCATTCATGCCACTACCGAATTCAATTTTGATGTAGAAGAGAATTGCCTCGGCAATTACAGTGTCGAACCAAAAACCCTGAGGAACTGATCGACGAGGAGCTTGATGAAGTAAACTGGATAGTGAGTCGACCAGGTAAGTATTTTGAACCATTGGATTACTCGGGTAAGGAAGGTAAACTTGAAAAACCTTCTATTGAGCAACCACTGACACTTGAATTGAAACCATTGCCAGGTCAATTAAAATATGCTTATTTGGGAAATGATAACACTTTGCCCGTGATAATTTCTTCTAAGTTGCAGCCTGAACAGGAAAGGAAACTAATCGATATGTTAAAGCTGCACAAGAAGACAATCGGATGGACAATTGCCGACTTGAAGGGAATTAGCCCGGTGGTATGTATGCACAAAATCCTTTTGGAGGATGATCATAAACCGGTAATTGAGGCACAGAGGAGACTTAACCCTGCTATAAAGGAAGTTGTGAGGAAAGAAATCATCAAGTGGCTTGATGCCAGTATCATATATCCTATCTCCGACAGTACATGGGTATGTCCGGTACAATGTGTACCGAAAAAGGGAGGTATAACAGTGATAAGTAACGAAAGCAACGAACTCATTCCAACTAGGACTGTGACCGGTTGGAGGGTTTGTATGGATTATCGAAAGTTGAATAATGCTACTAGAAAAGATCACTTCCCTTTACCTTTTATTGACCAAATGCTTGACCGTCTTGCAGGGAAATCTTTTTATTGTTTTCTTGATGGTTACTTAGGTTATAACCAAGTTGCCATAGCACCGGATGATCAAGAGAAGACCACTTTTACATGCCCATATGGTACTTATGCGTTTCGAAGGATTCCATTCGGCTTATGCAATGCCCCGACTACCTTTCCAAGATGCATGATGGCAATCTTCTCTGACATGGTGGAAGACTTCCTCAAAATATTCATGGATGATTTTTCAGTTTTTAGGGATAGTTTCGACAATTGCCTCGGCAATTTGGAGAAGGTAATGTCACGATGTGAAGAATCTGATCTAGTGCTAAATTGGGAGAAATACCATTTTATGGTGGACGAAAGTATTGTGCTCCGCCATAAAATCTCATCCAAAAGAATCGAAGTGGATAGAGCTAAAGTGGACGTGATCGAAAGATTGCCACCACCAACTTCAGTCAAAGGAATCCAAAGTTTCATCGTACATGCAGGTTTTTACAGAAGGTTTATTCATAATTTTTCTAATATTTCTAAACCCTTGTGTAATTTGCTTGAACAGGATAATGCCTTCAACTTTGATGAATCATGTGCCACCGCATTTGAAGCCCTGGAAATGAAACTTGCTTCGGCACCTATTGTGGTACCACCCGAAGTGACCTTACCTTTCGAACTTATGTGCGATGCAAGTGATTACGCAGTAGGGGCTGTTTTAGGGCAGCGCAAATGTAAGATTTTTCACACACAATCAAATTACACCACCAAGGAGAAAGAATTACTAGCGGTAGACTTTGTATTCGATAAGTTTCATTCCTACTTGATTGGTACTAAGGTAATTGTTCATACTGATCATTCGGCAATTAAGTACCTATTTGCTAAGAAAGATGCCAAACCTCACTTAATTCGTTGGATTTTACTTTTACAAGAATTTGACATCGAAATTAAGGATAGGAAAGGAACAGAGAATCAGGTTGCCGATCACTTATCAAGGTTGGAAAAAGACAATGAATATTCAGACTCTTTGGAGATCCATGACTCATTCCCGGATGAGCAATTACTAGTTGCTTCGGTAATTCCCTGGTATGCCGATTTCGTCAATTTTTTGGTTAGTGGTATTTTGCCTTATGATCTTACTCGCCAAGGAAAGAAGCGATTCCGACATGATGCTAAGCATTATTATTGGGAAGAGCCTCTTTTGTTTAAACAATATGTAGATCAGGTAATAAGACGATGTGTTCCCGAGAAGGAATAGGACAATGTACTTCGGCATCGTCACTTTTCACCCTATGGAGGCCATTTTACAGGAACACGCACGACAGCCAAAGTCTTACAATCCGGATTTTATTAGCCTACACTTTACAAAGATGCCTAAAAATTTTACAAGCAGTGTGATCGGTGTCAAAGAACGGGCAATATTTCTAGGCGACATGAGATGCCGCTGCAGAATATCTTTGAAGTCGAGCTATTAGATGTGTGCATTATTGATTTCATGGGACCGTTCCCTCTTCCTTCGACAATCTATATATCTTACTTGCCGTTGACTATGTTTCTAAATGGGTTGAAGCAACTGCAGTGCCTAGAAATGATTCAAAGACCGTGCAGAAAATCTTGAAGAAATACATATTCACACGATTTAGGACACCAAGGGCAATTATCAGCGATCGGGCCACACACTTCGACAATAGGTTAATCGCCAAGATGTTGGAAAAATTTGGAGTAACACACAAAATTACCTCAGCATATCATCCACAAACAAACGGGCAAGCCGAAATTTACAATCGAGAATTGAAGGTTATACTTGAAAAAGTTGTTAATCCCTCTCGAAATGGTTGGTCCACAAGAATTGATAAAGCACTATGGGCATATCGAACAACATTCAAGACACCTTTAGGCATGTCACCTTACAGACTTGTTTATGGGAAGACTTGCCACTTGCCGTCGGAGATCGAGCATAAGGCTTATTGGGCAATTAAAACCGTAAACATGGATTGGGAAAGTGCAGGGCAAAAGAGATTATTGGACCTCAATGAGATTGAAGAAATTCATGCCATAGCCTACGACAACACAAGAATTTACAAGGAGAAAACGAAGCGTTGGGATGACAAGAAGCCATTGTCGCAGTAATTTTTGCCTGGGCAATTAGTTCTTCTTTTCAATTATCGGCTAAAACTCTTTCCGGGAAAACTGAAATCAAGATGGTCTGGGCCATTCGAAGTAGTAAAACCATTTTCTCATGGTGTCGTGATAATCAAGTCCACCAGTGACGGACATGAATTCAAAGTTAACGGACAAAGATTGAAGCACTATGTCGGTGCCCATGTTGAGCGAGACAAGGAAGTGGTTACTCTAGGAGATGCATAAACATGCTATCCTTTAGTATTTTTATTATTTTTTTATTATTTTTTGTTTTGTTTTTAATTTTGGATTTTTTCTATTTTTGGTTTTTTTTATTTATTCCGTCCTTTAAATTTTAAATATTATATTTCCATATTTGTTTTAGGATGTTTAATTTTAAAATTTTCCATATTTATCTTTTTAATTAATGCTTATCTTTTTATTTGTGTTTGAATTTTAGGAAAAGAGTTCAAGACAAGGAGGAGTTGGATTAAAAAAGGGAAGTTTGCATTTAAAGAGGGAATAATGGGCTGATTTTAAGGGATTACAAAGGCTTATGTGAGTAATAATTTTTACCTTAATTTTCACCCCTTCTATTACCCAAGCCGCCTATCCCTCTATATCCACCCAATACCCTTTGCCGCACCCCCCAACCAATCCCCTCTTCAACTTTTTATTTCATCATTCTTTCCTACTTTCCTTTCTTTCCTACCATTAGCCGAAACTCACCCTTTCCATATCCAACTTCACATTCAAACTCTCAACTCCATCAACTCTCTCTTCTACTCTTTGAACTATCAAGTTTTCTTTTATTTTCTTTGCTTTCTTCCAACCACAAACACAACCACCATGGCCAAAAATCTCAAGTTTATGGATCACCCAAGTTCATCCACGGAACCACAATTCTGCCACTTTGCAACAACACAAATTGAGGAGAAAATATCAAGCAAAGTTTGCAAATCACAAAGTATGGGAGGAGCAAGGATTCGCTTACGACGTGTCCCAAAAGAATCTCGGCCTCGAGGAGTTCATCTTCAAAGTTATCGAGCATCACAAGTGGCAAATCCTTTGCCATCAACCAAAGGGCGGCAATGTCTCATGGGTAAGAGAATGTTATGCTCATTCTCCTAACCCAAACAATCCCTATGTTTATGTTCGTGGCGGGGCTATCCCTATTGATGCCGACACCATCAACACCTTCTACGGGATATACAAAGAGAAAGATGAACATAAAGCTTTTGTGGATAACATCACAGCTGAAGAAGTCGAAAAGGTGTTCCAAGACCTCACCATTGAAGGAGTCGAACGGAACAAAGGAGCCTTAAAAGGGACAGTAAACCACCTTATGTTAAAACCCGAGGCTAAACTGTGGAATAAGTTTGTTAAATCTTGCTTAATGCCCACCAGACACAACACCACAGTTTCTTATTCTCTCCTTTTATTGATTCATTCTATTTTGAACAAGCGAATTATTAATGTTGGACAAATTCTATGTGATGAGATATTTGCTTGTAGTCAAAAAGATGTAGGTTCTCTTTTCTTTCCGTGCTTAATCTCTCAACTATGCGAGAAAGAAAAGGTGCCAAGCGATCCGATAGACAAGAAGTTGCCCTCCAAAACCTGGTGGAACCGAGCTCAATACTTGAAGTTTATGGGTGGGGGAACGACGAAAGAACATGAAGAGCCAAAGACAACCTCAACAGCAAAAATTTCCCGGGCAACCAAAATTGCCTCGGCAATTCCAAATGCCTCAGCAACTCCAGCTAAACACGCCTCGGCAATACCGGTAGAACATGCCTCGGCAATTCCAGATGCCCGACCAAGTGCATCAGCGTCGGCAAGAATGGATCGAATATTGGAGATACTCCGCCCACTATCCGACCGAATAGAGCGTATGGAGGCCCAGTAATTATAAATCATGCGGTACATGAGAGACCATAATGTAGCAATCACACGAGTTATCCTTGAGAAGTACCCGACAACACCATGCCTTTTCTGGTGTTTCCTGCCAACCTAGTTGCCCCGGCAACTGATGATGCCACGGCAACTGCTGCACAAGACAAAGATTCAGACAAGAACATACCTGAACCGATAAAATCGCTACCGGTCGAGCCATCAAAGTTGAAGCGAAAAGCTTCTATCATTGACGAGACCGACCAAGAGAATGAACAAAGTGATAAGGTTCAAGAAGTAAAAGCCCAAAACGCACCACCACCACCACCACCAGCACGTGCACAACCACCTAGAACAACAAAGAGAATCAAGCATACAGCCTAAAAGAAACTCATCATCTAAGGTGACAACATTTCTGACTAACTCATTTGCATTTTAATTTTAAATTTTTTTGAACTTGCACGCATTGAGGACAATGCTTCTCTTGAGTTTGGGGGTGTTGCTTCTAGTTAGTTTCATGTTTAGTTGCATTCATCTTTAGTAATCACATATAGGTTGCATGTGTTACTTGCCATGCCTTTGATTGGATTTAATTGCTTAAGACTTGTTGAATATCCAATGATGAATTTTAGCCACCGCACTTAATTAAACAACCTTCAAATTTAGGATTGCATGGAAAGAACTTAGAATTTTACTATGATGCTAAATATTGTTGACACGATTGTGGCTTGTTGATTGAAAGAAACTTAGTGAACTTAGGTTGCTTAAAATATTGGGTAAATTAGAAAAAAAATTTCTTGCTAGAGGTGCCCGAAACCGGCTCTAGTTAAGAATCACTAGAGGTGCCCGAAACTGGCTCTAGTTGTTACACATTAAAGAATCGCTAGAGGTGCCCGAAATTGGATCTAGTAAACAAAAATTTAATTAAGAAATTGCTTGTTTTGCTAGAGGTACCCGAAATTGGCTCTAGTAAACATAAAATTAAAGGCCCCGGTAATTAAATTGATAAAAGCCTAGTGTTCACATAGAATCTTGAAAATCAACTTGTACACAACTCCACACACACATTGTCACGAGCATTATAGTTTGATTCTAGGTAATTTAATTGCTATCCGAAAAATTTAAGGGTAATCATACTTTGTGCCACAGTTCTGAGGATTAAAGTCGGTTATAAAGCAAATTCTTGATGATCGAAGTCTTGGCGGGTAATTGTTAGTTTTGCATTGCTTGAGGGCAAGCAATAGTTCGAGTTTAGGGGTGTGTTAAGTGTGTAAAAGTATTATATTTTTTCTCTTTTTACTCTTAATTATTGCTAGATTTAAGCTCATCTTAGTTGCATATTTAGTCATTCATGCATAATTTCATTGTTTCCTTCACCGACATGCTTGATTACATAAATTGGTTAATTATCGTGGAAAAAGGTACTGCTAGTGTGTGTTTTGTGTGTGCAGGATCAAATTGCCCAAGTGAGTAGGAAATTGCCGAAGCAATTGGCACGACAATTAAGGATAAGAAGATGTGGTTGCCGATTTTGAGGGATTAAATTCTAGAAGATTTGAAATTTAATGAAGATATCCAAAGGATATTAATTCCCAAAAGTTTAGAAGAAATATTTGGAAAGTAAATAAATAAAAGAGATGTATCTCTTTTACATTCAATGCAATTTTAACTCATACTTTCCAAATATAATTTGACCTAACCTTCCCTATAAAGAAGAGCTTAAGCCGTCACAAGCAAGAGGGAGAGGAGAGAGGCTGTCGACATTTTCTTCGTTTATCTTGCGTTTATTTTGCACCAAGCCATGAACTAAATTTAATTGGCTTGGGTTATTGTGCTTTTGTGGTTGTAAGACGTTTGGATTTTGTTTAAGTTTTTGAGTTGCAATTCAATTTCAATGTTTGTTCATTCTTGGTTCTTAATATTGGTTGTGAGTGAATTGGGAGAGGATCTCGTGATTTCAATCATCTATTTATCTAATATCGGGAGAGTTAGATTCAAGAAACGAATGAGCATGGTTTTCATATAAACAGAAGTTGGTGAAGACTAATTCGGCTTAGGGATAAGTTACGAATTTCAACGGCTAAGAGGAGCACAAGATTGGTTGTTGTTCACCCTTGGTTCACGCAGGGATGTATTATCAAGATGTGTGCAATTAACAATATTTCGCGTTAGGGATAACGAGGAATCATTGAAGAACGCTTTACTGAACTTTAGAAGTGGATGCTCGATTGCCCAGGCAATCGACCCATTCTAAACTGTCCAAGCAATCGCGAGAGCATTGCCCAGGCAATCCGATCAGACAATGCAGGGAAATTGCCCTGTCAACCGACTAGGCAACACGGCAGAATTGCCCTGGCAATCAACCAGGCAATTGCAACCAAATTGCCCTGGCAATCGTAACATAATTGCTCTGGCAATTCGGCTGCTACTCAATCACCATGACGGTCCATTCGATCATCACCCCATGACTCACGATAACCCAGCCTACTTTCTCTCATTTGATTACATCTCTTCTTAATTTACTTGTTTCTTTTAATTTACTTGTCAAAATCAACCCCTATTATAAATTGTGTTTTTACTTTTACAATGCAAGAAGTTAGATTCCTGAAATAGCACCAATCCTTGTGGAGACGATATCTAATTTATACTATAACTCGCGACGTGTACACTTGCACCAATTGCGAAGCACTCTAAACACGCAACACCGTCTAGTAAATATCAAACAACATAAAAAAATTATATTACTGATGTTGATGTACCTATTTTTGATAGATGATGTTCGCTAGTGCTCTTTACTCCCAACGTTTCTCTTTTCCTACGCGTGAAACAATCACATGCTTAGTGAGGCATTATAAGTAATTATAAAATGAATAATTAAGTAAATGAAAACATGGTTAAGAGATTTTATATCAAAACTTTCTTATGCATTAAAAACCTTCAAATATATCATATATAAGAATAGGTTAGCTTCATATAACTTGTCTTTACCATTGGCCCAAGATTTATACAAGAGAAACTTAAGTATGCGAGGTCGGTACTCCCAGAGTACTAGCCATTTTCTATAAAAAAGAAAGACAACTTTACATTAATATGAGCTCAATGTGCTCCCCGAGCACTAGTCATCGAAGTGACGGTAGTCCCTGACTACTAGATCCGAAGATCAATGTGTAGCTACACGCAATCCCAGACTGCTAGACCTCTATGGCATGCCACTATACTGTAACTCTCTATACTTGGGCAATAAATCATCAACATTAAACTTATAAAATATCATTCTGTAAATAATATGCGTATTGTCATCAATATAACAATAACTTTGCCATAAACAAAATATAATAGGGCAATTCATACCCCTTTCATGTACTAACCTTTATCTTTGGCTTGTAAATCATCATATAACTCATATAAAACCATGTTATCATTTCAACAAAATCAAAAAATAGACTTCATAAAATTCTAATAAAAATGTATTTCAAAACATATAAATGCACTCGCTTGCGCCATTTATTATCTTGCCTCACTAAGCTTACTCATTAATCTTTTCATTTCCTTTAATACTTGTATCTTCCTCAGTATTTCTTGCACCTGTAGAAATCAATCGAATATCCTTATTACTATACATTTACTTAATTCGAGTTTAACATTGCCAAATAAGACACTAGTGATTACCATATATCTCATTTCGGGTCCTTATTGACCATTTTGAACATTTGGCAAACTATTCATACCTTAATGCTCTAATTCTTCCATTTAAATCCTTTACTTTAATAAAATCAAACTTAAAAATTTGACTCGATCCAAAAGTATCGATAATTACCTGAAATCTCTATCGGGTAACATCTTTCGAGAAAATCCTTCATTAAGCATTCATGCGAATCTTTCCTCCTTCTTCTAAGTCCTTTTTACTAATCAAAATATTATTATGTGATACTTCCCAGAAGGTCACCCAAAGCTTTCTCTAATCTAAGCACGTTTAACAATTTTATTCGATCAAAATTTCATATTTTCTACTGCATTCTAACCTCCAAAACTATTGTCAAAATCCTTATTCTGATCGAATTTATCCTCATACTGAATAAAAATCATTTTTGGGAAAATGTACACTTGGGTCCCTGAACTTTTACCAACTTTTTATTTCGGTCACTAACTTTTATCTTTTGCCATTTTAGTCACTATGTTAGCATTATGCCAAAATCTTAGTACTAAATGGCCCTTATATAACTTAGTAAAATTTTCGGGATATTACACACGTCACCTAAAGTCCAAAGATATCTGTAAGAGGAAACTATGGGGAGTAAACATAATCATAAAACATAGTAATATTTTCTTAAAATTCTTTAAAACATAAAATAAATGGTACAATATCACAAGAGAAATGCAATGCACCCAACTACATTCGCCAAAGATGAGGAAGGTTCCCATAACCTCCTTGCTACGTCTGCCATCTGAAGTTGAATTCAGCCCGAATGGTGAAACCACTGAACTTTTATAAATCTCAACCTATGCTCACACATAAATAATGTTTAAAACTCAAATTCATAAACATAGTTCCATAAATCCTATATTCCATAAAACATACTTCATAAATCATAGTCCATAAATCCTATATTCCATAAAACATACTTCATAAATCATAGTCCATAAATCCATAAATCATGGTTTCTGTAAATTCTGATGTTTCGTAAATCAAATATTTCATAAGTCATAATTAAAAATACATTTTAAAATCGTATGCATATGGTGTCAACCATACAAGCCATAATGCAGATCATAATCAAGAAAGGTATAAAACCATATAAAAATTATTTATGTATAGCACCAAAGAAAAAACACCTCAAGCAGCAATAGCTCTAACGTCGGGAAGAACACCTCTCACATTCGGATCTAGCTGAATCAGAACCTACGATATCAAACTCTACATTAAAATCTATCACTATGCCACCAAACTAAACATCACAATCACTAATACTAATTATACTCACGTAGAATCCTTATAGCTCGAGTAGGACAGTCTGCACAGTAGAGGTGAAAGGGGATTCGATTTAGGTTTAGAACAACTAGGGTCAAGATTGCTCACTAGATACACATACGTTCAAGAACGTCTTATATGAGATTTTGGCAAAGTTACCTGGACAACATAAATCATATATATATATATTATAGAAATATTATAATTACGGAACCCAAAATAGTAGTTATATATATATATATAACAAGATTAATAGTAGAATAATTATACCAATTCTCAATTGAAAGCGGTGGGTTTGGTTTCAATGTGGTTCACAGTGATGGAGGGCAAACATGGAACTGTTGTGTGCAAGCAGTAGAGCATGGACGCACGACACATAATCTTGGTTGCGGAGTGTGGGCCACGCTCGTAGTGGTGTACCTGGAAGAGGGTTGGGCGACTGATTACAACAGGGTCGTGTACGTGGGATTTGCAAGGCTTAGGGTGGCGCTGTTTGACGGTTCGAATGTAACGGTCGACACTTAGGTTTCGACTGAAAAAGTTGGGGCAATAGGTTTTCTCAAGAAAGTCAAAACGTTTCTAATATATATATAAATTAAAATAAGAGTGTATATGAGAGAAGATAAAATCGTGATAGAGTTTGAAAGAGTTAAAACTTAATATCTATAATCGACTAATCGCGTGATTAGTCCTTGATGTTTTTAGAAAATTATAGTATAGACCTTAAACTTTTAAAATTTATTATTTTATCATGAAAATTAAAATTTCTTACAATTTAATCCCAAGTTTAGAAATTCAAAATTAGGGTTTCTTAAATTTGAAAGTCCCAAAATTAGGGTTTTAAATTAGGAATTTTGCGAATCTATGGTTTACAATTTGGGCGTAATTTTTGGGGTGTTACCTACCCGATTAAAACTCTTTTCAAATAATCCTAAATGAGAGGAAAATCTGATATTAAAGTTTGGTAAAATAGCTCCTTGAAGATTCTAAGATTTGACTCTTTTTCAAAACAGTCACTAAAATAGTTTTCAATATTTACAGTTTGGTCACTAGCCAAAATGTCCAATTTCTAAATTCCATTTTCCAAAATTGACTTTACCAAAAATATTCATATACTAAATAATGAATTTTAGATATTTTCCCATATTTTTCTCGCACCAAAATTATTTATTCTGATTTTAATCTTGAATCTGACTCGAATCTCTAATCTCGATCCATTGGACCGTCTAAACCAATTGGACAACTCCTAGGCCCAAAACTGGGTGTTACAGTCTGATTACCAGACAAGATGTCTATAGCCCAGATAATCAAAGGGGGATAGATTACAAGAATTGAACTAGAGGGTTTAGTGTGTTCCATCAGTTATAGATCAAGCAAAATAGACAGAATGTTTTAGACGACTGTGGAATTTAGACTGGATAAAGAGAGATATCTGAAAATTTAATGTCACCTAACTACTCTCCAACCGTACACCGATATGTAGTTCCCCAGAACTGCATCCATTTGCCTAGGCCCATGGGGCATATGAGCCAACCTAAAGGGTTACCTTAGGTCTATAAGGGATTACCCTACCCGAAGTGTAGGAACCTACCCAAGGGAATGCCTCAGGCCATAAGGAATTACCAGCTTGATCAGGGATGAACCTGCAAAGACTTCATACTATATCCCAAAAGTACCCTAGTAAAATAGTTTAGTGTAGTCAGATGGAAATGGGAAAAACATGAATCATACATATATTTCCAGTATATAAAAAATCAGAGAGCATGTTTTTCAGATCAGACAGAGAGATATATCTCCAGACAAATAGAATTCATAATTTAGATCAGAAGACAGTCTTAGTTTTAAATTAGAGAGAATATTCATGTGCACAAGGAACACACTAGATGGTTCAATATTATTACACATAGGTATTTAATCTTTACTGAAAAGGGAGCATCAATATTTGTTAACATCAAACTGATATCAGAATCTGAAATTCT
This sequence comes from Hibiscus mutabilis, assembly GCA_019671005.1. Lineage (NCBI taxonomy): Eukaryota > Viridiplantae > Streptophyta > Magnoliopsida > Malvales > Malvaceae > Hibiscus > Hibiscus mutabilis. The sequence continues at coordinate 26,611,639 of CM033736.1, read as the reverse complement.
TATAGAGAGGTTCGTTAACTAAGACTCTATTAGGAATTTAGAAGATTAACATCTCAGGATCATTAACGATATCAGATATATTAGATTCATTCAGGGTTTTAGATATATCAGGAGAGTTTTGGATAATTATGCTCATAAGGATATTTTGGTCATTTTAACTTCTAGGGGCAATTCGAATTTGTCATCTTATAACAGGAGTTAAAATGACAGAACATGTTATCTTCAAAATGACCAAAATATTAGGTTTAACATGATAGGGACAAATATGCTCATTCAGGGTTTCAGATATATTAGGAGAGTTTTGGATAATTATCCTCATCATCATGGTACTTACCGAGTATTAAGATAGGTACATCTCACGCGTATTCAATTCTTAGTACCGACTCTATCTTATAACAGAACATGTCATCTTCAAAATCACCACTGAACTTTCTCAGAATAGTCGAATATGTCTTCATATAGTATTCATCTAATAATACGCTAGTTTCAGGAGCAACCAACAAACCTGGGTTAGGTTTCACAACTCTTAAGGCTGTTACATCCGTTTAGATTTTATAGGTATTTCGTGGGATTATCAAGGACATTCTCTTAGTGATGGGTTTGCCAAAAATTTAAATTGAATGTTTTGAGTTGGGTTATCAAATAATATTAAAAACCTGTTGGCCCTTCAGCTTCCCAAAAATTCATTTGAACCAAATTCTAGATTTTTCCCAATATTAATCCTCTCACGTACCCCGTTCGGCCACTGTCTGATCTGGTTCCATCATCCGTCTGTGCCGTGCACCGTCGGTATCGAAAGCTTCCCCTCAACCGTCTGATTAAAACCCCCAATCCCACTATTGCATCTACCGTCTCTATTGCCCGAAATCACTGCTAGAAAGTTCGACAAACATAGGGTTAAATCCCTTCGGTCCACTTTCGATTACGGCAGATTCTGCCGTCCGTTGGAGACGCCAGCGACACCACAACCTTCCTCGTGCTGAGACACTTTAAACCAAATCATCTAATCATCCAACCGTCAGTGGTGGAGCCCTTTCCGGTGTTCGACTGAATAGGTAAGATAGGTAAGGTTCCTATTGATTTTTAGGGTAATTTGAGTGTTTTGGGGTTGTTTAAGTGACCTAGGTTTGAAATCTTGCCAAAACGTGCATTTTGGGCCATTTTCCAGCCGTGTAAAGCCGTGCGTGAGCCCCACACTCCGGCTAGGGTGATTTTCGGCCATTGTGACCAGTTCACCTATAAACCAGTCGGGTCTAGTCCGGTCTAACCCGGTCCAGACTGATCTAACCCTATCACACATATGTATTTAAATTATTCAGTTTTAGAGCAAAGTTTTGAATTAAGGATTCTGACATGAAATATTATTTGTTAAGGTACTCGAGATGCATTTGATCGTTCACCTGCTCAGCCCGGCTCTTCCCGATCAGTACCTCCACGTGCTCCTATAGTTACCAATATGTTTAAAGCTCCATAGATTAATTGGGGTTAGAGTTATTATTTTTCTCTTTAGTAACCCTGGTTCGTTATGTCATAGGATCTAGCACTGCTGCAGATCGTAGCATGGAAGGTGCTCGTTAGATTTCTGACCAGCTTTTGAAGTGTGTTCCTTGTGTGCTAAATTACCGTTTTATATGAATGGTTTGAAATGATTTTCTGAATTGATCGTAGTATGTTTTTTTCTAAAATATTATATGCATATATGTATGATTTGATAGCATGCTCTCTTGTTACAATTACTGAAACGTATATCTGTAAAATGATTCCTGATATCACTATTGCTACATAAACTGTTTTAATTGGGATTACTGGGAGAGTGATTGGAGATCCTTAGGTACAACCCTAAACCATTTGTGCCTCCGGTTAGGCCTCCTACGCTTTCGAGCCTAGGACCAACCTCTAGTTAGGTCTATGCTTTCGAGCCTAGGACCAGCCTCCAGCTAGGTCTCCTATGCCTTCGGGCCTAGGACTAGCCTCTAGTTATGGGAAATTTTATATTGGTGTTCGGTTGAAGGGTAGGTAGGTTTTAAAAGAAAACTTTGGTTGCCCTATAGCATGCTTTACTGATATAATTTTATAATTAACTGAACTGTTTTAAATATTTCTTTTGGATAGGCTATCGATTCTGGCACTTGGAGGATCAACATATTTTGTACTTGTCTTTGTTGTAATATTTCCATCTTCCAGTCTGTCTCAATTACGGTGACATGGACCTATGTTTTGTTACTATATGTCTTATTATGATACTCTATTAGGTTTACGATGTAATATCATTTAATATGGTTAGTTTTGTTAACTAATTTGACTTATGTTCGAATTAACTATTCTTTTTAAAGAATTTAAATCTTTAAACATTTACTTGAAAACTTTTTGGTAAGTAATGTGATCTTCTAGATTCAAACTTTACCCATTGGTCGGTTTAGGGGGTACATTTAGTTGGTATCAGAGTTTCTGGTTTAAAAGTCTTAGACCGTGAATGGGTCTTAAATGAACAGTTTTATAAATGTTTCGCGAATGTGTTTAAAAAAAGGGCTAGTCACCAAGTTTCATATATTTATATGTGTGCGCTACTCTAGTGCCAGTTCTAACCCTAAAGTTTTACCTTGTGTAGAGAACCTGAAATCATCCGTTATGAGCACCCATAGAGGTCTTCGACCATCTCGTGGGCGAGGTCGAGCTGTTAGATTCACTGACTTAGTAGATCCAGAGTTTTGAGCCGACGACAATGACTAATGAGGCGCTTAGTAGGCAGCTCATGTAGTTGATACAGAGTATTGTTAGAGCGGCTGGCACCATACTTGAGGTACCTATATCACAGACTCTGATTTTGAATACAGCCAGGACATTCGAGGACGCTACTGCAGGTGCCCCAACGGAGGCCGATAAGTGACTCAGTGACTTGGAGAGGCGCATGGATTAGTTAGGACTTGATTCATTCAGGAGGCATCTAGGAGCCATCTTTATGCTCTACGAGAATGCCCACACCTAGTAGGAGTATGTGATTAGTAGCGTCCTTGCAACCCGTTTGACCTGGGAGTTCTTCAAGGAATGCTTCAAGAATCGCTTTATCAAAGAGCGGTATTTGAGGGAGATGCGAGAGTTGTTCAAGAATCTGACGCAAGGAAATATGATTGTATCTGTGTATGTGACAGAGTTTTAGAGGCTTTTAAGATTTGGTTCAAATCTGGTCACCTTTGAGAAAGAAAAGTGTTGCAAGTTTGCTCTTGGTCTCAGGCATTATTTGTGTGAGAAGGTCATCGCCTTCTAGGATGAGGTATTTGATATATTGGTAGGGCAAATGAAAGATCTAGAGGAGGTTGAGCTGATGACTGCTAGTAGTGGCAGAGCAGATCGTGAGCAGTATAGAAGGCCTTCAGGTTCTGAGTCTTCAGCAAGCCCCGGTAAGCGGGCTCGTACTACAGCTTCTTAGAGGAGTACTTCAGGTTCTAGGCCTACAGCCCCATAGCCTCCTGCAGCTAGTAGAGGTGGTTCGTCAGGTTCCTCGTAGCCCAATCTTTGTAAGCATTATGGAAATTGGCATAGAAGAGAGTGTATGGAAATTGGCATAGAATAGAGTGTAGGAATATGCTAGGTGCCTATTTTTGATGTGGGTCCAATGATCATTTTTGGAGGGATTTCCCTCATCCATCTCATATAGCTCAAGCTTCCCCCCAGACCCCTGCACGCTCGCAGATATTCGTTCAGACTCCGGTCAAAGGATATCATCGGAATAGAACTTCCGGGTCTGCTGCTAGGTCCGATAGCAGAGGTAAAGCACAGTATAGTGGAGGACCAGTTATGTCTGAGGCTCGACAACCTGCGCTTGTTTATACTACCCGGCGTCGTGATGACAGAGATAAGCCTGACGTCATTGAAGGTACTTTTACTATCTTTTCTATTCCATACTTTGTATTGCTTGACAACGGCTCCACCCATTCCTATGTGTCCAAATCCGTATCTCGAGATCTTTATATTTCGATTGAGATCACAGAGAGTGCAGTTACCATGATGAGCCCTGTGGGTCAATCTGTAATTGTGAATAAAGTTTTCTGGCGATGTCCGCTCGAAGTTCAAGGGGAGATTTTCCTAGACGATCTAATGGTGCTATCGTTAGAAGAATTTAATTTGATTTCGGGTATGGATTGGTTAAATGAGCACCATGTTAGTCTGGACTGTGAGCTTAAAAAAACAACTTTAAAGACTTCTGATGACAGAACAGTGGATCTTGTAGGAGAAAGACGCAGGTATCTGTCCAATGTAGTATCTGCCCTAAATGCTGATAGAATGATCCCAAAGGGTTATGAGACCTTTATTGCCTATATTCTGAATACAATGGGGTCTTTATCAAAAATTGAGGAAATACTATAGTGAAAAAGTTTTCTGATGTGTTTCCTGAAGAGTTACCTGGTTTGCCACAGGATAGAGACGTGGAGTTTGAGATTGAAACTTATCCGGGATCTGCGCCAGTTTCTATGAAACCCTACCGTATGGTTCCTAAGGATTTTAAAGAGCCGAAGGTTCAGTTGCAAGAGCTCCTCGACCGAGGTTTTATTCGGCCTAGCTCTTCACCTTGGGGAGCTCCAGTCCTATTTGTTAAGAAGAATGATGGTTCGCTACGGTTATTCATTGATTATCGAAAGTTAAACAAGTTGACCATAAAGAATAAATATCTTCTACCTAGGATTGATGATTTGTTCGATCAATTCTAGAGAGCCTCAATTTTCGCAAAGATTGATCTTCGATCTGGGTACTACCAGCCGAAGATAAAGGGGTCAAATGTTGCAAAGACGGCTATTCGCACTAGATACGGGCATTACGAGTTCCTAGTGATGCCTTTCGGTTTGACTAATGCCCCTGCTACCTTTATGAATTTGATAAACCGTGTACTCAGGGCCTATTTGGATTAGTTTGTGGTAGTATTCATTGATGACATCTTGGTTTATTCTCGGACTGAGTCAAAACATGTTTAGCATCTGAGGATTATTCTGTAGACTCTTAAGGAGCATCGGTTATATGCTAAGCTGAGTAAGTGTGAATTCTGGTTGAATGAGGTGACTTTTCTTAGTTATGTTGTATTAGCCCGGGGTATTCTGGTTGATCCGAGCAAGATCGAGGCCATCGTGAGTTAGAAGCAATCCAAGAACGTTTTAGAGATTCGTAGTTTATTGGGTTTAGTCGGGTATTACAGACGCTTTGTTGAGGGTTTCTCTATCATTGCTGCCCCTCTGACGAAGCTGTTGAGGAAGAACATACCTTTTGTTTGGACTGATGCCCAACATGAGAGTTTTGAGAAACTAAAGGTAGCCCTAACACAAGCTCCAGTTTTGACCCAGCCTGAGTCTGGGAAAGATTTTACAGTTTATAGTGATGCCTCATATTTCGGGCTTGGTTGTGTTTTGATGCAAGATGGGAAGGTGATTGCTTATGCGTCACGCTAGTTGAGACTACATGAATGTAATTATCCTACTCATGATTTGGAATTGGCTGCAATGGTTTTTGCCTTAAAGATTTGGAGGCACTATCTCTACGGAGAGAAGTGCTATATCTATACTGATCACAAGATCCTGAAGCATCTTCTTACACAGAAAAAGCTTAATCTCAAACAGTGGCGTTGGTTAGATCTTCTTAAAGATTATGATTACGAGATTGAGTACCACCCAGGGAAAGCTACTGTGGTTGCTGATGCTTTGAGCTGTAAGGCTATTACGGACCTGAGATCTCTTTTTGCTAGGATGGGTATTTATGATGATGGCAGTTTATTGGTTGAGTTGCAGGTTAAGCCGACTTTGGCTGAGGAGATTAAGGCCAAACAGCTTCTAGACAGTTCCTTGCTTCTTGTTATACAACAGGTCGAATTGGGATCTACATCTGTCTATGCTTTTGATTAGGATGGGGTTTTGTGCTTCAAGGGTCGCTATTGTGTGCCCGACGACACCGAGTTAAAGCAAGCCATTCTTAGTGAGGCTCATAATAGCCCTTATGCTATGTATCCTGATGGGGATAAGATGTACAAAATTTGAGACAGAGATACCGTTGGGTTGGCATGAAGAATGATATCTCAGATTATGTGGCTAGATTCTGACTTGTCACAGGTTAAGGCAGAACATCAACATCCTTCTAGTCTCTTGCAGCCTATCAAGATTCCTAAGTGGAAATGGGAATGGATCATGATGGACTTTGTTACTAAATTGCCTCTGACTCCTTCTAAAAAAGATTATGTCTGGGTGATTGTTGACCGACTTACCAAGTCTGCTCATTTTATTTTTGTTCGGGTTAACTACTCTATGGACAAGTTGGCTAGATTGTATATCTATGAGATTGTCAGACTGTACGGTATACCTTTGTCCATCATCTTCGATCGAGACCCGAGGTTTACCTCCCGATTTTGACATGCTTTATAGGAAGCATTGGGTACACGTCTAAATTTTAGTACATCTTTTCATCCACAGACAGACGGTCAATCAGAGAGAGTGATTCAGATTCTGAAGGATATGTTGCGGGGATGTGTGATTGACTTCCGTGGCAGCTGGGAAGACTTCTTGCCCTGGCCAAGTTTTCTTATAATAATAGTTACTAGGCAAGCATCCGTATGGTACCGTATGAGGCTTTGTATAGTCGTAAGTGTCGTACTCCTATCTGCTGGACTGAGTTGTATGATAGGAAAACTTTAGGTCCAGAGTTGGTCCAAAAGACTATTAGATTGATCCCAGATCGTTTGAAGGAGGCCTTTGACCGACAAAAATCTTATGCTGATCGAAGGAGAAAAGATATCGAGTTTGAGGTTGGTGATCAAGTCTTTTTAAAAGTATCTCCGTAAAAGAAAGTTCTGAGATTTGGGCGCAAAGGCAAGCTGAGTCTGAGATTCATCGGGCCGTACCGAATTTTGAAGAGAGTTGGGCCTGTTGCTTATCAGCTCGTGTTGCCTCCCCAACTTAGCCGTATCCATGATGTATTTCATGTATATATGTTGAGGAAATACCATCTGGATCCAAATCATGTTATCAGGTTTAGGACGTTGAGTTGAGCCCAAACTTATCATATGAGGAGGAGCCTATGCAGATTTTAGATTTTGATAATAGAGTTTTGAGGAACAAGCGCATCCCTATGGTTAAGGTCCAGTGGAGTAACCGTAGTCCTGTAGAGGCCACCTGGGAGACTAAGGAGTCTATGAGAGAGCAGTGTCCTCACCTTTTCAATCCAGGTAAATTTCGAGGATGAAATTTCTTTCAGGGGGAGAGTTGTAACAACTTAAGTTTAAAAAAAATGATTGCTGGTTATGGGAATCGAACCCCCAAGGCTGGTTACCCAGCCAGATGAGCCAGATAGCTCTTAGCGATGGGTTTACCAAAAATTTAAATTGAATGTTTTGAGTTGGGTTATCAAATAATAATAAAAACATGTTGGCCCTTCAGCTTCCCAAATATTCATTCGAGCTAAATTCTAGATTTTTTCCTAATATTAATCCTCTCACCTACCCCGTTTGGCCACAGTCTGACTTGCATCCACCGTCCATCCGTGCCGTGAACCGCCGGCATTGGAAGCTTCCCCTCAACCCAGCATCCACCGTCTCTATTGCCCAAAATCACCGCTGGAAGGTTCGACGAACCTAGGGTTAAATCCCTTCGGTCCACTTTTGATTACAGCGTATTCCACCGTTCGTTAAAGACGCCAGCGGCACCACAACCTTCCTCGTGCCGAGATGCTTTAAACCCAATCGTTCGATCATCCAACCGTCAACGGTGGAGCCCTTGCCTGTGTTTGACCGAATAGGTAAGATAGGTAAGGTTCTGGTTGATTTTTGGGGTAATTTGAGTGTTTTAGGGTTGTTTAAGTGATCTAGTTTGAAATCCGGCCAAAACGTTCATTTTGGGCCATTTTTCGGCTGTGTAAGGCCGCTCGTGAGCCCCACGCGTAGGCCAGGGCAATTTTTGGCCACCGTGACCAGTTCACCTATAAACAGTTTTGGTTTAACCCGGTCCAGACCAGTCTAGCCCGAACAGAACCAACCTGACCCGAACCAAAATGACCTGACCCAAACCGAACCAACCTAACTTGGCCTGTCCGACCTAACCCGGCCTACCTAACCCGACCCGACCCGTTCGACCTGACCAAGTCAACTCGACCGAGTCAACCCGGTCTTAGTCAACTCATTTAAGTCAACTTAGTTAACTTTGACCTATTGACTTTGACCCATTGACCGATGACATTAGTATGACGTCAGCATTGACTTTGATTGTCGATGTCGGCGTTTACTTTGACCAAAAAGTCAAAATTTTTAAAAACTCTTATTTTACTTTTTTTAACGTCCTTAGTCCGTTTATGAAGCTCGTTTTGTGAAATTCTAAGCCAAAAGCCTTTAAAATTGACCTTAAACCCTATCACGCATATGTATTTAAATTATTCAGTTTTAGAGCAAAGTTTTGAATTAAGGATTCTAACACGAAATATTATTTGTTAAGGTACTCAAGATGCGTTCGATCATTCATCTGCTCAGCCCGGCTCTTCCCGATCAGTACCTCCATGTGCTCATATAGTTACCAGTATGTTTAAAGCTCCATAGATTAATTTGGGTTAGTGTTATTATTTTTCTCTTTAGTAACCCTAGTTCGTTATGTCATAGGATCTAGCACTGCTGCAGATCACAGCGAGGAAGGTGCTCGTTAGATTTCCAACTAGCTTTTGAGGTGTGTTCCTTGTGTGCTAAATTATCGTTTTATATGAATTGTTTGAAATGATTTTCTGAATTGATCGTGGTATCTTTTCCTAAAATATTATATGCATATATGTATGATTTGATAGCATACTCTCTGGTTACAATTACTGAAACATATATCTATAAAATGATTTCTAATATCACTCTTGCTACATAAACTGATTTAATTGGGATTACTGAGAGAATGATTAGAGATCCTCAAGTACAGCCCTGATCCAACTGTGCCTCCAGTTAGGCCTCCTACGCTTTCGAGCCTAGGACGAGCCTCCAGTTAGGCCTCCTACACTTTCGTGCCTAGGACTAGCCTCCAGTTAGGCCTCTTACACCTTCGGGCCTAGGACCAGCCTCCAGTTAGGCCTTCTACGCTTTCGAGCCTAGGACCAGCCTCTAGTTAAGCCTCATATGCCTTTGGGCCTAGGACTAGCCTCCAGTTATGGGAAATTTTATGTTGGTGTTCGGTTGAAGGGTAGCTAGGTTTTAAAAGAAAACTTTGGTTGCCCTATAGCATGCTTTACTGATATAATTTTATAACTAACTGAACTATTTTAAATATTTCTTTTGTATGCACATGTTGGGACACACTAAGCCCCTAGCTCACATCTTAACCCTTTCTTTTCAGATACCTTTTAGATAAGCTACAAGATCTGGCACTTGGAGGATCGACATATTTTGTACTCGTCTTTGTTGTAATATTTCTATCTTCTAGTCTGTCTCAATTACGGTGACATGGGCTTATGTTTTGTTACTATATGTCTTATTATGATACTCTATGGGGTTTACGATGTAATATCATTTAATATGGTTATTTTGGTCAACTAATTTGACTTATGTTCGAATTAACTGTTATTTTTAAAGAATTTAAATCTTTAAACATTTAAACATTTACTTGAAAACTTTTTGGTAAGTAATGTGATCTTCTAGATTCGGACTTTACGGATAGGCCGATTTAGGGGGTTACACCAAGTCTAAACAATGTTTTAGTCATTTTAGTGCTTGAGGGCAATTTAGTTATTTTGATCATTTCCATCAATTCAATCTTTTCTGTCATTTCATTAATTCAGACATACGAAAAACTTCCTGTACGACTTGTTCAAGTTCAGGAAAATCAAAGTATTAACATTCTCAGAGGTTTGAATCTTGTTACCAGGATTTTTTCAAGTAAGTTAGGAATTCGAAATAAATTAGTTATTTAACTAGATCAAAAGTAGATCTAAGATCAATATATATCATCAAGGGTATTTTAGTCATTCTTACACCTCAAGGGTATTTTTGTCAATTATTAACCAAATATTTCTGACATATATCCTTTTAACAAAAATAATCAGACTTGGAGATTAACTGTTCTATTAATTATTTACTGAACTTAGAAGTCCTTTCGATTTATCAAACTTCTTATTCGAATATTTCTGTCTTGACCATTTTACTATTCTTATTTCTTAATTGATTTGACATAAGCAGAATTAATCATATGCTCAATCATGGTCATGCAAGCATTAACCAGATACCAACATGTTTCATAAAGCATGAAGGAGGCAGTAATGTTTTACCTCAGCTCTAAGCTACATCGGTCGATCGAAGATACTCTATTAGATCACTCTCGAACCCAAAATTCGATGCCCTTCAACATCTCGAATACAAGGAATTGTGAATACCTTCAATTACACAAATTCCAAATTCAATCCTTATTTTCATTGCTCTTAACTAAATAATTAAATACATATACAAGTTCAGGTTCAAGGTCAAATTTGGAGGCTTTCGGGCTAGAATTTTGCAAAACGAACTTAGGACGTCGAAAAACATAAAATATTGGTTTTCAAAAAAGTTTACTTTTGGCTAAAGTCAACGATCAATGTTCAAAGTAAAAGCCAACGGGCAGGTCAATGGTCAACAATGGTCAAAGTTAACAAGTCAAAGTCAACTGTCCATAACTAAGTTGACTCGAACGGGTTGACTCGGTCGAGTTGACTCAAACGGGTTGACTCGGTCGAGTTGACTCAAACGGGTTAACTAGGCTGGGTTGACTCGGTCAACGGGTTGGGTAAGATGGGTTCAGTTGAATAGGTCAAGTCGAGTCAGAAGGGTCAGGTCTAGACTCATATAGGTTTGGGCTTAGGACCCAAAGGCTAATGGGCCAAGCAGGCCAACCCAAAAGCAATAAAATAGGCTTGTTGGTTATTAAGCCAATTGGGTAATTAGGTCGGTTTATGAAATTAGACTGGCTCGGTTTATGGGCTAGATCGGTTAAGCCTTGCAGGGTGCTATCGTGGTGGCCGAAAATACCCTCGACTGCGCATATAAGCCACGCGTAGCTCAAAACAACCATAAACACTACTAAACGATGAGAAACAATGAGAAAAACTAATGGTTTAAGTTTCCAAAGTTTTTTGAGGCTGAAAATGGCGGTTAACTCGGTGGAGAAGAGAAAACCATTCAGTTTCCTCATGATTTTGGTGACCCCTAAAATGATGATCGACGGTGTGGGTTTTGCTCACTGCGATAAGAGAAGTTCTCTGGTCGTGACGGTGTCTCAAACGGATAACGGAGGTGGCCAGAATCTTTGAAAAATTGAGGGACAGCAATTGGATTTCTCGCCGAACCTTTAAATTGTTGCCTATGGCGAATGGTGACACTATCGCACGAGTGGCTGACAGCGTTGAGGTCAGGGTATGATGACACTCTGATTGATGGTGGCGGTGATGACCACCTATTGGCGGCGAGGGAGATCATAGGAGAACTGGTGAGGAGAGGTGAAGGGTTTGGGAGAAAGAAAAATACCCAGATCTGGTTTCTTTCTCATTTTTTTAATTTGAATAGGCAATAATGGGGGTAGATGACGAGTCAAAATTTTATTTATTATTGGTTCAGACTGTACAGTAAATGGTTATAATTAACTCGGTGCAGACTAAGACCAAGAAGGGCCTTTAGCTTAAATAGTTAAGGCTTGGGCTTACAAAGCCCCAAGTCAAGAGTTCAACTCATCATGGCAGCATTCCATTTTTTAGCCTTAAATAATTATAAAACAAAACTTAGGGTGTTATAATTCTCCCCTAAAAGAAATTTCATCCTTGCAATTTACCTGAGTCAAACATATGAAAAAACTGCTCCCTCGTTGTTTCCTCAGTCTCCTAGGTAGCTTCTGCGAGACTACGATTACTTCATTGAACCTTAACCATTGGGATATTTTGCTCTTTAGAATTCTCTCGTCAAGATCCAAAATTTGTACAGGGTTCTCAATTTCACAACCTCAATCCGAATTATATAACTTAGATCCGGGAGGTATTGCCTCAATAAAAACACATAGAAAACATCATGAATACGACCATGCTACGGAGGCAACTCAAGCTGAAAAGCATTTTGTCCAACTCTCCCAAGAACCTTGTTAAACTAGAGCTCTACTCGTTCATACGTCCAAATCACAATATTTCCCATACGAAGATACTTGAATAATACATAAACTTTAACAATATACTCGATGCCATGATATTTCAGATTAACATAAGACTCTTGTTTGTCAGAAGCTCACCTAAACAATCACGGATAACATTTTACCAATTGGATAGTAATGAATAACTTCCTCTTCCACTGATATATATCTTCGAAGACCATATCTTATAGATATCAATTTCAAGGGAAAGTGGTCAATCCTCAGTATCAACATAAACTTTACATGATTAACATACAAAATTTCATTGTCAGACTCAAGAACTATGCATCTAACATAATCGAAGGGCAGATATAACTTGCCTACCCAAGCGCAACATTCAAACATAACTACTTCTTTTCGGATATAACAGAATCACTTTAGAATTCAAACTCTCACGTCACATACTAACACCTTCCTTTCAATTTCATATTACTCTACAACCAACTTCCACTAGAATATTTCCAAACATAATCTCATAACGTTCATATCACTAAGGTACGAGGCTTGTCACTTATTAAAATTCCAAATTTATCAAAATTACAATGAGAGTGATTCTAAAAATTCTCCAATTCAATTCTTCAATTCAAACCATAGGGAAAATCACATTGTTTGAACTTAGACAAACTATTTCGTTCTTATGACTTCCAGAACTAAATAGAATTCAACTTGAAAAATTGCTAGCCGCCAAGATCGAATCAAGAAAGTCACATTAGGTTTGCTGAAGCAAACCTGAACTAAACCACCTAAACCGGTCCATTTTTTTCTTATTTTATCTTGCCTAAATGCTTTATTAACCCTAAGGTGTTACGAGCAACAGTGGAAGACAAACCAAGCATACGTTAGCAAGATTTAACACTTTTGGGACAAAAACATAATTTCCTATAAATAGAGGGTCAATTTACAAATTGATGTTACCAGCCTTTAATTAAGTCCATTATAAGCACCTGTGTGAAATTGCATTAAGATTAGATCACAAATTCATCATAAATCAACATTTCATATAACAGTGACCAATTCGCAAAGAATCTAAATTACACCATGAAATTACGAGAATTAACTAACCCCGTACCAATACAGGCTTGCACCGTATCGGTACGAGTCAACATAACAAACTCGTATCGGTATGTTTGTACGCGTATCGATCCTCCTAGCAAAAATCAAAACATGGGATTCCAGTAGCCAAAATCTGTACTGATATAATACCTCGCGTACCGATCATAGTATAAAATTTCAAAAAGAAATAGGGGAGCTTTAAATATTTTTCTAAAATATTCTCTATTTCAAAAATTATTTTTCTAAGGGGAAGCATTTTCAAAAATAATTTTTTAGGTAGTTTCGTTATATCAAAAATGAGAGATTGTTTAATTATTTATTTTTGATATAACTCAATGAAAATATTTTTGGACTTAAACATAATTACAAAAATAATTCAAAGTCCAACAAACTTGAAAAATATGTTTCAAAGTTTTAAAACCTAAAAATATGTGTTATTAATTGTTTTACAATTAGAAAATATTTTTGAGTTGTTTAGTTTTTTTTTTAAAAATGTTTCCAAAACTTTTAAAAACATGAAAAATGTTATTTGGCACTTTTCATGAACAAGGGTACAGGTACGCCCAGAGGGTACAGGTACAAAGGTACTGGTACGCCCAAGGGTACGAGTACACCCCCTGAAATTTTGCAATGACTCTTTCCTTTTTAAGCCGGTATAGATATGCCAAGTCGAGTACCAATAGCGGCAGTTGCATAAGTGCATTTAAGGCTGATTTTTAACCCTCTAATGACTCCGAACCAATCCCAACGGCCATAAACGACTAGTAGCTCATTCCACACTATAAAAAGAAGGCTTGGGACACTTGAAGAACAAAAGGATGGACATACAAGCTTAAAGATTAAGAGAGTTGTGTTTAATTTTCTTTTTCTTTGTAATCTCTTATATTTTTTAGAGTCCAATCCTAGTGAGCCAAATAGTGTAAACACCCACCTAGAGTGGTAAATTATGTTTACTTGTTAAGACCTCGTAATTAAGGGATATTTTATAGTTGATCCTTATAAAAACTAGGGTGAGGGTTCTATCTTAGCCCGTGTAAAGATAGAGATGTAAGGTTATCCCTTAAGCCAAGAAAAAGAAAGAATTTATTGTTAGTAAATTGGGAAATCCTTAGTGTGGATGCTAAGGTAGTGGATGTAGACCTTGGTTAGAATGTCGAACCACTCTAGAATTGATCGTGTCAAAATGTCCATCTTTTTAGGTTTTTATTTTCTCAAATTCAAAGAAACCTCTACACCCTTCATCGGAACTAATTTTAGTTGAAGACATCGAGTCTCTCAATTTTGTTTTCATGTTATTTTTTGTGCTGCATATTTTTATTGCTTTTGAATATATACCATATTTTACATAATGTATCATGATTATTTAAATATAATTATAAATTTATTTAAATTAAATATTAAAATAATTATTATATAATATAATATATATTAGATTTATTTGCAATCAATTTTCAAATTCCCCAACGAAACCGTGTATGAACACCAATTCTTGTTATAACATACATACATACACATACATTGTTATTATGATAATAATTATTTGCAATCAATCATTGAATTTGTGTCACCAGTTAATCAGAAGTCAATTAAGTTAAAAATTAAAATATATATATTTTAAAATAATAATTAATATTATTATGATGACAAATTTTAAATTTTAACATTTTTATATAACCTTCAAATAGTACATTAAGGGTAAATTACAATAAAAGTTATTAAGCTATGTAAAGTTGATATCTTTAGGCTAAAGTTGATATTTTCTAATAGTTTTTGGATCAGTTGGTGCAACGGGTCGTGTTACAGTGTTGTCACTTGATATTTTTAGAATTTATTTATTTTATTTAAAAAATTCTTTAAAATTTCCAAAATTATAAAAAAACTTATAAAAATATAAAAATAGTTTTCTAAAAAAACTGTAAATGTCACATGATATAACTATAATGTGTCAAGTGGCAGTAATATCTCAAGAAAAAATCATCAAAAATTGATGGTCAAAATTTTTCAAATGGCTTAATTGATTTAATTTATTGATTCATGGGCTTAATTGAGTGCAAAATAATTTAATGGCTTAATTGATTTTTTTTTCAAACGTTCAAGGGCTTCAAGCACCTTTAAGCCTATTTTTTATCATTGAAGTTTTAAAATTTACAAAATGATCACTAATTTTTTTATTTGGTTATAAAATAGTCCCTATCAGTGATAGATCTTTGATAAGTTTAATGATTATTTTGTACTAATTCTTTAAAGGGTAAACTACTGGAATGGTCACTTATGTTTAGTAAGTATACACTTTTAGTCACCAATTTTCAAAATTGACCGTTATGGTCACTTGCGTTTTCAATCTGTGAACTTATGGTCACTGGGATGTTTGTTGCCGTTAAATATTAACGGAAGGTTGATCTGGCAGGGGGTAAACTACCGTAATGGTCACTTTCGTTTCAGTTTTGTTCACTAATTTCAAAAAACTGACGTTTTGGTCACTTACGTTTTTGTTTTTTAAACTTGCTGTCACCCAAACGTTTATTGTCGTTAAACTTTAACAGGAAGCTGACTTGGCAGGGGTAAAAATTAAAAATAGACTAGTCAAATACACGTGTGACTATTTTACAGTGAACAAAGTCCTCAAAACTCATCCACCCATGAAAAAAGCTTTGAGTTTTTCAGCTGGGTGATAATGTTAGACTAGCCATTGGATCTTCCCATACTTTGGGATCCCACCCCATTTCTATTCCCATGAAAATTAATGGCGGCATTCTTGGGCACCAAGAAATCTCTTAAAATTGTATCTTTTCTCACTGTATGAGGCAGAAAAAAATAGTCTGGTGGATGCCTTCTTAACCCTTCCAAGATCATCGCTTTCAGTTATGGTAGCTTCTGCAAACTTCACCTTTCCCTCTCTATTTTCCACTACCCTTTGATTTCTATGAATTGTTTCTCCTGAACATAATAATATTTAACCATATTTGTCATAATCCACTATAAAGACGTGAAAGTAGTGTCTGTTTCTATTTAATCGTATTAAAATATTAAACAAATATATCCAAAGTTCATACGAAAAAATGTTATAATTCATTAACCGGGTTTAGTCTTTATTGTTTAGGAAAAAAACCGGTTAAGGCATCCAACCACTTAAAAGTTATAACATCTAAAAGTCACAAAAACATTCATGTTAATTAAACCAGAACGCAATTCGTAGTGATAAATAATAATATTATCTAACTATTTTTTTAATAGTCTAAAGGTGATTACCTATTTATAGATATTTTTAACCCTTTGACAAAATAGTATCTAACTATTTTTTAATAATTAAGGAATTGAATAGAGTTTGAATTTTGTACTAGGGTTCTCAATACCATTTAATCACTAAAGAATAAGATTACCGTGAATAGTATCTAAATATAAATAAATACTCCTTTTATCTCATGAAATTTGTTTTTTAGTCTTATTTTGGTTATTTTTTTATTTTAACTCACAATTATTTAAATTTATTATTGATAAAAATATGAAAAAAATATTTTTAAAAATATCTAATCATGTAGTTTTTAAATATATATTTTATAAAATTTAATTATTTAAAATATTTAATATAATTATAGTCAAATTTTAAAAAAATTGACTTTTAAAAAGTCAATCAGGGACAATATTCGTTGGACGGAGGGAATATAAATTTATATGAAAAACACAATAACATAAAAATATATGTATCCATTAGGGATTAAAAAATACTTGACCCCACATATTAATGTAAATATGCCAATAAATAATGCCAAGTTTAGGTCTTTTTGAGTGCAAGTATATCCGACCAGCAAGTAATACAACAATAAGATGAGTATCGTATCCCTATGGATTTTCCAGGAATTAAATGCCACGATGTTTTACTTGTTAATGAGAACAAATGAGTTTAAATTAGATTTCGAATTTTGATTACAAAAAATAACTAAGGAAAATAAAATGAAAATTCAAGCGGATTGGCAAACAAATATATTCAGATGGATGGTTGGAGTTGGCAAGAGATGCTTGGATTTACGCTTAGTGAAGACAACAAATAACAATTTCCAGCCTTGGTTTTGTTGTGGAGCAGATTTTAAAGTTTGTATTGCCTTTGTCGATAACAATACTCTATATTAATTACGAATAACTCGTATATGTCTATAGTGATGTTTTTCAATAATTAACTTGGCAAAGTTTTAATCTTTTACTCCTAAGGGGTAGATTCATTTCTGAAGTAAGCTCATCTACTTGAACATCTTCTGTCGAAGCTTCTCACCTTAGTATCTGGCAATTAATCGTTATCTCCTAAGTCTGTTAAGATATTAAGTGATAATAGGCATGCAATGCCAACTGTCGTATGGCAATAAATTTAAGAAAACAAAGCACTACAGAATAGAAAAAAATGCCAAGGCATTCAATTATTAAAAGCTGAAAATAAACTAAGCGTTCATCGCAAAAACATCTCCAGCCAACTTAAAAGAATTAGCTCTTGGTTGGGTAAACCATCGACAAAATATCATTTTGAAACATCATAATAGAATTGAAAACTAAGAGAAATGGACAAAGAAGGAGATCCGTTGATGCAGCCCTTCAATAGATCCAGAGCTCTCGGTCTTAGCCTAGTCAAACCACGATTTGCCCTCTACCCTCTTTCTTCACCATGGTCCAGCCTCCTTGGCTCAACGATTCGCTTTCTTCATATAGGCACTCGTAGAAACCCTAGATTTGGTTTTGATGCAAATTTTTTATGCACCAAGATAGGCGCATTATCTTCTTATCCTCTTTTTGAATTTTAGGTTTGACCTGGCTCTAACGGCTATTGACCGAGCATTGACCATCCTTTTTTTGCCAACTGAGTCTGGCAATCTTTGTCTTGTTTTTCCATCGGCACTCGGCATTTCTTTTCTACTTCTCTTGCTTTCTGCCAACTAATCTTGTCCTGCTCTGCCAAACCTACTCTTCTCATGCCACAACATGGAACATACCCCTTCATTCTGGAAATAAAAGCATTCCTTAACTCCTAGATGCAAATGCATGAATCTATTAACTAAATGCACAAATATGTACTCTAAGTCAAGCAAAAGCATGGCAATATATACATGAAAAATAATACTTTTGAAGAGTTAACACTCCCCCAAACCTAGTTCATTGCTTGTCCTCAAGTAATGCAACTAAAAGCTATAAAAATAGAAAATAAAGAAAAGTACCTCGACAAACTTTTCCTAATTAACAACACAAGCTAGCAAGCAGATTCTGGTCCTAGTTCTGTCCTCATATATCCCAGAGCAGTAATGCCAACAAATCAACAAATTCAAGTGCAGCAATATAACTCCAACCTAGGGTCATGAGGTGTGCATGATGTGCTAGTGGTTTGCATCAAGAATCCTTTTACTCCCTTAGCCAAACTTTACTGTCTAAACTAAAAAAATATTTACCAAGGGTTTCTTTTTGTTGGAATTAATTAGGGTTCATGTCATGTCACTGTTTGGCATGAGAAATAAGAGGGAGCATACCACGAATCCCCATATTAATCTACACTACATCACTAAGCTAACCTATTACACTCATACCCTAAAGTTTTGTTGGCTTGAGAACTAAGAGGGAGCAAACCACAGAGCCCCAAGTTACTTATTGTCTCTAAGGAAGAGGAGTGTTCTAATTTTTTTAGCCTTTGGCAAAGCATTGTTGCCTTATTTTTCACTTTTTACCCTGGCATTGTGTTTTTTTATTATTATGAGTGGGTTTAGTTCAGGAATCCTAAGTTTGTCTTGGGATTTAGATGCATACTACGTGTGCAAGTGCAACTAAATTTCCCAAAGCTAGAGATCAATTGCCTAGCTACCTGACATTACTAATCTACTGCTTATGCTAACTAAAGATTCTAATTTCATCATCGGACAGGGCATACTAGTGCAAATTCTAACTATGCTAGCAAAAAGTGTTGGAAAATTATCAGGGTAAATGCATACCGTGGCAACAAGAAAAAAATTAATAGTTTGGTATGCATCATGGTTATACCTAATCTATATGGAAAAACAAAATGCAAATAGAAACATAAAAAACATAAATGTCATGGCAATAAATGCGAGGCAACACACACCCCCAAACTAAAGGTGTGCATTATCCTCAATGCATGAAAACATATATACAAATGCTATGCATGAATAAAATGGAAAATATGAAAAATACAGAGTTAAAAACTTAAGGGGAAGATGACTCCCCTTCAGATTGCTCTGGATGAGAGACACAGTTCTTCCTTTTGCAAAGCTCCCACGTTTGGGTATCATGTGCTTCTTTCTTTTTCATTGTGGCTTTGAGACAGCAGTGGAGGCCTTCACATCATGGAGGACCTCCTCAATTATTCACACTGCCTCATATACAGTAGAGGATACAGGAGTAGTGGAAGAAACAGGTGCAACAGGTAACATGCTGGTCTTGGTAGGTACTTTATCATTAGACTCTTATAAAGTCTCGGTCTTGGCAAATTCAACTTGGACAGGCAAAACAGGTATAGTGGCATCGGATTGTTGGGTTAGAGTATGAACAAGTTGAGGACTAGCTAGCATTCCTTCAGGTGCATAAAGATCTAGTGGGAACTCTGCAAATATTGGCAAAGGATTGGTGGTGATGCCCTCAAAATTTGTCTTTATGGCTCGGTCTCTGGCACTAGTATATTACTAGAGTACCAAATTTTGCTCCTCAACCTTCTCCAGTTTTTGTAGGATGAGTTCATGTCGCTGATAAATCTGGAAAAGTAATGCCAAGGAGTCAGCTAGCATCAATGTGATAGGTTCTGCATTAGGTGACTTGGCAGTATACACCAGCTCAACAACCTTTCCTTAGTCTTTTTCCCTCGCTTCCCTGGCAATCAATTGTTACCAAAGAGAGTAGGGGTGATAGTCCCCTTACACTTCTAGACATTATCATAGTCGAGCTATGGTACCTTATGCTGTAAGCAAATTCGAGATATTAGTGAAGGAAAAATTAAACTACCAAAACCCTTACTAGCAAATTTGTAGGTTTCGTCCACAATTAGGCAACCCATGTTGATTTTTTTCCCACCATATTAGGGTGCGCATCAAATCCATTCTTTCCTCTAAAATTGTCTCGTTATATATGGTCGGCATAGGATTTGCCTTTAAGAAGTGGTTTCATCCCCTCGGCTATGGTTTTAATGCCTGCCGTTTCATGGTTTTCTTTCCCTTGGAAGAGATATTCTATTTTGTGCATATCTCATACAAATCCTTCAGCATTAATTATCTTTTGCCACCATCTATGGATTCTACAAACGCTGAATGCTCTTCTCCTACACCATCTAAACTAAACATGCCATCAACATAACCTTCATCAAATCGACCACACGTACCTTGCACAAACAGAATATGTGAGTCCTTGGTTGTAAGGTGGGAATAGAATTCGCGAACAATGGTGGAGTGGACATTCCGTGGTTGTTGGTAAAATATCTCCCAATAATGTTTCTTGACTCTTTCCTTCACTTTCGATGAATAACCCAAGTTGGGTTAATTCTTGAACCCAAAACCTTTCTCCTAACAAAAGGTGCGGGCAACATAATTTTCTTCATACTTTTTCTTGATCTCATCATTGAAAAAGATTTGAAAAGGTGTTTATGAGGATGTCATTGCAAAAGATTAGGGAAAAGAAGATGATGATTGGAAAAAGATTGGTTCTTGATTTTCTTGCCGTGCTAGATAATGAAAAGAGAGAAGTTTCTTGCTTAGGGAAATTGGGGGTTAAATAAATGGATAAAAGAGATGGTTGGGATGGTTTTAATGGTTAGTTAGTGGAGATAATTATGAGTGTGGCAGTAATACGTGTTTGAGGGAGTGGGATAATAATGGGTTTAGGAGTTATGGGGGTTGACAACGCGGGAAAGAAAAGGGTAAAAGCCATGGGGTAAAATTTCAAAGTTTGAAAAAATTTAACCTAGGGGGCTAGGTTTCCCACTCAGCAAAAGAAATTCACTCTCCCTTAGGCCTTATCTAAAAATGGTCCACGTGTTACCACGCCCTATGATGATGGGTGTCCGATTGTCAGCCTATCATGGCATACTGCTTTGGCAAAATAGCCTATGCTAACACTCACAAAAACGTTTCAAAATAGAAAAAGAAAAAGAAAAAAATAAAATAAATAAACCAAATTAATGAAAAGAAAATAACTAACTTACCTATTTACAATGATCATCTTGTGATGGAAAAATGCTCAATATCTGCCAAAAGAATGGTCTTCTTGGTATTCTTTTGACTTCCTTCCCAGTAGTGCTTCAACCCCTGGCCATTCACTTTGAACATTGTCCCTATTTTCAAGTCCTTGATATCTACTACTCCGTGAGCATAAGGCTTGACAACTTCAAAGGGTTCTGACCATCTAGATTTGAGTGTCCATGGAAATAACTTAAGCTTTGAATTGAAAAACAAAACTTTGTACCCTTCTTCAAACTATCTTGGCAAAAGTCTCTTGTCATGCCATCTCGATGTTATTTCTTTATAAAGTCTGGTATTTTCATAGGCTTGTGCTTTAAAATCCTCCAACTCATTCAACTCTAACATTCGTTTCTTACCTGCATCCTTCCATTCCATGTTCAATGTTTGGTTGCCCAATAAGCTCGGTGTTTTAACTTTACTGGCAATTGACATGACTTCCCAAATACAAGCTTTTATGGAGAACTTCCTAATGGAGATTTAAAAGTTGTTCTGTATGCCCACAAGGAATCATCTAGCCTCAAAGACCAGTCCTTTTGAGTCGGGATCACAGTCTTTACTAAAATATTCTTGATCTCCTTGTTTGAAAATTTTGCCTAGCCATTTGTTTAAGGATGGTAGGCAGTGGCAATTCTTTGGTAGATTCTATACATGTACAGAGCTTTAGTGATTAAATGACATTTAAAATGAGTATCTTCATCATGTACGATGGCTCTAGGGCACCGAATCTGGTAAAGATCTGCTTGTGTAGGAATTTTGCAACTGTCTTGGCATCATTTGTTGGGAGAGCAACAGCTTCAACCTACTTTAAGATATAGTCTACAGCCACAAGTATGTATAAGTTGCCAAATGATGGGGGGAAATGACCCATAAATTCTATTCCCCAAACATTAAATATTTTTACAAACATGATGTTCTGAAGTGGCAATTGATGTCTGATGGAAATATTTCCAGTACGTTGGCATCTGTCGCATGCCTTGGCAAAATAATGGGCATCTTTGAACAGTGTAGGCCAAAAAAAATCATGACTGTAGTACTTTGGTTGTTGTCTTCATGCCATCAAAATGTCCTTCATATGGTGTTGCATGGCAAAGTTAAAGAATATTTTGTTGCTCATCCTCTGGAACACAACGAAAAATGATTTGGTTGGCACAATGTTTGAATAAGAATGATTTATCCCAATAATATTGCCAGATATCCCTCAAAAATCACTTTCTAGCATTACTTGACAAATTTGGCGACAAAATGTTATTGATCAGATAGTTGACTATGTCAGCGTACGCTGGCATGGTATTGGTTGCAAGCAAATATTCATCAGGGAATTCATCTCTAATGGCAGCAGCATTGCCATCCTCATGGTAGTGCTCTAAACGAGACAAATGATCAGCCACCAAGTTTTCACTCCTTTTTTTATCTTGTATCTCGAGATAAAACCCTTGTAATAAGAGTGTCCATCGAATTAGTCTAGGCTTGACATCTTTCTTTGCCAAAAGGTATTTGAGTGTCGAGTGGTCTGTGTATACCACAACTTTACTACCCACCAGATAAGATCTGAATTTGTCAAATGCAAAGACAATTGCAAGGAACTCCTTCTCAGTTGTTGTGTAGTTAAGTTGGGCCTTATTCAATGTGCGACTAGCATAATAGATGGTATGAAAATTTTTTTCACGCCTCTATTCTAACACAGCTCTAACGGCATAGTCATTGGCATCGCACATGAGCTCGAATTGCTTATTCCAATCTGGTGCCACGACTATAGGGGTATTAATTAACATGTCTTTCAATTCCTAAAAAGCTTTCAAACAATAATCATCAAACAAAAAAGTGGTATTCTATTCCAAAAGTAAGCATAAAGGTTTATAATTGTTTGAGAAATCTTTAATAAAACGACGATAAAAACCTACATGCCCAATAAACTTCTAATACCTTTAACACTTTTAGGTGGTGGCAATTGTTTGATTACCTCTACTATTGCCTTGTATACTTCTAGTCCATTCTTGGTCACTTTATGTCTGAGAACTATGCCTTCTTTCACCATGAAGTGGCATTTTTCCCAGTACATGACCAGGTTGTTTTCAATACATCTCCGTAGAACAAGTTCCAAACTCTAAAGACATTCTTCAAAACTTTTGCCAAAGACGAAGAAGTCATCCATGAAAACTTCTAAGTCGTTCTCGATTATGTCTGAGAAAATCAACATCATTCAACCCTAAAAAGTTGATGGGTATTACACAATCCAAAAGGCATTCTTCTAAAAGCGAATGTTCCATATGGACAAGTGAACGTAGTTTTCTCCTAGTCTTATAGAGCGATGGCAATCTGATTATAGCCCGAGTAACCATCTCGGAAGCAATAAAATACCTTCCCTGCCAATCTATCCAACATCTGATCGATGAATGGTAGTTGGAAGTGACCTTTTCGAGTGACATTACTTAGCTTCTTGTAGTCCATGCACATTCTCTGGCCTATCACAGTCCTTGAGGGGATCAGTTCATTCTTGTTGTTATGAACCATGATCATTCCACCATTCTTTGGTACACACTACATTGGGCTGACCCACGAGCTATCAGAGGTGGGATAAATTATCCTGGCATCTAGCCACTTTATGACTTCTTTCTTGACTACCTTTTTCATGCTGGGATGTAGTCTTCTCTGGGCCTCAATTGTTTTGCCATGGTAATCCTCTATAAAATTTTGTACATGCAAATTGTTGGGCTTATCCCTCAGATATCGGCTAGGGTCCATCCCAAGGCTGGCTTGTGATTGCCCAATGTCTCCAATAATCTTTCCTCTTGGACATCATTCAAATTAATAGCAATGATCATTGGCAAAGTTAAGTCATCACCCAAGTAAGCATATTTAAGGTGGCTTGGCAAAGGTTTCAGTTCCAGTTTCGATGGCTCCTCAATAGATGGTTTGGACGCCTTGATTTCTCTACCAGCCAGCTCAAGTGGCTCAGGTCTCCCAAAATAACTCATTCCCTCATTCAACATGGTTGGTCCTTCGTATTCTTTACTCATAATATCTTCATCATCTAGCTCTATGGCATCATCGTTTGTGTCCTGGCAAACCTTTGTTAGCTCCTTATTAAAATTAGACTCCATCAGCTCAACTGCTTGGCATTCTTCAGGTTTATCTACATACTTAAGATCTTGAAATATGTTAAACATAACTTGTTGGTCATTCATACGTATAATAAGCTCACCTTTTTTAACATCAATTAAAGTTCTACCTGTGGCAAGAAATGGTCTTCCCAAAATTATTGGGACATTAGGGTCAGCCTCATATTCCAAAATGATAAAATCAGCTGGGAATATAAATTTGTCTACCTTTACCAACACATCCTCAATCTTACCCTTGGGATGCACATAAGATCGATCTGCCAGCTAGAGTGTTACTTTGGTAGGCCTTGCTTCAATACCAAGTTTTCTAAAATCTGATATTCGCATCATATTAATGCTGGTTCCGAAGTCACATAATGCTTTGACCATAAATCTATTGCCAATCGTACAAGGAATAGTGAAACTTCCTAGATCTTTTAGTTTTGGTGGCAATCTATTGGTTATCATTGCACTGCATCCTTTAGTGAGAGCAACAATGTCAAATTCACCCAACTTCCTCTTTTTGGACAAGATGTCCTTCATGAATTTTACATAGTTGGGCATTTGTTCGAAAGTTTCCACTAATGGAATATTAATATGAAGTTGTCTAAGGACTTCCAAGAAGCGCTTAAACTGCTGGTCGTGCTTGTGTTTCTAAAGCCTTTGGGGAAAAGGTGGTGGCGGATAACCAAATACTGGATCTGTCAATTTTGCCAAAGTGTTGATAGCATCCGATTGAGGTTTGACATTGTCAGTGCTTGCCTCTTTTTTCTCTGCTTCCTTGGATTTATTTTCTGGCACCCACTTCTCATCCTAGCAATTAGTTAATTGTTTGATAGGTTCTTCATTCTCATATTGTTTTCCACTCTGAAGAGTGACTATTTTACATTGTTCTCTCCCTTTTGTCGAGCATCTTCTGTATCGCTTGGCAAATTTCCCTGGGGTCTGTTACTGAGCGTGTTGCCAATCATTCCTAGTTGGACCTCCAAGTTTTGCATAGATGCTGCTCAACTATAGATAGTTGCATCATTTCGCTCCATATATTCTGTTAGAGAGTTCCCCATGGTAGATCTCTACCCTAGATGGAAATTATTCTATGCTTTCTATGGCATCACATTGTGATTGAAACTTGGCGGTATATTATTGTTCTAACACTGGGCATTAAATTAGTTACCGACTTGATTCGCCCAAGAAAAGTTTGGATGCTGCTTACAAATTGTATTATAGGTATTGTCAACTGGGTTAAAATTACGATTGAAATTGCCAACAAAATTTACCGATTCAGGGTTTGATGGACATTCATCCACATCATGGTCCTCTCCACAAATTTTGTAGAATGGTTCCAGTGCCTTCACTTCTCGGGTTTCAATAGGTTTTTGTATAGTCTTCACTATGTTAGTGAGGTTGGAAATTTGAGCATTGATAGATGGAAATGCATCAAGTTCCAATTTTTCAGCGACTTTTGTCCAAATTCCTATTTTGGCAGTAGGGTATTAGAAATCATTCATGACAATCCTTTCAAGGATGTCAAATGCCTCCATATAATTCTTTTCCAACAATGATCCATTTGCCGAAGCATCAACCACAGTCCTGACATGAGCATTGAGTCAATTATAAAAGGTCACCATTTGTGTCCAAGTAGGGAATCCATGCATGAGGCCATCTTCTTAACAGGTCTTTGAAATGCTCCCAAGCATCATACAAAGTCTCATCATCAGCCTGCCGAAAAGTAATGATTTCACTTCGCAGCTTGGCATTAAGTTTAGGTGGCTGGAATCTCAGCAGAAACTTCTAGCATAATTTTGACCACAGATTAACTGAACCAGGTGGCAAAGAGCTTAGCCACGTTTTTGCTGCCTCTCAAGGAAATTAAGAATAGTCTCAACTTTACTGTCTCTTCAGCTACACCAAGTTGCTGAAATAGTTGGCATACCTTCAAGAATTGCTTCAAGTGTTGCCTTGGGTCTCCAGTAGGTGATCCATCAAATTGACCTACATTCAATAGAGTTTGAATCATTACTGGTTTAAGTTCAAAATTAACTGTATTTACCTCTAGAACAATCAATCATGGCATCAAATTGTCCATGTTTGGTGCCAAGTGCTCTCTGATAGGTCTTTCCTCAGGTATCTCTGCAGCAACAACAAGAGCGAGTGGTATCCCATCATGTATCTGTGGATTCTCTTTATTATTCAAGACACCATCTATTTTACCATTTCCTTGTCGAGCATTTCTCAAAGCTTTCTTTTTAATCTGCGTAGGGTTCTTTCAATCTCTGGATCGTATAACAAATCTTCCTTCACAGTGCGACTCCTAGTCATACACTAAACAAAACAAGTAAAAATCAAAACAATAAATTTTGTCATAATCCACAGTAACGGCGCCAAAAATTTATCGATTGACCAACACTTGACAAACGATTGAAGAATTAATGTAAATATGCCAGTAAATAATTCCAAGTTTAGGTCTTTTTGCATGCAAGTATACACGGTCAGCAAGTAACACAACAGTAAGTTGAGTATCATATCCACAGGGATTGTCCAGGAATTAAATGCCACGATGTTTTACTTGTTAATGGGAACAAATGAGTTTGAATTGGATTTTGGATTTAGATTACAAAAAATGACGAAGGAAAATAAAATGAAAATTCAAGCGAATTAGCAAACAAATATATTAAGATGCTTGGATTTATGCTTAATGAAGACATCAAATAATAATTTCTAGCCTTGGTTTTGTTGCCGAGCAAATTTTAAAGTTAGTATTGCCTTTGCCGATAGCAATACTCTAAGTTAATTACGAATAACTTCTATATGTCTATAGTGATGTTTTTTAATAATTAACTTGGAAAACTTTTAATCTTTTACTCCTAAGGGGTAGAGATTCACTTCCGAAGTAAGCTCATCTACTTGAACATCTTCTGTCGAAGCTTCTCACCTTAGTATCTGCCAATTAATCGTTATCTCCTAAGTTTGTTAAGATATTAAGGGATAATAGGCATGCAATGCCAACTGTTGTATGGCAACGAATTTAAGAAAACAAAACACTACAGAATAGACAAAAATGCCAAGGCGTTCAATTATTAAAAGCTGAAAATAAACTAAGCGTTCATCGCAAAAACATCTTCAACCAACTTAATAGAATTAGCTCATGGATGGGTAAACCATCAACAAAATATTGTTTTGAAATATCACCATCATAATAGAATTTAAAACTAAAAGAAATGGACAAAGAATGAGATCCGTCGATGTAGCCCTTCAATAGATCTAGAGCTTTCGGTCTTAGCCTAGTCGAACCACGATTTACCCTCTACCCTTTTTCTTCACCATGGTGCAGCCTCCTTGGCTCAATGATTAGCTTCCTTTATATAGGCACTCGTGGTTAGGTTTTGAATTTGCAAGTATGTTATGCACCAAGATAGACACGTTATCTTCTTATCATGTTTTGAAATTTAGGGCTGACCTGGCTCTAACGGCTATTGACTGGGCATCGACCATCCTTTTTTTGCCAACTGATTCTGGCAATCTCTGTCCTACTTTTGCCATCGACACTCGAAATTTCTCTTCTGCTTCTCTGGCTTTCTGCCAACTACTCTTGTCCTTCTCTGCCAAGCCTGTTCTTTTCCTGCCGCAACAAGGAAAATACCTCTTCACTCTGGCAATGAAAGCATTCCTTAACTCCTAGATGCAAATGCATGAATCTACTAACTAAATGCACAAATATGTACTCAAAGTCAAGCAAAAGCATGGTAATATATACAAGAAAAAATAGTACTTTCGAGGAGTTAACAATAATATACATACTAACATATATAATACATGATATATATTAATGCACATATACCATAGTATAAATATGCATAAATAATGAAAAATATTAATAATACATAATATTATATGTAAAAAATAGAACATATGCACATATAAAATGTAGTAAATCGAATAAAAACATAAATACAAACAATATAATGAATATATTCAAATATACAGACTAAATTTAAAGAGAAACAAGGGAAAATGACCAAAACAACAATTACACCACTAATTTCGGACTCAATCGGGCTAAAAGGGATGAAATTGTAAAGAATTTAAAACTATTAGGGACCACAGAGAGAATTAAACCATGCGAAGGGACTACAGGTGAAATTTTAAAAGGGCGAAGGGGTTTATTATGCAATAAACTTATTTTTAAAAGCAAGTATATAAACCAAACATAAAAAACACCACTCATTTTATTCTTTGAAACAAAAACATATCAAAGCCTTCCCCTCTAAACTCTCTCAAATATTTTTGAGAAACATCTAAGTTCATCACGAACCCAGATTCTGGCAGCTCCTCCACCACGCCGGCTATAGTATATCTTCATCGGCCGCCGTTTTCGGCATTGACGAACTTCAAAAAAACCCAAACGGTTCAGCTATTCTTCCTGAACACAAATCCACCCATAGATTTTCAAAACACAACCTCCTTTTCCTTTTAAACCCAAAAACTAGAATCTAAAACCCTAAATTTTTTAAAGCCCATTTAAAAAACTAGCCCAGAACCTCATATCATCAGTTCTTGGAGGACACCTATCTTTGGAGATGACAACCTCAGTCGGTTAACGATCGTCTGACAACTCGAGTCAGGTAAAACTAAACCCATTTTCCTTTTTTTAACTCCAAAATGTAAAATATCAAGACTGGAAAAAAAATACCTTAGAAGCTTTCTCTTTTTTTGTATTGATTCTTGAATCTGAGTACATTGATCTTTTTACATGCTTTATATATAGATCTCATCTCTAATTTTTAATTATATTAGGTAGGGTAAATATATATAAAAAAGAGTTTTTGACATCTTTAATTGCTTCTCTGTTTGCATGTACGGAGGTCGTACAGTTTAGCCCAAATCCAAAGTTTTATAAACCATAATAAATTAAAAAGAGTTGTACAAATATTCAAACGTTACTTAGGAGCTCCAATTTAAAGCATATTAATTAAAAACATTCGATATGGAAATAAATCAATAAGAGTTACAGATACAAAACATAAGGGTCCTATGAATACATTGACCCTGCAAATCTAAGTATTGTACTCTTCACATATCGAAGAACTAAAGTCCTACTTCGATGGCTCCTTGCATGTACGTAGCAACCTAAAGACATGGGTAAGGAAATAAAAATTTCAAACGCTGAGCTCGAAAGCTTAGTGGATACACCTCTATTCTACTATGCTTCGTGCAGATCATAAACATAAGCATGTGGTCAAACAATGATTAAGCAAGCATGAATATCAAGTGGCTCTACTCTGATCACCTAAACACATAGGATCAACATGATGAATCATAAAATCAAATATCAATCAATTAAGGGCTCACAAGGCCCACATACAATACCATACCACATAGGAGTGAGGCTAGGTCACATAGCATCGGTATATACACTTCGGGTGAGGCCGAGTCATGCAACATCAGAACATACACCCTGGGTGAGGCTGGGTCACATAGCATCGGATCATACACCCTGCTCAAAATCATCCCTCGAGCGCATACGGATGAGGCCCGAATCATATAACATCGGTAACCTCTATCCCCTCGACTTACCATGGTGTTGCAACATATTCTTGGGCATCCGAATCCCTTCAACTAAGTGCACACACGACACAACTCAACATTACCATATCAATACATCAACAACTTTAACCATCAAAAGACTTACTCACGTTTAAGTCTCCCTTTTATTCTTATTTATTTATATACGAGGTTAGACATCCAGTTTCTCAGTTTTACAACTCATTTCATACCTCTAGGGACCCATAGGGCCTTTACCTCGAATTATAAAACCCCTGAACGAAACCTCAAATTTCACGGGCAGATTGTCTAATGAGTACCGATACTCCTATATGGGTATCGATATTCTCCCATAGGTACTAGTACTCCTCCATGAGTACCGATACTCATTCTAGGTTCAAAAGAAATAAATCCCCAAGCCGTACCAATACGCTCACCTCTATATCGGTACCTGATATTGATACGTAAACCACCCGTACAGATCCTCGCCTGTATCGGGACACGAAAGCCTTCTTCAGGCAATGGAATAGTAGTACCGATACACCCCATAGCGTACCGATACGCAAACATGCTACAGGAATTCTATTTAAGCTAGGGGTACCGATACTCAGAAAGCTGTACCGATACGCCCTTCATAACTCGACTCCTTTTCTAGAGAGGAGTACAGGTACCGAACCACCCCGTACCGGTATGCAAACCCAGATTTCCAGGTCTGGGGTTCAAATTTCACACTTTTAACCCCTAAACAAGCTTGATAACCCTTAAAACTCAACCTACAACTTATGAAAAGTGTTTAGGGTCGATTTCTACCAATTTTACAAGTTATTAACACCAATATTAGATTTTGCCATTAACACCCATCAATATCATTCAAGCATACTTAAATCACCAAAATGACATACAAAGCAATTATCTTTATAATATGCAGGAAACAAGGAATTGGAAGTGTACTGACCTTCCTTGCATCACCAGAAAACCCTAATTCCACTAGCTTTAATGTAATACCCCAATTTTCGACTAGTGACCAAAATGTAATTTTTGAAAGTTTAGGAGTTAAAGTATGAACTTTGGAAAAGTTCAAGGACCAAAGTGTAATTTCCAAAAGTTATTTAGTTAACCCCATAAATGAATAGTTCACCCCCAAGAGTGACACTTTCGTGTTACTCGGATTTTTCGTACGAGGCTTATATTAGTGGCTATAAAGCTTTAAAGTTCAAAAGAAGAAAATTTGGAAATCGTATTGAGTGAAATTCAAATATTTGGATAGAATAAATGCCATGAATAAAAATCTAAGATATTTTGGGACATGGCCGGTTGGATTGGAACCAATTTGGTTCAATTTTGATGGAATGGCAATTTTCAAGACTTGTTGTAAATAAAGACTAGTTAGAGGGCAAATTGGACATTTGTCATGGATGGCATTTTTGAAATATTTTGAAACTTTGAGGGCAAATTTGAAAGGTGAAAAACACATGGATTTGATCTTGGCCATTGATTTTTGATAAGATTAAATCTTGGCCATTGGATAAAAAGGGCAAGTTAGTAAATTCACTAATTAAATGAATTTAATATTCATTTAATTATGACATGTGGCTTAAATATCTAAAAGATGAACAAAATTTTGTTCATCCTTTAGAGGGCTCTTCGAAGCATCAAAAATAAAAGGGGGAAGGAGAGTTTTCAATTTTCAATTCAAATTGGATCAAAGACTAGAATCAAGCAAATTAAATCAAGGTAAATTGTTCTATGCTTAATTCTCTACATTTTGATGGTAATTTTGCTTGATAAAATTTAGCATGAGTTATGTTCATGGATAAGGATGATTATGATTTTGATAGTATGTGATGGAATTGAAGTTGTATTGTGTAGAATTGATAAACATAGAATCAAGCTTGAATTTGGATTAATTCCATGTTCAAGGTTATAAACCCTAACCCTAAGAATTGGGGATTTTGGTTAGGGAATTAAATTGAGGATGAAATTGAATATAATATGATATTGTAAGCTTGATTCTAATGTTAGATTGAATAATTTCCCAAGATGAGATTTTAGGGACCAATTTGAATTGTTTAAGAATTTAGGGGAAATTATTGAAATTTTTATTTTAGTATTGGAAATGATAAATTATGGTTGAAATAGTATGAATTGATGATTAGGGACCAAAATGAAAATTTTTGGAAATTGGGAAACCATTTCGGCATTTCAAGAAAGTTAGGGAACCTTTTTGTCAATTCATAAAAAATTAGAGGTTTGTTCTTGAATTTATGAATTCTTAATGGATTTGATGTTTCAAGTATGAAAGGGAGTTAAAAGGATTGAAATGACAAGAACGGAAAGTTTAGGGACCTTTTTGAAATAAGAATTTTTGTGAAGGTTGAATTGATAAAGATTGGAAATTAGTGGAAAATTTCTAGAAATGCTAGAAACGAGTAAATATTTGGTTTGTACATGAATTAATTATACAAATATAAAAGTGGTGACTAAAATGTCATTTTTATAAAGTTTAGGGACAAAAAGGATATTAGTCCAAAATGAAGAGATAGTATTGGAAATTGTTCAAATTGAGCTTGAGCAGTTGTTTTACGTCCAAAATGGTCATTAAGGACCATAATGAACATTTGGTAAATATAAGTAGAAAAGTAGAGAGAAGTTAGTATAAAAAGTTGAAGTTATTTATGGAAACTGTGTAAAACTAGATTTTTGGCAGTGAGTTTGAAAATTTACCAAAAATTCTACAAAAATATTTAGATAGTGAATTTTATACCGAAATAAATATATGTTTGTCTAGTTTCGTTTCCAACAGACGGAAACTGATTTCGAGTTCCGAGTCAAAAGATATAAATTTTTAAGTGACGAAAGGTCAGAAAAACAATATGCAGTCTGTTCCGAATTTAGCACTGGAAATTGAGTTTGAAAATTTGCCATAAATCGTACAAGTTGAATATGGGCTATTAGTTTATATGGGTGAAAAGCTTATTGAATCTAGTTTCTTTCAGAACAAAGGAATCGAATTCTGAGTTTTAGATTATTTTATAGAAATAAATCTTTGAAGGTTGTACAAAGCTACCAGAAAATGAAATTTTAGATATTTTGTATCTAATGTTAATTATCAAGTTCAAAAGAATTATTTGAAGTTCAAAATGGTTATTAGGGACCAAAATGAGGTTTTTGACAATATAAGGAAGAAAGGAAATTTATGGAAAATTTTAATGTTGAATGATTAGATAGTTTGATAAAAAATATTATTAGTGGTGAATCTAACAAATGTTTATTTATATTCATGTAATAAATGAAGTTGGATTCAAATCAAAAGAAGGTTCGAGGTTTTATAAAGGAAAAGATTGAATAGAGCTTAGTGAGGCGAGTTAATAAATGGCCCAGGTGAGTGCATTTCTAAATGTTTGCATTACATTGAAATTGGTATTGCATTTCTTTATAATACATGATATGATACAATGCTCGACATGGCGAGCATGATGGAATACTAGGTACGAATTATTCTTTGCATAAATGATGATGCATTATGCATAATGGCAATGCATGTTTATACACGGAATATGGATAATAACAAGATTAAAATGAAACAAGATACACCTTGGGTGCAAATGGCACTAGCGAGGTGTTTTTAATATAAGGAGCAAAGAGCGTCCTTATATGAGGAGCAAAGAGCATCCTCTCGAGTGTGTACTCCACAAGGCACTACGATGCAGAAGGATACGAGGTTTCCATGGGCCTCTAGCCAGACATGTTAATAATTATACAAGATGGTTATATGATAGATCATGAGCATGCAAATGACTGCATGATGATACATGAATCACATGATAATGGTGATACATGATACTGATGATACATGAATCACATGATATTGATGATACATGATCTATATGATACATGAAGTATATGATAGATGCTACATGAATTATATGAAAATGATGGTACATGGTATACATGATGTGGATGATACTTGATTTACATGCTATACAAATGTTTACATGATATAAGCATGACCATGAGATGATACATGATATTAGGAAAGTATGATATATGAAGAAAATCATGAAAATGATATATGAAATTTATAGAGTATTAGATACACGATAATCATGCTAATTATGTTATGCTATTATGGAAATATTTTAGGATGGAAGCATGTCCATGATAGAGAATATGTTATACAATATTAACATGAATTATATAATAGTTATAATACATGACACACGATCATTGTGATATACTTGCCTTGTCGTAGAGAAATGTGAAATGCACTCTTATATGAAATATTATATATCATCATTTCATGTGTAAATAAATAAGTTTAATTGCCTCACTAAGTTCGTACTTAGCGCGTGTTTTATTTCACACGTAGGTTCTTCAGATCAGAATTAGCAAGGAGGAGCCACTCATTTGGAAGTCAAGTTATTGGTAAGTAAAAGTACGTACATCTTTAAAATAGTCAGGAACTAGTGGGCATGTAATTATATTTTCAAGAAATCTATTTTGCAAGATTTAAAATATATATATTCGAAGTATGATAGCACAAGAATACATGGAGTATGAAAATGAAATAACGTTATTAGTAAGACAACAGTATAATGGTTTAACTAGAATTTAAATCTTATCGCTCAAAATTTTTATAATCAAACAAGGGTCTGGGCAACAAGCGACATTTTCACCATGAATAATATTTTCTTTTAAATAACTAAATTTTATGTTTATAAACTAATTTGGGGTTAAAGCTAGCTACAATTGTCTAGAATTGTCTTCAAATGAAATTTTATAGAAAATGTTGTTTATCGAAGAATTAAAAAAAACAATATGTGTTTTAGTAACATCTGTAATGTATATTTCGTATTTCAGATATACGTTATGGGTGTTACATTTAAGCTTTCCCTTTTCCTTGAGCCTTTGAGTGTCACCAAGCTCTTTGACTACAAGAGATGGGTGGTAAACGTGTTACAACACTAGTGGGGAGATTAGGAAGCTAAAAACACAATTTATACCAAGAATGGATCCTCCAACGCCCCATTTCTGTTCTTCCTAAGAACCCCATCAAAAAACCCCTTCTTCCACCATTTCAAACCAAACTTACCTTAGAGGATAGATCCCTCCAAGCTGATTACAACTCCCTCACAAAGCAAAACGTGATTCTTGCTCTCACCCTAAAAGATTCAACCTTTGGTGGAAATGTTTGAGCAAATGGGATGAGCTTTGAAGAGGGAATGAGACAACCAACATGGTGATTTCATTTCTCTGAATATGTAGAAATTAAGGTCACTTTCTCCCCCTCTTTTTTATCCCATGGCATTTCCCACAATACCCTTATGTTATCCTCCAAAATTCATACCCAAACCAAGAATCAAGCCCAAAAAGGTCATAAGGCCATATATCAAGGCCCACATGCGGAGTCCGTACTCCTGACTAACCTGACCCTTGGATTCTGAAATTTGGGTTGTTACAACTCTCCCCTCCTTTAAGAAAATTCCATACTTGAAATTTACCTTTGGGAAACAGGTGTGGGTAAAGTAGCTCTGTAACGCCCCGGTTTTAGGCCTAGCGATTTTGGGGCTTGTTAGACGGTCCGGTGGACCGAATGAGGGATTTGAGTCGAGTACGGGAATAAATATTTTTGAGTAAGATAAAAATATGGAAAATGGTTAAAAATCATATTTAAATATATGGGATATTGGTGAAATCAATTTTGGAAAATGGAATTTGGAAGGGTGACATTTTGGTTAGTGACTAAAATGAAATTTTTGAAAACTATTTTTAAAGGTGACTAAATTGTAAAGGATCAAATTCTTAGAATCCTTAAGGGGCTATTTTACCAAGTTTTTTCTGGTTATTTCTCTCTTCAATTAAGACATTTTAACATGTTTTTAATGATAATTAAAAAGGGATTTTTTGATATTATAGTTAGTTAGTTGGTTTTAAAGAAATTAGCGTAACTTTTCTCTCAACTTTTCTCTCCATCTTTTTTCTGCCAAACACTCTTTTTTTCATCAAAATCCAGAGGTGAGAGATCTTTTTACTTGGATTTTTTATTTGTAATTGCTTCTTTACCTTTGATTTACAAAACCTCATTGAAAGCTTGTGTTTCTCTAGCTTTAATCTACCAATTGAGGGAGAATTCACACAATAGATGTGAGGTTCGTACTTCTCCTCTATTGATGGTTCTTTATTGATATTCCCAAGTACTTGATCCTTAATTTATGATTTATAACCTGATTTTATATTTTTATTGTGAATGATTGATTTAATTAGATTTAATTGGTGAAATTATGAAAGATTCGTATTGTATCTATTTTCCAGTATTAATTATTGATTTTAAACATATTTTGGATGATTTATAATTTTTATAAGTTCTTTTTAACATTGGAATCCCGAAACTCCTTGAATCCTTGATTATTAGGTTGTTAGATTTGTGCTTTTGTGAAATTGTGGTGGCTGATTAGTTGCTGGAAGTTTAAGGATGATGTAGTCCTATTTTTAGATGCTATTTGGTGTTAATTGAAGTGTTAGATTGATAGATTGTGGCTGGGTTGTGTTTGGAAAGAGTTAGATGGTGGTTTCAATTGTTGTGGATGGGTAATTGTGAAAGGATTGTGAGGCATTGCAAGGAATTGTTGTTGCAGTGTTTTGAATGCATTAAGATGCATTAATCCTCTATTGCAATGTGGTTAAACAGGGGAAGTCAATCCGGAAGTGATCGATGAAGCTTTGGAGGCTTCGGACGCTTGATTTCGCGTCGGCAAATTGAGGTTTCACATATTGGTGAATGAGAACGTGGATTTCAGCTTTGAAATGATTTAAAAGTGGTTTATGGGAGTTTAAACTAAGCTTGAAACGTTGGTTTAAACTCGGAAGTAAGTATGATATGGTTTTCTCTCTCGGTCGTGCTATTGTGAAATGGTTTTATGCACTTGTTTTGATTTACATTGTACCTACTGTTTAAGCATGTTTTAAAGTATGTAAGATACTATTTTTGATCATGAAATGATGATGGATGCACATGGTAAGTGATCCGTGTAAGTATATGGCTTAAAGTATGTGTTGTTGCTTGGGAAACGCTTTGGTTTAATGCTTATAAAAATAGTAAGGTAAATGGCAAATGGTGAATTATATTGGCAAGTGATGTGGTTTAAAAATGTTATTGGATATAGTTGGCCGGCCATAGGATTGATAGTACACTATAATAAGTCGCCTTGAATGTTGAGGGGTTTTGATTTGGTGTACCAAAAACTCCATCCAAGTACCCTAACGGTCGAGGGGTTATATGGTATCGTAAACTCCCGTTAGTGGGTTAAGCATCTAACAAAGGATTGAGGTTGGTGTCCCTGTGGGTTATAAATGTACCCGGTTGTAATGTACCGCGATTGTGATTGTATCACTATTCTGGTTGATATGGCTTGAAGTGTTGCAAGGACACTTGTTTGAATCCGTGTATCCGGTGAACTATTTTTGGTAAAGGAACTTGGTTATGATCACTTGTAAGCCAATATAATTGTTAATGTATCATTGAAAGGTTTATGTTGTATAATGTGATTTATACATGTTTACTCTTTAAGCTTTGCATATGGTTGTTATTCATGGGAAGGCTTAAATTGAGGTTTAGCAATGGGATTTGCTATTGGTTAATGATACATGTCGCATATGGTTTAATCTGCTGGTTTTTAAAGATGTTAAGTGCATGATTTTCAAGGCGTGATGGTTTTAATGCTGTTTAAAAATTGATTGAAACGGGATTTCAATCTGTTGTTGTGAAATGGTTTTAAATGCATTGATGGTATCTTGTTTTGAGCACTCCTCACTAAGCCTAGTGCGCTTACGCTCTCTTTGTCCATCAATGCAGAGAATTAAAGTTTGGAAGGCAGCGGGAAGCAAGGGATCGACAAAGACTTGATACCAAAAGTATGTTTTCGAGTTAGACTATAAGTAATAAGGGCAATGGGGTCTCTGTTGTTGTTTTGGGAGATGTTTTGTTAAACTCCCTGGTTTGGCAATTTTGTTTTGCTGCTCGTGGTTTGTAAATGGCCATTTTGGATTGTTTGTGGTGATGGTTTGAGGTTTCATGTTTTGCTTGTTTTGAATTCTAGGAAGCATGCCTTTAGATTTACCTAAGATGCATGATGCCATGAATTGATGTTGAAACTGAGATGTTTTGTTGTGGTATGACTCTTAAATGTGTTGGACGTATGTTAAAAGCATGCTAGAGTATTTTGGTATATTTAAAAGCATGTTAAACCAGTAAAAGATGATATTCTAAGTCCGGGCGTACCAGTACGGGTGTCCTTATTTTGGTACGGGTAAGCCATTCCAGCCTTAGCGTATCGGTACGCGGGCAGCATTTTGGTACAGGCTTGGGCAATTTTGGCTAGCGTTTTAGTATGCAGTGAGCTATTTCGGTACAGTAAAGTGTTTTCATGAAGGGTGTTTCGATATGCGGGGGCATATCAAAATGAGTTTTAGCTACAGGAAAATAGGAATTTTGAAATAACAATATTGTACCGATACGAGTGCACGTGTACTAATACGGTTACCATTAATTCGGTTATTTGAGTATCCTGAAATTCTGTTTTCTTTCATTTTAGTCCCCGTATATTGTGGATGCAATTGAATGAGTATGAATGACCTTCATGAGCTGTTTGCTGACATGTAGGCATGAAACCTGCTTAAATAAAGGTTGATAACATAAAAATAAGCTAAGTCCCTATAGGTTTCTAGAATTGTAATTTGGTCCCTAAATAGCAATTACATACAATTGGATGTCGAACAGATGCCCGATTGAGTTGAGTTTTCACCTGTGATCAGTATGTACATGTAGGATAACAATTGTGTATCTAGACAAGATAAAAGAAAAAATGGATGTGTTTTGGGTTTTATCTTTACAGTTTACTCTAGTAAACCTAATATAGCTCGCTTGGTTCTGTCTTGCGACTAGGCCTGGTCGAGGGGGTACATTTGGTGGTATCAAAGCTAGGTTTGCGATAGTTGGGAGTTGGTATATTTGTTGTAATGTTGTGTTGTTTGTATTCTGTTGTTTGCTATGCACGGTGATTGTGATATGCACGGTGGTTGCTTTGTGCCATGTTGGGGGGAAATTTGGGAAACCCATTGCCTTATTATTATAGTCTGAAATGTTAAGATTTTGAAATGGAAGTCTTTGATCCTTGCTTGAAGCTGGCCTAACTGTGTTGTTTTGAAATGATTATCATGCCTTGGATATATTTTTAGCACGATGGGACTGAGAAGAGAGTTGCAATCTGGAACGATTGCTACTGTCGTTGGACAGGGAAATGAGGAGAATATTGTACCTCCTAAAGGGTTACCGCCGCCCCCTCCTGATCCACCTGTGAATGTAGAGCAAGTACCACCTGTTCTAGAGGGGCCAGGGTTGGGTGACATGGCGTCGTTGATTCAGGCCATGATCAGTGCTTTTTAGGCAGTAGTTATAGGTGTTCATGTGCCGGAACCAGTGGCTGGGCAAACTGGTTTGTCGTTAGAGCATCTTCGCAGTCTAGGAAGAGTCGAGTTTTGTGGTTTAACCCTAGAGGCTTCTGAGGACTAGTTGGCCAGTACAGAGAAGATACTGGGCCAGATGGGCTATTCTAATGCTCGTAAGCTGGGATGTATTGTGTCGCTGTTGCAGGGAGATGCTTATACATGGTGGATTACCACGATATCTGTGATGGTAACTGAAGATGTAACCTGGGAATTCTTTTGTGGTGCTTTTCGAAAGAAGTACCTGGTGTTCCGGTATCAG
The DNA here is from genome assembly GCA_019671005.1 of Hibiscus mutabilis. Lineage (NCBI taxonomy): Eukaryota > Viridiplantae > Streptophyta > Magnoliopsida > Malvales > Malvaceae > Hibiscus > Hibiscus mutabilis. Next base: position 26,571,837 of record CM033736.1, on the reverse strand, counting down.
GACGAAAAGAATAGAGAGTTTATGGCTCTTATGCAAGGTAGTATGTCTATTTCTGAATACGAGTTACAGTTTGTGAGCTTGAGCCAATATACTCTTGAGTTAGTTCTTGACGAGAGACAGCGTTGTGATCATTTTCGATACAGGCTGGTTCAGGAGGTTAAGACATACATGCTTACTACTGATTATACGGATTTTGATGTTCTGATTATGCGAGCCAAGGATGTTGAGCATAATCTTGGTTTTGCTTCTGGGTCTTAAGGCTTTAGCTTTGGTAAGAGAGTGGTAGATTCTAGTTTTAGCAGTGGTCAGACCAAGAGACACTATGATAGGAGGTATCGCCCAGACCAGAGGCGTTGTAGTGGTGGTGTTGTAGGGCATGGAGTGTAGGGGCAGGGTGCCCAGGTTCGATCTTTACACAATACCTGTTGGGCTTGTGGATTGCGTGATCATTTGAGGCGAGATTACCCTCGTTTGGCCAGAGAGGGTCAGGCACCTACGGATGTTGTAGCCAATGCTTGTTGGAGTTATGGGTCTGGCGACCATCTAAGGCGTAATTGTCCTTGTTAGTTGGAGGTGGACAGGGTGTTGCACCTGTTGTTGCTCCGTAGAGGGGTCGTGGTCGTGGCCGTGGCCCTTTTTAGCGCATAAATGGTGGGCAAAGGATTGTGGCTCATACTGTTGCTATCTAGCCTAAGGGAGGTGGACCAGCTAGAGTGTATACGCACCGTGAGGGTCACAATGACACTGATATGAGGAGAAGACATTCCGTGGAGGTCGATGTCCTTTCCTAGTTTAAAAGCCACTTTCATCTCCGGAGGATTCTACCGGCCAGGTCAAGATATTGGAGAGACAATGAAGAAAAATGATGAACTTGGCCAGGAGGAAATGATCAGTAAAGCATTTGAAGGGATGTGCATCAACATGATAGCTGAAGAGGACCGAGGTAGCAAAATGTTGACCAACATCCGCCCTTGCCATCCCGGGGAGACACTCAATAACTGGAGCTGCATTGATTTACCTGTAGTTTTTAGGAATAGATCAGAGTAATGCTCCGAATCAACCTTTTGTTTTTGCCCATAGACAATGGGGATCTCTTGTATGGGGCACCTATGTTAACTTTTTGATTGAAATGAAATATCCCCACTTTCTTAAAAAAAAGGGGCCAAAGTCTCATTTATTCCATTCATACATTCTTCATATTCATTCCCTTCATGCAAAGCCGTCTCTTTCCCAATACAATTCATTCTCATTTAATGTAGGTCGCTCATGATCGACGATATGAATGATACTGGATCCAATCCTGGAGTAAGTTTCGAAAGCCCTGAGGTCTCAGAGGAAACGGAGGGAGGATATGATGAAATAGAAATTGAGGTCCCAGAAGAATTAAAGAGAATGGTGGACGACGAAGAAAGGCAGATTATGCCCCACCAAGAAGAAACATAAATTGTCAACTTAGGGACTGAAGAAGCGAGAAGAGAAATAAAAATAGGAACGACGATTTCCTCAAAAACCAAGCATGAACTGATAGTCCTGCTTCAAGAATTCAAGGATGTCTTCGCCTGGACTTATCAAGATATGCCAGGATTAAATACCGACATAGTGGTGCACAAATTGCCAACAAAGTCGGAGTGCAAACCAAAGACAAAGAAAAAACTCGGAGAATGAGGCCGGATATCTTTGTTAAAGATCCGAGAAGAAGTGAAAAAACAATTTGATGCTGGATTCTTGGAAGTAGCCAAATACCTCGAGTGGGTTGCAAACATTGTACCAGTACCAAAGAAAGACGGGAAAGTTCGTATGTGTGTAGATTATAGGGATCTGAATCGAGCTAGCCCAAAAGACAACTTCCCTCTCGCCACATATTGACACGGTTGACAACACCGCAGACATTCATGGTTTTCCTTTATGGATGGCTTCTCGGATACAACCAGATAAAGATGGATCCTAACGACATGGAGAAAACCACATTCATAACCATGTGGGGCACTTTTTGTTACCAAGTAATGCCATTTGGGCTAAAGAATGCAGGGGCAACGTACCAAAGAGCAATGGTGACTCTTTTCCATGACATGATGCACAAAGAAATAGAAGTATACGTCGATGATATGATTGCCAAATCTCGAACAGAGGAAGAGCACCTCACGAACTTAAAGAAACTATTCCAAAGACTACGGAAGTACCAACTAAGGCTCAATCCTGCCAAGTGTACCTTCGCCGTTACTTCGGAAAACTCCTAGGGTTCATAGTAAGCGAAAGAGGGATTGAGATTGATCCCGATAAAGTGAAAGCAATCCAGACCTTTCACCACCCCGCACGCAAAAAGGAAGTTCGCGGTTTCCTAGGGAGGCTGAATTATATCTCTCGTTTCATTTCCCAATTAACCAATCAATGCGACCCGGTCTTGGACTTCTTAGAAAGAATAATTACGGCGTGTGGGATGAAGAATGTCAAAAGGCCCTAGAAAAGATCAAAAAGTACGACAAATGCTCCAATTTTAGTCGCACCGTATCCGGTCGACCGCTAATTCTCTACCTAACAGTCTTGAGAATTCAATGGGATGCGTACTAGGGCAACACGATGAGTCAAGAAAGAAGGAGCAGGCCATCTATTACCTAAGCAGGAAATTCAACGATTGCGAAACACGGTACCCGCCAGTACAGAAATTGTGTTGCGCTCTAGTTTGGGCTACCAAGCGACTCAGGCAGTACCTGTTGTACCATACTACCTGGTTGATATCCAAGCTAGACCCATTAAAGTTCCTAATGGAAGCGCCAAAGACTAACGGGAAGGATGGCTCGATGGCAGATGCTCTTATCCGAATTCGACATCGTATATGTCAATCAAAAAGCCGTAAAAGGGAGTGCCGTAGCAGATTTCCTGGCAAGTCGTGCTTCGAATGACTATGAGGCATTGAACTTTAGTTTCCCAGACGAAGACTTGATGTGCATTACAACCGAAGAAGAAATTTCAGATGATGTGTCATGGAAACTTTACTTCGACGGAGCCTCCAACGCCCTCGGACATGGGATAGGGGCAGTGCTAATCTCACCTGAGGACGTATATTATCCTTTCACCAGCAGATTGGAATTCTTCTGCACAAACAATATAGCTGAATACGAAGCTTGCATCATGGGATTAAACTCAGCCATCGAGAGAAAGGTTAAGGAACTTCGAGTGTTCGGAGATTCGTCCCTAGTCATTTACCAATTGCGCGGGGAGTGGGAAACCAGAGACCCGAAGTTGGTCAAATATCACAAATTAATCCAAGAGCTCGTCAAAGAGTTCGAAAAGGTCAGCTTCAATTACCTACCCCGAGAAGAAAATCAGATGGCGGATGCGTTGGCAACCTTGGCATCCATGTTTAAAACAAACACACAGGCGGAAATGAGACCCATTGAGATGCGACACATTTGAAAAGCCTGCTCATTGTTGTAATATACAGGAAGAGATTGACGGAAATCCATGGTACTATGATATCCTGCAATATGTCAAGCTCCAAAAGTATCCAGAAGGGGCAAACGACAATGACAGAAAAACGCTCAGAAAAATGGCAACGAAATATGTCCTAGATGGGGAGATCTGTATAGGAAAAGTCATGATCAAACATTGCTGAGATGTGTGGATGCCCGGGAGGCGAAGGAAATATTAGCCAAGTACATGACGGATCTCGTGGAACGCACGCCAACGGGTTGTCTATAGCCCGAAAAATTATGAGATACGGTTATTTCTGGTTGACCATGGAGGGAGATTGCATCGATTACGCCAGGAAATGCCACAAATGCCAAATTTATGCTGACAAAATTCATGCACCCCATCGCCTCTACACACCATGAATTCTCCGTGGCCTTTCGCAGCATGGGGCATGGACGTTATCGGCGAATCCATCCGAAGGCCTCAATGGGCACCGTTTCATTTTGGTCGCCATAGACTACTTCACCAAATGGGTAGAGGCAGCGTCTTACGCCAATATCACCAGGACTACAGTTTGTAAGTTCTTAAGGAAGGAAATTATTTGTCGATACGGATTGCCAGAGAGGATCATCACCGATAATGCTTCCAATCTGAACAACAAAATGATAAAGGACGTGTGCACTCAATTCAAAATAACACACCATAATTCCATAGTCTATCGTCCTAAAATGAATGGAGCAGTGGAAGCGGCAAACAAAAATATAAAGAAGATCATAGCGAAAACTACGGATACCTACAAGGATTGGCATGAGAAGTTACCTTTCGCCCTTTTCGCCTATAGGACGTCCATTCGCACATCAACGGGGGCAACACCCTACTCCTTGGTGTATGGTACCGAAGCAGTACTCCCAATTGAGGTAGAGATTCCGTCCCTCCGAGTCTTAAACGAAGTAAAACTGGAAGAAGCTGAATGGGTGCAGGCCAGAATCGACCAGCTAAATCTCATTGACGAAAAAAGACTAAAAGCCATTTGTCATGGTCAGATGTACCAAAAGCGGATGGTTCAGGCTTACAACAAAAAGGTGCGCCCAAGAGAATTCAAAGAAGGGGATCTGGTACTCAAGAGAATCCTCCCAATCCAGAAAGATTCTCGAGGAAAATGGATGCCCAATTGGGAAGGACCATACGTCGTAAAGAAGGCCTTCTCAGGAGGAGCCCTAATCCTAACAGAAATGGACGGGGACGAGCTGAAAAATCCCGTAAATTCTGATGCCGTCAAGAAATACTATCTCTAAAAAAAATGGAGAGCTCAGGATGAAAACTCGAAACCGGGCGTCTTGAAGCAAAGGAAGGACTCGAGTTGAAAACCCGCAAAGGGCGGCTCGGGTAAGTTGAAAAGTTAAATATCTGAAGAGAAGAGTATCCCCATGAGCATCATGAAGAGGAAGCTTCAAGCAAAAATTCTACACCAGTTGACAGGATCATGTGTCATTCATATCGAAGATAATGAGAGATCTTGTATTTAACTTATACGTGTCATACCTTTCTTTCTAAGATATCTCAAAGCCCTTAATCCTAATAAAACCATGTTTTGAGCGTCCATTCCTAGCCTCCTTGTCAATTTCAGTCAGATAAGATAACATAGGCTTATAATGAAACAAGAGATTTCGAAGCATTACTATGATTTAACCTTGAAAATTGCAGGTAATCAAAGAAAACGGTTAACTCCGTCCTTTAAGTTCCCTAAATGGCTGTCGATCGGGAAGGCGGGAAGCTTCAAACAACCTGATAGGATAACCGATGGCACATGTCCTATCTATTCAAGAAAAGCATACGAGATAACAAAAGAAATCTCCTGGGGGAAAACCAGAAGGGCACCTTTTTAAAAAAAAAAAAATCTCTAAAGTGAAAACCCGAAAGGGCGCTTTAAAATTCCAAGTCAGAATTGAAAAAGAGAAAGATCGAGACGGTTGAACTTGGCAGTGAAGAAGGATATCGATGCCCGTAACAAAGAAGAAAGCAAACGGCAAAAAGGACCAAAACAAACCCCCCATGATATTGAAGCTCATGCATCATGAATAGTCAGACATCACTAGGATTAGGAGCATGGCAATTCATTCATTTGTCATAGCATTTTGTTTTCATCTCAGGTATTTGCAGATCCAAAGAGACATCAAGGGTCATCACGATGTGAGTCCCAAATGAGGAGACAATGTTTTTACATAAAGGCACATATTTTCAAGCTCTGGAGAAAGGTTCTATATAGGAAGAACTCTCCTCTCCGAGGCTTCAGAAGCTGAAAGTTCTATATAGGAAGGACTGACAGCTCTAGGGTGAAGACTCGCAGTTCTATATAGGAAGAACTCCCGGTCAAAGAAATTCACCCATGACACGCAAGATTATATAGGAGATCCTGCTATGTCAAAGGCAAAGAGTCTTATATAGGAAAGACTCGAGCTCCATTGTCTTAGGGTGAAGGGTTCTGTGTCGAAAAGAACCTGTGGCTCAGATTCCGGACGCCAAAAAAAGTTCTATATAGGAGGAACCGATGGCTCCAAGGTGAAGACTCATGATTCTATATAGGAAGAACTCCAGTCAAAGCAATTCACCTATGACACAGGGTTATATAGGAAACCTGTTGTGTCAAAAGCAAAGAGTCTTATATAGGAAAGACTCCGAGCTTCATTGTCTTAGAGCGAAGGGTTCAATGTCGAAAGAGCCTGTAGCTCCAAGATCGAAAGGTGACGAAGTTCTATATAGGAAGAGCTTACGAGCCTGAAGATTCGGCCAAGGAAGAGCGGAAATGTCCAAAAGAATTCGTTTTCCAAAGCTAAAAATCAGAGCGAAGGGTTCAATGTCGAAAGAGCCTGTAGCTCCGAGGATCGAAGGTGACGAAGTTCTATATAGGAAGAGCTTACGAGCCTGAAGATTCGGCCAAGGAAGAGCGGAAATGTCCAAAAGAATTCGTTTTTCCAAAGCTAAAAATCAGAGCGAAGGGTTCAATGTCGAAAGAGCCTGTAGCTCCAGGATCGGAAGGTGACGAAGTTCTATATAGGAAGAGCTTACGAGCCTGAAGATTCGGCCAAGGGAGAGCGAAAATGTCCAAAAGAATTCGTTTTTCCAAAGCTACAAACAGGGAAGTCTGATAAAATGAGTGCTTATGAATCTTTGCATTGTTTCCCATTTCATGAGAACAAGCAAAGAGGGGCAACTGTAATCACTCATTTTTACTTAAATGTATTACTATTGCATGTATATTTATTATATGAATGTTACTAATATAAGGTGTGTGCATGTATAAGCTACGTATACGTATTAGGGTCGTATGTATGTCACGTATGTATCTAGGGTATAAGCGTATGTAGATGTCATATTAATTATACATATGGATACTAGAATATTATTAATTAATGACCGTATAATATGAAATATATATTTTCGTATGTACATGTACAAATTATTATAATTATTATTATTATTAGTGGGCTGACTAAATGTAAAATTAAATATATATATTAAGCCCAAGTAAAGAGTCCGAGTCCAATTACAAAAAACCAATTACAAAGCCCGTTTGGCCCAACTCTGAATCCTATCTAATTACAATGTGCAGGTAACTATGGGCCGTTGGATCAAGATCTGATCCAACGGCCACGATGCAATGAAGGTTAAAAATATCTGCCAGGCGCGTACTCCACAAAGATGGACCGTTCGAGTGCCACGCGCGCGCATGTGGTCCACGCGGGACGCTTTATTATCCCACGCCGCGTAAGATCCACGCGTTCGACTCCTCGACTGCGTGCTCCACGTGGCGAAAATCGCCGTTTCATCGGATCGAGGCTTCATCCAGCCGATCGTTCTTCAAGCCATCTCGACCGTTAGATCAGATCTGATCTAACGGCCGAAAATGCGTCTGGCCTCTGGCAGAAATGACCACACCGCCACCGCGCCGATATTCATTCCCCGCGTTCAGATTATGCCAAAGATAACAAGCAAATGTCAGATCTGGAAAAGAAGATACAAGTTGCAACCAAAATACAGAGATAGTGGTATATAGGAAATGGGGCTGTTGTAACGGGATTTTTTAGAGAGGAACGAGCAAAAAAAAAAGCAGAGAGAGTAGTAACACAAAAAATAGAAAGTTTTGTAAAAACCAAACTTGTAACCAGTCAAGAAATCAGAAGGCAGTCCAGTGGTAATTTTTTGCCTTTTTTTTCTTACCTGTTTCCCTTGCATGCATATACGAAGTACAAAAAGAAAATAAAAAGAAAACAAGTAAAGAAGTCTTACCGGCTTTGTCCATGGGTCTTCCTTCCTCTCAGACAAGCCTTTAGGCTTCTACAAGCCGATCCGTGAACAAAGGGAAGGGAAGACCCTTGTGGTCTCGTTTTGACCTAAAGAAAATATATTTTTGGGTTCGTATTTCTTAGATCTAGGGTAAATAAAAGGGGATCCTCTGAATCCAACCATGGATTCATGTTGAGGACGACAAGAGGAAGGTTTTGGTGTATTTCGGGAGTCCACCGGCGCCGGTTAGCGGTGGCCGGCGGCGGAGAATACGGCGGCCGGCCGCCGGATTCTGGGTTTCTCAAGAACACTTGAGAGAAAAAGATGAGCGTGGGATATTTGGAAACTGAAGAATGAAATGAAAAATGGGGAAAATTTGGTTTCGGCCTGAAAATAGCCGTTATATAGGTGTTATTATTTTACTAAATGGGTAAATTACACACTTAATCCCACCGCGTTTTCAATATTTTCATTTTTGTCTTGCCGCATGGTATAATCACAGTCCCAGTCCCCCTGAGTTTCCAAAAAGTCACAATTTAGTCACTAAATTACACCTGATCAGCTTCTGAATGGTAAAATTACGCCCTTAATCACCCCGCGTTTTTGAAATTTTCATTTTGAGTCTGCCCCTTGGTATAATTACAACTCTGGTCTTTGTAGGTTTTATTTGTTTTTCGATTTCGTCCCTAAATTACATGTTATTGCTCTTTAATTTCTGTCACTGATTTTCATTTTCCTTTCATTTCAGTCCTATTTTCTTTGTAAATATTATTGTTCGAATTATAATCGTATATGTGGATATTATTTCATTTTATGTCTCCCGTATATGACTCATTTTATGTTTATATGTATATATATGTGTCAAGTATGATATTCGTTTTTTATCTGGTTATTCATATCAAGCATATTATGTTTTAATTGGTTCATTACATATGGCGTATTCTCAGTTTTTTATATGTGTGTGAGCTTTCTTATTTTTTAGGGCTACATGTTAGTATATTTACCCTTTTTTACGATATGTTGACCCGTATATGTTGAAATATGTTTTATTACCAGTACACATGTCTTTTTGAAATATTTGTTCGTATATATATATTTATTCCTGCCTTATTATTTTGACATATGATAGTTGTTTTTATCCATTATTTAGAATAATATGTATATGCATGTTTTAATCTAGAATATCATCTATGTTAGATTAATATTCTGTTATGACAATATTTACTACACTTAGATATTTTACCATGTTTTATATTTTTGCCACTAAGATTGCATATGATATATAAATTGTTAATGCGGTGTCCTTTTATCCGAGCGTAAACGGGGCCAGTATCAAGCGTAGTGATAGTGGTTGGGCGTTTATTCTCGGATAACGGGACCCTTAAAATATATTCGCAATTATGACCGAAATTTAAAATAATCGTCACTTTAATCCGGAAAATCCAATATTAATAAAGCGGTAATTATTAAAGTACCAATTTTTTTGGGCGGTGTGGGGGTGCTAATCCTTCCCCATCCGTAACCGACTCCCGAACCCTGTCTTTTTGAATCTCTGGTTTTGTGGTGTCCGGCCTACCTAAGTGGCCGGTGGCGACTCCATTTTTATGAGGTTTTTTTGTAAACCCTGCGGAATAAATATTTTTAAATATCACAAACACTTTTAGAAAAAAACATTTCAAAAAATATCATCGTTTTTATTTAGCGAGACCTTCGCTACAATGGGGTGAAGAAATTGAGAAACAAATCGATTCCATTGGTTAAAGTGCTTTGGAAGAATCATAAAGTTGAAGAAGCCACCTGGGAAACCGAAGAGAGAATGAAAGAACAATACCCGCATTTGTTTAATCTAGGTACGTTCTAAAAATTTGAGGACAAAGTTTTTTAGGGGGAGAGAATTGTAATATCCCATTATTGGATTAGTGACCAAAACGTAAAGAATTAAAAGTTAGTGGTTTTAGTTCAGTGACTAAAACATAAAGTTTTAAAGTTTGGGGATAAAAGTGAAAAGTTGAGAAAAGTCTAAGGACCAACATGATAATTTTCCCAATAATTATTTTATTCTATAAATAAATAGATCATCTAAGGGTGTGGATCGAATATAAAAGCTATGGTTTGATCTAATTTTTCTATTATTGAGAAATTACGGTTAAAGTTTAAGTGTAATTCGGGTAATCGCATGAGCTCGGAATTTTATGAAATTTTGAAGGAAGTCTTAGAAAGACCCCAGGAATATGGAAATGAAGTTTTGAATTGTGCTTGATCGATTTAGATTCGATTTAACACATTATATGAAATAGTGCCTAAATGGCATTTTGGAGAATATAAAGATTCATTAATGGCAAGATGGTCATTTTACCCATTCTTTTTAATTATAATTGATTTGATGATAAGGTTGAGTATAGGTGTTAACTTATAATTGGTTATAATTCAAGGGTAAAATGGTCATTTTACTATGAGGGAGATTTTTTGTTTTAAAATAAGGAAAAATAAGCCATTTGCCATTAAAATTTATGATAGAAAAAGCAAGAATTTTTGTTCATCTTTCTCTCAAGTGCCGAACCTCAAGGGAACTAGGTAAGGAAAATTTCAATTCAATTTTTGGCTCGATTTGTTTGGTTTTTGGCTAGAGACATGAAACAAGAAATTGATCTCCCTTGAATTCTCTATATTTTGACATAAGTTTTGCTTAGTTTCCATGTCTCTAGGTTGAGATTGATGATTAGGGTGGTTGAACAACATGTTAGGTTTTCATGTTTTAAGGTTCAATCAAGTTGAAAATGGTGTTGTAGTGTCGTTTCCATGCTTGAAATGATGAAAATCTCTTGGAAAACTTTTAGGGACCAATTCGGTTATAAGAAGAAAATTAGGGGAAATTTTGTGAAAATTTATTTGATGATGGAAATGATTAGAATGATGTTTTCTAAGTTGAATTATGTGATTGAATTGAAGAAAACATCATTTTAGGACTATTTTGTGATTTTTGCAAATTGGGTGAAATAAGTGAGAAATTTGAAAATATTCAAGAAGTATGGTTATGTTGTTTACTATGATACAAGGATCATTTTGGTATTAAATTTTTTGAAAATGAAGATGAATTGTGGAAGTTTCCAAATTTTAGTTTATAAACCCTAAGAGAGAAAATTTAGGGTTTAAAGTGAAATTATCAAACTATTGGTTACAATGTGCAATTTGAAGTAAAATTTAAGTGTAGGAAGCATTGTTGTTGTAAAGAAGCACTTGGTTGAAAATGTTAAATTTTCCAACTTGGTATGTACATGTATTAGTAAGGTCGGACATGTACTTAAAGTTGCTTGTGTTATGTATTCAATGCACATACAGATAACAAGCAAGTTCAAGATCGAACAAGTAAGGAAAGAAGATAAAAAGTGCAACTGAGCTTAGTGAGGATAGTATAAATTATACTTTTGAAAGTGTTAAGGTGAGTGCAATGCATGTATAGCATGACCTTTATGTCATTTATCATATATTTGATATATTAGAAATATGCCAAAGGTTGAAACATATGCATGGATCACTAATTAATCATGGAATATTATCTTCGATATGAATTGCTTAATATGTATATATGTTTCCATGTATGAGACTATGATTGATATAAAGCCCAATGTATGAGATAGGAAATTAAAAGTATAATTGGATATCCATAGAGTCATAAACAGCTGTATAAACATTTTAGCACTCTCGGTAGAGTGCAACTTATTATAAGCACTTCAGGTAAAGTGCAAACTATTTACTAGTTGTATACTCCGGTAAGTATACAGAAGCACTTCGGTGCTAAGCACTTCTAGTAAAGTGCAAATAATACACTATACTCAAGTAAGTATAGGGGTGATGACTCGTGTACATAAATTTCCTTAAATCAATACTTGGGCTAAATGAATTGAAAAACAGGATGAAAAGCTTAAAAGCTCGACGATAAACATGGCAAAGGTAATGGTAAGAATCAAAGTTATTATCATGTATTATGTTATTATATATGTATCATGTCATATATGCTAGCAAGCATAATATGGTAAGTGATCATGTGCATTGTTGTTTATTTATATTGATACCTATGTTAATTTACATTTGAATTAAATGTTGTTGCCTCACTAAGTATATGCTTAGCGTATGATGAATTTCATGCATAGGTTTTAAAGGAGTTTCGAAGGAAGAGTAGCCGAGCATCACTTTCATATTTTGGGAGGTATATCTCCATACTCATAGTAATGTAATTGCATCCATCCTTTCTTTTGGAAATGTACTAAATGGCATGTATATTTTAGTGGGGTTTGTAATAGCTTATTACCAAATGTGGTTGGTTAATAGTTGATATAATATGTATGATGAACCTAGTAAGTTCTATTATGGTTATAAATGATAATGGACTAAGTTTATACTAAAGATGGGTCCTAAGATAGAAAGTTTAAAAATCTGTCCAGAAATGTACACAAAAGCAGTATGTTTGAAAAATCAGCATAAATTCCACGATTATAATTAGATGGTGAATCTTATATGTATGGACTGGAAATTTTGTCTAGTTTCTTAAAAAACAAACGGTGACTGATTTTGAGTTGTATGTAAAAAGTTATGAATTTTTATTCGAAGGAAGGTCAGAAAACAGGGCAGCAGAATTTCAGAAAATTCTGGGCTGTGACGAGAACGTAGGAATTTATTTGAATTTTTGTGTAATGAGTTTGGACTAATAATTTACATAAATAGAAATCTTTATGAATCTAGTTTAATTAGAAAATTTTGGAATAAATTTTCGATGTGTATAAAAAATTTTATAATTTTTTAAGTAAAGGTAGTGCAGGCTGCCAGTTATCTAAGCTAAGGTAATAAAAGGGTTTAACCTTAGTTAGTAACATCACTGACTCGTATTTGGTAATGAATACGGGAAAGGGATGTTACAGAACCAGTGGATCCTAATTCCACTATCTCCAAGAAATGCCCTTGAGAAAGGCGATGATATTTCCCAAGTATCAACAATGCTCCTTTTTCAGGCGAACAAAGGGTCCTCCAACTAATGTGCATCCACTGATCGACTTCTAGAGAGGGTTATCCATACTCGCATCACAAACATTATTCACGCATAACGATTAAAACTCTCTACCACAATTCTCATGACGTATTCGAAGGCTTCGAAATGACTACAGCACGCAGCAAAGACACAATTCAAGTGGTGGGAGAAGGACACATCCTCAACTCTGAAATCATTCAACAATTTTGAATTTCAATAGTCCGAGGTGATCTTACCCCAGGAATTGCTCCCAAGAGCGGCTTGACTCTTATCTCGGATCTCTCAGCCATGATCGAAACCATCTTAACATCGTAACATTGGACGCACCACCGGAATTCCAGTCTTAAGGAGTACAAACTTAATTTAAGGGCTTGTATTCACCAAACACCTTACTACAACACCTATACCACCCCGGGGTTTCTTAAAACCAGCTAAACCTAAGCTTTGATACCACTAAATATAACACCCCGATCCCGATCTAGATCTAATATACTATATTCGGGTCATCCAAAATTTGATCCAAGAAGTTTCATTTAGAAATCACAGATTTAGCCTTTATTCAAAACATTATAACATCGAATACTTCATATAATTAAATAAACAACATAAATTAATTTATGAAATAGGAGCTCCAAGTTTATACATTGTATATAAAAATAATATATATCAAAATAAAGTTACAGACTCAACAATTGTAAGGCCCTATGAATACTCAGCCCTTTATATACAAGTACCGTACTCTGGCATATGCCATTTACTAGAATCCTAAATAGACAGTGCTCCTCGATCCCGTGATACCATGATCAGCCTACGCACCGAAACAATGATTCCAAGCACTGAGATTACAAAGCTTAGTGGTACACATCTACTCTACTATGGTCCATGCTAATCATAAACATAAGCATACAAGCTAGTACGATCAATAAGGAGAGATAAAAACAAGGTGTGGCACTGCCACTAGTCACCTAAACACATGTTCTCATCATGCAAACATCACTCATGGCACAAAAGGCCCAACCATACTCGGGATCTCATAGACCATCCGAGCACAAGCACATAAAGATTTAACCATAAGCAGTGGTAGTCAAACATGTTTAGCACGTAACCACTAAGGCATCAAGCTAGCCGCACATGTACTCAGGACCACAAGGACATTGAGTACCCCACTCGATATTCAAAACCACTCATACATCTAATGCCATACCATGCTACCCACCTGAGACCATGAAGACATCGGGAACCAAACCATGCCACTCCTAGGACCACAAAGACATTAGGTAGGGCATGCCGCATGCCCGGGACCACAAAGACATCAAGTAGTGAATGCCACTCGGGACCACATAGACATCGAGTGCATTGCAAACACGTGTACTGTATTACCACACTTGGGTATTCGGATCCCATACCAATCAAATAATGAAATCAATCAAATGCCTAACCGGCATATGAACAACGCAATCCCAAGGATCTCTCTATTGTTTCTAATTATTAACACATCATTAATATTACATTACTGAGTTGTTAATACATTATGGAAGAGTATAAAATTAATATCATTTATTATCTCCATTTATCCATATTTTCACATTAATTAATACATTAATTAAACCATTAATCTTCCACCTCAATTCCCATCTTTAACTAGCATTGTAGGTTATTCAGTTCAGTGGGTACTGATACTCACACGCGTATCGATACTGATATTGCTTAATGGAAATCCTAAATTTTTATAAGTACTGGTATGGGTCGACCCATACTGATACGGCCCCCAATCGTGTACAGGTATGGTCTTATTCACGGTTATGAACCATTTCCTTGAATTATGATTTTACCATACTTTACCATACTTTATTCGATCCTTAAAGCTTTTGGAAGTCATTAGAGTTTGATTACTAACACATTCAATCTATTAATAATAATTATCGACTTCATAAGCATTTAATCAAGTATTTATTGGTATTATCTCTTATGCATAATTTCCATCAATTCATGCCAATCCATTCGAACAAACACACAAGGCATCACAGTTTTACCAATCAATCAAATAATTGTACGAGCATCTCAAATGACCCAACATGGTCTTTAAAGTCTCCATGAGTCTCACCATATTCATAACATCATCATGCATCTCATAGATATCAAGCCTCATACTACCGGTGTCTAAACATTCTTATTCATCGTCTACCTATTTTGCAAGTACTAACATACAAAGGAATCACATTTATGATGCTCATGAAGCAATAGGAGTTCGAGGTATACTAACCTTAAGCCAAAGCGATAAATCCCCAACCAAGCTCCTCCAAACATCTCTTTAAATCCAATATTCAAGCCCAAACAACCCTCATATAATTACGAATACAAGATATATTAATTTCCTCTATTCACTAACTAATTCACGAGGTCAAACGGATAAAAACAGCTTACTAGGTTCAAATTTGGCAAAACAGACTACGCTAACAGGCTCAGAACATCGAGAAACCCACAGGTAGGGTATCCCAAAAAAGTCAACGACAAGTTAACACCGGTTAATGTTGGTCAACAGCTCGACGATCTAGAACAGCACGATGCATGGTAGAAACATTGCACCTGCAGGTAGATATCTTGTGTGGTGGGGTGCACAGGCTTACGGTGCACCAGGGTAAGCATCATCAGGTACAGCGTGGTGCACAGAAGCATCTGTGCACCCACCCTCTGTAGCTGGCACACGCCCACTCTTAAGGGCGACACATGGAGGCGCGTGGGATACCCTCTAGAGGGCGGACGACAATGGTGATCACCAGTCCCATTGTCTTGATGCTGGTGAACATGCCAGTGGCCTCCGTTTTTGGCTTTGGCTGCCAAAAAGGCTTTATTTTGAACTTGACTGAACTTGTTTTCTCTCACCTCCTCCGACTACAACCCTAGTGACTATGTTGATGGTACCAGCTGGCTAGTCTTAGCGAGATGAACGCAATGGCATAGGAGGTGTCAAACATGGACACTCCGAAGGTGATAGATAGGACATGGAAGCTTGATGGAAGAAGAGAGGAAATAGGGAGAAAATAAAGAAGAAAGAGAAAAGAAAAAAGAGAGAGAGAGAGAGAGAGAAATCTAATTTTCCCTCATCTCCCATCTCTCTCTCCAAAATAATTATTTTATTCTTTAATGCCCACATTAAAGATAAAAAATCTGAATCCGAGACTCAATTACTAATCTGGCAAATCGGGTCGTTACAGTTCGAATAGCGTCGAAAGAATAAGTTTGGCGGCCAATCAAATGATTAAATGGTAAATTGATTTATGGATCGGTAATTCAAGTTGAATTGACATGGGGAATATCACATGATCATTTTTGGAAGCGAAAGGTTAATTCAGAAACAAGTATGTAACACCTCTATCCCATTCTGGTAGGGAACCAGGTCAGAGTATGTTACCGATGTTTAATACGGTGATTAATACAATATTATTATTCAACATTTAGTGATTTGATGAAATAATGACAATGCAATGGAGACGAGAATTTAATATTATTCTATAATTTCCATTTTATGACCAATTTAAGCTTATTACGAAATTTAAGGACTAAATTGAAATTTCTATAAATTAGAGGTTCTTTCTAAAATTAAACTTACCAAAGTGAAATTCCACCTATAGGTAGAGAGCAAGTAAGTTTTCATGTAATCCGAGATCATTTACCCCTTGAATTAAACAGTTTATTAAACAATGATCGTTCTATAATTTTCTAGAATTATTACAGAGCTATTAACTGAATTACCTGTATCGATATTAGTATTGGTACTTGGGGAGGCCGTACTGATACACCACCATGAAAAATTCTTCCAAACCTAAAATCGGTATCGATACAGGCTGAGCCGTACCGATACATATTCCCTAATTCCTAAAATTAAGCAAAGCAAGGTATCGATACTAGTCTATCCGTATCGATACCTCGCTACAGTAAAATTATAGTGAGCATTTTGCGTACTGGTACTACTGTAACATTATCGGTACGCCTATATATCTGTGGCCAATATTTTACACTGGTATCGGTATGCCATCACCCGTACCGATACACCCTGTTTTGAAATGTCATTTTCATTATGGTTGTATACAAATTAACCTATCAAACGGTGTCCAAATCACATAAATTTTTACAAGAAAGTTTGTTTAGCCCAAATGTATTAGCATGCAAAATTTCAAGGCTAAATGAATCCATATACTATGATTTCACCTTTTTAAGCCAAATATGCATATTTTAACAATATTATGCATTTCCAAAAAGGGTAATTTTAAACCTTTAGCCATACACAAGCCCTACATAACCTATATACAACAAAATGGTCAAATATGACTTGTCTAGCTAATTTGCCACCATACTAGGAGTTTGTAGGATCGATAAACATTACTCTAGGATTGTTGTGACTTGCCAAAAACCTTCAATACCCCCGATCTTGCAACAAAAACTCCTTTAACCTAAAATGCATGAAATGAAATGCATTAGGCATACCTTGCCTAGTGAGGTAGTCATAAACATTGTCAATTACAATGTTATGCAATTCAAATCATGCTTTAACAATGGAAATACTATAAATCATGTTCAAAAACATATTTAACATATATGAACAATATTCCTTAGATCGAATCAAGATAGTGGATACGCGAATTCCTACGCCTCACCCAAATCAATGAATGGTCTAGTTCCTCTGCCTCGCCAATTGACCAATAACACAATCATCCCTTCGCCTTGCCACAATAAAGGTTCTAGCCCAAGGATCGTGGTCCACTCGTACCAATGAGCTCATGAATTCTATGGCATGCCAATTGTATCCATGTCCCTTTGAATCCAAGGTTCAATTACAATAACAATGTCGATTGCAACAGCGACGACAATGGCAATATCAATATCTTATATCTATGACAATGACAATATCACTATGAATGGCTATGGCAGTGTCAATATTAATGTCTGATGATCCATGTTCCTATAATTTAATACTACAATGGTGTCGATGATAATAGCAATACTTTCATGAACAATATTTCAATGAAATAACTTACCAATGCTTACCAACATAGTCTCCAAAGAGATTTGATACAATAACCTTAGACAAGGTGTTAGCTATGCCATATTCAATGCCAATAAAATCGGGAAAGGCACCCAACCTACTCTCGAGACTCTGACTATACTCACCTAGTTTTTCGTAACTCCTACAGCTCTTGGATTAAAACTCCTTTGCTGCTATCCTTCGGTGGAGATGGCAACTCTTCCTTCTCCGACTCGTGAGCTAGATAGAAATAATATAAGATTGTTACAATTAACATAACGATATCAAAATACACATCTAAGCTTGAAATAGCTATTAGCTATTAAACTTGCACAGATTTGATCTTAGGAGACATGGGTCTAAATTAAGGTTTCAAGAACTTTATCTCGAAATTAATCATCAATCATCCTTGGAATTCAAAAATTTATTGGGGGTTTAGCTTGTCAAAGCAAGAGATACAAGATGAGATCGATAGATAGAAGAAAATCCAAACTTTTGGAGCTTCACCAATAGAGGTGTTAGCTTGCCAGCTAAGGAAAATGACAACAATAGTGTTGTATGCTTAATTTTCAAAAAGAGATGAAGCATTGTGGGAAAGGGATCGGTGTATACCGTAAACAGAGTAAGCAAGTATTAAATGTTGTAAAATACTTTATTTCCCTGGAGAATGAACCGGTGAAGCTTTCCCTCGTCAAAGGGTAACCTTAAATTAACAATTTCTATCATTTCCTATTTTTGCTTATTTTAAGACAATAATAATTGCCCACATCAAAATCGTCATCTTTTATGACAAAAGATGACCATTTCACGTGATTTCAAAGAGGCTAGTAGGTGTCTCACCCAACTTTTGGGGAAATTACAAGGGTGGTCCTTCATCTTTTAAAACTTTATCCTTTTGTCCCCAAGCTTATAATTTTTTACAATCTAGTCACTAAAAATATTTCAATGAATTCATTAAGGTCCTTCGTCAATAATTTGACTCCATTAGAGTCCAATATCAATGTAATTGACCACATGGTCAAAGTCAATGCAATATTTGGACCTTTTCGACGTAAGGTTTCTGATCGCCAGAACCCAATTTTGACTAGACCAGTTTTAGGGGTGTTGCAATATATGAAGGAGTCAAAAAAAGAGAATGGAGATACTCATACGAAAAAGCCATTTAGATCAATACAAGGCGTTGTTGATGAGGATAAATTAGGGGTGCTTCAATGTTGCGCAATAGCGTGGTGTGGGCTCTCATTAAGAATTAACGCCTTAGCAAGAGAATTAAAATAGGCAGAATTAGATGGATTTTTGTTGATTTAGATTGTGGGTTTTAGGATTCTCTTGATGTTCTCGAGTGTGGAAACCAAGAATAAATTCTTTGAGAGCACAATGTTGAGCAAATGGTTTACAAAAGTGCATAATTGAGAGCCTAAGTTTGATATGGGCAATCGTAAAGCATGGTTATCAATCTGTGGGCTGCTGATACAAGCATGGTCGCATGGAACTTTTGATAATTTGACCACAATCTGGGAAATGATGATTAGATGTGATAATATGAACCTCGAGCCACACTCTTTTGAAAGAGAGAAATTGTAATTGAAACGTCCAAATTGGAGAGCATTGATGAAATTGTATAGGTACATGTAAATGGACTGTCATTCAGATTCATGTGGTAGAGGTGGAACCAATGATAGAACAGTAGCTATGCTCAAGCTATGAGAGGATGTGTAATTCTGAGAAGGGGAGTAGTGAAGAAGCATCACAATCGGATAAGAGTAAAGATGGGCACTCGCAACCGAATATACAAGGGGGCTGAGAAGAATGAGAGAAGTGAACAAACGGCTTATAGTGAAGGAGAATTAGCAAGGGAGAAATCCAATATTGGTAACAAGGAGATTCAACATCTACAACAGGATAGGCGAACATTAACAGTGGAGTATACAAAATAGATGTGAATGCACAAAGTCAAGTTAAAAAGTAAGGGTGAGAAGCCGATAATATCGAGTGATCTATTACAAATAAGGAAGTGGGAGTGGTGTCACACTTTGAGTTGAGTGTTCAATATCTGGATAGATAGGTGGGACTGAATGAATTGAACTTGGTAGAGTGTCCTATGGAATTTTTGTCGATGAATTTGGAGGCCGGCGAATTTGGACTCATTGATATACAATATAATGTACATATGGAACCTATAGAAAATCATATTGGTGAGGACTTTGGGATTAGTAAAACTAAGTCAAAATTAATTCTAATTTCATTCTTACCTATAGAAAAGGGTGTTGGTAATGTAACACTAAAAAAATAAAAAATGAGATAAATGCAGCCAAGGGGGTTTGAACCCGTGACCTTGGCTATAAAGACGAATGAGGTAACCATTTGAGCTAAAGCTTAGTTTTGATATAAGTTACCACCGCCAGTACTAAACCCATCCTGGTTTGATCTTAGTGAAAATAATAAAATTGGATTTGTGACCCTAATGTGACACCTTAGATCGGATCGGGTTACCTTATCAATCTGGGTGGTTACATTTAGCGGTATCAGATCTTAGAGTTGTGTCTTTCTGGCTAGATTAGCCGATCATCTATCATAGGGTGTTTGGTCTATACGTGCCCCTAGATCATAACTATACTCATATATGTCAGAACTCCGATGTCGAATCATTTTCATGAAATAAGTAAATATAAGTATTTTGTCTGCTACAGCTCGTTCTGTATTTGCAAAGAATGATTATACCATTCGTCTGTAATTTGGATTTGCTTGATGGATTTGAATCTGGAAAAAAAGAACTTGGGATGCTTAATGCATGAGAAATTGAAGATCTGAATCAGTTTGAGAATAAATGTTGATTATGTGAGGTAACCGATATAAGATTAATTGTAAGGCTATTCAGTGATAATGATTATGTTGAATATTCTAAGGAAATTTTATAAAATATTATGAATTCGAAAGAAGGTGTTCATGGACATAGCGAAACTATAAATTCCGTGGTGACTATTATACATGAAGGAACCAGTTGTCTGAAAATTTTGTTGAAGGAAAGTAATTTTTGTTCAAAACCATGGTTATGTTCGATTGGCTTGAAGAAATTTTTTTCTTGGAAATATGGTGTGTTGTATCGTTATATATATCATCCCTGACTGAAATCTAATGTTTACATCCTGGTTCTAGAAGGCCCTGTTGGTTGCCTTGAGTACTTGTCTGAACTGCAATTACAGTTTATCATCCACAAGCTAATGGTCAACCTAGTACAGTAATTCAGATTCTAGAGGAGATACTCCAAGGTCGCATGATTAGCTTCTGTGGTAGTTGGAAATGGTTTATTTCCTTGACTGAGTTTGCTTATAACAACGTTTATGAGGTAAGTGTTCAGATGGTACCGTATGGAGTTCTGTATGGATTTACATACTGTATTATGATCAGTTGGTCTGAGATGTATGATGACATGCTTTTGGGTCCAAAGTCAACTTGAGTGACTGAGGATACTGCTAGATTGATCTGTGACCATCTGTGAGTTCTGAGAAACAAGCCTTCTCGGATGGGTAAGTTTCAGTACATGAATGGATAGAAGAATGGTTCTTGTATTTCTCTGACTCTGGTAAATTTTGAGGACGAAATTTATTTTTAGGGGGAGAGTTGTAACACTCAAAAAAATAAAAAAGTGAGAGAAATGCAACCAAAGGGGTTTGAACCCGTGACCTTGGCTGCAAAGACAAGTGAGGTAACCATTTGAGCTAAGGCTCAATTTTGATATAGGTTACCACCACTAATACTAAACCCATCCTGCTTCGGTCTTAGTGAAAATAATAAAATTGGATTTGTGACCCTAATGTGACACCTCAGATCAGATTGGGTTACCCTATCGATCTGAAGGGGTTATAGGCAATTTTGAGAAAGAATGGTGGTGGGCGACGTAAGTTTGTGAAGCAAAAACCTGATAAGGTGAGGTTGAATTTAGAGGGTAAACAACATGCGATTTTGAAAGAGGCTCATGCGACAACGGAATTGGGTAAATTGTTAGGTACTTCGACAATATGGAATGAAGAAGTAACTGTGAAAGATATAGTGAAGTTGATTGGACGGGGGGATCATGAGGATTAAGAAGTATTATTAGGGTAATGTCATCCCATGGTGTTTAGATGGAGATTTTAATGTCGGCAAGGATGTTGAGGAACAATGAGTTTATTCAGGTAATGCAAGAGATGAAGCTATCAAATCTTAAGATCTTGAAGAACTACTTGAGCTATCCTTTTGTAGTGGTGAGATAGTTTTTCTTTGGTGATTAAATTGAATTCTCGTGTGGCAGCAGCATGGATTCTTCTTAAGGATAAATGGCCTTGGTAGCTTTTGGTAGTGTTTTTCAGCGATCGATCGTGCTTATTCAGAGTTCGATTGTGTGTGCTTTCATAATATGTATCGCGAGGCGAATACTATGGTGGATGCATTGGCGAAAGGGGTGGATAGATCATCGTGGTTCCATATAATGTCTTAGGTCGGGTTAGAATTTGGTGTCCTTTGCTGATATATGGTCCTTATGGGTGGTGACTATTCCGTGCACATAGGATATTGTACTATTTTCCTCCATTTAGGATTAGGGAGGTTTTTAATGAGGCACATGATAGTGTTGGATTGTATGATTTACTCTTTAATTAAATCATACTTTTTGTCGATAAAGAATCTATTTATCAAGTAAAAATTCACATTCTAGCATAATCTTACTGTAACACCCCCTAAAATCAGTTCAGTAGTTAACCAAATTGTCAGTAATCGGAATTTATATTTCAATGAATAAATTAGCTCTCGAAATAATTTGGTTTGAATAATTTTGATTCAAACAAGTTCAATTTGAAGATTTAAGGAGTTTAGGACCAAATTGTAAAGAAGTGAAATACAAAGTTTAAAATGTAAAATAAATTGATGGCCATTAGTGCAAGAGGTGGAAAGTTCAAGGATTTATGCTTGAATTAGACCATTACTCGTTGAATGCTTAGTCATCGTCTTAGGTGTCAATATAATGTTTCTCCCATGTTTTTCATGAAAAATAATAAGAAATTATGAGATATAGGAGGGGATTTAACGGGAAGCAAGAAAGGAGGGAAAGAGAATTGAAATTAAAACATTATGTCATCTTCCCCAAGAGTTAAAACATTATGTCATCTTCCCCAAGAGTTTCTACCGTTGTTGAATTCTTGGAAGAACACTAAGGTTTGGATTCAAATTTATCTGTCAATTCTCAAATTTAATTCCATATTTGGTAAGCCCTTGATCTTAGCTTTCAATTGGCACCAATTTTATCAAGTTTAGAATATAGGTGCACATGAACTCTAAACCTTAAAGTTAAGGGTTTTTTGAAATTAAGGATCCATATATGAATTAAGTTAATTACAGGCTTCATGGCAATTTTCCATGATTTTTAGGGCTTTGGAGGAACAAAGCATTTAATGGGTAATGGTCTAATTAGAGATTTAAGTTTCATGTATTCATGAAAGCTTGTTTTGATGATATCTTTGTTTAATTGCATGTGGGATTAAACCTTTTTGATGGAATCACTAATTCAAAAATGGAAACAAAGGAGAATTAAGCTTGATTTAACGTTTAGAATTGCTCCGTAAATTTTGGTGTATCAGTGAGTGTAGTTTAAGTCTCATGATTGGTTTGGTACCACCCCAACTGTATTCGTTTTATTTGAATCCATGATATACACAGTGACTTAATGAACAAGCTCACTTAGAACAAGTCTTTGGTGGCAATTTTTTGTGTGGTAAGTTTAATTACTCTGAGTTTTGCTTTGTAAGTACCTTGCATATGCTTGATTTGTTATGATATGATGAAATTGATTTAGGATATTAAGGAGTATTAAGCTCGATTATGAATAAAGCTATGAACTGTATAATAAAGTATGTTATGAATTATGTAATGAACTATGTTATGAAGTGTAACACCCTTTTCCCGTACTAAATACGAGTCAGAGATGTCACATTACTAATGCCTTATCTTGTTTTGTCCATATACGTTTCATCATCAAAACTAATTAATTCTCTATCGTTTAGTTTAATTTCATGCATCATACTTCACTAGTAGTTATATAATTACATGCCCAATAGAGATTATCATAAGCTAGAATATCTTACTGATGTTTTGCATATTGAAGCTTGATCAGTATGCTCAACTCCTTTTCAAGTACTCCACCTTAACCTACGTGTGAATCAAACACATGCTAAGTTTTCACTTAGTGAGGCAATAAACAAAATTAATAATAATTTAAACTTATTAAACTTTATGGCTATATTTATATAGCATGATATATGCCAATGCATTAACTTTTATGTTGCATTAGTGATAACTTACTATATGCTAATATCATAATATTTTCTTGTTTGTTCATTTATCATAATATGTCATTTATACCTCAATGCATGAACATATATATATATATATCATGTTACAAGCTAATGAATATGCTTGTTCTATTCCTTTAACATCATATCACTACTTACCATTAATGTTAAACTTTTAAGTTTAACTTACTTACCATTTTCATGCCTAAAAACATAAGTCACCTCACATGTACTAACATATATCAAAAATTTATCTTTGTCATGTAACCTGTAAAAATCAACATCTCATATACATATGTTAGGCATGGTAAGTCAATTCAATATTCTCAATAAATCTCTTGTTTCCCTTTTGAATCATATTAAGATTACTTATACCAATTCTTTATACCTTTAGCCCAAGAATTTTATATAGAGAGAAACTTAAGTATGTGAGATCGGTACTCCCAGAGTACTAGTCACCGAAGTGACGATAAACATATAGACACATAAAGTGCCAGTAACATATAGACACATAAGTGTCGGCATAATATAGACACATAAGTGTCGATATCATATAGACACATAAGTGTCGACATCATATAGACTGGGTGTCGATATCATATAGACACATAAGTGTCGGCATCATATAGATACATGAGTGTCGATATCATATAGACACATAAGTGTCGGCATCATATAGACACATAAGTGTTGGTAAACATATAGATCCAAAGATCAGTGTGTAGCTACACGCAGTCCCAGACTGCTAGACCTCTAATGGCATGCCACTATACTGTAACTCTCTATAATATACTTGGGCAATAATTCAATATCATTACCTTTTCAATATATCATTCTGTATATGGCATATAGCTCATCATCTGTAACTTATCATTAACTTGTGAAATATCATTCTATAAATGATATACATATTATCATCAATATATGATAATAACTTGGCCATATACAAACATAATAGAGCAGTTCATACTCTTCTTTGTACCAATTTCTTTCTTTTTCCTTTTTAAGCTTTTCAAGCTTATTAATCTGAATTAATCAATTCATTTATATTATAGCCCAACTTATAACATAGAGAATTGGCACACATGGCAATAACATCAAAATACCGAAGTGTTAACAAAAGTACTGAAGTACTACTATACTGCCATTTGTACCAAGTTTCTCATTCATATAATTTGGGCATAAAATTATAACATCATATACCGTAACATTATTCATATTATCTATGACTGCATTAGGGAAATTTATACTTTATTAAATAAATCCATATTTAAATTGGATTACCTTATAATGATAATGTATCATTATTCATATTATAAACATGTAGGCATTCTTACTTTGCTTTTCTTTACCATAAATAGATATAGTACGAAAGCATAAGATGCACTCACTTGGGCCATTTATTAGGTTGCCTCACTAAGCTCTATTCGATCCTTTCTTTCATAGTACCTCGAACCTTCTTTTGATTTGGATCCAAACTTCATTAATCACATGAACATTTGTTAGATTCAAATCTAACAATTTCTTAAACATGCTATCAAATCTAATCATTCGAATATACAAATTTCCTCTTTCATTCCTTATACAGTCCAAAACTCATTTTGGTCTTTAATAACCATTTAGAACTTCCATTAACCCTTTTCAAGCTTACTAATTAACATTAGATACAAAATGTACCAATTCTCATTTTCTGGCAGATTGCACTACCTTCAAAGAAATATTTCTATAAAATAATATACAACCCGGAATTCAATTCTGTTTATTCTGAAAGAAACTAGATTCAATAAGCTTTTCAACCATATAAATTAATATCCCAAATTCAACTTGTACGATTTATGGCAAATTTTCAAAGTCAATTACAATGCTGGAATACGGAACAGACTGGTGCTCTGTTTTCTGACCTTTCGTCACTTAAAAATTCATATCTTTTGACTCAAAACTCGAAATCAGTTTCTGTTTGTTGGAAATGAAACTAGACGAACAAATCTTTACACTGGTATAAAATTCACCATCTAACCATTTTTAGAATTTATGGTGAATTTTCAAACTTACTGCCATAATCCAGTTTTCTACACAGCTTCCATAATTAACTTCAACTTTTATACTAACTTCTCCTTACTTCTCTACTTGTCAATTTAGTCCCATTATTTGCTTTAAACCACCAACTTATCACCTTCTTCATCAAATAATTATTCACAATAGTCCCCTCTAATTTTCCTTCTTTATCGAATGGTCACTAATAATGCAAAGGTAAGGATTCAAATTTCTTAACTTTGCAAATTAGTCCTCAATTCAACATTACCACCTTAATTCCATCATTTCAACTAAAATTTAGATTTAGTCCTTATCCAAAACCTCATTTCTGAATTAGTCACTTAACTTTGACAAATTGTCAAAATGGTCACTAATTTAGCTTAACATCGGTTTAGCATTCTAACATCAATTTCACATATCCAACATCCATAATAACATAAATACACACCAATTCCATACAAATTTAGATTTGGTCCTCTAACTTTTAAGATTGGCGAATTTGTCTCTATCAAATTAACTTAGGGTCTTGCTTCCAAACAACAAATCAAGCTTACTAAATCATTAATTCAACATCACAAACCCTAAATTAAACTTAAATCCATAAACCCTAATCATCTTCCTAATAATCAAAACATGTAGAACTTAAATCCAAACTCAATATCATGATTTTAACATCATACTAGCTTGATTCCAACTTGAATTCAATCAAGGAATCATAAAATCTCAAAAGCTCCAATTTGATCCATAAACCCTAATTTCTTTCTCATGTAAATTCTCATCAATCAAGCATGGATTCCATGAATTATTGATATCAAAAGATAGAGCTTGAAGAGTAGAACAACTTTGTAGTTGAACAGATTACCTGAAAATCGAGTTTCGGGGCCTGAATCGAGCTTGGAAAAATTTTCTCTTTATTTCCCTAGCATCTCACGTTTTTGGCTGGAAAAGATGAACAACTTTTCACTATTATTATACACATGTGACTATTAAATGAATATTAAATTCATTTAATAGTGAAATTACATTTTTGCCATTAAAATCTAACGGTTGAGATTAATCTTATCATCAATCAAGGGCCAAGATTAAATCTCTCATTTCTTCTTTCCAAAAATACCCTTATAACTTTTTAAATATTTCAAAAATGCTATTGGGGCAAAATGACCAATTTGCCCTCCAACTAGTTTTTATTTACTAGTTTGCCATTCTTGTAAAAATTTAACTAAATCTAGTTGGAATCCAACCAACTATAATAAAATATTCATAAAATAATATTTTATGACTTTTCCTTGGCTTTTGGATCAGCCTCTGAAATTCCAGTTCGATCTGATTTCCCGATATTCATAAAATACTGCTGCTGCGATTTTACCTTTTTCGAGCTATTGGATTTATTCCGAAAATTCTATATTTCCAAATTCAGGAAATAAACTCTATTATCCCATAAAAATTTTCTTTTCCAAGGACTTAGACTGAATTTTCCTAACTTAGTCTATTATTCCGATAATTTTCGAAAATCTTCATAGAATAAAATTTCTCTTAGAATTCCTTTATCGATAATCCATACGAATTTTCTCTACTATTACTGAGTCCAAAATATCGATTAGAAACACTTTTATGGGACCTTCCCGGAGGTCACCCATCCTAATATTTCCCTGGCCTAAACACGCTTAACAATTTTATTCGATCCAAATTCAGTACCTTTTACTGCATCTTAATTCTTAAAACCGATATCAAGGTATTTATTTCGATCTGATTCACTCGTATACTTAATAAAATTACTTATTGGGAAAATTTACACTTTAATCCTCAAACTTTTCCAAACTTTATACTTTAACCCCAAAACTTTCAAAATTTACATTTTGGTCACTAGCCAAAAATTTGGTATATTACATGAAGTATGAAGTTATGATAAGATTTTTTGTTTTATGCTCACTTTTGATATACATGGGGATATGATACTTTAGACCTATAAGCTCCTCAGTGAAATAAAGAATGAATGGTTTTGAAATAAATCTTGGATACAAGTTTAACTTTGGTTACAATTGGTATGTCATAGAATTTATTGAGCTCATATATAGGTTAGGATTATGATCCTTATATGGAGACAGTAAGAGGCATGTGATTGTTGGTCATTGGAGATAGTAGGAGGGATTGACCATTCTTAGTTATGTGGAGACAATTGGTAGAATTCGAGTATCCTTATGTTAATTGTGATCAAAAGAAAATAAATAAAAACAATATGTTTATGCTATGAGCTTATAAGTATGAATGTGAATAAGGAAATGTAATCTTATGTTTAACCTTATGAAATTAAAAGTATGTATATGAATATGGAATTATAATGACCATGATGTACATGTTTTGTTGCCACACTATGTTTATGATTCTTTTGTATGCAAAGTTTAATAGCATTACATTTCATTTATGTTTAAGTTTACTACCTCTCTAAGCTATATAAGCTCACTTTGTCTCCTAGCATACATTTTAGGTTATTCGACTTTGTAGTGATCAGATCATATTAGAGGAGTTGCAAGTCACCTCTTTTGAGCATTGAGTAATGTACTCCTTTGTCAAACTCATAGTGGTTGCATATGAACTTATTGTGACATGATGCATCAAAGCATTACATATTTTATTTAGTATCAAGTAAAGTGTGTTTAGTTATGCTTGATAAGTTTTGCAATATGTCTAGTAAGTATGATCTTTGAAGTGATATGTTATGTTTGGATGTGCTTTGATCATGTATGCATATATGACTATAACTTGACATATGATCCTTGAAACGTAAGTTGAAATTATGAACTATGAAGTAAACTATAAGTTTGATAGTATATATATGAAGTATTCATATTTGGTATGAACTTTTGACCTTTGGGTTATAGGTTTAGTAAGGGTATAAAAAGTTGAAACATGTTGAGTGTGGATGATGACTTATGGCATGGTGTCTTTTATGCTTAAGATTATGTATTAATGTTGCTTATTGATAAATATGACATTTATAGGTTATAAATGGCCTAAAATGACATATTTTGGTGAAATAGGACAAAGGTTTTGACACCATACTAAGAGGTATCTAAATCTTTAGTCCAGAATGTTAATTTTTTTAATTTGTGACAAAGGTTTCGAACCTTTTCCCTAAAATATTGAATTTTTATGTCTTGGTCATTACTTCTTCAATTGAAATCCGATTAAATTGCCGTTTTTTTAAATTTAATTTTTGGGATGAAAATAGATGAACAATAACACCTATTAATAAAATTAATATTTTTTTGGTCCTTGAAACTATATAAATTTACAAATAGGTCCCTAAAGTTTTAAAACTTCATTGATTAGTCTTTAAATGTTAGTCAAGACCCCATATGTCAATAATTACTGTGAATATGTTATAATAAGAATTAATTCAGTAAAAATAAATGTTTCATGGAAGATGTCCGTTAAGTCTTTAAACATTGTATTATTTACACTTTAGCCTCAAACTTTTGAAACTTTACAAATTAATCCTTAATGCTTAAATCAGAAATTAAATAATTTATGTCCTCTGATGATTGATGATTTGCTTTAATGTTGTGTATGTTTTGTAATGATTCGATTCTTCGATTCTCTGATTTGAATTCTTTTGATATCCCCGACTCGATTTTCTGCCAGACCAGGTAGGAGGTGTTACACTTAGGCTGAGAAAAAATGTACAGAAAGTGACGTTGAAAGGCTTACTAAAATTATGAAAAAAGAACAAGATTAGATTGTCATCAAACTCCAACAAGACATGGAAGCTCAATGGGAAGATAATGTAGTTCAAAAAAGCTATTGAGAAGTAAACCATGAAACCGCAAGAAGCAAGGGATTTAATTGCATGGTTGACAAATGAAGGGTTAGTTTGAAATACGTTTCTTAATGCATCTTAATCAAATTATGTAATTCATGATGTTACTATAAATATTAAATAAATAATTTTAACTTTTAACTTGTTCTATCTCACAATGGAATGATTAAAATTTTATATTAATTAAGTTATTCTTTCTCTTATTATCTATTTTGTAGAAAAATATTAAAGATTGAACTTTGGTTTGGAGTACTTGGATTGAATTTCTACTTGGAAATTTTGATATCTTAAGATTAAAACTATGCATAATAAACTATTTGGTAGTTTAAAGTTTTTTATTTTAATTTTTTATGTTTAAATATTAATTACATTTTTGCGACTTTTTTTTCTTTTAAATGTAATAATTTGTCCATTTGTATTGAAAAATGATAAAGTGGTTACATTTTTCCAACAAAGTTTTTTATTAAAAATATATTTTCTAATAGTTTCATATTTTTATTCACGAATGATTTTTTAATAATTTAATTTTTTTAGATGTAACAACTTATTATTTTTATTAAAGAGAGGGATATTACATTCCCAAGGTACATGTTGGGATTTAAACCCAAACAAGATGAGACAATATGAACATATTGGCCACTCGACCAATTAGTGGATCTCGATGCAAAAAATATTAATTGATTAGTGACTAGACAAGTCTAAATTACTCTTACATAATCAACAAAGAGATATTTGTCTCTAATAAAATAACATGTGTCGCAAATGGAAATGATATACTCCTCACAAACATAGTTATTATGATGATCTTCTTATCACAAATTAAGTTTTATTGTCAAACAAATTGGTCCTAATTCAAAGAGTTATTGTGATTATTTAATTTAACAAAATTGTTAATCATTATGTAATACCCCAATATTTGGTTAGTGACCAAATCGTAAAGAATTAAAAGTTGGTGGTTTTAGTTCAGTGACTAAAACGTAAAATTTTAAAGTTTAGTGGCTAAAGTGAAAAATTGAGAAAAGTTCAAGGACCAACATGGTAATTTTCCCAATAATTATTTTTATTCTATAAATAAATAGATCACCTAAGGGTGTGGATTGAATATTAAAATTATGGTTTGATCTAATGTTTCTATTATTGGGAAATTACGGTTATAGTTTAAATGGAATTCGAATGATCAGTCGAGCTCGAAATGTTATGGAAATTTGAAAGCAGTCTTGGGAAGACCCGATAAACATGACATTGAAGTTTTGAATCGTTTTTAATTGATCTAGATTCGATTCTATTCAGTATTTTATATAGGTGGTAAAATGGCAAATTTGTGGAAAAGTTGAATAGTGAGAGGTATTTTGGTCTTTTCACTTAAAGGGGACATGAATGGAATTTTGGATATTGCTACATGGAAAATGAATAGTGGCTGATTGGAATTGAACTAGAATGGCAAACTAGAAATTAAAGATTTAATTGGAGGCTAAATTGGTAATTTGGCATTATTTGAATTTTATATTCAAATACACTTTACAAGTGTATTAATAAGCATAAAAGATGATAAAAATCATCCCATTTTCAGCCATATTTCCGTGAGCCTGGGAGAAGAAAAGAACAAGGATTGTTTTTTCAAATTTTGATTATTTTGATCATTTCTAGTTAGATTTTGATTTTGCTTAAGTTAGATAAAATGATCTTCTCTTTATTCTCTACATGTTGATAGCAATTTTACATAGGGTTATGAAGAATTGTTTATATTCTTGAAGAGAGGGAAAATAGGGTTTGAAGATTAAAGAAAGGATTAAGCTTGATTATGTTAGAATTCATGTTATAAAGGTGTAATTTTGCTTGAATCAAGTTAATTTCATGTTGGAAGTTATAAACCCTAATCTTGAATTTAGGGATTTGTTAGGGTTTTGTGAAATAAGGATGAAAATGGTTAGATTATGATGTTTGAAGCATTATATTGATGATG
This sequence comes from Hibiscus mutabilis, assembly GCA_019671005.1. Taxonomy (NCBI): domain Eukaryota; kingdom Viridiplantae; phylum Streptophyta; class Magnoliopsida; order Malvales; family Malvaceae; genus Hibiscus; species Hibiscus mutabilis. Next base: position 26,539,959 of record CM033736.1, on the reverse strand, counting down.
AAAGTTCAATTTTGATGTTAAAATGAAAAATCCTTATTTGGAGAAATCTAGGGACCAATTTGAAATTTTGAAGAAAATTAGGGAAAATTATGTCAAAATTTATTTTGATGTTGGAAAGGACTAGAAATGATATTTTTCATACTTGGTTGAAGTTGGAATATTGAAAATTGAATGAAGGACCATTATGCCAATTATGGAAAAATTTAGGGTTGAAGTGTAAAGATTTATTTTGATGTTGGTCATGAAAGAATAAATATTCTACATGCTTTGAAGTGTTGTTTGAAGTAAAAATACAATGTTGAAAAGTTTAGGGACCCTTCGGTAATTACAAGAAATATTGGGGAATTTTTTTGTGAAATATTAATTTAAAGTCTTTAGGTTGGTTGTTATCACCTAAGCTTTATTTTAATATTTACATTATTAGAAATGGGAGTGAATTGTAAAAAATCAAAAGTTGAGTTAATAATTATAAATGAAAGAATGGAGGAAGTTGAGGGGTATATTTAATTGAAGAAAGTATTGATATGTTATTAGTACATTAAAGGAATTTTCATGAATTTTCTCCTATTAATGTACTTAGTGGATTAGTAATCTAACATATACATTTAATTGTATGTGTTACGTAATGGTTGATTACAAGCAGCTGAACACGTTCAAGATCGAAACGAATCAAGAAAATAAAGACAATGTCCCGGAGTACATATTTTGGTACAAGTAATTAGTGAGGCATATAAGGTGAGTGCATTTATATGTTTTGAAATGTATTTTAGTAAACTTTTATAAGTCCTATTTATTTGATTTTATTAAAATGATAACATGGTTTTTCTATAAGTTATATGATGATTCACAGGCAAAGGAAAAAGGTTAGTACATGTTAGGGTATGAATTGCCCTATTATGTTTTATTTTGATAAGTTATTATTGATTAATGGTGATATGTGAATCATTTATCAAATGATAATTTACAAGTCAATTATACGAAATTATTTGCCCAAGTTTATGATAGAGAGTTACAATATAGTGGCATGCCATTAGAGGTCTAGTAGTCAAGGACTGCATTATAGCTATACACCGATCTTCTGATCTATATGTTTTCAGCACTTACGTGTCTATATGTTTCCGGCACTTTATGTGTCTATATGTTATCGTCACTTCGGTGACTAGTATTCAAGGAGTACCGACCTTGTATACTTTAGTTTCTCTTTATACAAATTCTTGGGCTAATTATAAAGTAAATGTATATGAAATTTACCATTTCTTATATGTGATTGTTTATAAGTATATGAAAGATTTGATATGTTTTTGCTTAACTATGTTTTCATTTAGTTCAATATTTATTTTATGATTAATTATAATGTCTCACTAAGTTATATTTAGCGTGTGTATTTTACAAGTGCACACGTAGGTTAATACGGAGTGGTGGTAAGCAGCATAGCTCGGGTGCAGTTGGACGAGCAACTATTACAGGTTATCATGGTAGTTATTTTGACATCCTATATAACGTATTATTGTTGGCATGTATAATATTAAATCCTTATGTTTTGTCTAAGCTAAACTCTATTAACTTTACATTTTATTATGGCTATTGTTAAAAATATGGACTAGTATTATTTATTAGATGATTTAAAATGGTTTATGAATATTTTAGTAGACTTTTTTTTGAAACGGATAAAAATAGTCTTGAAATTCTGCTCTAGACAGTGACTTTGAAATTTTTTTATAAATTCTACAGATTGATTTAGATGATGATTTTATATGTATGAACTAGAAATTGAGTCTAGTTTATTTTAAAAAAACGGTGAATGATTTTGAGGTCTGTGCTAAAAGTTATGAATTTTTATTCGTTGCAAGGTCAGAATTTCCAGACAGCAGATCTGCACTGTAGTGCATGTTTAATGAATTTTCTACACTTGTGTGCTATGAGTTAAGATCTCTAATTTATATGGATTGATATCCGGATGAATCTAGTTAAATAGGAATTTTTCCAAATGAAGTTTTGAAGCTTACAAAAATTTATAAAATTTTTTAGGAAAAGACAGTGCAGGCTGCCAGATTTTTTCAAAAATTGAAAAAAATGGATTTTTAATTTAATTAAGTAACATCACCGACTCGTATTTGGTAATAAATACGGGAAAGTGGTGTTACACATTATACCGTTGAAGATGCGGTCACAAAAATTGTTATTATGACTTTTTTTCTTTGACAAAAAATTTATTTCTTGTGACAAAAAATATATCATAATTACTAATGGTTATAGTGTCAAACATTTGGTCATAACAAAATACTTGTAGTGTCATCCGGATGGTAACTAAAAATGAACAATTATGATAGTTTTTTCAAACAATTGTCACGAATATAATAATAATAGAGTTATTATCTAAATTCAATGTTTTTAGTGACCATATTTACGGTCACTAAGGGTGGTATTCCTTGTAGTGTAACTAACTAACTAACATAAGAACAAATTGATTAACAACTGTTAATTATCGGTAAGTAACTAATAGGATAAAAAATTGATAAGTCATATATCTAGGGCTGTAAATGAGACCAGTCACGCCTGAGTATTGTTGAGCTCGATTGGAAATCGAAAAGCTCAAAGTTGAGCTCGCGAGCTCAAATTTGTCAAGCTCAAAATAAAAAAAAATTAGATCTCGAAAAAAATCAAACTCGAAACATTCTTAGACTTGTCTAAGAGCTCGAACTCTAGTTCGAACATGAGCCATAAGTGCATGAAAGCCTTATAATGTATTTTTTTTTTTTTGTAAAAAACAACATATAATTTTTTCACTTTAATCAACCAACAACAAAATATTATAATACAAATGTATGAGCCATAAAAACCAGAAAATGAAAGCCCATTTTAAAATTTTAATATATTATTTTTTTGAGTTGTTTGTAAACTTTTCAAGTTAGGTATCAAGTAGTTCGTCTCGACTGGTTAAGAACTCAAGCTAAGTTTGAGCTCGAGTCGAGAGTTGGTCGAATTTTGACGAGTCGAACTTGAATAGCTCATGATTTGTCTCATCTTATTTACAGTCTTACATATATGTAATAGTCCCTTAAGATGATGGTTCATGAATATCTATAACTATCTTCTTGCCAATAAATTTGTAGAAGGCTAGTGCTTAGAGAGATCTGTCAATTCATTAGTAGTTCGGACATGAAACAGCTTGAGAAAACCATCTTTTACCATGTCTTGGACAAAATGACAATCCACATGTCTTTTGAATGTTCATGAAAAAATCGACTACTCATAATATGCATGAGTGAAGTATAAAAATAGTCATCAAATTACCCTAAAAAAATAAAAATGGCCACTGAACTTTTAAAAGTTACATAATGTGTATTAAACTTTGGTTTTGGTTACAAAATGACCATTGAGATTAACTGTCATTAAAAGAAAAAAAAATATCCTAAAAAAAATAAAAATGGCCACTGAACTTTCAAAAGTTACATAATGTGTATTAAACTTTGGTTTTTGTTACAAAATGACCATTGAGATTAACTGTCATTAAAAGAAAAAAAAATCAATCTGTTTGAAGGAAAATTAATTGAAGTTTGAATAAGGAGAATTGAACCAAGGTGGTGAGGGGAAATGGATGCATGTATGACCACTAGGCCAAAACCTGTCTCTGGGTAAAAATGATAAAAGTATATTATATATGTTACACTAATATCATACAACTAATTACAACTTAACATATATAATATATTGTTGTCATTATTATCCAAAGATTTGCTTTAGTCCAGTGGTTAGGCATGCCCCAATTGTCCTCTTACGCCTAGGTTCGAGGCCCTATTTCCTTTCTTCTATCTTTTATTTTCAGCAATAATAAATTGTTTAACATATATAATATATTATTACCATTTGTACCCAAAGATAGGCTTTAGCCGAGTCGTCATATGCGCAACCATTTTACCTCCTCACCCATGTTCAATTCTCCTTACTCTCAAACTTCTTCAATTTATTTTCCTTCAATCAAATATAAAAAAAGTAAATTATTTCTAAATAAAAATAGGAATAATTGAAAAAATATTATTTATAATAAGAGTAAATTTATTGATTTTTTTTCAATTAGGACTAAATTGATTGAATATCTAAATATGGATGATTAAATGTGTTATTATACAAATTTTCATAACTGTCATGTCACCCCTTAAACAACAATTTAGTGAGCATTTTGTAACAAAAAACAAAGTTTAATGTTCATTATGTAACTTTTGAAAGTTCAGTTACCATTTTATTTTTTTTTGGGATAGTTTAATAATCATTTGTGTAATTTACGCTATTGTTTATTTGCTCTAAATTTTTTATGAAATTTATACGATTTTTTCTTGTATGCAATCTATTTTCATCGGTTTTCTTTTTTTTTTTGATAGGAAGGGTATTGTTATCACATGCCTCGTTAAAAAATCTCCCTAAGCTTAATGGAGAAAAAAGAGTGCACATGATAACAAATTACAACACAAGAACACTAAGGCAAAGCATTAAAAAGTAACATATCCTCATGTAAGAGGTGAGCAACATAAGCCAGTGGTTCATCAAAAGAAATCAACTCAAGATTCACAGAACTCGCCATCGTTGCCAAAGCATTGACAAATCGATTACCACTCTGAGGAATATAAAGACAAGAAACACTCCAATCCTTCCTATACAACTCCTTGATGCTCCGTGTAATAAATAGTTTAACATATATAAAATATTATTATCATTTGTACCCAAAGATAGGCTTTAGCCTAGTCGTCATATGCACAACCATTTTACCTCCCCGCCCATGTTCAATTCTCCTTACTCTCAAACTTCTTCAATTTATTTTCCTTGAATCAAATATAAAAAAGTAAATTATTTATAATAAAAATAGGAATAATTGAAAAAATATTATTTATAATAAGAGTAAATTTATTGATTTTTTTTCAATTAGGACTAAATTGATTGAATATCTAAATATGGATGATTAAATGTGTTATTATACAAATTTTCATAACTGTCATGTCACCCCTTAAACAACAATTTAGTGAGCATTTTGTAACACAAAACAAAGTTTAATGTTCATTATGTAACTTTTGAAAGTTCAGTTACCATTTTATTTTTTTTGGGATAGTTTAATAATCATTTGTGTAATTTACGCTATTGTTTATTTGCTCTAAATTTTTTATGAAATACGATTTTTTCTTGTATGCAATCTATTTTCATCGGTTTTCTTTTTTTTTGATAGGAAGGGTATTGTTATCACATGCCTCGTTAAAAAATCTCCCTAAGCTTAATGGAGAAAAAAGAGTGCACATGATAACAAATTACAACACAAGAACACTAAGGCAAAGCATTAAAAAGTAACATATCCTCATGTAAGAGGTGAACAACATAAGCCAATGGTTCATCAAAAGAAATCAACTCAAGATTCACAGAACTCGCCATCGTTGCCAAAGCATTGACGAATCGATTACCACTCCGAGGAATATAAAGACAAGAAACACTCCAATCCTTCCTATACAACTCCTTGATGCTCCGTGTAATAAATAGTTTAACATATATAATATATTATTATCATTTGTACCCAAAGATAGGCTTTAGCCTAGTCGTCATATGTGCAACCATTTTACCTCCCCACCCATGTTCAATTCTCCTTACTCTCAAACTTCTTCAATTTATTTTCCTTCAATCAAATATAAAAAAATAAATTATTTATAATAAGAGTAAATTTATTGATTTTTTTTCAATTAGGACTAAATTGATTGAATATCTAAATATGGATGATTAAATGTGTTATTATACAAATTTTCATAACTGTCATGTCACCCCTTAAACAACAATTTAGTGAGCATTTTGTAACAAAAAACAAAGTTTAATATTCATTATGTAACTTTTGAAAGTTCAGTTACCATTTTATTTTTTTGGGATAGTTTAATAATCATTTGTGTAATTTACGCTATTGTTTATTTGCTCTAAATTTTTTATGAAATTTATACGATTTTTTCTTGTATGCAATCTATTTTCATTTGTTTTTTTTTTTTTTGATAGGAAGGGTATTGTTATCACATGCCTCGTTAAAAAATCTCCCTAAGCTTAATGGAGAAAAAAGAGTGCACATGATAACAAATTACAACACAAGAACACTAAGGCAAAGCATTAAAAAGTAACATATCCTCATGTAAGAGGTGAACAACATAAGCCAGTGGTTCATCAAAAGAAATCAACTCAAGATTCACAGAACTCGCCATCGTTGCCAAAGCATTGACGAATCGATTACCACTCCGAGGAATATAAAGACAAGAAACACTCCAATCCTTCCTATACAACTCCTTGATGCTCCGTGTAATAAATAGTTTAACATAGATAATATATTATTATCATTTGTACCCAAAGATAGGCTTTAGCCTAGTCGTCATATGCACAACCATTTTACCTCCCCACCCATGTTCAATTCTCCTTACTCTCAAACTTCTTCAATTTATTTTCCTTCAATCAAATATAAAAAATAAATTATTTATAATAAGAGTAAATTTATTGATTTTTTTTCAATTAGGACTAAATTGATTGAATATCTAAATATGGATGATTAAATGTGTTATTATACAAATTTTCATAACTGTCATGTCACCCCTTAAACAACAATTTAGTGAGCATTTTGTAACAAAAAACAAAGTTTAATATTCATTATGTAACTTTTGAAAGTTCAGTTACCATTTTATTTTTTTGGGATAGTTTAATAATCATTTGTGTAACTTACGCTATTGTGTATTTGCTCTAAATTTTTTATGAAATTTATACGATTTTTTCTTGTATGCAATCTATTTTCATCGGTTTTCTTTTTTTTTTTTGATAGGAAGGGTATTGTTATCACATGCCTCGTTAAAAAATCTCCCTAAGCTTTATGGAGAAAAAAGAGTGCACATGATAACAAATTACAACACAAGAACACTAAGGCAAAGCATTAAAAAGTAACATATCCTCATGTAAGAGGTGAACAACCTAAGCCAGTGGTTCATCAAAAGAAATCAACTCAAGATTCACAGAACTCGCCATCGTTGCCAAAGCATTGACGAATCGATTACCACTCCGAGGAATATAAAGACAAGAAACACTCCAATCCTTCCTATACAACTCCTTGATGCTCCGTGTAATAAATAGTTTAACATATATAATATATTATTATCATTTGTACCCAAAGATAGGCTTTAGCCTAGTCGTCATATGCACAACCATTTTACCTCCCCACCCATGTTCAATTCTCCTTACTCTCAAACTTCTTCAATTTATTTTCCTTCAATCAAATATAAAAAATAAATTATTTATAATAAGAGTAAATTTATTGATTTTTTTTCAATTAGGACTAAATTGATTGAATATCTAAATATGGATGATTAAATGTGTTATTGTACAAATTTTCATAACTGTCATGTCACCCCTTAAACAACAATTTAGTGAGCATTTTGTAACAAAAAACAAAGTTTAATATTCATTATGTAACTTTTGAAAGTTCAGTTACCATTTTATTTTTTTGGGATAGTTTAATAATCATTTGTGTAACTTACGCTATTGTGTATTTGCTCTAAATTTTTTATGAAATTTATACGATTTTTTCTTGTATGCAATCTATTTTCATCGGTTTTCTTTTTTTTTTTTGATAGGAAGGGTATTGTTATCACATGCCTCGTTAAAAAATCTCCCTAAGCTTAATGGAGAAAAAAGAGTGCACATGATAACAAATTACAACACAAGAACACTAAGGCAAAGCATTAAAAAGTAACATATCCTCATGTAAGAGGTGAACAACATAAGCCAGTGGTTCATCAAAAGAAATCAACTCAAGATTCACAGAACTCGCCATCGTTGCCAAAGCATTGACGAATCGATTACCACTCCGAGGAATATAAAGACAAGAAACACTCCAATCCTTCCTATACAACTCCTTGATGCTCCGTGTAATAGCAAGTGTGCAACCTACACGATCGTCTTGTTGAATTAGCTTAATGGCCTCAGCACTATCTGATTCAACTATAATGTGATGCAAGCCTATCTCCCACGCAATAGAAAGACCATATTAAATGCCCCAAAGCTCAGCCTCCAAGACCGAGCAATATTGAATGAATTTACTAAAACCGCACAACCAAGTCCCCGAGTGATCTCGAAACACGCCAACACAATTAGCTCTCCCATCAGGCACTGCGCGTGAACTATCGAAATTGAGCTTAATCCACCCAACCAGTAGAGGTGACCAATAAGGACAAGTACCTTGCTGGTCCAAAATCCTTGTTGTCCGAGCATGCTTTCCCGCAAGAGCCGCTTGAGTTGTATCCGCAAGCCACCTACTGCGAGTCACAATTGATCCCCATTCCTCAATCCAACCCCCAAAAATTATAGCATTCCTCTGACACCAAAGATTCCAAAGCAACGAAGCAAACATCAAATCCCAACTTGAATGATCTCGGCCAAAACATGAAGAACCTGACAAATTATGTTCAATCCATTGGTGAAATGGGAGGCTAAAAAATTCTAACAATCCTAAGGCTGCACAAGGAGGGACCAAGTCGACTGAGCTGCACCACAAAACCGAAAAACGCGATCCACATCCTCATCACATAGGTGGCAAATTGGACAGCAAGCATCATTCATGAAGTGGCGACGCTTGCGCTCAACATTCATCATCAACTTACCACAACACGCAAGCCAAATAAATGCTTTAATTTTTTGTAATCCTCAAAATTTATGAATGAATGTCCAAAGACGATCTATAGAACCACTAAATGAACTAACCCTCAAATCATAAGCTGATTTCACTAAGAAACGATTATCCGCGTACAAGTCCCATCCAACAACATCATTCGGAAAGATAGGGTCTGGCTCCTTTATTACTGCGATGCACAGCAAAATGGGCCCCGATAACAAATGCTAAAAACCTATCCAACTCCAACCACCATGAACATCCACCATCGTGGCAACAAGCAGTCGAGGCAACCCAACCCTATTTACGGATGACACATGAGCATCAAGCGGTCCAATATTCGAGATCCAACTATCGTGCCAAAAATCAACTTTATGGCCATTCCCTATAGTCCCATGATATATTACTTCGTACGTCCTGCCAAACTAGACCCAACGCCTTCCACAATTGTGACCTGGATTGAGAAATGGGAAAATTCGTAACACCATTAGGCCATTTATACTTAGATCGGAGGAATCAAACCCATAACGCATCTTTCTTTGCCACCATCAAAAAGGCCAATTTCATTAAAAAAGCTTCATCCATAATATCTAACTTTCGAAAGCCAAGGCCACCATACACAATTAGTTTACATACGTCTTCCCATCAGACAAAATGAATCTCGCTGCTTTCAGACATGATGCCCTAAAAATATTTTTAATCAATCTCTCCAACTCAGTAAGAGTTTTCTTTGGTAACATTGCTGTCTATATAGTGTAAATAGGGATAGCCGAGAGAACTGCCTTAGCTAAGTAAACCTGCCAGCTAAGGAAAATATTTTCGCCTTCCACCCATTGAGCTACTTTTGCACCATATTCACCAAATAAACATAGGAACCTGAGGTGACACATTTATGAAGAAGTGGGACACCCAGATACTGCAAATGATCATCCACCTCAATGAATCCAAAACCCATACTAGTCACATACCTTAGATCCAAAGGAACATTCACCGAAAAGAAGATAGTAGTCTTGGTGATGCTAACCTTCTGACCAGAGGCTGCACCAATCTCACATAAAACTCGAGTAATCAAAGACATTTGAGCAACATAGGCCTTAGAGAACAACAAATTATCATCTTCGAAGAACAAGTGCGAAATAGCCGAGTTGTGTTTAGAAGTTCGAAATGCCCGCCAATTGCCTTTAACATTTTCCGTATGAATAGCCTGCACCAATCTCTCCATACATAGTAAAAATATATAAGGTGAAAGAGGATCACCCTGTCGGATACCCCAAGAACGAACGGTGGAATCAATCGAGGAGTCATTCCAAAGGATTTGGGTCAAAACAGTCGAAACACAATGCATAATAAGAGACCATAAAGCATCTGAGATCCCTATATCGGCCAGAGTGCCATCGATAAAACTCTATTCAAGCCGATCATAGGCCTTCTCTAAGTCAACATTAATTGCCATTTAACTCTTCTTGCTTTTCTTCTAACGCATAGAGTGAATCACTTTCTAAGTAAGAATGATATTGTCCGTGATAGCCCTGCTAGGTACAAAACTTGTCTGAAACTCTAAAATCCAATCCAGAAGAATAGGTTTCAGGCGATTGACAACAATCTTTGTAATCGCTTTATAGGCCACATTATAGAGCCAGATAGGAAAGAACTGTGTGATAGAGTCCGGGTTTTCAACTTTTAAAATAAGCTCACAAGGTGAAGGACAAACAATCGCAAAAAACTATCGAATTTTTTCATTCAAAACCAGGTATAAACCCAAATCCAGGCCAACCCCTGCATTATCGATATACTACCCACAAATCAGAAAACTATGGCCATCTACCCCCGAAGTCATGAAAAGCTCACGAAAGAACTCCAAAGAAACCTTCTGAAGTTAAACTTGATCATCACACCTCTCGAATCCATTTAATTTCAGCCCGAAAATATAATTTCTTTGCCTCTGAGCCATATTAGATGCATGAAAGAAGGAAGTATTTCGATTGCCTTCTAGAATCCAATTAGTGCAAGCCTTTTGATTCTAAAGGCTTTCCTCCTGATTCAACACTTCTTTAAGTTCCAAACGTAATTTGTTTCCCAGAGCAACAAGAGAGTCAGAATGAGAACGAGCAAGAGCCATATCAATCCCACGCAAACGAGCTAGGAGTCTTTTCTTTTGCTTACCAATATGCCCAAAGACCTCTACATTCCATTCACCAATCTTTGATTTAAAGGAATCAATATTCAGCAATAGCTCATTGCTCCCCCAAATTGATTGTAGAAATTGTTGGAAATCAGGATGATCCTACCAAGCTAATATATAACAAAATGGCCGAACACTGTGCTCACGCTCATGCTCCACTAACCGAAGAAGCAACGGCTGATGATCAGAGCCATTCTTTTCAAGGTGACAGACTTGCGAATCCGGGAAAGAATCAAACCATGCATTGTTTGCTAAACATCTATCTAGATGCTCATAAAGATTACCCATAGACTAGGTAAACAGTGGGCCATAAAACCCCAAATCCATTATCCCGGAACGAAAAATAAAGTCTACCAATGGTTGGCTCCCATTAACATGAACATCTGAATTACCCCGCCTGTCATCCAGAGTCAGAATGACATTAAAATCACCCTGACAAACCATGATATATTAGCGCCAGGATTCAAAGATTCAAGTTACGCCCAAAGCGCCTTGCGTTTAGAGCTACCAGGACTCGCATAAATTACTGTAAAATGGATCCACACTCCAGTCGTGGTCTCACGCACCCTTCCATTAACAAACTGGTTAGCAATGTGTAAAATCTCAAGAATCGCATCATCCTCCCAACAAAGCCAAATACCCCCATTAAATCTTGCGCCTCCACAAGAAAAGAATGCGGGAACCACATCATCCTCCCAACAAAGCCAAATACCCCCACTAAATCCTTGCACCTCCATTAACGAACTGGTTAGTTTTTTATTTTGTGATATCCATAGTAGTTTTTAATTTTTCATTCTCTATTCTATTTTCATATTATTCACTTTTTGAAATATCCCAATTTTTTTCACTTTGTTTGGTTGGTGAGAAAATCTAAAAAATTCAGGTCAGGCATATTAGGATTGGATCATGTGGGTTTGGAGGTGAGTCTAGGGTACAACAATTTAATTTAAGGCTAAAAAAGCAACATAATGGAAATGTTAGAAAATGCGAAACTTAAAATGTTGTACCTTTCGATAACATTTTAGGTTGATAGCATTTTTTACAAATTTTGAAACTTGTCGTGAAAACACGAAACCTAAAATATTATAAAAAAATTATCATTTCGGTTGTGTGGTAACATTTTAGGTTGCGCCATTTTTTAACCTTAAATTAAGGGACGCACCCTACACCCACCCGGGTTTGGAAGGGTGAAAATAACGACTTCTTAAGACGGAGTCAGGTAGAAAATAGCAATATTTTGAAATGTGTGACGAAAAATTCAACATGTCCGGTTCCTTGTCGTCCTAATAAGGTAGTCATGCAATTTACAAGCTACACCAGTGGTTTGTACTAGAAATTTTATTAGAGTTACTCCTACCATCAAGGAGACTTTTTTTTTTGATAAAAAGAGACTTTATCCTAGCCAATCAATTTGAATTTAAAAGCAATTATCCTTTATTCTTATAGCTGGAGTTTAAATTTGAACAAGATTTATCAAAAATAATATTATCGAAATAAATAATTTCTTGACAATTTTTTCATATTAGTCACGTAAGTTCCAAAAAATAAAGAGAGTGAATTTAACTTACAATGAGAATTGAAGAGTTTGTATAGTTTCAATGCTCATTGAGAAACAACTTTATTTATACTTAAAACAAAGAGAAAATATTCGATGCACTGACATTGGAAAAAAATTTACAAGCAGGTTCAATTTAGGGGTTAGTTTAGAGTTTTATATTTTATGGGTTAGAATTTAGGGTTTATGATTAGAATTTAGATTTTTAAATTTTAGGGTTTTAAGGTTAGGGATTTGAATTTCAATTTTTAAGATGAATTTAACCATGCTTGTTGAAATGTTTTTTTCCACTGCCAGTGCATGGTATAATAACCATAAAACTAAACCCTAATTTTCCTCTAAACTTTGATAGATAACTTATAAAAGGAAAATATGAAGGTTGTTATATTATTGGGACGATAATGATGAGATAAGTAAATAAACACAAGCGCATAAAAGGAAAATAACACTAAGAATTTACGAGGAAAACACAAAAGGAAAAAACAGCGGGCAGAGGATAAGAACTTTCACTATGATGGAGAAAGAGATTACAACTAATTTTTTGTTATCTAAACCCCTAATCCCTAGTATTTATTTATATGGATATATTTCTTGTTTACAAAGGAAAATTGCATAGAAACAAATTCTACTCAAATAGAGTTTTCTACCTTTAATTAATGTAGAGTAAACAAGATCTACTAAAATAAGAATCTAACTTTAAACCAAATCCTAAAATAATTTGGATCACAACTCTAACAAAACTTCACGTTGAGATAAATTCTTGTCGAACAATATCTCTACCTTTTCCACGAAATTCCTTCAATGGACAGTCTTCAGCAATAAACACCGACCGAATCCAAGTCTTGCCCAACCGTGGATGTACAAGGTAATTTAGTCTTCACATTAGTAAGATCAAAATTATTGCCAACTTTGCTCACAACTATATCGCCAAGGGCAATATCATGCATAACATGATCTCGATCATCAATTGCAATAATATCTTTCTCATTATTTATTATTGTAGCAAATCAAACTCTATTAAGCTTCTCAAATCTGTTATGCCCATAGAATTTAACTTTATTTTTCTTTTCAAATTCGTTATGCCCACAAAATCGAATTCTTTTTTGCCTACAAAAATCGTTATGCCCACGATTGTCATGTTCAACACAAAATCCCTTTTTACTTGATTCAATTAATACGCCTTCACCAGTAACATCGTCATTTAACATGCAGGGGAAACAATGGATGCATCACCTAAAATAGTTGAACCTTGCAAAACATAAAAATTGGATGCCCTTTTATGCCATTTCATCACAACAAGAGAGCCCATGCACATTTTCATAGCTCCACCTTCATTGGAGTATCTATACCCTTTTCAATCTAGAGTACCTTACGAAATCATATTTCTTCTTAAATCTGGAACATGCCTCACATTACCAAGTGTTTGAACAATCTCATCGAACATCTTAATCTTGATGTATCAATATCTGTGACTTTACAAGAGGCATTATTTCAGAAAAACAACAGTTGTAGACACTGGTTTATATGTCACAAACTAGTCCTGATTTGGACTCATATGAAAACTACTACTAGAGTCAAGAATCTACTCCTTGCTTGCTATAGAGTCTTCGCCGGAAGCAACTAAAAGTTCACCATCATCGTACTCCTCTATAATATTAGCTTCATCTTCACTTGAATTCTAATTTTTAGATTAGCTCTTTTATTTTATTTTGTAATCTATAACACTCAGATCTAATGTGACCTTTCTTTTTGCAGAAATAACATGTTTTACCTCAATTTGAAGATTTGGATCTGCCCCTATTTTGACCGCCGAAATTACAATCATATTTTTTCGCTGTCTGAACTAGTTGATCCATGCAAATGAGACCCTGTGCTTGGAACTCAGAGCACGTAAGATGTTTCATCTTGTCATGCGAATTCATATTATCATATATCTCTTCAAGAGTAAGGGTATCACAGCTGTGTAGGAGGGCGCTTCTAAAAAATGAATATGAAGCGGGCAGTGAGAAAAGTAAAATCAAACATAAGTCTTCTTCATTGTACTTTACCTCCATCATTTCCAAATTTGAGATGATCTCCTTGAAATCGGTTAGGTGGTCGTCAAGACCCGAATCTTATACTAACTTGTGGGAGTATAGGCGATGCTTCAGGAGCAACTTGCTGGTCAAAGTTTTCTTCATGCAATTTCGTTCAAATTTTACCTATAAGTTGACAGTTGTCTTCTCTTTGTGAACATCCTGCAAAATGTTGTTTGATAAGTGTAAATGGATTTGGGAATTAGCTTTCCTATCCTTGTGACGTTTCTCAATATCTGACCATTCTTTTCGCATATTATCAAATTCATCCAATGCGTTATCTAAGTCCATCTGAACAAGAACATCTCGAACCTTCACATGCTATAGTGAAAACCCGACGTTGTGATCCAGTAGTAGAACTTCATACTTCATCATCGTCAATATCCTAAGTAACCTAAAAAGCTTTGATGCCAATTTGTTATACTATCAAGATGATAATGTAACCCCCTTGACCCGGCCTAGACTCTAAACCGAACAGAGTGAGCTACATTAGGTTTGCCATAGCAAACCTGAACCGAATGTCTCAAATTATATCCATTTCTTTTCTTTTTATCTTTTCTAGTTGCATTATTAGAACCTAGGGTGTACATACTAACAGCAGTTAAATTAACATATGAATCAGACATCAAATCGATGTCCAATTGCACAAATATGCAATTTAGGGACCAAATTAAAAATCTTGAAAATTTCAAGGACTTATTTAGTTTTAAGGTTACCAATCTTTAATTAGTCAGGTTTCACGTGTACATAATAATTTTTAGCTAAAATGGATCGTCTGAACACCTTCAAAAACATTCAATTGAAATAGAGACTAAAATGAAATAATCTAAAACAACAACATCACATCAACTGACATAACTTCCTGGCATATCAGTACACGAGATTTCATGTCGATACCAAGCTTTTTACACAAGGGCCGTATTGGTACTAAAACTCATGTACTTTTACACAGGCTACAAAACATAAGGCCCGTACTGATACAACCATGGGGTGTATCAGTACCCAGGCTTGGTTGGCCAAAATCCCAAATTCTAGTAACCAAAAAGTATACCGATACACATGGCCCGTATCGATACCCCAACTAATTTTTCACTTTCTAGACCTGATCTAAGCCCCACGTACCGATATGGAAGAACATTGTATCGATACAATGAGACCTGTAATGCCCAAATTATCTGGTTTTACACTTCCAAAACCACTCAAACTTGTCCCAAACATCCTAGCATGCATACTAAGCACATAAGACATACTTGGCAACCAACCACAACAGACCAAACCATCAATTATGCATTCTCAAACACAAAATCATAAACTATAGGCATGCTCCCTAAACATTTCAATCAACATACTCTAAAAGCAAACCAATGATCGATTTAATCCCAACATACCATCTATCATTTTAATAGACAACATCAAACCTGTTTGAGCATTCACATAGGCATGAGAGTCCACAAATCATGCTTTTCATGGCATAGAAAGATATAAAGCACAGTGATCAATCTATAAATCCATCAACATACTTCAAAAATCCAAACGAAAAACCAAGAATCAACAAGATATAATCCTTGGAAATCCATGGCAGCCAAAATACAAATCCCCAAACTTAGACAACACATTTCCTTATTACCAAAACTTCAAAACCAAACCATACTTTGTAACAACGATGTCTTAGGATC
The DNA here is from genome assembly GCA_019671005.1 of Hibiscus mutabilis. Taxonomy (NCBI): domain Eukaryota; kingdom Viridiplantae; phylum Streptophyta; class Magnoliopsida; order Malvales; family Malvaceae; genus Hibiscus; species Hibiscus mutabilis. The sequence goes on along the minus strand of CM033736.1, from coordinate 26,523,809 downwards.
TCCCTACTCTGAATGCTCCCTCAATCCTTATTTTTTTGCAAAGAAGAATGAGAGCGTAAGCAAACATATGCTTAGTGATGTCGCCCTACCAATATTCATCTATGCATTAACACACTTGTCAAAACCATGACATCATAGCAACAATATATAAATGTAAAAGTCAATGCACTTTACTTCTTTCTTTTCAAACCATGACATGCATAACAATGATATGCAAAATATAGTTTTCCACTTGTTTCTCATATATTGGCGAATAGTGTAACTCTCAATAAATCATTGTTCCTTTATAAAACCACATCAAATACACATATTTCCTGGTAGACTCACCTCTACCAAATACCATACCTTAACCCGGATAGTCTCAGCTCTACCCTAAGCAAGGTACTCCATCAATTTGGATAGCCTCACAACATACCACAAGTGATAATTCATCAGCCCGAGTAGCCTCACCGCATGCTCATGGGCCGCGAGGCGATCGACATATATTATAGTGCACTTTAAACCCTATGGCACGCCAACTACATCCGATACTTTATTTTTGTGTAGGTTACATAACCAATATACTCTTTTTTTACACATTTACTTACTGTTTTTCCTTATGCATTTAACAAACCATTTTCCATATGCATAACACATTTCCCAAGGCAACATCACATTCCATTTAGGAACCATTTCTCAATGCTCTTAGGCATCCACATAATTGATAAATCATTGTATATCTTTTAAAAAATGCATAAAAAGTAAGTAAAACAATTCATGCTTTCAAACCAAAACATGTAAATTAGGCCTCATACCAATACAGATATACAAAAGGCGAAAAATAAGGAAAACTTACTTCTGAGCTTAGATAAGCTTGCTAGGTTTGATTTTAACTCCCAAAGCCATTATCAAACCTCTTTGGTGTGTTAAAACACTGTTACACTCACCGATACTCAACACCATGCTTGTTGTTGCGTTCTAAGATTCTAAAAAGATCCAATCTCGTAAGATAAGCTAGGCTTGATCCTCCCCTATTTTGGCAACACAAAACCAGAGGCACAATGCATTAAAATGCATTCTACATCAGCCTGCAGTAATCCCTTACAACCTCCACGAAATCGCAACCAAAAACCATCCGAAAACACCGAAAACTACTTAAATCAACAACCAAATGATCTCTAGCCACAATCTAACATTTATAGCATCTTAACATCATCAGAGATCATCCAAAACATAACCAAAACACCCTTACACCTCCAGCAACTAAGATTCAACTAAAACAAACCCTAAAACACCTTAAACTACCATAGAAAATAGGCAATTAAATAGTTTCAGGATTGATTACAAAAACCTAAACTCACGTTGATTTTAAATAATCAAAATGTGATTTAACCCATTAGAAATCTCCATCAATTAACTCACAAATCAAGATTTAAGGCAAAATTTTAAAAACACCAATTAAGATCATTTCCACAAATTAAATAGCAAAAATAAGATATTAAACATCAATTAAAAGCCAATTACTATGGAATATCAATAAAGAACCTTAGTTTTAAGAGAGGAAAAGAAAATAACCTTTGGAGTGTAACGACCCCAAAAATTAAGGTGTGTTCGGATCTAAGATGCGGGTTTGGTTTTTTAAATTTAAGGATTTAATTTAAAGAGGAGTGAGGATCATTATGTGAAAGGATGGAAGATTTGGGGGCTTAAGATGCAATTTTACCGTAATTTTTTTGAAGAGGATGTTTGAATTAAATTAGTGTGAAAGGGGGGAAATATCTGATTTTTATATCTCTTTCTCTCTCCTACTTTTCTGACTATCTTTTTCTCTCATTTTCTTTCTTCCTATTCAAACTTCTATCTCCAATCTACCAAGATCTGGCCTTCCATTGTTGACACCTCCACCGCCATTATGTTCATCTTGTCGAGACGAGTCTGTTGGTACCAGCAATGTCACCATCGGAGCCTCCATTGGAGGGGGTAATAGAAAAAATATAGGTTGTTGAGTTAGGGTAGTTCAAGTGCTCGAATCAAGAAACAGAGGCCACCATCTTGTTCATCGTCTCGAGAACAGTCAGCTAGTGAAGTTTGGTCTCGAGTGGGCACATCCTAGGCAGTTGGAACCATCTAAGCTGAGCTGTCAAGCCAAACTGCATTAACCATGAGCTGAGCCATCACGTCGAGCCGCATTGACCCTGAGTTGAGCCACGTTGACCGAGCCGCTAACCGTGCCATTAACTTTTGGGGGACCCTACCCAGGGTTTTCTCAATGTTCTGAGTCTGTTGACATAGTCTATTTTGCCAAATTCAAACTCGGTAATCTATTTTTATGCGTTTGACCTTGTGAATTGAATATGGGATGCATGAAATTAATGTATTTTCATATTTGTTTTTATATGAGGATTATTCAAGATTGGATATCGGACCAAGTAGAGTATCGAGAAGCTCAGATCATGATTTATTGCTAGTGAATGAGGTTAGTACACCTTGAAATCCGATTGCATCATGAGCATCATAAATGTGACTGCTTTGCGTGTTAGCATCTGCAAAATAGGTAGACGATGAATAAGCATATGTTGAGACCGGTATTATGAGACTTGGAAAATATTGAGATACCTGATGAACTTGAGAATATTTGATACTATTATGAGCTTTAGAGACCAATTAGGGTCGTTTGAATATTAATATAACTATCTGATTGGTTAATTTACATATTATGTTGCTTGAGTGCTTGAGATATGAATTGGCATCTTCGATGGAAATTATACTAAATGGACTAATAATTGGTAATATAAATGATCATGAAGCTGATAATTAATAGTAATTAATTAAATGTGTTAGTAAACAAACCCTAATGACTTTCATAAGGTTTAGGGATTAAAGAAAGTATTGTGAAATCGTAATTCAAGGAAAGGGCGAGAACCCATGTATAGGGTATCGACACGAGATTCAACTATACCAGTAGGCATTTGGGGGCCGTATCAGTACGGGTTGACCTGTATCAGTACTTGTGGAAATTTATGATTTCCAATAAGCAATATTATTATCGGCACGCATGTGAGTACTGATACCTAGGGGTACCATATTGATACTCTTGTTTGAGTACATGTACCAACTGAATGGAATAATTTGTAATGCTAATAAAAAGATAGAAATTGACATGTGATGATAATAAGATGATATGGATTAATAAAGATAATCAATGAGAATGATATGGATTAAAGTTGGTAAACTGAAATGGTGGCTTGATAATTGATAGAAACCATGGAGTTTAGTAATCATGTAAATGTTGTGTGTTGTGTGGTAATCGTGTCCATATTGTGTACTGTTTGGACACTTGATTGGTTGTGTTACCTTTGATTGATGGGATCTAGATACCCAATGAGAAACTGTTGCAACACCATGGTTAGAGATTCCGAATGTAAGTTTCTGAAGCTGTGTGGCATTAGGTCTCATTCGAAGATGTTCGACGAGAGATTCTGAGCAAGGGTGTACGTTCCCGAAGCTGTGTGGCACCAGACCTCATCTAAAGAGTTTACGTTCTCAAAGTTGTATGGCACAGGGCCTCTCTTAGAGAGTATGATCCCGATGCTTTGTGGGTGCGAGCCTTACTCTAGGTTTGTGGTTATGACCTTGTGTGCTTTTACTTGAATGATCTAGTGAGATCCCGAGTGTGGTTAGGCCTTGTGTGCTATGTGTGATGTTTTCTATGATAAGAGCATGTGTTTAGGCAACTAGTGGTAGCTTCATGTAACACCCCAAATTTGGGCCTAGACGTTAGCTAGACAGATTAGACGGTTCGGATGAACCAAATTAGGTGATTCGAACTAGTTTCGAGAATTAATTCATAATAAATTGTTTTTGGCTAAAATAAAATATGGATAACTATTGGAAAATATTTAATTAATATTAAGGATTTTGGAAAACTCAATTTGAAGAAATAAATTCGGATTTAGAGACATTTTGGTCTAGTGACTAAAATCTAAAGTTTTCAAAACTATTTTGGTGACTAAATCGTAAAAGGGTCAAAACATAGAATCTTTCAGGAGATAATTTACCAAGGGTTTTAATCAGACTTTTCCCTTAATTTAGGCTATTTTTAAATGGATTTAAAAATATTATTAAATAAAAATAAAATAGATTTAATTAAAAAGATTTCTAATAGCTAATTCATTTTCTTATGTAACTACTTTTCCTCTCAACTTTTTCTCTCAACTTTCTTAGCAGCCAAACTACCAATTTTACTCTAAAATAATCAGGAATCATCTCCTTTTGATTTCCTTTTGATTTCTTAATTGATTCCTTTGATTTCTACATCAAATCCTACTTGCTTTCTAGGAGATTTCATTCAAATATGTCAATTAAAGGAGAAGTCGACTATTAGAAGTGATTTTCATTTCTCTCCTCTAATCAAAGTTTCTTTACTAAAATTCCCAAGTTCATGATCCTTTACAATTGATTTTTGTTATGTTTTAATGAATAAATCATGATTAAAAGGTTTTAATTGAGTTTTGATAAGAAATTTGATAGATCTTGGTAATAGATCTGATTTTTGTTGGTTTTAAGTGATATAGATCACATTTGAGAAATGTTTTAATGTTATGAGAAGAGATTTATAAAAGAAATACCGAAACTAATTGAATTCCTAATTTCTAGGCTGTAAATAGTTAGATTTTCAGGTGTTCTTGTTGTTAAAAGGTTACTAGAGATATAAGGTGCTATTATTGGTGTTTTTAGATGTTAGTTAATGTTATTAAGATGTTAAAATCATTAGGTTGTGGCTGGGCTTCGTTTGGGTTGAGTTCAGTGACGTTTTTGGTTGTTCTTGGAAGGTTTTTGATGGTTTTTAGTGAGGCAAGGTTGAGAATAGATGTTGCTAGGATTAGAGATGCATAGTAATGCATTAATCCTCTATTTGTGTGTGGGTAAAACAGGTGAGATGGATCCTTTAGCAATTGTAGAGGTTTTGGAGGCTTCAGAAGCGTGATTTCACATAGGCAAGTGGAGCTTTGTGTTGTCGATGAGTGGAAACGAGGTTTACTGCTTAATAAAAGTTTGAAAGTGATTTTGGGTGTTTATATTAAGTTTTAAACACTTGTCTAAGCTTGAAAGTAAGTACTGGACATTCTCGCTCTCGTTTTCGGTTTTGCAAAATACAATCTCATGGACATGTTTATGATTTGGATTACCTACTGTTATATGCATATTTTGAAATGAAATACGATATAAATGATCATATGTTTATGTTATATGAGTTGGGAAAATGATTTATGAAAAGGATTTTGAGAATAAGAAATGCATGGTTTATTGCAATGAGGATGGTTTGGTTTGATGCATATGTAAAACAGTGAGGTAATATGTTTTCATAGAATATATTGGCAAGTTGTAACACCACTTTTCGTATCCATACGATGAATACGAGTCAGGAATGTCACAACTTTACTATTCTTAAATATTAATGATATTTGAAACAAAATTCAAGTTTTGATAATTTTGAACCCAAATCTTGAGTACTCGTACACCCTGTACCAAAATGCAAATTCTTATATTTTTATATTTCTAATTCATCCTAATTCGATTTCCGAATGTCTTCTAATGTTATGTATGCTTATAGGGAAGAATTGACTATCATAAAACATACAAGCTCTCAATTATCTTAGCATGCAACTCATCACCTGAGGTTACTCTTAACTTTGAATCTTTCTAGAAACACCAATTATCATGAAATCATAATGAACTTTAAAGGCCAATCACAACTCAAATAGGTTTAGCAAGTATACATGTCACTATAATAATCAAACCTCAATTAGGATGCCATTACTGTGATTACCTATTGAGCTTTCCAATATTGATGCAATGCTCTTCTCACTCATCTTAATTTACCTACGTGTGTACAATCAAACACACGCTAAGTACGAACTTAGTGAGACAATAAAGGAAGTTAATAACAATAATTTAAACTTTATTCAACTTCATGGCTATGTTCATATAACATGACATATATGTCAATGCATCAACTTTCACATTGCATTAGTAATGATTTACTATATGCCAATGTCATAAGACTTTCATGCTTGTTCATTTGTCATAATATGCCTTATATGCATAAATGCATCAAGATCACTAGATATGTATTACCATCATGTTAATTATATATTAACATAATATAAACCGGATATAAATTTCTTACCAATATACTTGCCATTTATTCGAAAAGCTCATAAGCTTGTTCACCTGTTTATCTTTTATTAACCAATAAACCATAGCCCAAATATAAGTCTATGAGAACCTTGGGTACACAAGTCAAAACCGCACATAAGGTTGTACTAACCATCCGCACGTAAGGCCGTGCTAACCATCTACACGTAAAGCCATGCTAACCATCCGCACGTAAAGCCATGCTAACCATATACACTAAGTGTCCTTTATATACACTATAGTGCTAAACCGAGTATGCAGCGTGCTGTTGGACTCTATGGCATGCCAACTATAACCTGTCCCTCAATGACTTACTTGGGCATATTTTCCATATTTATTTCATCCATGGCAAGGTATATCAACATAAATTTAACATTGGGCAGTTCATACCCGAAATAACATTCATAATACAACATCATATATAACTAGTGATCCATGCATTTATATTAAACTTTTGACATATTTAGAACATATCAAATATATGATTATGACATAAATATCATGCCAAAATAAACAAGGTAGACTCATCGCAGGTCTTCCTAATAATGTATAAAACATCCATATATCATGTTATGTATGCATTGCACTCACCTTAGCCACTTAACACAATGCCTCAATAAATCTGAGTTCGATCTTTTCTTTCATAGAACCTCAAACCTTCTTTGGTTCAGACTTGACTTCATTAATTACATGAATAAAATAAAATATTTGTTTGATTCAATATAACATTAACTTAAACACGTTGTCTAATATAATCATTCGAATATAAAATTTCCAAATATTTTTCTTTCTTCCTTGTACTGTTCAAAACCCATTATGGTCCCTAGTGACCAATTTGAACTTCCAACAATTCTTCCGAGCTTGCTAACTAACATTTAAAAACAAAATGTTTCAAATTCCATTTTCTGACCGCTTGCGCTACCTTCAAAGATTTACTTATACAGGGCAGAATGCATACTGGATCTTAATTTCCTTTATACTAGAGAAACTATATTTGATAACGGTTCTAACGGTATAAGCCACATAAATTAATAAAATATATGAAAATTCTTTACATTCACGTCACAGAGTTGTCCAGGCAGAAACTGCTCTGTAATTTTTCTAACCTTCATTCGATTAAAAATTCATATCTTTAAACTCGAAACTCGAAATCAGTTTTCGTTTGTTGGAAATGAACTAGACTAAAAAATCTTTACAAAAGTATAAAATTCATCATCTAACCATTTTCGTAGAATTTATGGCGAATTTTTAAACTTACTACCATAATTCAAATTCCAACATAACTTATAATTTACACCAACTTCTCCCTATTTCCCTCCTTGTCAATTTAGTCCCATCACTTTACTTCAAATGACTAGCATAAAGCTTGTATTCATATGTTCTCTTTACATCCTTCATCAAAATAGGCTTAAACCTTTACTTCTTTAATTTGTCTTGATTTGTCGAGATGGTCACCAAAATTTCAAATATAAGGATTCAAGCTTCTTAACTTTGCAAACTAGTCCTCCAGTCAACATTACTACCTTAATTCAATCATTTTAACTAAAAACAGATTTACTCCTACATATCCTCTTTGCCGAATAGACGATTCAAGTTTGACAATTTGTCAAAATGGTCACTAATTTGATTAATCATCGATTTAGCATTCTAACTTCATTTTCATGTCTCTAACATCATTAATAATATAAATACACATCAAATTCATAAAAAAAATAAGATCTAGTCCCTTAATTTTGAAGCTTGCCGAAATGGTCGCTATGTATTTAACTTAGGGTTTTGCTTCCAAATAACAAATCAAGCTTACTAGATCATTAATCAAACCTCACAAACCCTAAGTTAGACTTGAATCCATAAACCCTAATCTTCTCTATACAAACCAAAATTTGTAGGGTTTAAATCCCAACTCAATAACATGATTCTAACATCATACAAGCATGATTCTAACTTAAAATCAACCATGGATTCGTAAAATCATAAAAGCCCCACTTTGTTCATAAACCCTAATTTCTTCCACATATCAAATCTCATCAACCAAGCAAGTATTATATGAATTATTTACATCAAAAGATAGAGCTCGAAGAGTAGTACAACTTTGTAGTTCGAAAGATTACCTAAAAATCGAGATTCGAGGCTTAAATCGAGCTTGGAAAAAATTTTCTTCCTTCCTTTAGCTCCCATGGTACATGGCTGGAAAAAGATGAATATTTGTTCATCTTTTTCTATTATTTTACACTTATAACTATTAAATGAATTTTATATTCATTTAAATAGTGAAATTACCAATTTAGCCTTTAAATCCAAGGGCTAATTTAATCTCATCCAAAATCAAGGGCCAAGATTAAATCCATTAATATTTCATCTTCCAAAAACGTCCTCAATATTTCAAAATTGCCATCCTTGTCAAATGACCAATTTGCCCTCCAACTAGTCTTTATTTACTTGTTTGTTTCAAATTGCCATTCCATTATAATCTAACTAAATTAGTTCCTCCTCAACCAGCCACTATTCCATAAATATCATTTTATGATTTTCCATGGCTTATGGAATAGTCTTTGAAATTTCAATTCAATCCGATTTCCAAATATTCACTAAATATTTCTACTACAATTTTACCTTAAACGAGCTATCAGATTTATTCCGAAAATTCTATATTTCCACATTCAGAAAATAAATACTATTATCTCATAAAATTTTTCTTTCTTAAGGACTTAGACTGAATTTTCCTAACTCAGTCTATTATTCTGATAATTATCAAAATTCCTCCAAATAGTGAAATAACCATTTTGCCCTCAAATCCAATGAATCCATAATGTACCACATGTCATCATCCTTCATCCAATGGCCTAGATTTAATCTTGAGTTAATAGTTTACCAACTTTACCCTTGTGATTTTTCCAAAATTACGATCTTGCCATTTTTCATGCTCATATTTAACATGGAAAATCAACTTAAATCCAAGGGTTCATATTCTTCCAACACAAATAAAATATCTTAGAAATGTAAAATAACATAATTAACCTTGACTTATCATTCTTCAAAATATCCTGGATATTCCATTCGGTCCGATTATCCGAATATTTTTCTGAACTTTATCACTTTATAGCCATTAATACAAACTCCGTACGAAAAATCTGAGTAACACGAAAACATCATTCTTGGAGGTGAACTATACATTTACGGGGTTAAAATACACAACTTTTGAAAATTACACTTTGGTCCCCAAACTTTTCCAAACTTTATACTTTAGCCACAAAACTTTCAAAATTTACATTTTGGTCACTAGCCAAAAAATAGGATATTAAAATTCTCCCTTAAGAAAATTTGTCCTCGAATTTTTTTATACGTACCTGATTCAAAAAGGTGAGGAAACTACTTATATCTTTTTCTCTTTCCCAAGTCGCTTTTTAGACTTCATAATTTTGTCAAAGAACTTTAATAAGTGAGATCATCTTATTTCTTAGTTCTTTGACTCCATGTGCCGATATCTTTACCGATTCTTCCTCATAAATCAAATCCGGTTGAATATTTATTCCTTCCGGGGTAATGATATGTAAAGGATTTGATTGATACTTCTTGAGCATCGATACATGAAATATATTATGAATCTTGTCCATTTTCGGAGGTAAGACCAACTAATAAGCCACTAGACCAACTCTTTTCACAATCTTATGTGGTCCAATAAATCTCAGACTTAGCTTCCCTTTTTGTCCAAACCATAACACCTCATTCCAAGGTGAAACTTTTAAGGAATACTTTATCCTTAACTTTATATTAAATATATTTTCTTTCAAGATCAACAGATAATATCCATCATTCTAAAGCAATTCTAGATTGCTTCAAACCATTCTTACTTTATTCTTCGCATCCTGAAATAAATCAGATTCAATCACCTTTTAGTTACTTTTTTAACTCATTATCATCAGGGATATAAATTACCATTGATAATATGAACATCCTTTAGACTGAATTCTTTCCAAGTATATCTTTTCTTTCATCTGTAAATTTTTTTATCTGATTTGTCAAAGTAGACTTGAGCTGAATTTGTGTAATCAACATACTGTTTTCTTCCAAAGGTAATTGGGCATTTAATGCTTATAAGCCAAAAGAATGACTTTTGACTAAATACATCAACTACTACTTTAGCCTTATTACATCAATACACATCCCAACCTATTATGAGACGTGTTATTGAATAAGGTAGAATCCTTACTAGATTTCTACTGCACTAATACTAATGCTACTATCAAATCTTATTCTACTGATAATAATATAATCGTAATTTAGTCTCAGAGGAATATTACTGCTTCTTTTGACTAACATCACTGGAGCTTCCTAAGGTGACATACGGGGTCATATAAAACCTCAATTTAATGACTCTTGCAACTAGATCTTTAGCTTTCTCAATTCTAGTAAGAGCCATTCTATAGAGTGTAATCAATATAGGTCTAATATTGGATTAAATTCAATCCTAAACTTAGCCTCTCGATTAAGCGTTAAGCCTGACAGCTCCTTTTGGAAAACCCATTTAAAACTCACAAACAATAGGAATACTCTCCAAGCTTACCCTTGATGCTCGGTATCCATAGCATAAGTTAAATAATTTTCACATTGGTAACAAATTCCAATAAAAACTCTGCATGCTCATGCACACCAATTATCACAACACTCAAATGATTGGTTTTGTGGATTTCTTGAATCTCCAACATTAATTATAAATGTCAGAGAGTTCTTAATTTTCCTTGTCATGATCTCTTAGTGAAACTATGTAATAAATTCAGCTTGATATCTTTACCGGGGATCCTCACCACTTTTTTAAAAGTGGTGAAATACATAATGATTCACTATTCCTCTTTACGAGCTGTGACCTCTGTTTAGATATTTTCTCATTCTGAACCATTTGCATTGCCTTTAGCATAAATTACTACTTCATGAAATTTTGAAATACATAGGTCAGTCAGTACTTCTTTGTACCTGACCTCTAGCCCTCTATGAGCTGTCATAACATGCCCTCTTTCTATCTATAGGAAGCAGTTAGAAGCAAATCAGCTCAGTTTATTAAACTTGCACTCATACCCGTAAGTAATCCAATTGCCCTAAATAAGATGCAAGAAATAATGTTGCATCTCTAGGATAAACTTTGTTACGAAACACTCAAAGAAAGAACTTCTAGTTGATATACTTTTGAGTATGTACTTTAACATTACTTTATCAAATACGGGTCTAATCTTTCCAGATGAGATAATACTTTTTCTTTGAGTCTCCTCTGATCATCCATAAACAAATCCTTCAATATAACTTTTATATCATTAAACCATAGATTAACAATCATAGGATCTCCATTAATATCTCTCTAAAAAATTAGTGTGCTAGAACTCTCATTTCTTTTGCAATCGGCGTCTAAGCAGGCTGATTCATGATCGCATCTAATGTCTGGAAGAAAAGCTCTTCATCCATAACATGCATATCATGTTACTTTGCTTCCTCTGCACCATGCTAAGCTGAGGGTAGATTATTATCATTAACCTTATCACTCTCATGATTCTCTTGTTGATTCACTCGCCTTAACTCCTGAAACGATTCTTTTACCCTCACACATTGGAATTTAAAATTATTATCATAATGAAGTAAGCAAATTTATCCATTCAAATAAGTAAAATCATCAGTAATTCTGACATCCTAGTGGCATGTATACACTTTTGACCTTTATCGTACTTCGTTTAGCTCCAGAACCGGCTAAACCTATAGCTCTGATACCAATAAATGTAGCACCCCTTTTCGTATCCATACGAAGAATATGAGTCGGGAATGTCACAACATCACTATCTTTAAATATTAATGATATTTGAAACAAAATTCAAGTTTTGATAATTTTGAACCCAAATCTTGAGTACTGGTACACCCTGTCCCAAAATGCACATTCTTGCATTTTTATTTCTAATTCATCATAATTCGATTTCCAAATGTCTTCCGATGTTATGTATGCTTATAAGGAACAATTGTCTATCATAAAACATACATGCTCTCAATTATCTTAGCATGCAACTCATCACTTTGAATCTTTCCAGAAATGCCAATTATCATGAAATCATAATGAACTTTAAAGGCCAATCACAACTCAAATAGGTTTAGCAAGTATACATGCCACTATAATAATCAAACCTCAATTAGGATGTCATTATTGTGATTACCTGTTGAGCTTTCCAATATTGAAGCAATGCTCTTCTCACTCTCATCTTGATTTACCTACGTGTGCACAATCAAACACACGCTAAGTACGAACTTAGTGAGGCAATAAAGGAAGTTAATAACAATAATGTAAACTTTATTCAACTTCATGGCTATGTTTATATAACATGATATATATATATATATATGTCAATGCATCAACTTTCACATTGCATTAATAATGATTTACTATATGTCAATGTCATAAGACTTTCATGCTTGTTCATTTGTCATAATATGCTTATATGCATAAATGAATCATGATCACTAGATATGTATTACCATCATGTTAATCATACATTAACATAATATAAACCGGATATAAATTTCTTACCAATATACTTGCCATTTATTCCAAAAGCTCATAAGCTTATTCACTTGTTTATCTTTTATTAACCAATAAACCATAGCCCAAATATAAGCCTATGAGAATCCTGGGTACACGAGTCAAAACCACACGTAAGGCTATGCTAACCATCCATACGTAAGGCGTGCAAACCATCCGCACGTAAGGCGTAAGGCCATGCTAACCATATACACTGAGTGTCCTTTATATACACTATAGTGCTAAACCGAGTATGCAGCGTGTTGCTGGACTCTATGGCATGCCAACTATACCCTGTGCCTCAATGACTTACTTGGGCATATTTTCCATATTTATTTCATCCATGGCAAGGTATATCAACATAACTTATCATTGCGCAGTTCATACCCGAAATAACATTCATAATACAACATCATATATAACTAGTAATCCATGCATTTCTATTCAACTTTTGACATATTTAGAACATGTAAAATATATGATTATGACATAAATATCACGCCAAAATAAACAAGGTAGACTCATCGCAAGTCTTCCTCAATAAATCTGAGTTCGATCTTTTCTTTCATAGAAACTCGAACCTTCTTTGATTCAGACTTGGCTTCATTAATCACATGAATAAAATAAAATATATGTTAGATTCAAATCTAACATTAACTTAAACATGCTGTCTAATATAATCATTCGAATATAAAATTTCCAAATATTTTTCCTTTCTTCCTTGTGCTGTTCAAAACTCATTATGGTCCCTAGTGACCAATTTGAACTTCCAATAATTCTTCCGAGCTTGCTAACTAATATTTAAAAACGAAATGTTTCAAATTCCATATTTTGACATCTTGCACTACCTTCAAAGATTTACTTATACAGGGCAGAATATATACTGGATCTAAATTTCCTTTATACTGGAGAAACTAGATTCGATAACGGTTCTAACGGTATAAGACACGTAAATTAATAAAATCTAAAAAAATTATGAAAATTCTTTACATTCACGTCACAGAGTTGTCCAAGCAGAAACTGCTCTGTAATTTTTCTGACCTTCATTTGATTAAAAATTCATATCTTTTAACTCGGAACTCGAAATAAGTTTCCGTTTGTTAGAAACGAAACTAGACTAACAAATCTTTACAACGGTATAAAATTTATCATCTAACCATTTTCTTAGAATTTATGGAGAATTTTTAAACTTACTGCCATAATTCAAATTCCAACATAACTTTCCATAAATAACTTCTAATTTACACAAACTTCTCCCTATTTCCCTACTTGTCAATTTAGTCTCATCACTTTACTTCAAATGACTAGAATAAAGCTTGTATTCATATGTTCTTTTTACATCCTTCATCAAAATAGGCTTAAACCTTTACTTCTCTAATTTCTCTTGATTTGTCGAGATGGTCACCAAAATTTCAAATATAAGGATTCAAGCTTCTTAACTCTACAAATTAGTCCTTCAATCAACATTACTACCTTAATTCCATTATTTTAACTAAAAAATAGATTTACTCTTTCTACATATCCTGTTTGCCGAATAGACCATTCAAGTTTGACAATTTGTCAAAATGGTCACTAATGTGATTAATCATCGACTTAGCATTCTAACTTCATTTTCATGTCTCTAACATCATTAATAATATAAATACACATCAAATTCATAAAAAATAAGATCTGGTCCCTTAATTTTGAAGCTTGCCGAAATGGTCCCTATGTATTTAACTTAGGGTTTTGCTTCCAAACAACAAATCAAGCTTACTAGATCATTAATCCAACCTCACAAACCCGAAGTTAGACTTGAATCCATAAACCCTAATCTTCTCTATACAAAACAAAATATGTAGGGTTTAAATCCCAATTCAATAACATGATTCTAACATCATGCAAGCATGATTCTTAAAATCAACCATGGATTCATAAAATCATAAAAGCCCCAATTTGTTCATAAACCCTAATTTCTTCCACATATCAAATCTCATCAACCAAGTAAGTATTCTATAAATTATTTACATCAAAAGATAGAGCTCGAAGAGTAGAACAACTTTGTAGCTCGAAAGATTACCTAAAAATCGAGATTCAGGGCTTAAATCGAGCTTGGAAATTTTTTTCTTCTTTCCTCTAGCTCCCATGGTACATTGCTGGAAAAATATGAATATTTGTTCATCTTTTTCTATTATTTTACACTTATAACTATTAAATGAATTTTAAATTCATTTAAATAGTGAAATTGCCAATTTAGCCTTTAAATCCAATGGCTAATTTAATCTCATCCAAAATCAAGGGCCAAGATTAAATCCATGCGTATTTCATCTTCCAAAAACGTCCTCTATATTTCAAAAATATTTCAAAATTGCCATCCTTGCCAAATGACCAATTTGCCCTCCAACTAGTCTTTATTTACTAGTTTGTTTCAAAATTGCGATTCCATTATAATCTAACTAAGTTAGTTCCTTCTCAACTTTCCACTATTCCATAAATATCATTTTATGATTTTCCATTGCTTATGGAACAGTCTCTGAAATTTCAATTCAATTCGATATCCCAATATTCACTAAATATTTCTACTACAATTTTACCTTAACTGAGCTATCGGTTTTATTCCGAAAATTCTATATTTCCACATTCAGAAAATAAATACTATTATCTCATAAAAAATTCCTTTCTTAAGGACTTGGACTGAATTTTCCTAATTCAGTCTATTATTCTGATAATTATCAAAATTCCTCCAAATAGTGAAATAACCATTTTGCCCTAAATCCAATGAATCTATAAGGTACCACATGTCACCATCCTTCATCCAATGAGCTAATAGTTTACCGACTTTACCCTTGTGATTTTTTTCCAAAATTACGATCTTGCCATTTTTCATCCAACGGCTCATATTTAACATGGAAAATCAACTTAAATCCAAGGGTTCATATTCTTCCGACTCAAAAAAATAACTTAGACATGTAAAATAACACAATTAACATTGCCTTATCATCCTTCAAAATATCCTGGATATTTGATTCGATCCGATTATTCGAATATTTTTTCTAAACTTTATCACTTTATAGACATTAATACAAACTCTATACGAAAAATTCGAGTAACACGAAAAAATCATTCTTGGAGGTGAACTATTCATTTATGGGGTTAAAATACACAACTTTTGAAAATTACACCTCGGTCCCTAAACTTTTCCAAAGTTTATACTTTAGCCACAAAACTTTCAAATTTTACATTTTGGTCACTAGCAAAAAATTGGGATATTACACAAGTGACAATGGTTAAATGTTATCAGATATAGTTGGCATGCCATAGGGTTTAAAGTGCACTATAATATGTCACCTCATGTGTGTCGAGGGGTCAAGAGTGTACCATACTCCACCATGGAAACCGCAACGATCGAGGGGTCAAGAGTGTGCCAATTCTCCCGCTGGTGGATTTATACATCATAATCATTGAGGGATAGTAGTACCATGCTTCGATTTGTGGATGTATGTAAAATGGTCGAAGGAGCCACTTGGAAAATTCGTATATCCGATGTGTTTTTACAAATAGAATGACTTGGTTTTGGGTCACTTGAATGCCGATATATGAATTAATGTATCATAATATATGAATTATGTTTTGTATAATATGGTTTATACACGTGGTTCTCTTTAAGCCTTGCTATTGTGATGTTTAGCAGGAGAAAGCTTAAATTGAGGTTTATGCTAGAGATGCATGATACATGTGTGGCGAAATGTTTAAATGTGCATATTTTGGAAAGATAATAGAAGCATGAGACATTTTGGCATGAGATTCAATACTTTTTTGAAAGGAAATGGTTTTAAATGCATTGATGAGTGTTTTTGAGAATCCCTCACTAAGCATTCAGACAGTGAGCAAGCAAGAAGCTATCCAAGGGTTGAGCTATTTTAAGTACGGTTTTATAAATGCTACATAGTAATAAAAGGGCAATGTGACCAAGCTGTAATTAAGAGGGTTGTTTTACTTACTCCTTATTTTGGACATGTTTCATTCAGTATTTTGGACTTGTATGAGGTTATATGATTTGTTTTGAGGGTTTGGGATGTGAATTGCATGCTTGGTTAGATACCTTGCCTATAGGATCTTTGGTCTGATTGCTATGGTTTGATTGTTCATCTAGAATGCCTATGTGGTTGTGGAAATGTTGCTTGACATGTTATATGATGCTTGTGTGATGTTTGAAGCAAGTTAGATTGAGCATAACTGTCATATGTTTGACCAAGAGGTCATTATAGACCCAGTTGTACAGGTACGGGTCTTCAAAGATCGGTACACAGGGTCTATTATGGTTTAAAAGGATGCAAAATTGCACATGGGTATTGGTACACCTAGACTCGTATTGGTACGCCCCTTAGGAAATTACACTAGGTTTTCGGTACACAGGCAACCGTATCGATATGCCCTTTAGCTATTGGAATTCTCTACTTTGGAATTGAACCACAAGTATCATACGCTTGAGGACCGTACCGATACCCTTTGCAAAACAAACACGTATCGATACTGGTACACTGCGTATCGGTACTAAACTGTTATTCTGGGAATATGCTTTGCTGAAGTTTGAATCTTTGCAATTTAGCCATGTTTCTTGTACATGCAATTAAATGAGTTTGGATGATTAATTTAAATTGAGTTTTAATCGGATTGCATGTAACCTGACTAATTAAGGTTTGGTAACTTTTGATTTAAGTAAGTCCCCTCAGTTTTCCAAAATTACAATTTGGTCTCTAGAGTGTGTTTTCGATCATATGGATGTCAAATTAACACTCGATTTAATGGTGAATTTTAACTGTTGCCAGCATGATCACCTTAGGACTTAATTATGCATTTAGACAAGATAAAAGGAAAAAATGGACCATTTTCTAAGTAATCGCTTAGGTTTGTCTCGGCAAACCTAATATAGCTTGCTCGGTTTGGCCTGGTGTCTAGGCCGGGTCAAGAGGGTTACGTTTGGTGGTATCATAGCCAGATTATGGTTGTTGGAAGGTAGATTATGATAGTTTGAAGTACTGTTGTTGAATAATTCTATTGAATAGCATGCACAGTTTTTGATTTTTGTGTTTCTATGATTGAAATGTGTTATGTTAGGGTAAAAGTTTGGGGACACATTGCCTTATTACTACGAGTGCAAAATGATTTTTGTTTTGAAACATGAGCTCTTGGATTCTTGCTTCAAGCTAGCCTAATTGTTTTTGTTTTGTTGTTGCATTACATTCTTTAGAATCATATTTTTGAGAATGGGACCGAGACGAGATAAGAGAGCTTACATGGGTAGTGTTGTGGATGGGCATAACAATGAGTTACGTCCTCCTCCACCGATTCCTCTTGTTGGTGCTGGAGTAGAGGGTGGTATGCCTCAGGCACAACAAGGCCAATTTTTGGTAACATAACACCATTGATTTAGGCTACGATAGGAGCATTTTAGGTAGCTATGGCTGGAGTGCAAGCACCTGCATCGGTACCTGTAGCAGCTTTTAATACGGGACTTTCGTTGGAGTATAGTTTGGGTGGTACTGAGTTTAGGGGTTTAGCTCCTGAAGCAGCTGAGGAATGGTTCGCAAGTACTGAGAGGATTCTTGGACAAATAGAGTGTACAGATGCTCGTAAGTTGGGCTGTATAGTATCCTTGCTCCAGGGAGATGCCTATAGTTGGTGGTCGACTACTATCGCGGGTATGATGCCTGTGGATGTGATTTGGGAGTTCTTTTGTGCCGCTTTCCAAAAAAAGTATCTAGGTTCACGATATTAGGATGAAAAGAAGCGTGAGTTTATGGCGTTGGTTCAGGGTAACATGTCTGTATTGGAGTACGAGGTTCAGTTTGTTCGGTTGAGCCAGTATACACCTGAACTGGTTCTCGATGATCATCAGTGATGTGATCATTTTCAATATAGGCTGATCAAGGAAGTGAAGACTTATAAGCTTGCTTCAGATTACACTAATTTTGATGTATTGGTTACTCAAGCTAAGGATATAGAGCATAATCTGGGATTATCCTCTTATTTAGGAAGTTCTAGTATTGGAAAGAGGATCGTCGAGTCGGGTGCGGGTAGGGATCAGTATAAGAAGCATTGGGATATAAGGTATCGTCCTAACCAGAGACGTGGTGGAAGTAGTGTTGGGCATGGTCAGCACAATTAGAACACCTATGTTCGAGCACCTGAGTGTGGGCGGTGCGGTAGACGACATTCAGGAGAGTGTTGGGGGACTTTTGGTACATGCTAGAGCTGTGGTTCACGAGATCACATAAGGCATGATTGTCCACAGATAGCTAGGGATTGACAGGCTTATGCGCCTACTATTGTGCAACAGAGAGGTCGTGGGCGCGATCAAGGTAATTTTTAGCGTAGGAGGAAGGTCAGAGGACTATTGCGCATACAATGGTGGTTCAACCTTGTAACACCCCTTCCCGTATTTGTACATTGAACACGATTCAGAGATGTCTCAGGCTTTTAAAATCATCTTTTAACTTAAAAATCGAGGAAATTTAAAAATTTTTAAAATAACTTCCTAGGAGATCACCATCTTAAAAATTTCCCTAATTCAAGTCACGCTTAACTTTATCTAATTTATAAATAAAATAATAATTCAATTCCCGATAATAAAACTTTTTACGTAAATATCATAGTCACATTTAAAACATGTAATAATAAGCAGTAAATATGTTTATCAACTATGAAAGGTTTATAAAACTATTACATACCCGATTTAAATATTTTATCAGAAAGACAAGTTTAGCTAGTACATGTCACTACTAAACACAAAATATGGATGTCATAAGTACTAAAATTAACTTGTTGCATCCGTACACCTAAAAGAGATA
This sequence comes from Hibiscus mutabilis, assembly GCA_019671005.1. Taxonomy (NCBI): domain Eukaryota; kingdom Viridiplantae; phylum Streptophyta; class Magnoliopsida; order Malvales; family Malvaceae; genus Hibiscus; species Hibiscus mutabilis. The sequence continues at coordinate 26,504,252 of CM033736.1, read as the reverse complement.
GAGATGCAAAAGCCGTCCGCTCCTAAACTCGTTTTCCTACTTGTATAACAAAAATACACTCTGAGTATAACTCAGTGAGGCCTAAGATGAGTAACATATATAAAATATCTGATAATGAATGATGCTTTTCAAATGCATGATAATCTTATAATCACATAATCTGTAATGCAAGAATATCTATATAAGAACACATATAATTATCCTGTGAAATCATATAGCCCAAGGTAAATATCAAGTGACTAATATACGAGTCGTGTACATTTTAGTACTATCCTTTCTATCGACACAATGAAGTATCAGGAACATATCAACACAGTGAAGTGTTGTAAACTATCAACACAATGAAGTGTTGCAACTATCGACGTCGTATACTGTCGACACAATAAAGTGTTAGATACAGTGTGACTCTTATGGTATACAACTATATTGTTTGACTCAATATTATACTACCAAGGGCAACTTTAAAATCAATTCCTGCAAAATGGTAAGCAACCCCTGTACAATTCATATTATGTAAAGCATATCATATTAAAGTAGTCAATACTCTAATATGCTTTATAACTTTCATGGTATACTGCCATAGATAAAAACTGTATCAAATAACTTTTTTCATATATATATATATATCATGCTATTTATAAAAATGGTAAGTCTCCCTATTTTATGTTAATAAACATACATTTAAAAATATGTATGCACTCACCTTAGCCTCGATAATTAACCTTGCTACTTGTTTTCACTTCTGATCCTTTTCTTTTCCTTTTCCGCTGAAACGGTCTTGATTTATATCAGAATCTACATTAAAATAACATATACCATTTCAAGTATATGTTAGCATGAAATCATACCATATACAATAATGGAAAGTAAATAAAATAACTATCCATTATATGGAAAATTGATCCAATAAAGCTTTCTATATTCGAATCACAATTTCCCATACTTTTCTTTAAGTCTCCAACTTTTCCCAAAAATTCTATTTTAGTCCCTAAGGACTCTTTTAAACTTCCAACCAAAATTTTCAAGTCTAGTCCTTACATTTCTCATCCTTTACACTTTAGGACCCAAACTTTAAAAATTTGCACTTTGGTCCCTAAAGTAACCATATATTCAATTTAAACCAAAATGTTGATTTAAACTTCAAAATCAACATTTTAATCACTAGACTTAATTTTTCAAACATAATGTACCTCAAATTCAAGGTCAACATCAAATCCCTAAACTTTTCATAAATTCAAGACTAATCCCTAATTTTCTTCAAATTGCCGAAAAAGTCCTTATACTTCCAAAAATTTTCATTTTGATCCTTAAACATCAATTCATGCTATTTCAATCATAATTCATCAATTCAAGTGCTAAAATAAATTTTCAATAATTTCCCCTAATTTTCTCAAAATTTTCGAAATGGTCCCTATAACTTCAATTAGGGAAATTATTTAATCTAACATCAAAATTAAACTTCAACATCATAATTCATTTAGTATCATCCTCAATTTAACTTCCTAATCAAAAACCCCAAATCTTAAGGTTCGGGTTTATAACTCCAAACATGGAATTAGTCCAATTTCAAACTTGATTCCATGTTTATAACATTAATTCTGCACAAAACAACCTTGATTTCATCATCTACTATCAATTTCCATAACCAACCTCATCCATGAACATAACTCATACTTGACTTTATCATGCAAAAATATTATCAAAATGAAGAGAATCAAGTGTAGAATAATTTACCTCAATAAATTTTGCTTGAAAACTAACTTTGATCCTTGAATTTTGGACTTGAAAAATAAAAAACCCTAGTTCCCCCTTTTCTTTCTTGGTTTCGAAATGCCAAAATAAAAGATGAGAGGTTTTGCTCATCTTTTTAATATAAATCCAGATGTTTAAAATAAAATGAATTTTTAATTTATTTTACATAGTGAAATTACTACTTTACCCTTTTCATCCAATGGCCAAGATTCAATCTTATCAAAAATCAATGGCCAAGATCTCATCCATGTGTATTTTGACCTTTCAAGATTGCCCTCCAAGCTTCAAAATATTTCAAAAATGCCATCCATGGCAAATGTCCAATTTGACAACAAGACTTAAAAATTGCCATTCCATTAAATTGAACCAAATTGGTTCCAATCCAACCTTCCATGTCCCAAAATATCTTATATTTTTATATATGGCATTTATTCGATCCAAATATTCAATTTTCACTCAATACGATTTCTAAATTTTCTTCCTACGAACTTTAAAGCTTTATAGCCACTAATACACACTCCGTACAAAAAATTCGAGTAACACGAAAGCGTCACTCTTGGGCGTGAACTATTCATTTACGGGTTTAACTTACATAACTTTTAGAAATTACAATTTAGTCCTTGAACTTTTCCAAAGTTTATACTTTAACCACCAAACTTTCAAAATTCTCATTTTGGTCACTGAACTAAAACTACCAATCTTTAACTCTTTACATTTTAGTCACTAAGCAAATATTGGGGGTATTATAATTCTCCCTCTTAAGAAAATTTATCCTCGAATTTTCAAAATGTACCTGTTTTAAACAAGTGTAGATACTGTTTTTCCATTGCATCCTTTGTTTGCCACGTTGCTTCTTCCACTTTGTGATTGCGCCAAAGGACTTTCACCAATGGAATTTGCTTGTTCCTTAATTCTTTGACACCATACGCTAGTATATTTACTGGTTCTTCGTCAAATGTCAAGTCTGATTGCAACTCAATTTCCTCCGGTACAATCACATGTGATGGATCTGATCTATATCTCCAGAGCATAGAAACATGGAAAACATCATGAATTTTGCTCATCTCTGGTGGAAGAGCTAACTGATATGCAACAAGACCAACCTTCTTCAATATTTCATATGGTCCAATATATCTGGGACTTAATTTACCTTTGCGGCCAAATCTCATTATTTTCTTCCAAGGAGAAACTTTCAAAAATACTTTTTCTCCAACCTCAAATTGAATGTCTTTCCCTTTTAAGTCTACATAAGACTTTTGTCGATCAGCAGCTTTTTTAAGATTGTCTTGCAAAATCTTAACCATTTCCTCCATTTCTTGCAACATATCTGGCTTAATCAACTTGCAATCATGCAACTCAAACCAGTTCAATGGTGATATGCACTTCTGACCATAAATAGCTTCATAAGGTGCCATTTGGATACTTGCCTGATAACTATTATTGTAAGCAAATTCTACTAATGGCAAGTACTTTTTCCCAATATCCTTAAAATTCAATTATGCAAGCTCTTAACATGTCTTCCAATATTTGAATTGTCCTTTCTGACTGACCATCAGTTTGAGGATGGAATGTGTAATCACTTATTTTTTTCTGGTTGTAAATATTATTGTATATTAATTAATTATGGCAACTATTATATGTGTGAGTTTATGTGCATGTATATGTTAGTATACGTACGTGGTATATAAGTATGTTCATCAATATTATATTTATATATGTTGTGCTCGTATGTTTAAAGTGTGTGTGTATGTATGTCTGCTTGCATGTATATGTATGTATATAGATGTTTTGGTATGTGTACGTATGTGGCATGTAAATTAACATTATTATTATTAGGTTATTAATATCATGTACTATTATTATTTTATATGTGTATGTGTAATGTTATTATTGTATATGTATGTATGTATTAATGGTTGTATGTACATATGTTAATGTATTACTAATATTAGTTATTATTAACATTACTATATTGTTAGCATGTTAAATGGGTTAAAACAGATCATATATAATATTAAAACCCATAATTTTGGTAAGAGTCTAGTCCATATATAATATTAAAACCCATTTATAACATAAGTGTCCAGTCCATTTTACATATTGAAACCAACTAAATAATTACAGGCCCAACCGACCAAACCCGATACTAAAAACCCTAATTTATAACCCTAATACACTATCTTTTTATACGCAGCAACCTAGGAGCCTTTGGATCAGATCCAGATCCAACGGTCGTGATCAAATATTGAAGCCCCATCAGCTACCGCATAAGATACACGCGCGAACCGTCTAATATCCCACGCGCGTGTGGCATGCACTCGCGAGACGTTTAGCTTCCTCCTTCGCCATGTGTCATCATCAGAGGGCAGCTACGATTTTATCCTGGTCGTCCATCTCCTGAATGATCTCAGCCGTTGGATCAAATCTGATCCAATGGCTGAGATTGAATCTAGCAGTGATAATCTTTCATCTTCACCAACCGAGCCACGTGGCCGCTCCTCCCGCTACTGCCGTACACCACCCTCACCGGTTCCCCAACCACCGAATATGACCACAAACACAAAAAAAGAGACAGCAGATCAAGATCAAATCAACAACAATTTCATTTAAAGTTTCTCTTATCTTGTAAACAAAGCAGAAATCAGAAAGTTGCATATATATTGTAATCTTAACCCAATATGGAGGGACAACCCTATTCGAAATAAAAAAAGCCAAAAAACAAAGTTTCAGTAGTATTTTGCTCATCCCCTTTTATTTTCTTTTGCATGCAAATACTGAAAAAAAATATAATAAGAAGAGAATGGAGGTTCGAAGTTTACCCTTGGTCGTCTCGTCTCTCTTTCTTCGGCGATAATCCAAGGTTGGGGTTGAGTTTTGGTTGAAGAGAGGTTGTTTTGGGGTGGTTTGAGAACTTGCCGGCGGCGGTTGAGATGGTAAAAGCTTGCCGGTTTCTAGAAAGAATGGTGGCCGGGGAAGTTTTTCAGGAAAATGGTTTGAACGTTTGGGAGGATTTGGGGTTATTAAAAAATAAGTTGAAAAAAATGAGAAAGGGCTTAATTATTGGCTGATGGGTGTAATTTATAGGTTGATTTTATTTTAAAAATGGTGTAATAACTTCATAAGGACCTCCATGTTTATGTTGTTTTAAAACGAGCATGCCCCTTGTTTTAATTGCAACCCCGGTCCCCCACTCTTCTTAAAATCTTCCAATTTGGTCCCAAAATTAAACTGAATCAGATTTTAAATGGCATAATTACCTTCAAAGTCCTTCTCTGTTTCTATTTTTTTTCAGTCTAAGCTTGCCCCTTGGTTTAATTACAGTATTGGTCCCTTTAAGTATTCTCCAGTTTGTGATTAAATCCCATAATGTTTATTTCGTTTTTATTTCTGCCCTTTTTTATATATATTTGATTTTAGTCCCTCTTCCATGTTTTTACATGTTCGAATGGTTAAGTTGGTTGCTTTTTTTGTGTTTTTTCAGCCTACTTTTTTTTAATCATGTTTGTTCATATATGTTGTTCCATATGACATGTTCTTTTTATTATGTATTGTATCATGTTTTCATGTTTTAATTTGTTGTTCATATTATATACATGTCTTTTTTATATGCTATGTTTAATTTAATTTGCTTATCCATGTCCATATGTTAGCATGTTTTATTTTTGTTGTTTGTTTATTTTGTATATTATGTTACATGTTAGCTAATGGCATGTTTAGTCATGTTTTTATGTCCATTTCGTTCTTTTTATATATATTTGTCGTCTTTGTCATATTTATTCATGCATGTTTTCTTTTATGTGCATCATCATGCTAATATATCGTGTAGTTTGTTAGTTCATGTTGTATACATGCATTTTATTAAATGATCATGTTTAGTTTAGTTATTTGTCATGCATATATATGTTCTAGTACGTTTTATTTTTGTTTTGTATTTTAGGTTATGTGTTAAAAAAATAGGTGATATTTGTTACATATTAGTATCATGATATGCTTTGAATGCACGCATATAAATTATGTCATATGTTAAGTATTAGTTTCTTAATGCTAGCATGTTGTTTGGATTTGTTAGTTTGGTTTCATATTTTTATCTATGTTATGCATATGTTGCATTATGTTTTTTTTTATGTATTTTAACATGTATATATGTGGTTTATCATTTTTTGAAGCATTTTTTCTTTTCTTTTAATTTTGAAGCATGTTTTTTGTTCATGTTTATGATTTGTTTTTTTTTATCATGATATGTTATGTTTTTCATGTACTTTTTTATTTTTGTTTAATGTCGTAATATTCACGTTTTTATGTTTTTAATACCATGTCAATGTGAATGTATGTTTTCTTAATTTATTTGCTAAGATTGCATAACGGATTATTAATTGTCAGTGGTGCCCTTTTATTCGAGCGTAAATGTGACCAGTATCAAGTGCAGTGATGGTGGTCTATTGGTTTACTCTCGAATAACGGGGCCCTTAAAATCTACCCGCACTTATAACCAAATTTTAACTTAATCGTCACTTTAATCCGGAAAGTCTAATATTAATAAAGCGGTAACTATTAAAGTTCCAATTTTGGGCGGTGTGGGGGTGCTAATCCTTCCCCATCCATAACCGACTCTCGAATCCAAATAGTTTTCAAATCTCTGGTTTTATGGTGTTCGGCCTACCTTAGTGGTCGGTGGCGACTCCGTTGGGGATGAACTTTTATTTTTCAAAAACAAATGAAAGTCAAGCTTTTTAAAATAATTACCACTTTAGTAATATTGGAAATTCCGGATTAAAGTGACTATTAAATTAACATTTGGTTATAATTGCGCGTTTATTTTAACGCATTTAAAATTTGGCATATAAACCCGACATTTTTTAAGTGGGGGGAAAAGCTAGTGCTTTCGTGAGGATATTGTTCCTCTGTATGGGCCTAGCAAAGTACCTTCAGGGCTCGAGTACTTTATGCTTTCGTGAGGATATCGTTCCTTTGTATGGGCATAAGCGAATGGGTCCCCCTGAATTGAACCCGGTTGAAAGGAGCCTATAATGGGTGATGATTGGGGTGCCTTTCTACCCTTAGTAGGGGACATCAAGGACAATTCGGGTACCTCCTAGCACCAACACTGCATGTAGAGAACATAAAAAACCCACCCTTTAGAGCCATGCAGATGACCCAGGTGTTTTTAGACGGGATGTAAATAGGGTTGTTTTGTTTGTTTGTCTTATTTAATTTGCCCTTTACTTATGTATTTATTGTTTTTATACGGTACTAACTCGTTTCCTTTTTGTTTTGTTTTTGCATATATCATCGCATTCACATTACATAGGGTATTGATTCCCGAGTGGTTTCTCCCATAATAGAGATTGTTCATGATGGACCAAGGGTTCTCTGACCTGACGATAGGGGGTTCAGTTCAAGAGCTCCATCCCAAGGCTAGATTGGGGACAATAGAAGAAGGATCGTTCAGAGACTCCAGGTCAGATTCGACAAGCAGTGTCAGTTCTGGTAACGAGCGAGGAGGAGTACAAGAGTTAAAGAAGCAAATGACCGAGATGATGAACCAGATAAATGCTATGATGAAAGGTAAGCAGCCTGTCGAACTCAGAGAAGAATCGATCAAGGATCATAATGTAGAACTGAATGGTCAGAATGTTAAGATGGACAACACCGTTAAATACGACAAGTTGAATCCTTTTGTGACCGATCTCAAGAAACAAACAAGTGGCATATTTGGGGCAGATACCCAGGAAATAGAGGCAAGACTAGGAGAAGCCCAAGAATCAAATGACATAAAGAGGCATTGTCCTATACCTATGAGATACACCGAGCTGCTTCCGTTGCTCGTTGAAAGGAATCTTATCATACCTGTGAAGTCTGTACCAAAGAGACCTCCTTATCCGAAGAGTTACAATAGTCGTATTTGGTGCAACTACCATATAGGGGGTTCGGGTCATCACACTAAGAACTGCGGAGCCCTGAAAAATAGTGTTCAAGATCTTATCAGGATGGGAGCTTTGGATTTCAAAGACAGACAACCCCGATTCTACAAGGAGCCAGTTGTTGCCCGAGGGGCAAAGTCGAAGAAGGGTCAATACCCAGTCCAAGGTTCGGGTGACACAGAAGTGGGTCTCTCAAGTGAGACAAATTCAAGAGTCGAGAGTAAAAACATCTCAGAAGATGAACTTGCATTTGAGTACGGCCAGCTCGAGCATGAGAGGTATGATTTGAGTAAAAAACTGAAAAGTATACAAGACGAGTACCATAAGTTGCACTGTGAATTCAAGAATGCAGGTCTGGGTGACACCTCTGAAGAATGGGTTAATGGCATGATTCAGCTGAAGAACGATTTAGAACGTTGGAAGCAGAAATGCAAGACTAGTAAAAATAAATCCAAATCATTGTCACAGAAGCTGAAAGAAGCTGAGAGCCAACGCGACATCCTCCAAGGTGAGTTGGAAAGTAGTCTGGCTATGGATGAGATCCTGAAATCAAGTATGCAGCAGAAAGGGAAGGAATCTCAAGCCTTTCAAATGGAAAACGCAGCACTCAAAGAACAGATAGAAAGGCTTAAGACTTCTTTATGTACCAACGAGATTCGTGTTGAAGCGTACAAGCAGGCCGGGTATGAAAGTTTCAAAGAAGTAACTGTCAAGCTACAAAAGGCCGAGCAAAAAATACAGGAGAAAGACCAAGACATAAAGACTGTTATGACTCAAGCGCGACAAGTGGCCTTACAGGTAGCAGATTTAGCTGACGTGGCAGTACTGATAAGCCAAAATATGAATCTAGCATTGGACCGCGAGGGAAAGCTGACGGACTATTGAATGAGGTCAATAAATTAGGATCTAGAGCTCACCGCTATCTGTAAAATCCTAGTACCTGATGTAATGAAAGCTTTTGGTCTGAATGAAAGATGTTCTATGGGACAAATCACTTGCGAAATCAATACCTTATTGCATTCATGCATCACACTTGCATCACATCCTTTGCATTGTTTAATGATTTTATCATTGCATGGCACTTCATCATTTAATTTCTAGGGTTCGATGGCAGAACTAGTTGGGAAAATGGAACGAACTAAGGAGTCGAGTGTAATACCCCAAATCTTGGCCTAGGAATATATCATGAGTCTTGCTAGTCAATTCGATTTGGAATCATTAAGTATTAGATTAATTAATCTAAATTAGGACTAAAAATTTAAAATGTGAAAACATGGATAGCCATTGTGGGAAATGACTAAATCGAAAAGTCACATAAACTCTTAGTTTGCATGATAAGAATAAATCTCCTAGGACCTTGATGAGGTGTCATACAAGAGTGAGGGCATGTGTAGGGGTCGGTTGAAGGGAGTTTAATTCCCAAAAAAATTAAACAATCTTCTTCTTTCTTTCCTTACTAAACCGAAGCAAAAGGTGAGAGTGAGAGAAGCCATTGTTGGCTAGTGTAGCTCACCTTGGAGCTTTGTTCGAAGGGTTTTTTGTAGGGAGGTAATCTCTTTTACTTTTCTTTGTGAATATTACTATCAACTAGGTTGTTGAATAAGCCATGAAACTTGATCCTCTTTGATGATACATGTATGAGTGAATTGGATTGAGAAGTGATGTAAGAATGTAATAAAATTGAATGATGAATGTTTAGATGGTTGAATGATATTAACTATGCTGGAATCCTAAATTATGGTAATTAGGGACTGCTTGGATAAATTTTATGGGCTGTTTATAAAGCTGGAAACTTGGGAAAAACTAATTTGTAAAAGAAAAAAACTGTTTTGCAAGTAATGAACTGTTTAGGCTAGTTAAGGGGCTGATTTGAAAGTAAAATTGGGACTGTTTTGAAGTAATTATGCTTGGATACTAATGTTTAGACTGTTTTGCATTCATGTAAATGTGATTAGGATTAAATTGATGAATTAAGGGCTGTTTTATCTATGCATGAGAAAATGAGGGACTGCATCGAATGTTCAAATTGATATACAAGTATAATGCCCTCTTTTGATCACATTGGTAGGTGAATAAAACTGACCTAGACATGTAAGAATATGTATATAAGTTGAATTGGCATGTTAGAAGTGTTATCTAAATGATTAAAGAGGCTAGAAACTTAAGTTAGAGTAATCTGCCCAGAATACCTTGTTCTGGGCAGTAACTTTGAAAAATCTCTATAAATTGTAGAAATGGAATTTAAGGCTGAAAACTTAATGGATAGTACCTTAATATTTCTAAATTCGTTAGGAGAAAAAGGAATTGAATTTGGAATTGTAGAATGGATTGTAGAAATGAAACACTAAGGACAGTGCAAGCTGTCCAGTGTTGTAATTACCCTGTCATTAAGTAAAAAAACTGTATTAATTGGTAAATAATTAAAATGCAAGGACTATATGGTTAGAAGGACAATTAAGTTAGATTTCTAACGGTATAAACCAATTGAAATTCCAACGTACGAAATGAAAGTTATGCATATTTTAGTAAGTAATGCACAATCTGCCAGGCAGCAGCCTTGATGTTTTGAAATGTATGTTGAATGAATTATGTGTATTGTTGTCTTGTTTTGAATAAATGAATGTGCTTGTCTTGACCATGATTTGCTTGTATGAAATGTTAGAACGAGAAGGGAACATTGGAGAAGGGTCTAAGGAGGAGCATTCGAAAGCTAGAAACAAGGGGATTGGATCCAAGATTAGCTAAGCTTGGAGTATTGTGAGTGTAGTTTACAATAGGGTTAGGACTTGGGTCCTAACCAAATGTGCATGATTATCTTCTTGCCTTTGATATGCCATGTTAATGATCTCAATTTTAACTTGAATATGAATAAAAGGGAAGAATGGACTAAGCTAAAATTGTGAATAAGTAATAGCAATGCAAAATTGAGAAATTAATTAGAAAGAAAAGTGAAAAAAAATGTATGTTTCCATGCCTTGGATATGACTTGTTATAATGTTTGCTTGATATTTCTCCTTGATACAAATGCTTGAACCTTGATGCCTTGATTGTGATCATTTAGAATGAGTACCTATATGTACTTTTATGATTTAATTACTTGTTAACATGATATAAATCATGAACTTAAGATCTTGCTTGATGCCTAAGAGATGGCATATGTTAATTGCTTGCTTGAATGACAAGATGAAATTGCAAAGTGTAGAGCTAAGGCTCAATTGGCCTAAGGGCTATGTATATGAACATGATCTTGCAATGTATCACTTGAATTGATCCTTGAATAAGCTATTGCTTGACATAAACATGTAATACTTTCATAAGAACAAAGACTTGGTTGTTAGTGGTCATAGGTAGAAGGGCATGCCTTAGAGTTTAGAGCTCATTGTGTCAGGGTGGACTACGGTCCAGGGCTAAGGCCTCTAATTGGCGACAGACGGAGGGTACGTATGTGTGGTCTTTGGCGACATTAGGAGGGTTGACCAGTGCTACGGCACATCTTGTGGCGACAGTTGGTTGGAGACTCGATTACCTAGACAAATAAATACCAAGGGCATAAACTAAAGAGAGCAAATAAAAATAATTAATGAATAAGCTTACATGATACCTGAACATACTTGGATTCTTGAATTACATGATACTTGAACTACTTGGATTCTTGAACTACATGATACTTGAACTACTTGAATTACATGATACTTGAACTACTTGGATTCTTGAATTACATGATACTTGAACTACTTGGATTCTTGAATTACATGTATTTGATGACTTATAATCCTACTTGCATCGATTGTGCCTAGTGTATTGTTTGAAATGATAAGCATGTATAAAGCTTAAAATCGAATTGCTTCCAACTTGGACTAGGCTTAAACTTGGCTAAGTGATACTTGTCTTGTAAATTGGTTAGATCTAGTTTCTACCTCACTAAGTACAATCTTGTACTTATCACTCTTGTTTTCATTCTTCCCAACCACAGATTAAGGATTTCGATCGTTGCTTGATCCTAAAGTCTGGTTTCCTTGAGCTCGAAGCAAGACACAAGATTTTGCTAAAGTATAGTTCATACTTGTTTTGTACTCCCCTAGTTGGTGGCACATAGCTGTATCTAATGTCTTGTTCATGCATTTGAATTCTTGAACTTGTATATGTATATGCTCTTGAATGGGCTTACTATTTTGTGAACTTTGTTGTTAACATGAACCTAGTAATGAACTTGTTTGTTAATGTGTAATCAAGCAATGAATTCTATGTAATGAAAGTAATTTTACTGCACATATTGATTTATATACTTGGAATGTTCAAAGTCATCATCTAGCCTTGTTCCATTTCGAATATCTTGTGAAATATGATAGTTTTGTATGATCATGACATGTATATATATGTTCTTTTATAAGCTTGAATGGTAATTGTCGAATGGTAAGGCTTGGCGTGTTGCTTGCTTGGAATCAAGGTATGTACAATGGATGATGTTTAGCAAGTATGCATGAAATATTATATGTGTAATCAAGTAAATGAACAATGAAATGAAAATGGAAACTTGTTTGCTTATAGGTCTCGAAATGTGATGCTTGAGTGACAATGTAAAGTGAAATTTTTGGTAACCTATAATGTATGTTTGGTTACTTGCTAGTTAAGTAACTCATCGAATAGGGATGAGCTAGCCTATTCTTTCTTGTTCATACTTGTATTGTTCATTGGTAACGCTCCCGAACCGGTTTCCTTCCAACCCGGGTAGGGGTGTTACATTTTATTGGTAATCAGAGCTTTTTATTAGATTCTAGGACTAAACCAGGCTCTCTTGCATCATATAGGATACCTGTGCCACCTAGGAGACTTGTATTGTATAGCTTGTGTCGTTGCTTAACTAAACTAAACCCCTAATTGTCCTCTTTAAACGTAGAATGTCTGAAACAAGGCTCACTCGGGATGATGAAAGTCCTGTAGGCTCCTCAAATGAAGAGGATAGTGTGAGGATGGAGCAGAATCCTCCACAGCAACAAGCTTAACCTAGAGCGCAAGCTCAACCCCAAGCCCAAGCTGCTGCTCAACAGGAAGCTCCTGCTATAAATAATGTGCAGCAGGAATGTCTCCTGAGCATGAAGGAGATGTTTGATCATCTTGTAACTACCTTGAAACGAGATCATCGTATTCCTCCTCCTGTTCCTACTCCAACTAGGCCCCTATTGACAAACTGGCTCAACACCGGGCTTATACCTTCACCGGTACTGAGGAAACCAATCATGAAGTAGGTGAGTATTGGTTAGAGGCCACTACTCGAATCCTGACCAAACAACTGCCCTGTTCTGATGAACACAAACTCGAATGTACTATAGCCCTATTTTCAGACGAAGCTCTAAGCTGGTGGGAAACCACTACCCTGACTACTCATGCTGAAGCTGTAACTTGGAAATTCTTCCTCGATGAATTCAAGAAGAAATACATTAGTGAACAATATTTTGCCGAGCGTCAGAAGCATTTCTTGTACCTCAAGCAAGGTGGCCGACCTATCGAACAGTACGTGAGTGACTTTTGTAAGTATTGCAAATACGGGTCGGAATGCATCAAGACTGATGCTGACAAGTGTAGGATGTTTACGATGGATTAAATAATGAATTAAGTCTAATATTCACTACCCTGGGTATCACTGACTTCCAGAATCTGGTGAACCGGGCCATTGCAATTGAGGTGAAGATGAAAGCCTCTAAGAAACGCAAAAGTGGAAATTCCTGGAAAGACAAACGATCAAGGAATTATGACAAGCCTCTTTGGCAGTCAAAGAAGTCCAAATATTCTAAGGATCACTCTTCGAATTACACTCCTGCTCAGAAAAGCAACTTCATACTGAGACCCCAATCGGTAACCAAGCTTTCAGCCCCTATTATCTCTATTGATAGTATGGGGAATTTCAGTAAAGCTGTTCAATATCCTACTTGCAAGTTTTGCCAAAAACACCACACGGGTCAGTGTAGAACTCAACAGAACCTATGTTACTTATGTGGAGCCTCCGATCACTATATTAGGGATTATCCTCAGAATCATAACAAGGATCCAAATCGAACTCCTGCAAATGCTAGCTCAACTCTTCCATTAGAAACAAAGGTCCCAGACAAGCTCAGTCTAGAAATTAGGGGAAAGGCAAATGACAGCATTCGAATGCCCCTACTCACCAAGAATCTCGGGCTCCTGCTCGAATCTACCACATACGGGGAAAAGAAGATGAAGAATCACCCCGATGTTATAGTAGGTACCGTTAAATTAAGTTCGACTCCTGTTTATGCTTTAATAGACTCAGGATCCACTCATTCTTTTGTATGCTCAACCGTGATTGAAAAGTTAAACTTAAAACCTGATATTGTAAAACAAAGCCTTGTAGTTTCGAACCTAAAAAGGGGAATTACAAACATAAGCCCTATCTGTAGAAACTGTCCCTTATTCATTAGAAATATACCCTTTCTTGTTGATCTAAATGTACTACCAACTTGTGAATTCGATCTAGTACTGGGACTAGATTGGTTAAACAAGCATGAAGCCTGGGTAGATTGCCTAAATAGGAGACTTTACCTACAGGGTCTAGGAAAGGAATCAATTCTTCTAATTGACAAGAAACCGACCTCAGTCTTTGCTACTATGGTCTTACAAGATGAACTTGAATTCGGCTTACCTAGTGTTCCTATTGTATCTGAATATCTTGATGTTTTTCTCGAGGAACTCCCTGGTCTCCCTCCAACCAGAGAAGTAGAGTTCAGGATCGATGTCCAACCTGGAACAACTCCGGTGTCCATCACACCTTATCGAATGGCACCTGTTGAGTTGAAAGAACTCAAGAAACAACTCCAAGAGCTACAAGAAAAGGGTTTCATTAGGCCTAGCTCATCTCCCTAGGGTGCTCCAGTCTTGTTCGTGAAGAAGAAAGGCGGGACTATGAGACTCAATATTGATTACAGACAATTGAACAAGCTTACTATCAAGAATCGATATCCTCTCTCTAGGATTGAAGATCTTTTCAATCAACTCAAAGATGCTGCAGTATTCTTAAAGATCGATCTACGATCGGGATATTACCAAATGAGGGTAAAAGAAGAAGATGTACCTAAGATAGCCTTTCGTACTCGATATGGCCATTTTGAATTCCTTGTAATGCCATTCGGATTAACGAATGCTCCAGCTGCTTTCATGGATCTCATGAACCGTGTATTCAATCCCTATCTTGACAAGTTCGTGGTTGTTGATAAGTGTTCCAAAGTACTATTTTTCTTACCCTTTTTACTCATATTATTGTTAGACTTAGGCTCATATTAGTTGCATAATTAGCCATTAATGCATTAATCCATGTTTCCTTCCATCGTTGAGCTTGATTACATAACTTGGTAGTTTTTGTGGGAAAAGATGCTGCTTTAGTGTGTTTTGTGTGTATGTGCAGGATCACTTGCCAAAGCAAGGCTAGAGCTAGTTGCCAGGACAATACATGAAAGAGATGCCGAGCTAGTTGCCAGGGCAATGCATGAAGGAGACGTCAAGCCAGTTGCCAGGGCAATTGTCGACAAAGAGCAAAGGTGATATGGTAGTCGAAATTGATGACTAGACAAGCCCAAGATGACGTGGAGCAAAGCCCAATCCCAAAGGAATTTGATTTCCATGAAGAGATTAAAGAAGAATTAAATTCCAAGAAGATATGAGAAAGTTCTAGTAGGAATATAATTATAATAAAGAATTATATTCTTTAAAGATAATTTAATTCCAACTTAACTTCCTCCTCAAAGAAGGACTTTGACCTAGCCCTATAAATAAGAGGCCATATCGTCAACTTCCAAGGGAGCAAGGGAGGGGAATTTCAACAACTCCAAGGAGAGCAAGAGGAGAGAATTTTCGACAAGCATCTAGGGCAAGGGGATTTCGACAAGCCTCCTTCTTCATCTTTTTCTTTTCTTGTTCAATTAGGTTCATGCTAGGGATTATTTATCTTGTGCTTCTTTGGAACCTAGCCATGAACTAAATCTATTTGGCTATGGTTATTATGTTTTGTGGTTGTGAGAAACTATTGGTTTTTGTTTAGGTAATAAGAGTTTGCACTTTTCTATTCAAGGTTTATTCATTCTTGGTTCTTATTCTTGTTTGCGAGTGAATTGGGAGAGGATCTCGTGATTTCATCTATTTATCTAATATCGGGAGAGTTAGATTCAAGAAACGAATGAATATGATCTTTATTCAATCTATTGATGGTGAAGATTAATTCGGCTTAGGAATAAGTTAAGGATTTCAACGGCTAAGAGGAACGCAAGATTGGTTGTTGTTCACCCTTGATTCACGCAGGGATGTATTATCAAGGCATGCACAAGTAGCTAGAGTTTTGACTTAGGGATAAGAAGAAACCATTGAAGAACGCTCTGCCGAACCTTGAAGGTTGTTGCCCAGACGCCCAAGTAGTTTCCCAACTAGTCGCCCAGGCAACCATTGATTAGTTGCCAAGGCAACCCCATTGTGCAAGTTGCCACGGCAACTGAGTTGCCCGTGCACTCTTTTACCAAGACGATCCAATCGGCTATCACACCTCAACTCACGATAACCTGGCCTATCTATCTCATTTGATCTCATCTATTCTTTTACTTTATTGATTTTTAGATTAGTTATTAGTTAAACTCATATAATCCTTTATTTGTGTTTTTACTTTTTACAGTGCAAGAGACTAGATTCTTGAAGTGGCACCAATCCCTGTGGAGACAATATCTTTTATACTATAACTTGCAACGTGTATACTTTCACAGTTGCGTAGCACTTATTACACGTAAAAAGTTTTTGGCGCCGTTGCCGGGGATTGGCAATAGCGACTTTGTTTTATTTTCTTGCACTTTCTTTTTACTTTTCTTGTTTAAGATTCAAAGGGGCTAACAAACTTTGGTTTTGCATTGGTATATGACCAGGGCGAGACCGACTACACCAGAATATCCCTTTGATCCAGAAATCAAACGAACCTTACAAAGACTTAGACGAAGGATAAGAGTAGCAATGGCTAATCAAGACGGCAATATGAATCAAGATGTTCCAGCAGGAGGATGAGTGATTCTTGCACGAAACAGAACTATTCGAGACTATCTTGAAGAAGATCTTGATGGACTTAATCTAGGAGTTGTCGCACTTGAAATTGAAGCCGACGACTTTGAGTTAAAACCGGTAATGTTTAATATGATCAACACAATTGGTCAATTTGGCGGCTCAGCAACAGAAGATGCACGACAACATCTTAAATCTTTCCTCGAGACTTGCAACTCGTTCAAAATACACAGAGTCACCCCCGATGTCTTACGATTAAGATTATTCCCCTATTCACTGAGGGATAGGGCGAAAGCATGGTTGAATAACATTCTTGCCGGATCAATAGCATCTTGGACCGATCTTTGTCGTGATTTCCTTGCTCGGTTTAATCTTACAAATTTGACTGATAAGATTCGTAACAACATTACTTCTTTTCGACAGGCAGATGATGAATCCATGTACGAGGCTTGGGAGCGATATAGAGAACTTCTACACAAATGCCCCCTACACAGATACCTGGTGTGGACTCAAGTAACAATGTTTTACAACACCGTAAATACACTGACAAGGATGATGCTAGATGCCTCGGTAAACGGCATACTCTTAGATAAGTCGTCGGAGGAAGCAATGCAAATTCTAAATAGGCTGGCCAAGAATGATTATCAATTCCCATCTACTAGAAGAGGAGGAGTTAGACGCCAAGCCACAATACATGAACTAGGATCATCAGATTCAATTTCGGCACAATTGGCCACTTTAACCAAAATGGTCCAGAACATGCAAAAACCAAACAACACACATGAGGTCAAGGTAATGGATTCTTTTTGTGAGTTATGTGGTGATAACCATAATTCTTCTGAATGTATGCAAAATCCGGAATCCAGCTTCTATGTGGGGAATTACAATCGGAACAACAATGTGATGTCCAATACATACAATCCAGCTTGGAAGAAGCACCCGAATTTTTCATGGAGTAATCCCAACAATGCTCTAAACCAGAACAATCAGAATGCACAAGCATTGGGATTCCAGCAAAATATGCCACGTCAACAGCTATTACAAAGAACAACCAACAACATCTAGTTCTTTGGAAAATTCTCTAAATGCTTTTATGATGAAAATTGAATCTTATATGGCTGAGAATAGTAACTTCATAAAAAGAACTGATGCTTTTATTAACAGGACCGAGATGAGATTGCAAAACCAAGAGGTAGCAATCAAATCATTGGAAAATCAAGTCGGACAGGTTTGCTCAAAATCAATACTAGAGACGCAAGGAGGTTTACCTAGCGATCATCAAGTCGCAAGAGGAACCGCCATGAGCAATGTAAGGCAATCACCACTAGAAGTGGCCAACAACTTAGAGAGGCTCAAACCAGCTCATCAAACAAAACTCCACAAAAAGATCAAGACGAACCTAGCGGCAAAACCTCGGATCTTTGACCGAGAATTGCCTCAAAGAATGGGTAATAAGCATGCCTCGGCAACCGACGATAAAGATGCCTCAGCAACTTGCGATAAGCATGCCTCGGTAACCCTAGTTGATAACGCCTCGGCAACTCCAATTGTCCCGGCAATGCCGTCAATCAGGTTTCAAACTAATGAAAGGATCGAAGATATCCGACTTCCAGCACCATTCCCACAAAGGTTGAAGCGACAAAAGCAAGAATATCAATTCAAGAAGTTTCTTGATATCATAAAGCAAGTCCACATCAACTTGCCATTGGTGGAAGCAATTGAACAAATGCCAAGTTTCTTAAAGACATTGTGTCCAAGAGAACAAGGCTAGGAGAGTTTGAAACAGTTGCCGCAACAGAGGGATGCATGGCCATGTTGCACAATCGTATGCCACCTAAGTTGAAGGATCCTAGAAGTTTCACAATACCCTGTTCCATTGGAAACCACTATGTAGGGAAAGCATTATGCGACCTTGGGGCTAGCATAAACTTGATGCCTAAATCGGTTTTCCAAAAACTAGGAATCGGGATGGCAAGACCTACAACAGTTATGCTACAGCTAGCTGACAGATCCTATGTGCATCCAGAGGGAAAAATCAAGGACATACTGGTAAAAGTTGATAAATTTATTTTTCCCGCTGACTTTGTTGTTTTGGATTGTGAAGCAGATGAGCATGCACCCATCATTCTTGGGAGACCATTCCTAGCAATAGGGAGAACCTTGATCGATGTTGAAAAGGGAGAACTCGCAATGAGGGTGAATGACCAGTAAGTTAAACTAAATGTGTTCCAAACACTAAGGCATGCCGATGATCCAGAAGAATGCCAACTTCTTCATGCCACGGCAGAGTTTAACTTCGATGAGGAATTTAGTTACCTCGGCAACTACATTGCCGATCAAGAGGAACCTGAGGAGTATGAAGAACCGGTCGATGAGGAACAAAAAGAAGAGGCAAATTGGCTAGTCAATCGACCAGGTACATACTTTGAAATACTGGATTACTCAGGTAAGGAAGGTAAACTCAAAAAACCCTCTATTGAACAACCACCGATTCTTGAGTTGAAACAATTGCCAAAGCAACTAAAATATGCATACTTAGGAACCGATAATACATTGTCTGTAATTATTTCTTCTAAGTTACAGCCTGAGCAGGAAAAGAAGCTGGTCAAAATGTTGAAGCTACACAAAAAGGCAATAGGGTGGACAATTGTCGACTTGAAGGGAATTATCCCAGTAGTGTGCATGCACAAGATTTTGTTGGAAGATGATCACAAACCTTCAATTGAGGCCCATAGAAGACTGAATCATGCCATGAAAGGGGTTGTAATGAAAGAAATCATCAAGTGGCTTGACGCCGACATTATATACCCTATCTCTGATAGTACATAGGTAAGTCTGATACAATGCGTACCGAAAAAGGGAGGTATAACAGTGGTAAGCAATGAAAATAATGAACTCATTCCAACCAGGACTGTGACCGGTTGGAGGGTTTGTATGGATTATCGAAAGCTAAACAAAGCCACCAGGAAAGATCACTTCCCATTACCCTTTATTGATCAAGTGCTTGACCGTCTTGCAGGTAAACCCTTTTATTGTTTTCTTGATGGTTATTCAGGTTACAATCAAATTGCCATAGCACCAGAAGATCAAGAAAAGACAACCTTCACATGCCCATACGGTACTTATGCTTTCTGAAGGATGTCGTTCGGACTGTGTAACGTCCCGGAAACCTTCCAAAGATGCATGATGGCACTCTTTTCAGACATGGTCGAAGACTTCCTTGAGATCTTCATGGATGATTTTTCTGTTTTTGGTAATGACTTCGACAGCTGTCTCGGCAATTTAGAGAGGGTGTTGGCAAGATGTTAAGAAACTGATTTAGTCCTCAATTGGGAAAAATGCCATTTTATGGTAGATGAAGGAATAGTGCTCGGCCACAAGATTTCATCCAAGGGAATTGAAGTAGACAAAGCCAAGGTGGACGTGATCGAGAGATTACCCCCACCAAGTTTGGTTAAAGGAATTCGAAGTTTTCTTGGACATGCAGGTTTTTACAGGAGGTTCATTCATAATTTTTCTAAAATCACTAAACCCTTGTGCAATTTGCTTGAACAGGATAAAGTCTTCGATTTTGATGATTCTTGCACCCAAGCATTCGAAACCCTAAAGGAAAAGCTTGCCTCGGCACCCATTATCGTTCCACCAGATTGGACGCTACCTTTTGAGCTCATGTGTGATGCAAGTGATTTCGCGGTAGGAGCAGTCCTAGGCCAACGCACAGGTAAGACCTTCCATGTGATATACTACGCTAGTAAAACTCTTAATAGTGCTCAAGTGAATTACACAACAATGGAGAAAGAGTTACTAGCTGTAGTTTTCGCATTTGACAAGTTTCGATCCTATTTGATTGGTACAAAGGTAATTGTTCATACGGACCATTCGACAATCAAATATCTATTTGCTAAAAAGGATGCCAAACCTCGTTTGATTCGTTGGATATTACTTTTACAAGAATTTGATATTGAAATTAAGGACAGGAAAGGAACAGAAAATCAAGTGGCCGATCACTTATCACGTTTAGAACGCAACAGGGAGGAGGACGCGGATCTAGAGATATGCGATGCATTCCCAGATGAACAAATTTTAGTTGCCTCGGTAACCATGGACGCGCATGCCTCGACAACCCTCGACGCCTCGGCAACCATGGAAGCGCACGCCTCAGCAACTCTCGATGGCGCAGCAGCCTTTGACGCGCACGCCTCGGCAATTTTGGGAGCAGTCCCCACGGCAGCACATGCCTCGGCAATACCCTGGTACGCGGATTTAGTTAATTTCCTTGTTTGTGGCATTTTACCTTATGGCATTACTCACCAAGGGAAGAAGCGGTTCCTCCATGATGCTAAGCATTACTTTTGGGACGAGCCTCTTTTGTTTAAACAATGTGCAGATCAGGTTATACGCCGATGTGTCCCTGAAGAAGAGCAACAGAATGTACACCAGCAATGTCATTCTTCACCCTATGGAGGACATTTTGGAGGAACTCGTACCGCGGCCAAAGTTTTGCAATCCGGTTTGTATTGGCCAACATTGTACAAAGATGCCCAAGACTTTTACAAGCAATGTGATCGTTGCCAGAGGACGGGCAATATCTCTAGACGACATGAGATGCCGCTCCAGAACATCATCGAGGTGGAATTGTTCGATGTATGGGGGATCGATTTTATGGGACCTTTTCCATCTTCATTCGGCAACCTCTACATTCTACTTGTCGTCGACTACGCGTCTAAATGGGTGGAGGCAGCTGCAATTCCCAACAACGATTCCAAGACCGTACAACGATTCTTGCAGAAAAACATATTTACACGGTTTGGGATGCCGAGAGCAATTATCAGTGACGAAGGCAAGCATTTTGACAACAGACTAATTGCCAAGATGTTGCCATGCTTCGGCATATCACACAAGATCGCCGCGACATATCACCCACAAACCAACGGGCAAGTAGAAATTTCCAACCGGGAATTGAAGGGTATACTCGAGAAAGTTGTAAATCCCTCTAGGAAGGATTGGTCATTAAGACTAGATGACGCACTTTGGGCATATCGCACTGCATTCAAAACACCCTTAGTTATGTCCCCCTTCCGACTTGTCTATGGCAAAACATCTTATCTACCGGTGGAAATTGAACACAAGGCATACTGGGTAATCAAGACCGTGAATATGGATTGGGAAAGTGCCGGACAAAAGCGTTTGTTGGACCTCAATGAGATAGAAGAATTCCGTGCACTCGCCTATAACAATGCACGAATCTACAAGGAGAAAACAAAGAAATGGCACGACAAGAAACTATTGTCGCGGCAATTCATGCTAGGGCAACTAATTCTCTTATTCAATTCTCGGCTAAAACTTTTCCCGGGAAAGCTGAAATCAAGATGGTCGGGACCATTCAAAGTTGTCAAATCATTCTCCCGTGGTGCCGTGATAATCAAGTCCATCTCTGACAACCATGAATTCAAACTTAATGGACAAAGATTGAAACACTACAATGGTGCCCATGTGGAACGTAACAAAGAAGTGGTCAACTTAGGAGATGCATGAGCATGCTCTCCCTTTGATATTTTTTTATTTTTTATTTTTATTTTCGATAAATTTTTTATTTTATTTTATTTTATTTTATTCGAAATTTTATTTTTTTGTTATTCCCGATTATTATTATTTTTCTTTAGGATAGATTTTTTTTATTTTTTAAGTTTAAGAATCCCTTTATACATCTTTATTTATTTTCTTTTATTAGTTTATCTTTAATTTTAATCCTTATTTGATTTGTCTTTGAATTGTAGGGAAAAAAAGTTCAAGATAAAGAGGAATTTTAATCCAAGAAGGAAAACATCTTCAACAAGGAAACTAATGGGCTGAATCTAAGGCTTATATAAAGCCTCCAATTTACCCTAATCAAACCCCCCTTTTGCCGTCACCCTCTCCCTAAACCAAAACCCTTTTTTCGTTTTCCCCTAATCCCACCCACCATATTTACCACCTATCTTTTCTATAAAACCCATCACCCTTAACTATTCATACTTTTTATCTTGCAACTTTTTAGTTTCTTTTCTTTTATTTGTTTTTACAAAACTCACAACCAAGATCATCTATGGCATCCAAAATTAAATTTTTAGTTCATCCAAGTTCCTCCAAAGAACCAAGATACAAGAAGTTTGCTACACCGGTGGTTCAAGAAAGATTTCACCCCAAGTTTGAAAGCCGGAAGATTCATGAAGAACAAGGCTTTGAATACTCCAATTCTCATCAAGATTCCAGCCTTGAACCATTCATCTTCAAGAGGATTGCACATCAAAAGTGGCAAATATTTTGCCATCAACCGGAACCGGGAAACATCTCATGGGTAAGAGAATTCTATGCTCACTCACCTAACCCGGATAATCCTTATGTTTTTGTTCGTGACAAGGCCATACTCATAAGCCCCAAAAACGTCAACACCTTTTACGGGCTTTACGTTGAGAAGGACGAGCATCAAGCCTTCGTTGATCAAATCACGCCCAAGCAACTCGACAAGGTGCTTCAAGAACTCACTCAACCAGGAACTCATTGGAACGACGGTAAATACAAGGGCACGGTAAATCACCTTCGGCTTAAAACCGAGGCAAAACTATGGAATAAGTTTATTAAAACTTCTTTAATGCCCACCACACACAATACTACAGTTGATATACCACGTCTTTTGCTCATACATTCTATTTTGCATAATCGCATCATTAACATTGGAAAAATTATTTGTGATGAGATTTTTGTATGTAGCTCAAAAGATAAGGGTTCTCTTTTCTTCCCTTGCTTAATTTCTAATCTTTGCAAGGAGATGCATGTCCCAAGTGAGTCCACCGATGAAAAGGCCCTACCAAAGTCCGGTTGGAATCAAGCACAAATCCAAAAGCTAATGGGAGAGGCACCGGGAAATTCTTCAAGGCCTCCAATTGCCGCAACTCCTGCCGCCTTGGCAATCCCTAATGCCCAAGCACCTAACGCCCGGGGAACTCAGCAATCAACCCCGGGACACTTTGAAGCACTCTTGCAACCATTGGCAAGCCACCTAAGGCAAATTGAAGACCGGCGACTAATGTTCATGCGGTACATGAAGGAGCACAACAATGCCATCACCCAAGTCTTCCTAGAAAATTACCCGAACAGTCGCGTGCCGTTCCCAATCTTTCCTGCCGAAATCCTTGCCCCGGCAACCAATGAAGAAGTCTCCACGGCAACCACAACAGATGATGCCGCGGCAACCTACAACGTGCCTGCACAAGCTGATGCCACGGCAACCAACCCTGAAAATGCCACGGCAACCAAAGCTAAAGACATCCCGGCAACCATTGCAAAAGCCAAAGGTAAAGCACCTATGCCCGAATCAACTCTTACGGAATCATTTTCTGATTTTTCAGATTCGGACGAGTCCTCCATTGCACCAACAAAGACCGCACCAATTGAATCCTCCAAGCAAAAAGCCAATGACACTGATGAAGAGGACGATGAAGACAACCTTGTACGAGGATCGATTCCACCACCGGCAACAAAAAAACAACCATCACGTTCAAGCAAGAGAATCAAGACACCGACCAAAAGGAAACTAATCATCTACGATGACGAACTCTCAGAGTAAGTCCTCGTATGGATTTTATTTTTTGTTATTTTTATTTTTCTTTAATGCATTATTTAAGGACAATGCCTCACTCATGTTTAGGGGGATTGTTATTAGTAGTTACCATGTTTAGTTACATTCATCTTAAGTATTACATTTAGGATACATAAATTGCTTGCCATGCCTTTAATTGGAACAAGAATTGCTTAGATTTGATGAATATCCGATGATGACTTTGCCAATGCACTTAACTGATAGAATTTTTATTCTAGGATAAACATGGAAAAACTTAGAATTTTACTATGATGCTAAATTTGATGAAACACTGTTGTGGTTTGATTGATTTAAGGAATTCTAGTGAGCTTAGGTTGATAATTAACAAATTGGGGGATTAGAATAAAAATTGGATGAATGCTAGAGGTGCCCGAAATTGGCTCTAGCATGTGCTAAAAAAATCAATCACTAGAGGTGACTGAAACTGGCTCTAGTATGTGTTAAAAAAAATTAATCGCTAGAGGTGCCCGAAACCAGCTCTAGTCGAATAAATTAACTTAAGAAAACTAAAAACAAAGCACTAGAGGTGCCCAAAACTGGCTCTAGTTAAAACATGTTAAAAAGAACCCAATAAAGTAATTTGAAAACCTATTGTTTGCATAGAATCCGAAAAATCAACTTGCACACAACTCCACACACACTCACAAGCATTATAGTTTGATTCCGAGTAACTCCTAAGTTTTCTGATAAATGAAAAGCCAATCATACTTTGTGCCCCGTTTCTGAGAATTGAAATCAAGTTCAAAGCTAAGTTTGTGAAAATTGAAGTCTTGGCAGGTAATTGTTAGTTTGCATTGCTTGAGGACAAGCAATAGTTCGAGTTTGGGGGTGTGATAAGTGTTCAAAAATATTATTTTTCTTACCCTTTTTACTCATATTATTGTTAGACTTAGGCTCATATTAGTTGCATAATTAGCCATTAATGCATTAATCCATGTTTCCTCCCATCGTTGAGCTTGATTACATAACTTGGTAGTTTTTGTGGGAAAAGATGTTGCTTTGGTGTGTTTTGTATGTATGTGCAGGATCACTTGCCAAAGCAAGGCTAGAGCTAGTTTCCAGGACAATACATGAAAGAGATGCCGAGCTAGTTGCCAGGGCAATGCATGAAGGAGACGCCGAGCCAGTTGCCAGGGCAATTGTCGACAAATAGCAAAGGTGATATGGTAGTCGAAATTGATGACTAGACAAGCCCAAGATGATGTGGAGCAAAGCCCAATCCCAAAGGAATTTGATTTCCATGAAGAGATTAAAGAAGAATTAAATTCCAAGAAGATAGGAGAAGTTTTAGTAGGAATATAATTATAATAAAGAATTATATTCTTTAAATATAATTTAATTCCAACTTAACTTCCTCCTCAAAGAAGGACTTTGACCTAGCCCTATAAATAAGAGGCCATATCGTCAACTTCCAATGGAGCAAGGGAGGGGAATTTCGACAACTCCAAGGAGAGAGAGGAGAGAATTTTTGACAAGCATCAAGGGCAAGGAGGATTTCGACAAAGCTCTATCCATTCTTCATCTTTTTCTTTCTTGTTCAATTAGGTTCATGCTAGGGATTATTTATCTTGTGTTTCTTTGGAACCTAGCCATGAACTAAATCTATTTGGCTATGGTTATTGTGTTTTGTGGTTGTGAGAAACTATTGGTTTTTGTTTAGGTAATAAGAGTTTGCACTTTTCTATTCAAGGTTTATTCATTCTTGGTTCTTATTCTTATTTGCGAGTGAATTGGGAGAGGATCTCGTGATTTCATCTATTTATCTAATATCGAGAGAGTTAGATTCAAGAAACGAATGAATATGATCTTTATTCAATCTATTGATGGTGAAGATTAATCCGGCTTAGGAATAAGTTAAGGATTTCAACGGCTAAGAGGAGCGCAAGATTGGTTGTTGTTCACCCTTGATTCACGCAGGGATGTATTATCAAGGTATGCACAAGTAGCTAGAGTTTCGACTTAGGGATAAGAAGAAACTATTAAAGAACGCTCTGCCGAACCTTGAAGGTTGCTGCCCAGACGCCCAAGTAGTTGCCCAGCTAGTCGCCCAGGCAACCATCGATTAGTTGCCAAGGCAACCCCGTTGTGCAAGTTGCCACGACAACTGAGTTGCCCGTGCACTCTTTTACCAAGACGATCCAATCGGCTATCACACCTCAACTCATGATAACCTGGCCTATCTCTCTCATTTGATCTCATCTATTCTTTTACTTTATTGCTTTCTAGATTAGTTATTAACTAAACTCCTATAATCCTTTAGCTGTGTTTTTACTTTTTACAGTGCAAGAGACTAGATTCTTGAAGTGGCACCAATCCCTGTGGAGACGATATCTTTTATACTATAACTTGCAACGTGTATACTTGCACAATTGCGTAGCACTTATTACGCACAAAAGTCGTCTTCATTGATGACATTCTAGTGTATTCTCGGAATAAGAAAGAACATTCTCAACACCTTCGAATCGTATTGCAAACTCTTCGAGAATGTCAATTGTTTGCAAAGTTCTCTAAATGCAAATTTTGGCTATCGAAAGTGTCATTCCTTGGCTATGTCATCTCGGTAGAAGGGATCAAAGTAGACTCGAGGAAAATTCAATCCATCCTGGATTGGAGACCTCCGAGGAATGTTGGTGAGGTCAAAAGCTTTCTCGGTTTAGCCAGGTATTATCGATGATTTGTCAAGGGATTCTCATCCATTGCCGCAAGTTTGACTAAGATAACTCGCAAAGATACACCATTTTTTGGTCAGAGAACCAACAACGAAGCTTAGATCAGCTTAAACAAGCCCTGACTCATGCTCCGATTCTCATCCAACTAGTATCGGGCAAGGAGTACACTGTTTACAGTGATACATCTCATTTGGGACTAGGATGTTTCCTAATGCAAGATGGAAAAATGGTAGCTTACGATTCAATGCAACTAAAACCACACGAGTCAAACTACCCTACACACGATCTAGAATTGGCAACTATCGTGTTTGCACTCAAAGTCTGGAGACATTACTTGTACGGGGAGAAATGCAACTTGTTCACAGACCACAAGAGCCTCAAATACCTCCTAACTCAGAAAGACTTGAACTTGAGGCAAAAGAGATGGCTAGAGTTACTTAAAGATTACGATTTGGTTACCGACTACCATTCGGGGAAAGCAAACGTGGTTGCTGATGCCCTTAGTCGCAAATCATACTCGGGTAAACCCTTAAATCTAAATCTAGAATAATTCATTCGAAATGTTTCTTTCTTGACTTGCAAGTAACCATTCGAATTAGACCTTTCTTGACTTGCAAGTAACTATTCAAAAATCTTCCTTAATGATCTTCTCCATTTGTTTATAGCTTTCTTAGCTATCAATGCTCATTTCTGTTTATCCAAAGGACGGAAATTCTTGTCTGAACTTCAAGTTCAATCTAGTCTAATCTCGAGAATCAAAGAACTCCAACAAATTGATCCAGATCTTCAGAAGATCATGTCCAATCTAGACTCTAAGTACAAAATAACAAAATTAAACGAGTAGAAATTTCACCATAGATGTAAGATTCCAATGAGAGAGAAGCCAAGGAACGAGCATGGCCTAATGACAACAGCGGAAAAAATTATATGCATCTAAAAAAATTAGATCGTCAATTTGATTTAGATCAGAGATGGCAGTAGTGGCGACGACATCAGGATCATCGTTGGCTCATGATACCATGTGAGAAAGGAGCCATGTGGCCGCAGAAGATGAATGTCGGTGAACAATGAACAATAAAATATGAAAAGCTAGAGTTTAACGATATAACAAAAATAGTATTTTCAACAGAGAACAATGTGTTTCTTTGTATTTTCTCTTATTATTCTTAATCAAATGTATATGAGATAAGCCTTTAAATAGGTTGATACAGAGTTTCAATATAACTAAAATTATACTTTCATCTAATTTAAATAATATTTATCCCTAATTTAAATAAGACTTCTAGTAATTCTAAACTACTGACTTAGAAATAAACTCTAATTACACATTAAATTAAACTCTAACACTTCTTGTCAACTTATACTCCTCCTCAATCTCTAACACTTCTTGGATAACTTACAGTCCCGGCTTCTTGCATTTGTAGCATACAATAGGATCCTTTTCTTCTTCCTTGCTCTTGCTCTTAAAATCCCTTCTTCGATTAAACTTCTTTCTTCGGTTGGATCTTATGAGCAGAGTGAATCGTTTGGCTAGCATAGCCAATTCCTCATCTTTCTCCTCACTTGAATCACTCTTTTCTTATGAAGCTTTGAGAGTGATTCCCGTCATCTTCTTCTCAACTTCCTTTTTTTTGACCTTTATTTCCTCCTTCTTCTTTTCTTCCTCTCTTTCTTATGAGCATCGAGCTTTAGCGTCTTGAGATCCTTTGCTTCTATGATAGCCGTTCTTTTACCATCCCAAGACTCGAGGAGTGAGTAGATTAGTTTCTGAACTAGCTTCTCCCCCGGGATAATTTCTCCTGGACCCTTGAGGCCATTGACAATGACGGAGAATCGTTCGAACATTTTGGAGATTTCTTCATCTGGCTCCATCTTGAAGTTTTCATAGCTCAAATTAAGAAGCCCAATCTTGGTCTCCTTAACTTCATTAGTGCCTTCATATGTGATTTCTAGCTTGTCCCATATTTCTTTGGCACTTGAGCAATAGGACATCTTGGAGTACTCGTCTAATCCAAGTGAGCAAAATAACATGTGCATTACTTTATCATTAATTTGGAGCTTCTTCCGATCTTCATTGGCCATCTCATGCTTGGACTTCAGTACTAACCGATCACCTTCTCTCTTCATCGAGATTGCGGGTCCATCTTCCACTACATCCCATAGGAGGTAGTCATGGGATTTGATGAAGAACCTCAAACAGTTTTTCCAATGGGGATAGTTATCCCCATTAAAGTATGCCGATTTGGTGATGGAATAAGACTCGTACAAGTTGTTGCCGGAGGTGGATGCCATGGCTTTGACTTCTCTTGATTGATTCACCTTCTAGGATCGCCTCAACGGTTGTAAGGCCTTCGGTTGAGTGTCACTCTAATACCAATTGTTAGGATGATCAATCAATTGAGATGGTAGCCAAGAGTGGGGTGAATTGGCAGTTTTAAATTTTGGAAGCAAATTGAAAGATTTGGACAATGAGACACAGGGATTTATAGTGGTTCAACCTTCTAACAAGATCTAAGTCCACTACCTTAGCTTCCTACTAAGGATTTTCAAACAATTCACTATAGAATTCTTCCCCTTTTCTAGGCTTAGGAGGCAACCGTTACAAGTTCTAAGCTTTCTACCCAAAGCTTTGAACAATTCACTCTTAATACAAAGAAAGAAATTTGGCAAATGAAATATCCTCGCTAGATACAAATTTATCTCAACCCCAAACTTGAAACAAAGATTTGCAAAAGAATTAAAGAAGTTGGGTGTACAAGGGTTTGACTCTAAAAGCTCAAATGGTTGGATTTAGATTGAATGCTTGAATGTTGTTCAATGAATGTTCAAAAGTTGTTGTAGCTGCATTGGAGACTTGTATTTATACCCTCTTATTGATTTCTATCCGTTTAGGTGGTTGAAGTCATCAATATAACCGTTGGGGACCATTTTCCCGCAATAAATATTGTCTGGTCACCTACCGTATCGGTACACGAGATCCCGTATCGATACTTGTTACAAGAAAAATATTGCCGTTATGCAGTAGCGTATCGATATGCGGGAGGTCGTATCAAAACGGTCATAGTGTAAAATTAGGGGCGTATCGAAATGGCAAGTCCTTATCAGTATGATATTTGCTCATTGGAATCTGAGTAGAAAAATTGCATCGGTACGCTTAGGGGCGTATCGATATGGGTAACTGAAAATTTAAAAGTTTTTTTATTCCAATAACTGACAAGGCAACGTTCGAAAACATTTAATGCAAAGATCTTTAAGATCTTGACAAACCGTATCGGTACGGATGGGACCGTATCGGTATGAATAAAAATATCTAAACCCAAATTTTAGATCGTCTTGAAACAGTGTAAGTTGTATCGAAACACTTTACAAAAACATTTGCCCAGATGAATATCGTATCAAAACGGATGAGTCTGTATCGATATGCATAGTTTAAAAAATAAGCCTAGTTGAAGGTCATATCAAAACAGTCAAGGCCGTATCGAAATGTTTTGCAAAATCAAATTCCAATAGCTAAAATCCGTATCGAAACACCAAGGGGTGTATCGATACGCCTTGACGTATTTGTGTATTTTGGCTTGAAAACACTTAGAAGAACTTTGGGTTTAAGGTTTGGACTTAAAAAGAAATTTTCCTTCTCATTATGTGAGACTTTTGAGTACTTAAAAATTTATATTCTTTTACAATTTTGTCTTTAAACAATTTGTTATATCAAAATCAAATATAGGTTTTACACAAAGCATAAAACCTCAAACCATCACCACAAACAATAAGAAATAGCCATTTACAAACCTAGAGCAGCAAAACAACATTGCTCAACCAGGGAGTTTAACAGAATATTTCCCAAAACAACGGAAACCCCATTGCCCTTATTACTTATAGTCTAGTCTAAAAGCATACTTTTGATACCAAGTCTTTTTGTGATCACTTGCTTCTCGCTGCCTTCCGAGCCTTTAATTCTCTGCATTGATGGACAAAGAAAGCGTAAGCACACTAGGCTTAGTGAGGACCGCTCAAAAACAACACACCATCAATGCATTAAAACAATTTTTATACAACACATTGAAATCCCATTTCAAGCATCTTTTAATGTAAAACATTATCATGCCTTGAAAACCATGCACTTAACATCTTTAAAAACCAGCATATTAAACCATATGCAACCTGTATCATTAACCAACAGCAAATCTCATTGCTAAACCTCAATTTAAGCCTTCCCATGCATAACAACCGTATGGAAAGCTTTTAGAGTAACATGTATAAATCACATTATAAATATAAACCTTTTAATGATACATTCACAATTATATTGGCTTACAAGTGATCATAACCAAGTTCCTTTACCAAAAATCGTTCATCGGATACACGGATTCAAACAAGTGTCCTCACAACACTTCAAGCCATCTCAACCGAAATAGCGATACAATCACAATCGCGGTATATTACAACAGGGCACACTTTACAACCCATGGGGACACCAACCCCAACCCTCGATTAGATGCTTATTCCACTAACAGGAGTTTACAGTACCATATAACCCCTCGACCGTTAGGGTACTTGGATGGAGTATTCGGTACACCGTATAAAACCCCTCGACATCTAAGGCAATTTATTATAGTGCACCATCAATCCTATGGTCGGCCAACTATATCCGATAACATTTTTAAATCACATCACTTGCCAATATAATTCACCATTTACCATTTAGCTTATTGTTTTTATAATCATTAAACCAAAACATTTCCCAAGCAACAGCACATGCTTAAAACTCAAGTATAAACCATATACTTACATGGATCACTTACCATGTGCATCCATCATCATATCATGATCAAAAACAATATCACACATACTTTAAAACATGCTTAAACAGTAGGTACAATGTAAATCAAAACAAGTGCATAAAACCATTTCATAATAGCACGACCGAGAGAGAAAACCACATCATACTTACTTTCGAGTTTAAAACAACGTTTCAAGCTCAGTTTAAACTCCCATAAACCACCTTTAAATCATTTCAAAGCAGAAATCCACGTTCTCACTCACCGATACGGGAAACCTCAATTCGCCGACTCGAAATCAAGCGTCTGAAGTTTCCAAAGCTTCACCGATCGCTTTCAGATCGACTTCCCCTATTTGAACCACATTACAACAAAGTAATAATGCATCTCAATGCATTCAAAACACTACAACAACAATTCCTTGCAAAACCTCACAATCCTTTTACAATTACCCATGCACAACAACCGAAACCACCATCTAACTCTTTCGAAACACAACCCATCCACACTCTATCAATCTAATACTTCATTTAACATCAATTAACATCTAAAAATAGGATTACATCATCCTTAAACTTCCAGCAACTATTCAGCCACCACAACTCCACAAAAACACAAATCTAACAACCTAATAATCAAGAATTCAAGGAGTTTCAGGATTCCAATGATAAAAACAACTTATCAACGTTATAAATCATCCAAAATATGTTTAAAATCAATCCTCAACACTAGAAAATAGATCCAATATGAATCTTCCATAATTTCACTAATTAAACCAAATTAAATCAATTATTCATTATAAAAACATAAAATCAGATTATAAATCATAAATCAAGGATCAAATACTTGGGAATATCAATAAAGAACCATCAATAGAGGAGGAGAACTAACCTTACCTTATTGTGTGATTTCTCCCTCAAATGGTAGATTAAAGCTAGAAAAGCACAAGATTTCAATGAGGTTTTGTAAATCAAAGATAAAGAAACAATTACAAATAAAAAAATCCAAGCTGAAAGATCTTTCACCTCTAGATTTTGATGAAAACAAGAGTGTTTGGCAGAAAAGAGATGGAGAGAAAAGTTGAGAGAAAAGTTTACGTCAAATTCTTTAAAACTAATAACTAACTTTCATATCAAAAATCCCCTTTTAATTATCTTTAAAAACACATGTTAAAATATCTTAATTGAAATGAGAAATCACAAGCAAAAACTTGGTAAAATAGCTCCTTAAGGATTCTAAGAATATGATCCCTTACATTTTAGTCACCTTTAAAAATAGTTTTCAAAAATTATATTTTAGTCACTAACCAAAATGTCACCCTTCCAAATCACATTTTCCAAAATTGATTTCACCAATATTTTTCATATATTTAAATATGATTTTTAACCATTTTTCAATATTTTTATCTTACTCAAAAATATTTATTCCCGAACTCGACTCGAATCTCTCACCAGTCCATCAGACCATCTAACAAGCCTCAAAACTGCTAAGCCCAAAAACTGGGGTGTTACACGTACCGATACGCAAAGGCCTATAATGACCTCCAGGTCTAACATATGAGACTTTGGCTCACTCTAACCATTACCAAACCTTACCTAATCATCATTAATCCTCAAAGGCAAACTTGACACAATCATTCAAGCATTTATTGATCCTTTATAAATGTTTTTCACGTATCGATGCTTCGAAGATACAAATCGGACCCATCGCATATGATGCCGGTTGAGGAGATTGAGTTGAATCTGGAATTGAACTATGAGAAGGAACATGTGAAAATCTTGGATTATAGCAGCAAAGTTCTGTGTGGAAAGACCATTAAGTTGGTAAAGATATTGTAGTGACATCGTGGTGTAGAGGAAGCCACGTGGGAAAGTAAGGAGGACATGAAGAAGCAGTTTCCTTACCTTTTTCTATCAGGTAAATCTTGAGGACAAAATTTCTTAAGTTTGGGAGGGTTTTAACGCCCCGAATTTAGGCCTAGACGTTAGCTAGATAGATTAGACAGTTCGGATGAATCGGATTAGGTGATTCGAACTAGTTTCGGGAATTAATTCATAATAAATTATTTTTGGCTAAAATAAAATATGGAAAAATATTGGAAAATGTTTAATTAATAAATTAAGGGTTTTGGACAACTCAGTTCGAAGAAATAAATTTGGATTTAGTGAAATTTTGGTCTAGTGACTAAAATGTAAAGTTTTCAAAACTATTTTGGTGACTAAATCGTTAAAGGGTCAAAACTTAGAATCTTTGAGGACATAATTTACTAAGGGTTTTAATCAGACTTTTCCCTTAATTTAGGCTATTTTTAAATGGATTTAAAAGGGTTATTAAATAAAAATAAAATAGATTTAATTAAAGAGATTTCTAATAACTAATTCATTTTCTTACGTAACTACTTTTTCTCTCAACTTTCTTAGCAGCCAAACTACCATTTTTACTCTAAAATGATCACAAATCATCTCTTTTTGTTTTCCTTTTGATTTCTTAATTGATTCCTTTAATTTCTACATCAAATCTTACTTGTTTTCTTGGAGATTTCATTTAAATCATGTCAATTAAGGAAAAAGTTAGCTATTAGAGGTGATTTTTGATTCTCTCCTCTAATCAAAGGTTCTTTACTAAAATTCCCAAGTTCTTGATCCTTTACAATTGATTTTTGTTATGTTTTAATGAATAAATCATGATTAAAAGGTTTTAATTGAGTTTTGATAAGAAATTTGATAGATCTTGGTAATAGATCTGATTGTTGTTGGTTTTAATTGATATAGATCACATTTGAGATATGTTTTAATGTTATGAGAAGAGATTTGTAAAATAAATCCCGAAACTAATTGAATTGCTAATTTTCTAGGTTGTAAATAGTCAGATTTTGAGGAGTTCTTGGTGTTAAAAGGTTGATGGAGATATAAGGTGGTATTATTGGTGTTTTTAGATGTTGCTTAATGTTATTAAGATGCTAAAATTGTTAGGTTATGGCTGGGTGTAATGCCCCAATATTTTCTTGGTGACTAAAATGTAAAGAGCTAAAGATTGGTGGTTTTAGTTCAGTGACCAAAATGAAAATT
Organism: Hibiscus mutabilis; assembly: GCA_019671005.1. NCBI lineage: Eukaryota > Viridiplantae > Streptophyta > Magnoliopsida > Malvales > Malvaceae > Hibiscus > Hibiscus mutabilis. The sequence goes on along the minus strand of CM033736.1, from coordinate 26,469,380 downwards.
TTGAAAGTTTGGTGGTCAAAGTATAAACTTTGGAAAAGTTTAGGGACTAAATAGTAATTTCTAAAAGTTATGTAAGTTAACCCCGTAAATGAATAGTTCACCCCAAAGAGTGACACTTTTGTGTTACTCAGATTTTTTGTACGAAGTGTGTATTAGTGGCTATAAAGCTTTAAAGTTCGTAGGAAGAAAATGTGGAAATCGTATTGAGTGAAATCCAAATATTTGGATCGAAAAAATGCCATAAATAAAAATCTAAGATATTTTGGGACATGGACGGTTATATTGGAACCAATTTGGTTCAATTTTAATGGAATGGAAATTTTTAAGTCTTGTTGTAAATAAAGACTAGTTGGAGGGCAAATTGGACATTTTCCATGGATGGCATTTTTGAAATATTTTGAAACTTTGAGGTAAATTTGGAAGGTGAACAACTTTTGGAATAGATCATGGCCATTGATTTTTTATAAGATTGAATCTTGGCCATTGGATTAAAGGGGTAAAATAGTAATTTCACTATGTAAAATGAATTAAAAATTCATTTTATTTTAAACATGTGGATTAATATTAAAGATGAGAAAATATCATCTTCTTCATATGAAGGGGCAGTTTGAATAGAAAAAAAGAAGGGAAAAATATAGTTTTCAAATTTCAAGTCCCAAATTGAAGAAATCAAGGCTAGTTTCAAGCAATTTTGTTTTAGGTAAATTGCTCTACACTTGTTTCTCTTCATTTTGATAGTATTTTTGCATGATAAAAGTCAAGTTGGTTCATGTTCATGGATGAGGATGATTATGATTTTGATAGAATATGATGGAATAGAAGTAGTATTGTGTAGAATTGATGATATAGACATGAAATCAAGCTTGAATTTAGATTACTTTCTTGTTTGAAGTTATAAACCTTAACCCTAAGAATTGGGGATTTTGGTAGGGAATCAAATTGAGGATGATATTGAATGGATTATGATTTTTGAAGTTTAATTTTGATGATATATTAAATAATTTCCCCAGTTGAAGTTATAGGGACCATATCGAAAATTTTGAGAAATTAGGGGAAATTATTGAATATTTATTTTAGCACTTGAATTGATGAATTATGGTTGAAATAGTATGAATTGATTTTTAAGGATTAAAATGAAAATTTTTAGAAGTACAAGGACTAATTCGGCAGTTTGAAGAAAATTGGGGATTAGTCTTGAATTTATGAAAAGTTTAGGGATTTGATGTTGATCTGGTATTTGAGGTATATTATGTTGGAAATATTAAGTCTAGTGATTTAAATGTTGGTTTTGAAGTTTAAATCAACATTTTGGGTTAAATTGAATATTCGGCTACTTTAGGGACCAAAGTGCAAATTTTTAAAGTTTGGGTCCTAAAGTGTAAAGGATGAGAAATGTAAGGATCAGATTTGGAATTTATGATTTGAAGGTTAAAAGTGTCCTTAGGGACTAAAATAGATATTTTGGGAAAAGTTGGAGATTTAAAGAAAAGTATGAAAAATTGTGATTCGAGTATATAAAGTTTTATCGGATACGGCAGGTTAATTTCAGTACATAAAATAGATATTTTGGTATTTGAGGTATACTTTAGGGACCAAAGTGCATAATATATTTTTGCATTGTACTTTATTTTAGCGATTTAAAGATTGTGGCATATTTTATGGTCACATATGGTTTATAGCATGATATATACATGACAAAGTTATTTGATATAGTTATTTTTATGCCAGTACACCATGAAAGTTATAGAGCATATTGAAGTATGAACTGCTCTAATATGATATGCTTTACATGATATAAATTGTACATGGGTTGCTTGCCATATTGTAGGAGTTGTTTTAAGTTTGCCCTTGGTAGTATAATATTAAGTTGGACAATACTGTGGTATACCATTAGGAGTCATACAGTTATTTGACACTTCATTGTGTCTGACACGTGTCCTACCATTATTTGACACTTCATTGTGACCTACAGTTATCTGACACTTCATTGTGTCTGACACTTCATTGTGTCCTACAGTTATTTGACACTTAAATGTGTCAACAGTTATAGAAAATGATAATACTTTTCAAGTACGCGACTCGTTTATTAGTCACTTGATATTTACCTTGGGCTATAAGATTTCACGATGCAACTACATGATTTTTACAGTGCAACTATATGATTTCTTACACAGATATTCCTGTATTACTGATGATAAGATTTAATGATTATCATGCTCTTGAAAGTATCATGCATTACCATATAATTTATATATGTTCTCACCTTATGCCTCACTGAGTTATGCTCAGCGTGTATTTATGTTATACACGTAGGTAAACGAGTTTAGGAGCGGACAACTTTTGCATCTCTATCTCTTTTGGGAGTACGAATACGACAGGTTAATTTCAGTACTTATGACATCCATATTTTGTGTTTAGTAGTGGCATGTACTAGCTAAACTTGTCTTTCTAATAAAATATTTAAATCGGGTATGTAATAGTTTTATAAACCTTTCATAGTTGATAAACATATTTACTGCTTATTATTATATGTTTTAATGTGACTATGACATTTACGTAAAAAGTTTCACTATCATAAATTAAATTATTATTTTATTTATAAATTAGATAAAGTTAAGCGTGCTTAAATTAGGGAAATTTTAAGATGTGTGACCTCTTGGGAAGTTATTTTAAAGTACCCCAATTTTTAAGTTAAAAGATGTTTTTAAAAGTCTGTGACATCTCTGACTCGTGTTCAATGTACGGATACAGGAAGGGAGTGTTACATTTATTGGTATCAGAGGTACCGGTTTAGTCAGTTCTAGAGTTAAATTGGAACTCGATAAAAGTGTTCAAGTGTGTTAATGACACTAGGATGTCGTATTTACTTGAAAAAGATACTTGTTGGATTGATGCAATTGCTTATTAGTTAAGTGTATGTTATGAGTACAGATGTCGGAGGGAATCGGATCCCGACATGCTACTCAACAAGTGGGGCCCGAGAATGCCCTAGAAGTAGGGGAGGAAGTACAGTAGCATGTTCAACAGGAGGTTGGTGCACCTGCACAGGAAATGCCGATGTAAGATCGGGGTATGTTTCTATAAGCTCTGGACGCGATACTTAATAGACCTCCTCGAATTTCTGTTTCGAATGAGTTAAAGAAGCTGCAAGCTCCTAATTTTAAAGGCGATGTTGATGGGGATCCTATGTCGGCAGATTTTGGGTTGAATAACATACAAACAATGTTGTCTCAGATTGGGTGCGATGATCGAGGAAAGATAGTAGGATTTGTCTCCTTATTGAGAAAGCAAGCATTAGTATGGTGGAACAATATCACTGCTCGTGTTCAAGAAGAGGTGAACTGGCAGTTTTTCCTCTGTGAGTTTAGGAGGAAATATATTGGAGATGCCTTTATTTGGGAAATGATCCAGCGGTTCTTGGACCTTAAACAAGGAGATCGCTCGGTGTATGAATATGAATGCGAGTTTAATAGATTGAGTAGTTTGCCTCTGAATTGTTACCGGATGAGAGAGCCATTATTGATAGTTTTATAAGAGGATTAGATGCCAGATATCAAGAGGTGATAGTGGTAATTATTCCCAAGGACTTCCAAGAAGTAGTTAATAGAGCCAAAGCAATGGAGATTGTCCGAGAGAAGGCTAAAAAAGAATCACAGAGTCAGAAAATAAGTGCTGAAACATCTTTTGTAATACCCCAAAATTTGCTAAGTTGTTTAAGAGTCATTTAGCACTAAGATAAGGGCTTAAAAACTAACTTAGTGACTAAAATGACAAAATATAAAAGTTAGGATTTCTTTAATTATGGATTCTAGGAAAGGAATTTCTGAGAATTTAGAGTACATTGTGATAGAGGATAAGCAAATTAGGGTACTCGCAAAGTTTGGTAATAGTCCAAGGGAAAATTGGAATGGGAATTCAAGGTTAAAGTTTAGTGACCAAAATGATAAGTTTTCAAAACTTGTATGGTACAAGTCAAAATATGAAAAGTTGAAGGACCAAAGTTGTAATTTCCCAAAATATAGGTGTTTTATTTCATAAATAGATAGAGTACCTATTGGTGTGGACTGAATGTGGAATTACTGGTTTGATATGATATTTTAAATATTGGGAGATCACAGTTAAAGTTTAAGTGGAATACGGATAACTAGATCGAACTGCAAAGTTAAGCGTGCTCAGGCTAGAGTACCACTAGGATGGGTGATCTATTGGGAAGGTCCTATGTCAATACTTTAGATTGATAAAAATGAATCCGTCTGAATTAATATTATTCATATGCATAGCCGATTAAGAAATATTAAGAGAAATTATATCTGATAAAGATTTCGGGTAATTATCGGTATTTTTGGACCGGGTCAAAATTTTAAGTTTGAATTCATAAATATGAAATATTTATTTGATAATATTATTTATTTTTTCAGATATAGAAATAAGGATTTTTTTAGAATTTATATGATAGCCCGGTGAAAGGGAAATAACAGTCGAAGTAGTAAGTGAATATCGGGAAAATCGGATCGAATCAAAATTTCAGAGGTTATTCTATAAGTCACGAAAAAATCATAAAATATAATTTTATGAATAAATTATTAATTGGTTGATTATGATCTAACTAGAATAGTTGGATTTTTACAAAATGGCAAAATTAGTGATTAAAGTGACTAGTTTTGGTAATTTGGTCACAATGGCAATTTTGAAATATTTTGAAAGTACCATGGGCAATATGGTAGTTTCCCATGTGAAAGAATTACTCTATTTTGGTTAGAGTTGAATGGAATTTGGTTGGAATTGAACTAGAATGACAACTTGTAAATTACGATTCAGTTGGAGGTTAATTTTGGAAAAGGAATAAATTGAAAAAAAATTAATTTATTAATTACATGTCGCATAAATTTTAAAAAAGATGAACAAAATGTTCATCATCTTCCCCTCCAATTCGAAATACAAGAGAAAAATAGGGGGAAATACACAATATTTTCTCCAAGCATTTTAAAGGCTCCCGAACAATCAATGTGAATTTTTGGCAGAAAATTGATCTATTATCAATTCTCTTTCATTCGATTGTAATTTTATCAAGAGTTATGAAGATTTGATTATGTTCTTGAAGAGAGAGAAAATAGGGTTTCACGTTCCATGTTTAGATTGAAGCTTGATCTATGCAAATCTAGTGTTGTAGAGATGAAATCAAACTTTGATTGTGATTAATTTCATGTTTAAGGATTAAAAACCCTAACCCTAGAATTTGGGATTTTATTTAGGGTTTTGAAATTGATGATCAAAACGAAAGATTGATGCTATTAGAAGCTTGATTTTGATGCGAGAATGAAAAATCCTCAACTAGTCCTTTAAGTGACCATTTCGGAATACATGGGGAAATTTGAAGAAATATTGTGAAAATTATCCTAGTGATTGATTTGAAGAGATTATGAATTTAGAAGCTTAATTATGGCATTAGGACCAAAATAAAGTCCTTGAAAAGCTTAGACATCCAATTTGACATGTAGGAATAAATTGGGGTTTTAAGTGTTAATTTTTGGAAATGAAGAATATATGTTGGAAAAATTATTTTGAGCATATTAGAATGTTGTTTAAATGGAAAACAACATTGGGAAGGTTTAGTGACCAATTCGGTCAAGGGATAAAATAAAAGGAAAATTTTGAGAAACATTGCAAAAATGTTGGATTGATTAATTAGTACAAGTTTGCAAACTTTTGTGTGAAATTAGTGACTAAAATGTCACTTTAACAAAGGTTAGTGGGTTGAAGGGCAATGAGTAAAAGTGTTAGAATTATGGAGTATATATGATTGAGCTTGAATAAATTGCAAAAAGTTGCAAAATGGTCACTAGGGACCAAAATGGACTTTTTGGCTACTAAGGGAGAAAAAGAGAAAATTTTTGGAAATTTTTATATTCGAATAATTATACTAGTATTTTATAGTTAAGCAATGTTAGATTAAAAATCTAACATGAATATTGCTATATATGTTCAAATGGTACTATACAGCTATTGATGAGGCTAAGGATACCAAATCAAAAGAAAGCAAGGAAAAGTGTCGAAATAGCTTAGTGAGGCTAATATTATGCATGGCCCAGGTGAGTGCATTTTTTGCTTATTTATTATATATGTGATATGAGTGATTGCATTATATGTATTTATGACATGTTGATAAATAGGACAACTTGCGATGAACCGACATTGGAATAAATAAAAATGTATGATGGCCTATTTATGCAAATAACATGAAATATTAAAGGGCATATTGATACAATGATTGTAGCGTAATGATTTACTCAAGGAAAATCGAATTTTAGATATTTGGATATGAACTATCCATTAATGAATTATGAATAACAGTATTGAAGGATTGGATATTAAATATGAAAATATTATATTGTTATGCCCAAGTACTAGTGTGAGAGTCTTTGGTATAATTGGATATTCATAGAGTTATAGCAGCTGCAATCCAGCACTACAGTGCGATCCAGACATTTCGGTGTTGATATCAGACGCTACGGTGTTGCAATCACTTTAGTGATGATTAGACACTACGGTGTCGACTAGCACAAAAAGATGCTATAATGAGGAGCAAAGAGCATCCTCGAGTACGTACTCACCATCAGACGCTACGGCGTTGTAGACACTATGGTGTCGTTATGATGACTCGTATACCATAGGTTCACATGAAATTGCATGAGAATCTTTGGTATAGTTGGATATCCATAGGGTCTTAACAGCTGCGTCATAGCACTATGGTGCGAGATAGACTTTTCGGGGTCGAGATAAACTTTACGGAGTCGGTTCAAACACTATAGTGTTACATAGCACAAAATGTGCGAGTATGGGGAGCAAAGGGCATCCTCGAGTACGTACTCATCTCAGTCGCTTTGGTGATGCAGACGCTACGGCATCGTAGACACTAAGGTGCCGTGATGACTCGCGTACCATAGCATCACATGATTTTGTACTTTGGGCTATAATAATTGAAATGCATTTATGCAGGTAGTTAAGCTAAAAAGCTTATTGTACACAAGACTGGTAAGACGGACTGGTAAGACGGAATTAATCCTATGAGTTGAATATTATATTGGTTTAATGAACTATACATGTAACATAGTTATATGCAAGATAAAATGTTATCAACTTCAATTGAAAATCGCTTGCCATTTTGCAGGAATTGTATTACACTATTATATGACTTGATACTTACTTTGGGCCATAAGGTTTTACAGTACATGACTTTTCAGTACCTAATTATTGTAGTACAAATTTCTTACATTATTATTCTTGCATTACAGATTAGTACTCATTGTTTACATTGTTATGATTATGCCTCACTAAGTTATACTTAGCGTGTGTTTTGTATCACACGTAGGTACCTCGTACTAGATAGCAGAGAAAGAGCTGCACATAGTTGGATCAAGTTAGCCTGCATTATCAGTAAGTATCACCACATCCTAGTCTAGTGGGGCTTGTATAGATATTAAATAAGTGGTTATTTTGTATGATCTAGAAACATGACTTAGTTTGAGGAATTAAGAATATTAGAAAAGATGCTTCAAACGATTTTAAACTTAGGTGGTTGTTTAACGCGTAGTGATTTTAAAAATCAAGAAAGGGTCTAGGCAACACACATAGTTTTCACCCTGAATTATATTTTCTTTTAATAACTGCTTAAAGTATTTTATAAACTAATTCAGGGGTGAAACTAGGTGACTCTAGATAGATTTGTAATTTAGTGAAAACCGAGAAAGAGTTGTTTAATCAAATTGGTTTTATAAAAAAAATTATCAAGTCTGAAAATCAGTGTAAATCAGCTAGTAAAATTTTTAATGTGTATTTGAATATCGAATATATGTTGAGGGTGTTACATTTAGTGGTATCAAAGCATAGGTTTAGCTGATTCTGGATGTTAAATCGAGTCTAATATGATTTTGCTAAAGTGTACATGCCCCTACGATGTGATGTTACTGATGTATTGCTTGCATAACTTGATGTAGTTCCTCATTAGTATGAATAAGACTCTAATGGTTATAAGAAAAATAAGATACTGTTAGATTTCATCAGTTGACAAATTTTGAGCATTAAGAAAAGACCCATAGTGGATACAACAGAGTGAAATAAATATGGTAGTTAACTCCTATCCAGGATGAGTTATCTGTATAATTTACGCACATATGAGGACAAGTATTATTTGGATATTATAGCATGAACTTTCCCACTTTTTTAGTGAATTTGTGTTTGTTTAATTTGATCTTGGTTCTACTCATTCGTATATTAGCTCTAAACTAGTTACTAAAAGAAGAATTTTTATGGAGACTTTTAGTAGTGATGTGATTGCTAGTAATCCGCTTGGTCATAGTGCTATAGTGACCCGGATATGTAAGAATTGTGCCTTAGTGTAACAAGAGATTGAATTTCCAGCGAATTTAATGGAGCTACCATTCTATGAGTTTGAGATTATCTTGGGGATGGATTGGCTATCTGTATATGATGCAGATGTTAAATGTAAAAAGAAGCAATAAGTACTTTAAGGACCGGATGGTTCTGAGGTGGTTGTAGTGGGAGAAAAAAATGATTGCCTAAATCAATAATCTCTACAGCAATGACTCGGAGGATGTTAAATAATGGATGTGAAGCGTATTTAGTTAATGTGATGGATACGCAAGTATCAAACAAGAAACTGGAAGATATCCCAATTGTGTGAGAATTTCCAGATGAGTTGCCAAGATTACCACCAGATAGAAAGGTACAATTCGAAAAAGATGTGTACCCGGAACAGAGCCGGTATCATTGGCACCTTATAGGATGGTTCCAACCGAATTAAGGGAGATGAAAGCTCAATTATAAAAGTTATTAGATCGGGGCTATATTCGACCAAGTGTGTCACCATAGGGAGCCCTAGTATTATTTGTAAAGAAGAATAATGGATCCTTACGATTGTGTATAAATTATCGACAACTGAATAAAGTAACGATAAAGAACAAGTATCCGTTACAAGAATTGGGGATCTAGTTGATCAGCTCAGAAGAGCTGCTGTGTTTTCAAAGATTGATATTCGATCAGGCTATTGTCAGCTAAAAGTTAAGGAAGAAGATATATCAAAGATAGCATTCAGGACATCACTACAGATATTACGAGTTTTTAGTAATTCCATTTGGACTCACAAACGCCCCTGCCGCATATATAGATTTGATGAATAAGGTGTTCAACCCTACTTGGACTAGTTGTTAGTGGTGTTTATAGATGATATCTTGGTATATTCTAAGACTGAAGATGATCACGATCGACATCTCCAAGTGGTATTACATACATTAAGAGATAAGCAGCTTTATGTGAAGCTTTCCAAATATGAATTCTGGCTATCCGAAGTAACTTTTCTTGGACATGTTGTATCTGCTGATGGAATAAGAGTGGATCCCAAGAAGGTACAAGCTATTATTGAATGAGAAGCACCAAAGAATGTCTCGGAAGTCAGAAGTTTATTGGGATTAGCTGGATACTATAGACGATTTGTCCAAAACTTCTCTATCATTGTCGAGCCATTTACTCAGTTGTTAAGGTAAGGTGTTTCTTTTGTATGGACAGAGAAGTGTCAAGAGAGTTTCAAAAGACTAAAGAAAGTTTTGATTGAGACACCAATATTAATTCAACCAAGCCAGGAAAAGAGTACATTCTGTATAGTGATGCATCCTATAATGGTTTGGATTGTGTATTAATGCAAGAATGACATGTTGTAGCTTATGCATCGCGACAACTCAAAATTCATGAAAAGAATTATTCGACTCATGACTTGGAGATGGCAGTAGTGATTTTTTTGAACTGAAAATTTGAAGACGTTATTTAGATAGTGAAAAGTGTCATATCTATACTGATCACAAAAGTTTGAAGTACTTGATGACACAACGAGATCTAAATCTGAGACAACGAAGATGGGTCGAGGTTTTAAAGGATTACGATGTGGTTATTGATTATCACCTTGGAAAGGCTAATGTAGTAGTAGAGGCTCTTAGCCGGAAAACATTTTCTGTTCTACGTGCAATGAATGCACAACTATCTTTGGGACAATATGGTTCTTTAGTAGCAGAATTTCATCTTAAGCCAACTTTTCTGGATCGGATTAAAGATTTACAGCTTTCAGATAAGGAATGCCTTGAAAAGAGGAAACAAGCTGAATCTAGGAAAGCGCAAGCTATGAAATCAAGTCTGATGGTTGTTTATACTATCGAGAAAAAGTTTATATTCTTGACAATGGTGAATTGAAGAAAGAGATTTTATCAGAAGTTCACTATTGCCCTTTAACTATGCACCTAGGAAGTAATAAGATGTATCGAGATTTAAAAACCCGTTATTGGTGGTCAGGAATGAAAAGAGCAATCTCAGAGTTTGTAGCAAAATGTCTGACATGTCAACAAGTTAAAGCAGAGCATCAAGTACCTTCTGGATTGTTACAGCCTATCTCCATTCCTCAGTGGAAATGGGAAAAAGTGACTACGGATTTTGTAACAAGGCTACCAGTTACACCCAGCAAGAAGGATTCAATATGGTTTATCGTTGATCGTTTATCGAAGTCTACACGTTTTATTCCAGTTTGTGTGGATTATTCAATGGATAAGTATGTAGAATTGTATATCAGAGAAATCGTACGACTACATGGTGTCCCAGTATCCATTGTATCGAATAGAGACCCGAGGTTTACCTCGAGGTTTTGGGGAGCATTACACGAGGCCTTAGGTACTAAATTAAATTTTAGTACTGCATTCCATCCACAAACGGATGGGCAGTCAGAATAGATTTTAGAAGACATGTTGCGAGCTTGCATTATTGAGTTTACTGGATCATGGGAAAGGATCGAAATATTCATATTGACAAAAAAAACAGGTGGGGTTGATTTAACCTGAGAAATGGAAGATAAAGTGAAGATTTTTCAGAATAATCTTAAAGCAGCTGCGGATCGACAAAAGGCATATGCAGGAAAAAGAGAAAGGATGTTGAATTTCAAGTTGGAGATAAAGTATTCCTGAAGGTCTCACATTGGAAGAAAGTACTACGTTTTGTTCAAAAGGGTAACTAAGTCCCAGATTCATTGGACCTTATGAAATTCTCAAAAGAGTTGGACCAGTGGCTTATCAATTTGCCTTACCTTCAGAGATGAGCAAGATTCATGATGTATTTCATGTATCTATGTTGCAAAGTTATCGATCCGATCCCTCGTATGTTATCACTCCAAAAGAGATTGAATTGCAACCTGATTTAACATATGAAGAAAAACCAAAGGAGATTTTATCTTATGGAGTCAAAGAATTGAGAAATAAGAAAATTCCATTGGTTGAAGTCCTTTGGAGGAACCACAAAGTGGAAGAGGCAACTTGGGAGACCGAGGAGAAAATGAGAAAGCAATACCTGAAACTATTTAAATCAAGTACGTTTTAAAATTCGAGGACGAATTTTTTTTAAGAGGGGGAGAATTGTAATACCCCAAAATTTGCTAAGTTGCTTAAGAGTCATTTAGCACTAAGATAAGGGCTTAAAAGCTAACTTAGTGACTAAAATGGCAAAATATAAAAGTTAGGATTTCTTTAATTATGGATTCTATGAAAGGAATTTCTGAGAATTTAGAGTACCTTGTGATAGAGGATAAGCAAATTAGGGTACTCGTAAAGTTGGGTAATAATCCAAGGAAAAATTGGAATGGGAATTCAAGGTTAAAGATTAGTGACCAAAATGATAAGTTTTCAAAACTTGTATGGTACAAGTCGAAATATGAAAAGTTGAAGGACAAAAGTTGTAATTTCCCAAAAGTTAGGTGTTTTATTTCATAAATAGATAGAGCACCAATTGGTGGTGGACCGAATGTGGAATTACTGGTTTGATCCGATATTTTAAATATTGGGAGATCACAGTTAAAGTTTAAGTGGAATTCGGATACTCGGATCGAACTGTAAAGTTAAGCGTGCTCAGGCTAGAGTAGCACTAGGATTGGTGATCTATTGGGAAGGTCCCATGTCAGTACTTTAGATTGATAAAAAGAAATCAGTCTAAATTAATATTATTCATATGGATAGCCGATTAAGAAATATTAAGAGAAATTGTATCCGATAAAGATTTTGGGTAATTATCGGTATTTTTGGACCGAGTCAAAATTTTAAGTTTGAATTCATAAATATGAAATATTTATTTGATAATATTATTTATTTTTCAGATATGGAAATAAGGAATTTTTTTAGAATTTATATGATAGCCCGGTGAAAGGGAAATCGCAGTAGAAGTAGTAAGGCAATATTAGGAAAATCAGATCGAATCGAAATCTCAGTGGCTATTCCATAAGTCACGGAAAATTCATAAAATATAATTTTATGAATAAATTATTAATTGGTTGATTGTGATCTAACTAGAATAGTTGGATTTTTACAAAATGGCAAAATTAGTGATTTAAGTTACTAGTTTTGGTAATTTGGTAATTTGGTCACAATGGTAATTTTGAAATATTTTGACAGTACTTTGGGCAAAATGGTAATTTCCCATGTGAAAGCATTACTCTAGTTCGGTTATAGTTGAATGGAATTTGGTTGGAATTGAACTAGAATGTCAACTTGTAAATTATGATTTAGTTGGAGGTTAATTTTGGAAAAGGAATAAATTGAATAAAAAATTTAATTTATTAATTACATGCGGCATAAATTAAAAAAAAAGATGAACCAAATGTTCATCTTCTTCCCCTCCAATTCGAAATACAAGAGAAAAATAGGGGAAAATACACAAAATTTTCTCCAAGCATTTTGAAGGCTCACGAACAAGATTCAATGTATATTTTTGGTAGAAAATTGATCTATATTCAATTCTCTTTCATTCGATGGTAATTTTATCAAGAGTTATGAAGATTTGATTATGTTCTTGAAGAGAGAGAAAATAGGGTTTCATGTTCCATGTTTAGATTGAAGCTTGATCTATGCAAATCTAGTGTTGTAGAGATGAAATCAAGCTTAGATTGTGATTAATTTCATGTTTAAGGATTAAAAACTCTAACCCTAGATTTTGGGATTTTATTTAGGGTTTTGAAATTGATGATGAAAACGAAAGATTGATGATATTAGAAGCTTGATTTTGATGTTAGAATGAAAAATCCTCAACTAGTCCTTTAAGTGACCATTTCGGAATACATGGGGAAATTTGGAGAAATATTGTGAAAATTATCCTAGTGATGGATTTGAAGAGATTATGAATTTAGAAGCTTAATTATGGCATTAGGACCAAAATAAAGTCCTTGAAAAGCTTAGACACCCAATTTGACATGTAGGAATAAATTGGGGTTTTAAGTGTTAATTTTTGGAAATGAAGAATATATGTTGGAAAAATTATTTTGAGCATATTAGAATGTTGTTTAAATGAAAATCAACATTGGGAAGGTTTAGTGATCAATTCGGTCAAGGGCTAAAATAAAAGGAAAATTTTGAGAAACATTGTAAAAATGTTGGATTGATTAATTAGTACAAGTTTGCAAACTTTTGTGTGAAATTAGTGACTAAAATGTCACTTTAACAAAGGTTAGTTGATTGAAGGGCATTGAGTAAAAGTTAGTAAAAGTGTTAGAATTATGGAGTATTTATGATTGAGCTTGAATAAATTGCAAAAAGTTGCAAAATCGTCACTAGGGACCAAAATGGACTTTTCGGCTACTAAGGGAGAAAAAAAGAAAATTTTTGGAAAATTTTATATTCGAATAATTATACTAGTATTTTATAGTTAAGAAATGTTAGATTAAAAAGCTAACATGAATATTGTTATATATGTTCAAATGGTAGTGCAACTATTGATGAGGCTAAGGGTACCATATCAAAAGAAAACAAGGAAAAAGTGTCGAAATAGCTTAGTGAGGCTAATATTATGCATGGCCCAGGTGAGTGCATTTTTTGCTTATTTATTATATATGTGATATGAGTGATTGCATTATATGTATTTATGACATGTTGATAAATAGGACAACTTGTGATGAACCGGCATTGGTATAAACAAAAATGTATGATGACCTATTTATGCAAATAGCATGAAATATTAAAGGGCATATTGATTCAATGATTGTAGCATAATGATTTACTCAAGGTAAATCGAATTTTAGATATTCGAATATGAACTGTCCATTAACGAATTATGGATAACAGTATTGAAGGATTGGATATTAAATATGAAAATATTATATTGTTATGCCCAAGTACTAGTGTGAGAGTCTTTGGTATAATTGGATATCCATAGAGTTATAGCAGCTGCAATCTAGCACTATGGTGCGATCTAGACACTTCGGTGTTGATATCATACGGCGTTACAGTCACTTTAGTGACGATTAGACACTACGGTGTCGACTAGCACAAAAAGATGCTATAATGAGGAGCAAAGAGCGTCCTCGAGTACGTACTCACCATCAGACGCTACGGCATTGTAGACACTATGGTGTCATTATGATGACTCATATACCATAGGTTAAAATGAAATTGCATGAGAATCATTGGTATAGTTGGATATCCATAGTGTCTTAGCAGCTGCGTCATAGCACTACGGTGCGAGATAGGCTCTTCGAGGTTGAGATAGACTCTACAAAGTTGGTTCAAACACTACAGTGTTACATAGCACAAATTGTGCGAGCATGAGGAGCAAAGGGCGTCCTTGAGTGCGTACTCATCTCAGTCGCTTCGGCGATGCAGACGCTATGGCATCGTAGACACCACGGTGTCGTGATGACTCACGTAGCATCACATGATTTTGTACTTTGGGCTATAATAATTGAAATGCATTTATGCAGGTAGTTAAGCTAAAAAGTTCATCATACACAAGACTGGTAAGACGGATCGAATCCTATGATTTGAATATTATATTGGTTTAATGAACTATACATGTAAGATAGTTCTATGCAAGATAAAATGTTATCAACTTCAATTGGAAATCGCTTGCCATTTTGCAGGAATTGTATTACACTGTTATATGACTTGATACTTACTTCGGGCCATAAGCTTTTACAGTACAGTACATGACTTTATAGTACATAATTATTGTAGTACAATTTTCTTACATTATTATTCTTGCAGTACAGATTAGTACTCATTGTTTACATTGTTATGATTATGGCTCACTAAGTTATACTTAGCGTGTGTTTTGTATCACACATAGGTACCTCGTACTAGATAGCAGAGGAGAAGCTGCACATAGTTGGATCAAGTTAGCCTACATTATCAATAAGTATCACCACATCCTTGTCTAGTGGGACATTTATAGATATTAAATAAGTGGTTATTTTGTATGATCTAGAAACATGACTTAGTTTGAGGAATTAAGAATATTAGAAAAGATGCTTCAAATGATTTTAAACTTAGTTAGTTGTTTATCGTGTAGTGATTTTAAAAATCAAGAAAGGGTCTAGGTAGCACACATAGTTTTCACCATGAATTATATTTCTTTTTAATATCTGCTTAAAGTATTTTTATAAACTAATTCAGGGTCGAATCTTGGTGACTCTAGACAGATTTGTAATTTAGTGAAAATTGATTAAGAGTTGTTTAATCAAATTGGTTTTATAAAAAAATTATCAAGTCTGAAAATCAGTGTAAATCAGCTAGTAACATCTTTAATGTGTATTTGATTATTGAATATACCTTGAGGGTGTTACATCTTTTGCGCCGTGATCATCAAAGCGAGGCAAAGGATATTTGCAGCAGGGGAGATCTAGTTTTTCAGTGTCTCGGGGACAATCATGTCAAGCTGGAAAGTCCAAAAACACCTCAATATCAGTGAAAGGCTTTGGAAAGACACAAGGACCTTCCCAATGTCAGTTTTGTAACCGAAAACATCATGGAGAATGTCGGGTGATCACGGGAGCCTTTTTCAGATGTGGTGAAACTGAACATTTTGTACGTGATTGCCCAGATTGAGATGACAGATCGATTCAGACTAAAAGATCTGTTGGTATACAAAGAGGCAGAGGTCCTGGATCTACAGGATCATATAGAGTGGGTTCTCGAAAGGAGACTGGAGCTGCTATGAGCTGAGATGATAGAGCTTCAGCAAGGGTATATCACATACGTGCGCAGGACGACAGAGATTATAGAGAAGCACCTGACATTGTTACAGGTACTTTCCAACTCCATGGCCAACTTGTATTTATTCTGATAGATATTAGATCTACACACTCTTATTTTAGTTCTAGATTAGTTCGGGAAAGAGGAATTCCTTTATAACTAACTTAGAGTGATGTGATAGCCATAAACCTTCTAGGTCAAAGTGCTTGGGTAACTAATGTAAGTAGGAGATGTTCGCTTATAGTTTAAGGAATTGAATTCCCAGATGACTTGTTAAGACTGCCATTTAGTGATCTTTAGATCATTTTGGGCATGGGAATTGGCTTCATGCCTATGATGCTACAGTAAGGTATCGCCAACAATAGTTGATTCTTAAGACTGGGGGTGGCTTAGATATTTTAGTGTTGGGTGAAGGATCTCAATGTATAAAGAATGTGATTTCGGCTTTTAAAGCCAAGAAATTGTTGGAGCGGGGTTGTGAAGCTTCTCTAGCCTATGTAGTGGATACTAAGAAGATTAATAACGACCTCAGTGCGATTCTGACAGCTCGAGATTTTTCTAAGGTATTTTTGGAAGAGTTATCAGGATTACCTCTAGAGAAAGAAGTACAGTTTGGAATTGAGGTTATTCCTGGTACTGAACCAGTATCCATGACTCCATATAGAATGGCACCTGCAGAATTGAGGGAGTTAAAGTCACAGTTGCATGAGTTATTAGATAGAGGATTTATACGTCCTAGCACATCACTATGGGGAGCTCCGGTGCTTTTTGTTGAAAAAGAAAGATAGTACGCTGCGACTGTGCATTGACTACCGATAGCTAAACAAGGTGACCATAAAGAATAAGTATTCTTTGCCAATAATAGAAGATTTATTTGATCAATTAAAAGGAGCAACATTATTTTCTAAGATTGATCTTCGGTCTGGTTATTACCAACTGAAGGTCAAGAGGAGGACATTCCAAAAACAGCATTCTGAATGAGGTACGGGCATTATGAATTTGTAGTGATGCCATTTGGCCTTACAAATGCTCAGCAGCATTCATGGATTTAATGAACCGAGTATTTTAGCCGTATCTCGATCGGTTTGTCGTAGTCTTCATTGATGATATATTGGTGTACTCGAAGACTAAAGAGGATCATGATACACATTTGAGAATAGTGTTACAGATCTTGAGAGAGAAGAAACTGTATGCTAAGCTCTCAAAATGTGAGTTTTGGTTATCTGAAGTAGCTTTCTTGGGCCACATTACTTCAGCTGAAGGAATTCGAGTGGATCCTAAAAAGATACAATATATTGTGGAGTAGAAGGTCCCCAAGAATATTATCGAAGTTCATAGTTTCTTGGGACTTGCTGGATATTATCGAAGGTGTGTGAAAAACTTTTCGATGATAGCTACTCCACTTACGAAGTTATTGAGAAAGAATGTTCCATTTGTTTGGACTGAAAAGTGTCAAGAAAGCTTTGATCAATTAAAGAAAATATTTTGACAGAAGCTCCAGTTTTAGTACAGCCTGAATCGGGAAAGGAGTTTACTTTGTATAGTGAGGCATCTCATAATGGATTGGGGTGCGTATTAATGCAAGAGGCAAAGGTGATTGTTTATGTTTCTCGGCAATTAAAGCCACGTGAAAGGAATTATCCGACCCATGATTTAGAGCTGGCAGCTGTAGTTTTTGCTTTAAAAGTGTGGCGACATTATCTCTACGGAGAACGTTGTCACGTTTATAAGAATCATAAAAGTTTAAAATATTTAATGACACAGAAAGAAATGAATTTACGATAATGAAGGTGGTGGAGCTGGTAAAGGATTATGATCTGATGATTGACTATCACCCAGGTCGAGCAAACGTTGTAGCAGATGCTTTGAGTCAGAAAACATTTGCTACATTATGAGCTTTAAATGCACAATTAAAAGGGAGACCTGACGGTTCATTGTTAGTAGAGCTGCATTTGAGATCATCTTTATTAGACCGGATTAAAGAAAGTCAACAACAAGATGAAGACTGTGTAGTCAAGATAAAACAAGTAGAGTCCGGTAAAATTAAAGATTTTGAGATTAAACCTGATGGGTGCCTCTATTATAAAGATAGAGTGTATACTCCTGAAGATGTTGAGCTAAAGCGATATTTTCTTACTGAGGCACACTATAGTCTCTTGACTATGCATCCTGGGGAAAACAAAGGATGCAATGGAAAAGCAGTATTCGCACTTGTTTAAAACATGTACGTTTTGAAAATCAAGGACGAATTTACTTAAGGGGGAGAATTGTAATGCCCCAATATTTGCTTGGTGACTAAAATGTAAAGAGTTAAAGATTGGTGGTTTTAGTTCAGTGGCTAAAATGAAAATTTTGAAAGTTTAGTGGTCAAAGTACAAACTTTGGAAAAGTTTAGGGATTAATTGTAATTTCTAAAAGTTATGTAAGTTAACCCCGTAAATGAATAGTTCACCCCCAGGAGTGACACTTTCGTGTTACTCAGATTTTTCGTACGAAGTGTGTATTAGTGGTTATAAAGCTTTAAAGTTTGTAGGAAGAAAATGTGGAAATCGTACTGAATGAAATCCGAATATTTGGATCGAATAAATGTCATAAATAAAAATCTAAGATATTTTGGGACATGGACGGTTAGAATGGAACCAATTTGGTTCAATTTTAATGGAATGGCAATTTTTAAGTCTTGTTGTAAATAAAGACTAGTTGGAGGGCAAATTGGACATTTTCCATGGATGGCATTTTTGAAATATTTTGAAACTTTGAGGGCAAAATTAGAAGGTGAAAATCACTTGGAATAGATCATGGCCATTTATTTTTGATAAGATTGAATCTTGGTCATTGGATTAAAGGGGTAAAATAGTAATTTCACTATGTAAAATGAATTAAAAATTCATTTTATTTTAAACATGTGGATTAATATTAAAGATGAGCAAATATCATCTTCTTCATATGAAGGGGCTGTTAGAATAGAAAAAAAGAAGGGAAAATATAGTTTTCAAATTTCAAGTCCCAAATTGAAGAAATCAAGGCTAGTTTCAAGCAAATTTGTTTTAGGTAAATTGCTCTACACTTGATTCTCTTCATTTTGATAGTATTTTTGCATGATAAAAGTCAAGTTGGTTCATGTTCATGGATGAGGATGATTATGATTTTGATAGAATATGATAGAATAGAAGTAGTATTGTGTAGAATTGATGATATAAACATGAAATCAAGCTTGAATTTAGATTACTTTCTTGTTTGAAGTTATAAATCCTAACCATAAGAATTGGGAATTTTGGTTAAGTAATCAAATTGAGGATGATATTGAATGGATTATTATGTTGGAAGTTTAATTTTGATGTTAGATTAAATAATTTCCCCCAGTTGAAGTTATAGGGACCATATCAAAAATTTTGAGAAATTAGGGGAAATTATTGAAAATTTATTTTAGCACTTGAATTGATGAATTATGGTTGAAATAGCATGAATTGATGTTTAAGGATCAAAATGAAAATTTTTGGAAGTACAAGGACTAATTCGGTAGTTTAAAGAAAATTGGGGATTAGTCTTGAATTTATGAAAAGTTTAGGGATTTGATGTTGAGCTGGTATTTGAGGTATATTATGTTGGAAAAATTAATTCTAGTAATTTAAATGTTGATTTTGAAGTTTAAATCAACATTTTGGGTTAAATTGAATATTTGTCTACTTTGGGGACCAAAGTGTAAATTTTAAAAGTTTGGGTCCTAAAGTGTAAAGGATGAGAAATGTAAGGATCAGATTTGGAATTTATGGTTTGAAGGTTAAAAGTGTCCTTAGGGACTAAAATAGATATTTTGGGAAAAGTTAGAGATTTAAAGAAAAGTATGAAAAATTATGATTCGAGTATATAAAATTTTATTGGATCAATTTTCTATATAGTGGATAGTTATTTTATTTACTTTCTATTATTATATGGGATGATATGTAGTAACATATGCTTGGAATGGTATATGTCATTTTAATGTAGATCCCGATATAAATCAAGGTCGTTTCAGCAGAAAAGGAAAAGAAAAGGATCAGAAGTAAAATCAAGTAACCAAGTTATTTATCAAGGCTAAGGTGAGTGCATACATGTTTTTTTTAATGTATGTTTATTAACATACTAAAGGGAGACTTGCGATAAGTCACCCAAAAAGGTAAAGAATTTTTATAAACAGCATAATATATTTTTGGCATGGTACTTTATTTTACCGATTTAAAGATTGTGGCATATTTTATGGTCACTTATGGTTTATAGCATGATATATACATGACAAAGTTATTTGATATAGTTATTTTTATGGCAGTACATCATGAAAGTTATAGAGCATATTGAAGTATGAACTGCTCTAATATGATATGTTTTACATGATATAAATTGTATATGGGTTGCTTGCTATATTGCAAGAATTGTTTTAAGTTTGCCCTTGGTAGTATAATATTAAGTTGGACAATATTGTGGTATACCATTAAGAGTCATACAGTTATTTGACACTTCATTGTGTCTGACACGTGTCCTACTGTTATTTGACACTTCATTGTGTCCTACAGTTATCTGACACTTCATTGTGTCTGACACTTCATTATGTCCTACAGTTATTTGACACTTAAATGTGTCCACAGTTACAGAAAAGGATAGTACTTTTCAAGTACGCGACTCGTTTATTAGTCACTTGATATTTACCTTAGGCTATAAGATTTCACGATGCAACTACATGATTTTTACAGTGCAACTATATGATTTCTTACACAGATATTCCTGCATTACTGATGATAAGATTTAATGATTATCATGCTCTTGAAAGTATCATGCATTACCATATAATTATATATGTTCTCACCTTATGCCTCACTGAGTTATGCTCAGCGTGTATTTCTGTTATACACGTAGTTAAATGAGTTTAGGAGCGGACGGCTTTTGCATCTCTATCTCTTTTGGGAGTACGGATGCGACAGGTTAATTTCAGTACTTATGACATCCATATTTTGTGTTTAGTAGTGGCATGTACTAGTTAAACTTGTCTTTCTAATAAAATATTCAAATCGGGTATGTAATAGTTTTATAAACCTTTCATAGTTGATAAACATATTTACTGCTTATTATTATATGTTTTAAATGTGACTATGACATTTACGTAAAAAGTTTCATTGTTAGGAATTAAATTATTATTTTATTTATAAATTAGATAAAGTTAAGCGTGCTTAAATTAGGGAAATTTTAAGATGGGTGACCTCTTGGGAAGTTATTTTAAAATTTTTAAATTACCCTGATTTTTAAGTTAAAAGATGTTTTTAAAAGTCTGTGACATCTCTGACTCGTGTTCAATGTACGGATACGGGAAGGGGGTGTTACACTAGGCTTCATTTGGGTTGAGTTCAGTGATGTTTTTGGTTATTCTTGGAAGGCGTTTGATGGTTTTTAGTGAGGCGAAGTTGAGAACATATGTTGCTGGGATTAGAGATGCATAGTAATGCATTAATCCTCTGTTTTTTTGGGTAAAACAGGGGAGACAGATCCTTTAGAGAAATGGACTAAATAAAGAGATTCGTCGATGCAACCCTTTAATGGATCCAGAGCTCTTGGTCACTGGCTGGTTCGAACCACGGTTTGCCCTCTACGCTATCTTTCTTCCTCACGGTGCAGCCTTCTTTGCTCAATCGATAGACTTCTTTATATAGACGCACGTGGAAACCCTAATTAGGGTTTGGTTTTTGAAAGTTTGTTATGCACCATTGTAGGCGCTATCTTCTCTTTGAATTAAGGCTGACCTGGCTCTAACTTACGACTAACTGACTGAACATCAGACTTCATTCTTTTTCCAATCGAGCTTGGTATTCTTCCTTTTTGCTTTTGCCAACTATGATAACTATTTCTCTTTTGCTCCACCTACTCCAATCCTGCCAAACCTACCCACCACAGCAAGAAAATACCCCTTCACTCTGGCAATGAAAACTATACATTCCTTAACTCTTAGATGCAAATGCATTAATCTACTGGCAAAATGCACAGATATGTACCCAAAGTCTAGTAATAGCATGACAATATATGCATAAAAAGTAGATCTTTTGAAGAGTTAACAGCGAGTAGTTGTAGCACCATGCGTTTATTTATCTCTCCTTATTGCTCGTACTAGCTTGCATGATTATGTTTATGATTAGCATGAAGTATAGTAGAGTAGATGTGTACCACTGAGCTTTGTAAGCTCAACGCTAAGAATCATTGTTTTTGTGTGTAGGTTGATCGTCGGTTCGTGGGATCGTAGAGCATTATCAGTAAGGGATTCCAGCATGTGGTGTTTTCCGGAGTACGGTACTTGTGTTTAGTGGGCTATGTATTCATAGGACCTTACGTGGTCGAGTCTGTAATTCTTACTTTTGAAATTGTATTAATCGAATGTTTAAATGTTTTAAATTAAAGTGGAGATCATTTGTAACGATTTAAATCGTTTATCTATGTTTTCAACTTTTGGATCTAAATGTTTTGGAAATACCTTGTTTGGGCTAAACTGAGTCGAATTTTTTTATGGAAACGGGTTAGGCTTAAGGCCCAAATGTGACATCCGGATTTAGGTGTTACATGGAGTCTTTCCACCATAATTTGACGTAAACTTTCTTTGTTGAATAAAATGGAATTTAGAGAAATCTTTTAGGAATCTTTGCCAAGGTTTTGCAAAGCAAAAGAAGAGGAATCTAACGACATAATACTCATTGAAAACAATTAAAAATTCAGAAATGTAGTGGAGAGAAAATGAGAAGTTTTGAAGAAAAACTTTGAGAAAATAGAAAATGAGGGAAAATGCCTTTGGCAAAATAATTAACCGTCAATTTCTTTTGTTAATTATGGTGGAAACCCCAATTAATATTTTTAGGAAAATTAGCTCTCTAAGTATTCTTAGTATTGGCCCCTTTTTCAATTTAGTCATTAAAAACAGTTTTGCATTTATTACATTTTGGTCACTAAATCCAAAAAGTCATCTTAATTGATTAAATTGATTTCCGATTTCAACCCCAAAATGCTTAATATAATTATTAAATATTTTTAAAAGCTTTACCCAACTTTCATCCCTTCCAAAATTCCCATTTCAAAATATTTATTTTCCCAAAACGTATTTTAATCGCCAAATTCGGTTCACCCAATCCGAACCTAAACTTGACTAAACCGCCAAAACTCCTAAGCCCATTTTCGGGGCATTACAGATAATGATAAGATAAGTATAAACGCAAATGCAGAAAAGAAAAATAACACCAAGAATTTAGGTGAAAAACCCAAAGAGGAAAACTACGGGCAAAGGATGAGAACTTTCACTGTGATGGAGAAAGAGATTGCAATTGATTTCTGATGTTATCTAAACTCCTAATCCCTAGTATTTATTGATAGGGATAAATTTCTTGTTTACAAAAGAAACTTGCATATAAACAAATTCTACTCAAACTGAATTTCCTACATTTAATTAATGTAGAGTAAACAAGATCTACTCAAAGTAGGATTCTAACTTTAAACCAAATCCTAAAAGAATTTGGATCACAACTCTAACAAAGGTGGTGGTTTGAAAATTTTACTTCAAATATATATATGACATATAAAAAGATGCGCATTCTTTTAATTGATAGGAATAATAGATGGTATAATAAAATGACACAATGTTTCAAACAATTTCTTAAAATTTTTAAAGTTATACACGTTTTTTGAATCGTTGGATGGGTGATACGGATGACTGAGATTAACAGTAGAATATGTGGATATTATCACTTGAAAAAAAAGTAAGGAATTGATCTCGGTCATCTATTTCCTTCGTCCAACGATCCAAGAAGCGTGTAAAACTATATATATGAATCATTACAGGATGAATTGATCATTATAATGCATGAATCGTAGATAACCTAGATCATAATAATTTTAAATACGACACACAAAACAAGATTTAAATAAGAATACATTCAGAAAGTTATATATGATTTATACAAAATAAACTTTAAATTTAAATACTCAAAATCCTAATGATATTTGATTGAATATTTGTTAGTTTCTAGTTGGCAAGTTGGCATTCATTTATTACTCATCTACCTTTATCAACTCATCCCATATCTTAATTTTCCACCATAATTTCTCCATTCCAAATTTGCGAAAATAAATGTAAAACAGTTTCCAGAAATTGCTGTTATCATCTGCTTCTCATCTTTTTGACCATTTGCTATCATCATCAATAACAAACAATTAAAAATGCCGAGAAATTGGAAGAAAAAAAACTGTAGTTTTTTTGTCAATAAAATGTATTTTCGCAATTTCTGGTCATGGGTTCTAAAGAAAATTATTTGGGTGTCAAAACATTATATAAAAAGTAATGAACGTGATTATTTTTTTTATTAAATAGTGAGGTATTACATTTCCTTGTCGGGATTTGAACTCATATAAAATAGGGCAAGATGAGCATCTTTAGCCCCTAGGTCAATTAGTAAATCTCAATTCACGTGATTATTCTTAATGTATAAAATCATGTTTTATAGGATTTATCACAAATTATAAATTTAAACTTAGCTTTAAATAAAGATAATGCGTTGCAATTTTATGGATTCAAAAAGATATAAATCAATCAATAATTTAATATAAAACCTATCCCTAAAATATTTCAAGCTAAAATTTGAAATTCCCATGCAGAATTTTATTCCAACATAGAAATGCCTTTTGCCTATTTGTTTAACTTTCAATACACTTTATGTTTGTTCAAACTTTGTCTAGCCGAAAATATGGGCCTTCAAGTTTTGTCGAAACTCATGTTTGAGGTGTAAGGCTACTTCTCCCAATAATATCATCTCTATAGTTTAAACTCGTATTTTCTTTTTTGGAATACAATGTCTTATTAATGCATCCAACACTTATATTATTTTTAAATTTATTATTTAATGACTTTATATATTTTATATTTTTATTAAATATTTTTTTACTCTTTTATACGTTGGTAGCGTACTATATTTTTCAATGTGTATATTAAAGTAAAATATATCATTATAATTTAATGTGTATGTGATATAAATGATATAATATAAAAAAAAAGAATAAAACATATTATGTACTTAAAAAGTAGATTAGGTTCGGACCTTGAATGTTTGAGTTAAAACCCAACCAATTAAAACGAGTCTAATTTTTTTATTCAATCTCATTTTTGTCTAAATCCTCTCAAATTTTGATTGGATCTTCGGGCTTGGGTGGGTAGCTCGACCCTTAAACAACTCTACTAGGGTCTTGGCCTAGGAAAAAAAGGGCAAGTTTCATATTAACTCCTCTTTAAAAATAAAATTTTAATTGAAGCCCTTTATACCTCTTAATTAAGAAGAAAAATTATATTTTCTGCCTCTTTTAAAATTAATGATTCAATTAAAACCTTTTTAACATAAATTTTTTAATTTTAGCCACAAAAATTATATTTTTTTATCGATACATATAATTTTGATAAAATCATACATGAATTAGTATGTGTCTCGTTAAAACCTCTAAACTTAGTCGAAAAAAAGAGTACACCGTACTAATTTATACGATGACCAAAAGCAAGAAAAGACAACCATAGCTCCCTACAAACGAGCGGCAAACCCCACAATAACCGCCCCCACATTAAAAACAACCCCCATGCAAGAACCTCGCCCATACAAAGGCATGCAACCCCCTGGAATCAAACAGCTCAAATGATCACACCAAAACCGAGCCTATAATCGAAAACCAAGACTCCACAGCACCACCCGACCTCACATGAAGATCCGAAATGTCGAACTCCTATCCACACCACTTTTCGTCAAAGCGTTTGTACTACTATTCGCCTCTCGAAAAATATGCGTGAAACAAACATTATGTAAAACGGCACATACAACATCTATACTCTAAAATAATTTTCAATATTTTTAAGGATATCTCTCCAAACTAATAATCCATCTGATCGTCACCTTTGAATCTGATTCAATCATTATATATACTCAAACAATCCTTCCTCCTCGGATTCAGTATCAATGAGAATGTAAAAGTGATCGCTCTCAACTCTACCTCATTTGAATCCATTACCTTGATTCCAACACAAAATCCTTCACATCATCCTTGAACGCATAGAAAAAAAAGGGTTTGTGTTTCTTTGCTTTTGTGTTAAATGTTAGACGATTGTATGTATATATTTTATTTTTTTAAAATTTGTGTTTGATTATATTATAAATTTATATTTTTAAAATATTATAAATTATATAAGTTATATACCTCAATGATTTGCTTTATTTTAATTTTTTTTGAAATAGTTTATTTTATATCTAAGACATCTGTGTATGTGTTGACTTTATGTTATATATATATATGATTTCTTTATTTTTATGTTTAAATTTTTATAATACTTTATAGAACAATATATATATATATGTGATAGTATAGTTTTGTCGTGTATTTTTTTGGTGAAAAAAATTACTATCATGTGCCTCGTTAAAACCCTTAAACTTAGTTGCTGAAAAAGAATACACATGATAATAAGTCCAAGTCAATACATGAAAAAATTCATGACGTAATACAGTGAAATCCACCCCTACCAACAGACATGCCTAATCCATCTCACCCTATGGAAGAAATAAGTGGCGGAACCTTTGAAGGACTAGTGGGGGCTACGCCACAAAATTTTGGTAAATTCGAATTTTGCCCTTAAAATTTGTAAAAATTTTAATTTGGCCCCTCAAGATTTTTAAAAATTCATATTAAGCCTCAAAATTTTGAATATTTTTAATTAAGTTTCCTCTCAAAATTTTTAAATTTTTTTTGTTAAATCTCTCAAAATGATTAAAAATTTTAGTTAAGCCCTCAAATTTTTTTGAAAATTTTTGTTTAAGTCTCCAAATTTTTTAAAAATTTAAGTTGGCCCCCTCAAACTTTTACTCCAAGTTCTTCCACCGGAAGGAATGAAGTTCATATCTTCCTGGAAAATCCCTTGAACAACAAGTGGAATTGTCAAATACCGAATGCAATCCATCGTCTAAGCCCTCCCAATCCTCGCAAGCTTATCTGCCAGTTTGTTTCCGTTGCTCTCAATGTGTTGCACCTGCAGTCACATCCCAAGCACGGGAAAGCAACTCCTTGACATGCAGTAATAGATTATTCGATGAGACTCGGCGAGTCTGCCCCTTTAACAACTCCACTGCCTCAGCACTATCCATCTCAAGAATAGCTTGTCGATACCCCATGTCCCAAGCGAAAGACAGACCAGTAAAGGCCCCCCACAGTTCAGCCTCCAAAACCGAGCAAACCCCAATAAACTTGGAGAAACCGATCATCCAACGACCCTCATGATCACGTACAACACCTCCACAATTAGCCTTATTATCACCTGGATTCCTGGATCCATCTTGATCCATCCGATAGGTGGGGGATTCCAAATCCCCAATCCACTTTCTCTTGTATTATGGGGATGTTGGTTCCTAACCGCCCTTGTCAAATCCTGGCAAACAATATCTTTAAGATGACGACTACGCTCCAAAATAGAGCGATTATCCTCAATCGGAGAATCAAAAACACGTGCATTACGGTTCAACCAAATGTTCCGAATAGCCGCTCCAAACAAAATATCCCAGTCCTCTGGCTCTCGGGCAAAGAACGCCGGTTTCGTCCGATTCCATTCTAACCAACGTTTGAAATCCATAGAAAGAAAAACATGAATCCGGTCACTTCTAATTAACGCCAGCCACTCTTCCAATGCCGATGGACAATATCGCAGAGCATGATCGTCATGTAATTTTTTGTTGTCACATGTTTTAGTTTTTCTTGTGGTATGTCTTAATAATGCATTTCATATTTCAGCATGTTTGTAATCGGAGACGGAGCTACAAACTTAAATATTTAAAAAGTGAGGGGCCTATATGCAAATAATTTATTTTTTAAAATTCTACATCATAAAGGTAAAATTTAATTGAATCTAAATATAAAATGATTTAAAAATTAAATCCATCTGATTAATCTAAATAATCTAAATGCAAAATCATTTAAATCCCAGTTGACTAAACTTAAATCCCGATCTACTCAATTGCAATTGACTTCATCCTCATAAATGCCTCCCTTTTTATTTATTGTTTGTTTGGTCGACATGGATGATCGTTGATGAGATATCCATTTAATGTTAAAGTTTGAGAGTTTTGTAATTTTTTATTCGAGTCTCTTATGTAAAAATTACGTACGAGCTTCTTTCAATTTATTTTGATTTAAGTTTGATCACATCTTGATAAATATTTTGATCTAACTTTGGATGTGTTTCTATACGCATAAAGTCAAAAAATACCTCTAACGTTTGACTGAATAGTCAATTTGGCCCATATTCTTTGTCAAACTTTTTTTAAATCAATTAAATTTTTGAATATTCTCTTACCCAATTAAATCCTTATATTTCAAAATTTTATCGATCCATTCCTTTGGTTAACATGGACGGTTAAATCTAAAGATGGAAACATGATTTTATATTAAGGAGCGATCCTATAAAATTTTAGGAGGGTAAAAATAGATTTTCAATAGAAAATACATAGAAAATTCTAAAAAAAATTATAAATCAAATACGAATTTTAATATTTCGGGAGGGCAACCGCCCCCTCGGCCCTCCTTGATCCATCCCTGGATAATTCTAATAGTTTTTTAGATCAGTTGGCTCCACATGTCATATCACAGTGTTGTCAAATGATATTTCTAGAAATGTATTAAATTTCAATACATTTATCAAATTTAGAATTATTTTAAAACTTTAATATCTTTCTTTAAAATCTCTGTAAAAAAATATGTAATCTTTACAAGGTAGAACTTCAATGTGCCACGTGAGAGTAATATCTTAAAAAATATTATTAAAATTTAACAGTACAAATTGGTTAAATGGCTTAATTCAATTTCTCAGTTCGAGAGTTAAATTGATTTAATTTTTTGATTGTTCACTTGAATGTGAAAATGTTTAGGGGCTTAATTAATATTTTTCAAAAGTTGAGGGCTTCATACAGGGCGGAGCCACCCTTTGGCTGACACCAAAAAAAATTTGGAGAAAATTTTCTCTCTATAAATTCGATACATAATAATATTAAAAATAAAATTAACACAACTTTAAATGAATATTGACACTCTTTAAAAGGAAATTGACACTCCGCCTTGCATACACCCTTAATAATAATAATAATAATAATTATGCATACACCCTTAATAATAATAATAATTATTATGCATCCGTTTTTAATTCCTTAAAGGTTTTTACTAGATAAATATTTACATTTTAGCAGCATTAAATATTTACGTGGAAAGTTTTATTTTTTATTATATTTAATTTGACACGAATTGTAACGACCCAGATTTTCGAGTCAACGATGGGCATTGACCTAGGTCTTGGACCGACACGTCGATTCAGATGTTCAAAATTTCTCGGGCCGAGATGTTTGGCCATGTTGGATTACATAAGAGTTCAATGGGCTTTCATGTGTTGTTGGGCTTGGGTGTTGGGTTTTGGGTTTGTTGGAGTGAAAGATATGTGAGGGCAATTGGGTAATTCACCCTCAAAAGGGGGAAAAGGTTGATGCCTTATTAAGGGGCTGCCATTTTGGAAGAGGGGTGAAGTCACCCCTGCCCTCATCTATCTATCTATCTTCTTCTTCAATTTCCCATCCCAAACCCAAAGTAAAAAGATGGAAGCTTGTTGTTTTAGAGTGGGAATCTTATATTTGTGATCAGGGAAGTTTAATCAGCATACAAAGATCTATCTTCCAAGGTGAATATCCCCAAAGTTGGTGGAGGTTGGCATTGAAGCTTGGAGCAAAGAAGAGAGGTGGAAAAAGCTTGGTGAGAGCTTCATTCTGGGAATTTTTACTTTAAGGTCAGTACATTTCCGACTCCTTCATTTCATGAGGATCCTAAAATGATTGCTTTGTGTGATTTATGGTTTTAGGGTTGCAAAGTTAAGGTGTAGAAGCTTTAAACCCCTTTAATGGTAAAACAAGAATCAAGTGTTGTTAATGTGTAAAATTGGTAGAAAATAATCTAATATACTTTAAATAACATGTAGGAACGTTTTGGGGCTTAACCATTTAGGTTAATGGTTGGGATTTAAAAATCTTGAGCTTCAGGTTTTGAAATCTGGGCTCGCGTACTGGTACGGGATAATCCGTATCGGTATATCTTTGTATGAAAGAGGGGCTTTATGTGAAGGGCATATCGGTACAACATGTCACGTATCAGTACCCCATGCTTGATGAGAATTTTAGTGGCGTTATCGCATATCGGTACGTTAGGGGCGTATCGATACTACTGTTCCATTGCCTGAGGAAGGCGTTCGCATACCGGTACGTATTTGGAGGAGTATCGGTATAGTATAGGGATCGGTATAGGGCTTTACATACCGGTACTGAGTACCGTTATGGAGGTTGGCATACCGGTACAGGACATTGATAAGATTCTTTTGAACCTAAATCGAGTATCGGTACTTGTGGAGGAGTACCAGTACCTAGTCAGGCATACTAATACCCATATAGGAGTATCGGTACTCGCTGCGCAATTTGCCCAAGAAATTTGAGGATGCGTTTAGGGTTCTATAATTTAAGGTAAAGGGCCCAATAAGTGTCTAAAGGTATAAAATGAATTCTAAATCCGAGAAATCAAGGTTTATAACCCATATATGGAATAAGTGGCTAATGTCTTGGTTATTGTTGAGTGGATTTCTCATGTTAATAATCCATAAGGATCCATGGTGGATCAGTTGATGTTGTGTAAAAATTGGGGTCCTTACTGTGTGCTGAAGAGACGCCCATATGGACTAGTTGCTGTGAATAATGAGATAATCTAATGAGAATGTCGTGGATGAACTTAAAAGACATATATTAATTATTGTAACAAATAAAATATGCCTTAGGGCATTGGTAATGGTTGGCTTGATGCTTCTTATCTCTTGGTGAGATGTATGGATGCTCGGGGAGCATATGTTATCCAATGTGTCTTTGTTAGGAATCTGGATGTCCTAGAGTCAGTGCAAGGGCACTTATATAAGGGGATGTGTACTCCGGGCTGTGTGATCAAGTGCATCCGATGTATCCACAGGCTATGTGATCTAGATGCAGTTAGAAACCTATTCGTGGCTAAGGTGAACCTGATAAAGAAACATAACTTGGTGGGCTATGTGAGCTCGAGTAACTCGATGGGCTATGTGAACTCGAGTAACCTAATTTGGTTGAGTGACCTCAGGTAAAGGCTGCTTATGGCTATTGTGATCCAAGTATGTCTAGGACGTATTTGTGGTTATTGTGATCCGGATATGGTGCAATAACCCGACAGTTATGTGATCATGGGTAACCCGATGGCTATGTGAGCATAGGTAATATGGGGCTTTGTTGGACATTGTCTAGGGAATGTATGTTATTTATATTGTTGTGTGGATATTTGATGTTAGCTATTTTATCCTTGGGCTATGTGATCAGGGTATAGAATACTTAACTCGGTGGGCTGTGTGAGCTCGAGTAACTCGGTAGGTTGTGTGAGCTTGAGTAAGTCGATAGACAGTGTGACCTTAAGTATGGTAAAACCTGGGATGGCATGTAAGACTTCTTTTATTTAATGATGCCTTAAGATTAATATTGTGGACTCTAGTTGGGGAAGGCTAGAAGATGACCCTTAATGTTGAAAAGCCTTTATGTACACTCTTAATTATATTATCATGCATGCTTGTTTTATGATATTCATGAATTACGATAGAGTGGAAATGTACCACTGAGATTTGTTAGCTCAGCGTGCGGAATTATGTTTTTTCCATACATAGGTTGACAAGTTTTTTTTTTTTGGAGGAGCATATCAAAGAGGACTTCCCAGCACCGAGCCAGCTTCAAAGTATAGTACTTGAAGTTTTAGTTTGGACAGATTGTATTCATAGGACCTTACCACAGTCAAGTCTGTAACTTTATTTGGTTTACTATTAATCGGTCAAATGGTGTATTTTAAATGGAGCTCCTATTTTGTAAACTCATTTAATGTTATTTAATTATATAGATTTATGGAAATGATTGTTTTGAGAATTGCCAAACTTGTAGTTTTAAATGAGAAATTTTTGATGGGTCAGTTTTAGAATACCCGAATATAATGTTTTAAATCCAAATTGGGGTCGGGGTGTTATATTTAGTGGTATTAGAGCTTAGATTTAGTCGGTTCTAAAAAACCCTAGGGTGGTATAGAGGCAGTGGTCTGGTTTCTAGTGAATAAAGTCTCTAAATTTGAGTTGTACTTATAAGACTGAGAATCTTGATGTGCCACCTTATTTTCTTATGTTTCAGAAAAGAGTTGATGGAAGGGGAAACCAGTAATGGAGAGGCGAGTCATTTCCGTGATCTTACCTCTGCCCCTTTACAAGTGGTACAAGCCATTCTGAGGTAATCTGAGATGCCTTGCAAGACTCTTGTAGAGAGGTTTCATCATTTTGGTCCTAAAAATTTTGAGGGAATGGGTGAGGATGACCCGATCAAGGCTGACCAGTGGTTGCGCGATACACAGAGAATTTTGAGACAAATGAAAAAAGTCTGGAGGATGATCTTGATTGCATTGTCTCCCTTCTTATAGGCAATGCACACGAGTGGTGGGAGACTATTAAGTTGGGTCTATAGCCTGCACTCTCGACAT
This sequence comes from Hibiscus mutabilis, assembly GCA_019671005.1. Taxonomy (NCBI): domain Eukaryota; kingdom Viridiplantae; phylum Streptophyta; class Magnoliopsida; order Malvales; family Malvaceae; genus Hibiscus; species Hibiscus mutabilis. The sequence goes on along the minus strand of CM033736.1, from coordinate 26,436,693 downwards.
GGGATATCTTTTTGGATGAGTTCTAGAAGAAGTACATCAGTGAGGTACATATGGGTGAGATGAGGGACCACTTCCTGCATTTGGTTCATGGAGACTTGATGGTGTTTGCTTATGAGCAAAAATTTCTACGTTTGGGCTGTTATGCCCCAGAGTTAATTACGAAGAAAAAGTTGAGGTGCAAGAGGTTCAGACAAAGTTTGAGGGTTAAGCTTCAGTTGCACATGACAGCGGGTCTACTTGGGACCTTTTCAGGAACACACGGTCACCCACCACATATTAAATCTCCCTACGCTTTAAATCTGCATAAGATTTCTGCCGATCCGCAGCCGCTTTCAAGCGATCACACACGAGCTTAACTTTTTCATCCATGTCTTTCAACACTTGCGGTAAGGAAGCATGTTTTTCCCCTACCTCAACCCAACACAAAGGCGTACGACACCTTTGGCCATACAATGCCTCATATTGTGCCATCTGTATGCTCGCTTGATAGCTATTATTATAAGCAAACTCCATTAAATGTAGATGCTTCTTCCAGGTTCCTTGGAACTCAATGATACAACATCTCAACATATCCTCCAAGACCTGGATAACACGCTCTAACTGTCCATCCATCTGAGGATGATACACGATGCTGAATCTTAACCTCTTACCTAAAGCTTGATGCAAACATCTCCAAAACCTCGTTGTAAACCTCAAATCTCTATCCGAAACAATAGACTTAGGTACCCCGTGCAAGCGCATAATCTCCGCAATGTACAAATCTGCCAACTTATCCAAGGTATACGTCGTATGCACCGACAGAAAATGTGCAAACTTCATAAACCGATCAACAATCACCCAAATGGAATCCTTTTTAGTCATTGTCAATGGCAACCGTGACACAAAATCCATGGTGATTTTCTCCCGTTTCCACTCTGAAATCCTCAACGGTTGCAACAACCCAGACAGAAACTGATGTTCAGCTTTAACCAGCTGACACACCATACACTTAGAAACAAACTCCGCCACATCCCTTTTCAAACTGACCCAATAGTACACTTCCTTTAAATCATGATACATCTTGGCACTACCGGGATGTATAGCAAAAGGACTAGATGAGCCTCCGTCAAAATAGTGTGCTTAAGCTCTGAATATTCCGACACCACTATTCGACCCTTAAAACACAAAACCTCATCATCATCAAAATGAAAATCCGTCGGATTACCATCCGTTATGTCCTTAACATGAGGAACCAAGGAATCATCATACGGTTGCTTAGCTTTAATCATCTGTGACAACATATGCTTAACTTGCAACTCAGCTAACAGACCACCTTCCCGCGTCACACTCAACCTTGCAAACATCGCCCTAAGCTCAATCGCAACCTTACAACTCAACGCATCTGCAACCATATTTGCTTTTCCCGGATGATACTCGATTGTCAAGTCATAATTCTTAAGTAACTCCAACCATCTACGTTGCCTAAGATTTAGATCTTTTTGAGATATCAAATATTTCAAACTCATATGATTTGTGAAGACAACACATTTCTCTCCATAAAGGTAGTGTCTCCAAATCTTCAATGCAAACACCATAGCCGCAAGCTCCAAGTCATGAGTCGGGTAATTTCGCTCATGAACTTTTAACTGCCTCGACGCATAAGCCACAACCTTGCCATCTTGCATCAGCACACAACCCAAACCAACGTAGGATGCATCACTATATACCACAAACTCCTTCTCTGACTCAGGTTGAATCAACACAGGAGCGTGGGTTAAAACTTCCTTCAACTTCTCAAAACACTGTTGTTGATTCTCTTTCCACACATACTGAATATTCTTCTATAACAATTTCATGAATGGTGCAGCAATACTAGAAAACCCATCCATGAAGCGTTGATAATAACTAGCCAACCCAAGAAAACTACAAACTTCGGGTACATCCTTAGGTTGCTTTCAATTGAGAATAGCCTCAACTTTCTGTGGATCAACAAGGATACACTCCGCGAAAACCATATGACCAAGAAACATCACCTCCTTCAGCCAAAACTTACACTTGCTCAACTTGGCATACAACTGAGTATCTTTCAAAGCCTGCAACGCAATCCGCAAGTGTCGATCCTGTTTCTCCTCAGTACGGGAGTACACGAGTATATCATCCATAAAAAATCACCATAAACTGATTAAGATACTCATGAAACACCCTATTTATCATGTCCATAAATACAGCCAGAGCATTGGTCAAACCAAACGGCATCACCAAGAACTCGTAATGCCCGTACCTCGTTCGAAAAGCAGTTTTAGGTACATTTGCATCTTTAACCTTCAACTGATAATACCCTGATCTTAAATCAATCTTCAAAAACAATGCTGCCCCCTGAAACTGATCGAACAAGTCATCAATTTATGGTAACGGGTACTTATTTTTCACTATCAACTTGTTCAACTGTAGTAATCAATGCACATACGCATTGAACCATCATTCTTCACAAAAAGAACTGGAGCACCCCAAGGCAAAACACTCGGTCGGATAAACCCATGATCTAACAACTCTTGAAGCTGTGTCTTCAACTCTTTCAACTTTTTTGGTGTCATCCGATAAGGAGCAATAGACACCAAAGTCGTACCCTCATACGTCTCAATGCCAAATTCCACCTCTCTATCAAGCAGTAAACCCGACAACTCTTCAGGAAACACCTCCGAAAAATCACAAACAATCCAAATGTCCTGCACCTAAACACCCTTTGCTTCCAGATTCATAACAATAGCCAAATAAGCTTGGCAACCATCAAACATCATCTTCTCCGCTTGAGTAGCCGAAACAACACTGGACAAGAAATTTACATTCTCGCCAACCACCACCAATTTATAATCATCAGCCAACTTCAAAGAAATCCTTTTGGATTCATAATCCACAACCGTCTTGTGCTCACTCAACCAATCCATACCAAGATAACGTCAAAACCATAGAATGGCAACTCCATCAGATCCACGGCAAACTCGTGACTTTGCACCGTCAAAGGACAATACCTATACAACCTTCTAGTTGTAACTGTCTCCCCAAAAGAACTAGTCACTAACATGCCAACATCCAAGATCTCAATAGGAACATTCAACAATAATGCATGCTCACTTAAGATATATGAATGAGTAGACCTCGAATCAATCAAAGAAAACAATGACATAGATTGCAAGTTGAAAGTACCTACAATCACATTAGTGTCATTGCGACCCTCACAATGAGCATAAACCCGAGTTGGTCCACCATTCTCTGGTCGCACAGCAACCGCATGAGCTACAGCCCTCTGACTATCCTTCTCGGGTCCACCATTCTCTAGTCGCACAGCAACCGCATGAGCTACAGCCTTCTGACTATCCTTACGCCTCTGAAAATTACCCCTGCCACGGCCTCAACCCCTAGTAGGTGCAGCAGCCTATACTGGTGCATCTCTCATTGCACGAGGATAATCATGCTTATATGATCAAGAGATCTACATACCCAACAAAAATTGGTGTTTCCCCAGCATGTACCCGTGTGACATTGACCATAATGCTCACACTCAGCTAGAATACGCATACCCTGATTACCATGGTCACCACTGCCACGCTTAAATTTTGGCTTGAACCTCTTGTCCCGTGATCTCTTATTCTGCTTCCCAAAATACCCAGAATCAGTCTCCTTTTTACCAAAATTCTTATTTGCTGCTGACAAGGACGTGCCCAATGACTGCTCAATATCCTTGGCATACTTCACAAGCACATCAAAATCTGTGTAATCTGCAGCCAAAAGATATGTCTTGATGTCTTTCACAAGACCATAGCAAAATTAGTTGCACCTCTCACGATCATTTGGAACCAACTCCGATGCATACTGACTCAGGTGAACAAACTTCACCTCATACTCAGCCACATACATGCCGCCCTGTTCTAAGGCCATAAACGCACACATATCGGCATCCGGGTACTGAGGACCAAGATACATCTTCTTGAAAGCTCTCCAAAAGAACTCCCAAGTAACATCCACTTACGAAACATTAGCAACCGTGGTTACCCACCAATGATATACATCACCATGTAACAAGGACACGGTACATCCCACTTGCGCTCATCATTACAACCTATCTGGTTCAGAATACGAACCATACTCTCTATCCAATCTTCGGCTACCTCAGGGCTCAATCCTCTAAACTCTACACCTTCCAGACTACAAAGATGCTCCAATGGTAAACCTTGATTAATCACACCGCAGGTGCCGGTGCTTGTACATGCACTCCAGCCATTGCTGCTTAGAAGACTCACATTATTGCCTGAACTAACAGAGTTAAATCAACCAAAATTGGCACTTCATGAGCCTGGGGTACACCATTAGCCTCAACATCGACAGGTGGAACCATCGGAGGAGGATGAGGTAAAACATTAGAGAGATTCCCTTTCTCAATGTTATTCTGCCCAATTCTAGCATTACCAGCCATCGACTGAGTCTCACGTCGAGCCATGCTAACAAAAGCATCAAAACACATTAAATTCAGGCTAGCATTAGGCAAGGGATCCAAGACAACCTTGTAAAATATTTTAAAACCTCGGTAATAGGCAATGTGTTCCCAAATCATATCCCAACATGATAAAAACAATCATCGTACATATACACAATCATCGTGCACATCACACAATAGCATCCAATCAAACAACAATATTCTAACCTTGCGTAACCTGGCTCTGATACCAACAAATGTAACCCCCTCGACTCAGCCTAGACGCTCACCCGAACCGAGAGAGCTACATTAGGTTTGTCGAAGCAAACCGAAGGAAGATTACGAAAATTGATCCATTTTTTCTTTTATCTTGTCTAGATGCGATTATTAGACCTAAGTGTACATGCTTGCAGAGGATTAAATTTCAAGGAAAACGATCCATGAAAAGGTATCCAATTGCAAGACATATAATTCTAGGGACCAAAATGTAAAATTGATAAATTACAGGGCTAAAGGTGAATTTAGGGTTACCAATCCCCAATTAGTCAAATTACATGCTTACATGCCAATTTTCAACTCAATCCAACCATTCAAACTCATTTAATTGATAAAACAAGGTTCAGGGACTAATTCAAAAGAAACCAAAAATGTGTTTCCATTACATTAACTAACTTAACTACCATCTGTATCGATACACTAGCATCTGTGTTGCTACGGTATTACAGTCTCGTTTCTATACATAATGTACCGTACCGGTACACCACTTTGGATGCAAAAGCCCATTTAATTTTATTACAAATTGTACCGATACGGTAGACTTGCGTTTCGGTACACGGGCTTGGTTCAAAAAGTAGATTCCAGTAGCATCAAACCGAACCAAAACACCTACACCCGTACTGATACGATTTGCCCAAAAATGTCTAGCCGTACCGATACGGTCCCCCGCATATCGGTATGCCTAGGCCTGTAATGTCATTTCTAGTTGGTTTTTCACTCAAATCTATATGCATTTAGGTCCTAGCAACTTGCATACATGCATACAAACATTTAGCTGAGTACATTCTAGCACTTGCACCCACATTTAGCAACCATAACAATTTCATGCTTCCAAAAGATTTCCTCTATAGGCATGCTCCCTAAGGCTTCCACCAACATACCAAAACATTCAATAGGATACTTTCGAGCACAAGCTACATACCAACACATCTTTAATACTATACTCAAAATGTTAAGCACATCAAAACATACTAATCAATCCAAGCTTTCTAGATGCATTCTACGCATTTACCAAGCATCAACCGTAAACCAAAAACCTTTAACTTGCTTAACAAAATCTACCAACTCCAAAATACAACATTAAACATGCTCAAATACAACGGAATAACAGAATTACATATCCCAAAATCCATGGCGAACAAATTGCTTTATTAACCGAAAATTAAAACCGAGTTCGTACTCAAAGTAGTCTTGTCCTTGGATCACTAAACTTTGCCTTTGCTACCCCCAAATCTTAATGCTCTACATCATTAGGAAAAAGATTGCGTAAGCACACATGCTTAATGATGATGCTCATAAAAATAATGATGCAATTAAAACCTTTGAAAACTAAACACTTGTTTCCAAACCATGCTTATAATCCAAAGCATTTACATTGTTTCCAATCCGAAACATATATATCAACATTATGTAAAAACCTTTATAATCCACATGCTTAAATTCCCAAAGCATTAAATCAACCCATGCTTAAATTTCCAAAGCATTATAAAATAGGTTCAACACATGAACTTCCATATATTGGCAATTATAGTGATCTTGGGTAAACAATCCTCTATCCTTGGATAGATAATCCTCTATCCTTGGATGAACAATCCTCCATCCATACATCGGATACACAGATAACTCATGATGGACAATACTCCACCATTCTCACACCATACCAATCCGCACGATATCTCAAACCTTGCCAATTCGCAAGATTTACTTACTCACACTTAGCTTAGCCAATCCGCATAACCACTAGTGGAAACCTAATAGTCCAAGTAGCCAATCCGCTATACCTCAAGAACCCATGGACACGATCGATTTTAGACATATATTATAGTGCACTTCATCCTATGGCATGCCAACTATATTCGAATGTTTTCTCACCATGTCACATAGCCAATATATCATTTATAAAAGCCTTTACTCACTATTTTACAATGAATTAAACAAAACCACATATACAAACCACATTGCTAAAGCAATACCTCATTCCAAATCCGGAATGAAAACCAATGCTCACTAGCATTTTATATACCTTTAAACCATTGCATATGTATCCAAAACCATGCATTTACAGTAAGTAAAACAAACCATGTTTAAAACCAAAACATGTAAACAACCATGCTCATATCCAATCTGATATTTAAGAGCAAAATGAAGGAAACTTACTTCCGAGCTTAGGTAAGTGTATCAAGCTTCACCTAAACTCTCAACATCATTGCAAACCTTTAGTAAGCTTTTAAAACTAGTTTCCACTCACCAATATGCCTTGCCTTGCTCGCAAATGCGAATCGAGCTCCCGACAAGCAACAATCAACATCAAGCTTCGTCGCCTTTATTATCCCCTATTTTAACCATATAAAACCAGAGGATAAATGCATCATTATGCATTCAAACCATTGCCTACCAGCAATTACCCGCAACTCTCAAGTTGCCACTCAAAAGCCGTCTGAAACTTATCGAAATCACCCTTAAACACTTCTCTAACTAGAACCAGCGACAATACAATGATTTAATACATCAAACTTCATCAATTAACATCAAAAAACCCTTTTATAACATCCTTTTTACTTTCAGCAATGATTAAACTCCAAAAACATCACATAAACCCTTAACTAACAACCTTAACTAATAGAGATTCAACCAATTTAGGATTCCATTATGAAAAACAACTTATCCACATTATAATACATCCCTAATAAGATTAAAATCAATCCTCAACACTGGAAAAAAGATCCAATTCGAAAATCACAAGATTTCATCAATTAAACCTCTATTAAGCAAAATTCCATAACTAATCAATTAAAACCCATTAGAAACATATATAAAGAGTCAAGAACTTGGAAATTTCAGTAAAGAACCTTTCATTGGAGGAGAATAACGAACCTTACCTCCAATGAGTGAGTTTCCTCTTAATTGGATGTTTTCCTCTTAAAAAAAACAAAGAGATTCAATAAGATTTTTTTGGAAAACAAGTTGAAGAATCATTTAGCAAATCAAAGAGTTAAGACATCAAGGTCATTACCATAAATCTCTTATAAGAAAAAGAGTGTTTGGATTAGAGTATTTTGAGAGAAAATATGAGAGAAAGAAAGTTACGTCCAATTGAGATTTAGAAAAATAACTACCTTTTTAACTAAATCCTTTTAATTCCCTTAATTAAAACTCTTTTAAAAATAATCCTAATTAAGAGAAAACTCAGATTAGACCAAATGGTAAAATAGCTCCTTAAAGATTCAAAGTTTTGACTCTTTACAAAATTGTCACCTTTTAAAAAATAGTTTTCAAAAGTTGCATTTTGGTCACCAGCCAAAATGTTAACCTTCCAAAGCCCATTTTCCAAAATTACTTTCACCAATATTTTTAACATATTAAAATATGATTTTTAACCATTTTCCATATTTTTATCTTTTAGAAAAATATTTCCTCCCGAATCTGACTCGAATCTCTAACCCGGTCCAGCGGACCACCTAACTAGCCTTAAAACCGCTAGGCCCAAAACTGAGGCGTTACATTTGATTTACTATTAATTGGTCAAACAATGTATTTTAAATGGAGATCCTATTTTGTAAACTTTTTTAATGTTATCTAATTATGTGGATTTATGGAAATAATTGTTTTGAGAATTGCCAGACTTGTGGTTTTAAATGAGAAATTTTTGATCGGTCGATTTTGGGAGACCCGAATATAATGCTTTAGATCCGGATCAGGGTGTTACATGATTAATCTTTAAAAAGACATCCAAAGTTCATTTTCAAAAGGCTAAGAAGCATTTAAAACTTGAAAACTCAAGTTGATGATTTCATTTTTTGTTATTTTCATCTTTTCCTCTGGGAGTTGAAGATCGACCAACGTATCGACGTAAGCCAAGGCATGTCCGACAACGGTGGCTCGATTCTTATTCAACGACGTTCTATTAACTTTTTCTTTTTTGTGCTCTTATCACATGAACCAACACCTTCTCTTGGTCTTCAACAAGCTTAAAGAACTCATTCCAATGTTTCTGAAGAAAAACCCTCATCACCTTGGGCCATAGATTGGGTATATTGAATCTTTCACCCGAGTCTTGAAATACCCCAAAATTTACTAAGTTGATTAAGGGTCATTTAGTATTAAGATAATAGCTTAAAAGCTAACTTAGTGACTAAAATGACAAAAATGTGAAAGTTGGGATTTCTTTAATTATGGGTTTTGGAAAGGAAATTTCTAAGGTTTAAAGGTCTCATGTGATAGATAGTGAATTTAATAAGGTGTTCTTAAAGTTTGGTTTAATTCCAAGGAAAATTGGAATGGGAATTGAAGTTTAAAGAGGTAGTGACCAAAATGTAAATTTTGGAAATTTTATGGCTAAAGTATAAACTTTGGAAAAGTTTGGGGACTAAAGTTGTAATCTCCCAAAAGTTAAGGGTTTTTATTTCATAAATAAACAGATCACCTAAGGGTGTGAATCAAATGCGGAATTATTGGTTCGATCTGATATTTCGATTTTTGGGAAAATCGCAATTAAAGTTTAAGTGGAATTCGGATGTCCGGATCAGACTGGAAAATTATGAAATTTTGCCATATGATAGAGAAAGGTTATAAAAGTCATTTCCAAGTGTTAGAAATATTTTTAGTTTGATTAAAGATGAATCCTACAGTTTATTTCTGAGTAAAAGATTATTTATCGGTATATTGGATCGAATGAAAATTTTGGAGACTGATTCAAAAGACATGGAAAATTCATAAAATATTATTTTATGAATATTTTATTGTATTTGGTTGGATTCCAACTAGATTTAGTTGAATTTTTACAATAATGGCAAACTAGTAAATAAAAACTAGTTGGAGGGCAAATAGGTCATTTGGCTCTAATGGCATTTTTGAAATATTTAAAAAGTTATAAGGGCAATTTTGGAAAGAGAAAATAGAAGATTAAATCTTGGCCCTTGATTGATGATAAAGTCAATCTCAACCACTAGATAAAAAGGGCAAAATTTTAATTTCACTATTAAATGAATTTAATATTCATTTAATAGATATATGTGTAAAATAATGGTGAAAAGATGAACATTCTTTTCCAGCCAAAAACGTGAGGGCTGGGGAAAGAAAGAGAAAAAATTTTCCAAGCTCGATTCAAGCTCGAAACTCGATTTTCAGGTAATCTCTTCAACTACAAAGTTGTTCTACTTTTCAAGCTCTATCTTTTGATATCAATAATTCATGGAATCCATGCTTGATTGATGAGAATTTACATGAGAAAGAAATTAGTGTTTGTGGATAAAATTGGGGCTTTTGAGATTCTATGATTCCATGATTGAATTCAAGTTGAAATCAAGCTAGTATGATGTTAAAATCATGATATTGAGTTGGGATTTAAGTTTAACATGTTTTGATTATTATGAAGATGATTAGGGTTTATGGATTTAAGTTTAATTTAGGGTTTGTGATGTTGAAATAATGATCTAGTATGCTTGAATTGTTGTTTGGAAGCAAAACTCTAAATAAATTGTGTAGGGACCATTTCGGCAACTTGAAAAGTTGAAGGACCAAAACTAAATTTTTAGAATTTGGAGTGTATTTGTGTTATTAATGATGTTGGAGATGTGAGATTGATGTTAGAATGCTAAACCGATGTTGAATTGAATTATGGACCATTTTGACAAATTGTCAAAATCAAGTGACCAAATAGGCAATGAATTCTTGGATGGGGATTAAATCTGATTTTTTAGTTAAAATAATAGAATTAAGGTAGCAGTGTTGATTTGAGGACTAAATTGCAAAGTTAAGAAGTTTAAATCTTTACCTTTGCATTTTAGTGACAATTTTGGGCAAAGAAAGAAAATTAGAGGGAATTATTTGAATAATTATTTGATGATGAAGATGATAAATTGATATTTTGAAGCAAGTGATGGGACTAAATTGATAAGTAGAAAAATAAGAAGTTAGTATAAATTAGAAGTTGATTATGGAAGGCTATGATGAAGATTGAATTTTGGCAGTGACTTTGAAAATTCACCATAAATTCTAAAAAACTTGTTAGATGATGAATTTTATACCGTTGTAAAGATGTGTTTGTCTAGTTTCGTATCCAACAAACGGAAACTGATTTCGAGTTCCGAGTCAAAAGATATGAATTTTTAATCGAATGAAGGTCAGAAAATTTACAGAGCAGTTTCTGTTTGTAACGGGAGTTTGAAGAATTTTCATATTTTTTGTAGATTTTATTAATTTATCTGGCTTATACCGTTGAGCCGTTATTGAATCTAGTTTTTCCAGTATAAAGTAAATTAAGATCCGGTATGTATTCTTCCCAGTATAAGTAAATCTTTAAAGGTAGCACAAGCTGTCAGAAAATAGAATTTGAAACATTTGGTATTTAAATGTGAGTTAGCAAGCTCGGAAGAATTATTAGAAATTCAAATTGGTCACTAAGGACCATAATGAGTTGGTGAAAAATACAAGGAAGAAAGGAAAAATAATTGAAAATTTTATATTCGAATGATTATATTAGACCGCATGGTTAAGGTATTGTTAGATTTGAATCTAACAATTATTTTATCTTATTCATGTGAATAATGAAGTCAAGGCCGAATCAAAGAAAGTTCGAGGTTCTATAAAGGAAAGGATCGAGTAGAATTTAGTGAGGCGTGCTAATAAATGGCCCAGGTGAGTACAATGCATACATAACATGATACATGGTTGTTTTATACATCATTGGTAAGACTTGCGATAAGTCTACATGATTTATATGTTGGCATGATATTTATGTCATTGATCATATATTTGACATATTTTAAATATGTCAAAGGTTGAAAACAAATGCATTGATCACTAGTTATTGATGATGGAATGCTATGAAAGTTAATTCGGGTATGAACTGCTTATGTTCAATTATATTGATATACATTGCCATGGATGAAATAAATACGGAAATTATGCCCAAATGAGTCATTGAGGGACAGGGTATAGTTGGCATGCCATAGAGTCCAACAGCACGCTGCATAATCGGGAATTCGGGATAACACTATAGTGTTAAAAGTATACTTAGTGTATGGTAAGCCCGGCCTTATAAAAGTGCAGGATAATGGTTAGCACGACCTTATAAACCTGCAGGATAATGGTTAGCACGACCTTATAAACGTGCGGGATAATGGTTAGCACAACCCTATAAATGTGCGGGATAATGGTTAGCATAGCCTTATAAACGTACGGGTTAGCACTTCGGTGCATATTTGACTCGCGTACCCAGGGTACTCAAGGTTATATTTGGGCTATGAAATTCAGAAACCGGGAAATCATTGATAATTGGGCTATAAATAAAGCGATAATAAATGGTAAATAGGTTAGAGAGTATATGAACTCTCGGGACGTATTTATATGAACACTAAGGTCAAATGGCAAGTATATCGGTAAGAAATTCATATCCGGCTTATATTATGTTGGTACATGATTGGTATGATGGTAATATTTATATAGTGATCATGATGCATATAAGGCATATTATGATAACCGGGCATACATGAAAATCTTATGACATTGACATATATCATGCTATATAAACGTAGCCATGAACTTGAATAAAGTTTAAATTATTGTTATTAATTTCCTTTATTGCCTCACTAAGTTCGTACTTAGCGTGTGTTTGATTGTACACACGTAGGTAAATCAAGATGAGAGGGAGAAAAGCATTGCATCAATATTGGAAAGCTCAATAGGTAATCACAGTAATGACATCCTAATTGAGGTTGATTTTTATAGTGGCATGTATGCTTGCTAAACTTATTCGAGTTGAGATTGGCCTTTAAAGTTGTTATGGGTTTTAAGATAATTGATTCATGATTAGAACTTGAATAAATAATTTATGTCGATTTTAAGTAAAGTTAAGCGTGCTTGGGCTAGAGAAATTTTAGGATAGGTGACCATCTAGAAGTTTTCTGAAAATTTTAAATTACCCTGATCTTTGAATAAAGAAGTCATAGCATTTCCGACTCATATCCGGTGTACGGATAGGGGAAGGGGTTGTTTCATTTATTGGTATCAGAGCTACAAGTTTAGCCGGATCTGGAGATTAAACGAAGTATAGTAAAGGTCAAAAGTGTATACATGCCACTAGGATGTCAGAATTACTAATGATTTTACTTGTTGGAATGGATGTGATTGCTTACTTCATTATTATAGTAATGTTAAATTCCAATGTATGAGAAAAGATTTGTGTCAGGTGTTTAAGCAAGTGAATCAACAAGAGATTCACGAGAGTGATAAAGTTAATGATAATGCTCTACCCTCAGCTTATCATGGTGTAGAGGCACCAGGGTAACATGATATGCATGTTCTGGATTAAGAGCTTTTCTTCCAGACATTAGATTCGATTTTGAATTAGCCTGCTTAGGCACTGATTGCAAAAGAATTAAGAGTTCCGCATACTAGATTTTCAGAAAGATATTGATGGAGATTCTATGATTGTTAATCTATGGTCTAAGGATATAAAGGTTAGGTTGAAGGAACTCTGTATTGATGATCAGAGGAGACTAAAAATAAAGTAGTATCTCGTCTGAAAGGATTAGACCCGTATTTGATAAAGTAATGTTACGGTACATACTCAAAAGTTTGTTAGCTAGAGTTCTTTATTTGATTGTTCCGTAACAAAGTTTATCCTAGAGATGCAATGGAGTTCTTGCATCTTAATTTAAGCAATTGGATTATTTACGGGTATGAGTGCAAGTTAATAAACTGAACTAATTTGCTTCTAAACTGCTTTCTACAGACAAAAGGAGAGTCTGTTGTAACAGTTTATAAAGGGCTAGAGGTCAGGTATAAAGAAGTACTGACTGCCCTATGTATTTAAAAAAATTATGAAGCAGTAAATTATGTTGGATGCAATGGAAATGATTCAGAATAAGAAAATATTTAAATAGAGGTCATAGCTCGTGAAGAGGAATAGTAAATCGAGATAACCACCTTTAAAAAAGTGGTGAGGATTTCTGGCAAAAATGCCAAGCTGAATTTATTATATAGTTCCGTAAAAAGATTGAGACAAAGAAAATTAGGAACTCTCTGACATTTATAATTAATGTTGGAGATTCAAGAAAACTACAAAACCAATCATATGAGTGTTGTGATAATTGGAATGCATGAGCATGCAGAGTTTTATTGGAATTTGTTATCAATATGAAAATGATTTAACTTATGCTATGGATATCGAGCATCAAGGATAGGTTATGAGAGTATTCCTATTGTTTGGAAATTTTAAATGGGTTGCTTAAGAGGAGCAGTCAGACTTGATGCTTAATCGAGAGACTAAGTTTAAGATTGGATTTAATCTAATAATGGATTTATATTGATTACCACCCAGGTCGAGCAAAGGTTGTAGCAGATGCTTTGAGTCGGAAAATATTCGCTACATTACGAGCTTTAAATGCTCAATTAAAGGGAAAATCAAATGGTTCGTTATTGGTAGAGTTGTAATTGAGATCATCATTGTTAGATTGGATTAAATAAATTCAGCAACTAGATGAAGATTGCATAACCAAGATAAAGCAAGTGGAATCAGGTGGAATTAAAGATTTTGAGATTAAACCCGATGTATGCCTTTACTATAAAGATAAAGTGTATATTCCTAAAGATGCTGAGTTGAAACAGGATTTGCTTATTAAGGCACACTATAGTCCCTTGACTATGCATCCAAAAAAAAGTATCAAGATTTGAAGGGTCGATATTGGTGACCTGGTATGAAAAAAAATGATATCAGATTTTGTTGCTAAGTGCTTGACTTGTCAACAAGTGAAAGCTGAACATCAAGTGCCATCAGGGAAATTGCAATCTATTTCTATTCCGCAGTGGAAGTGGGATAGAGTTACAATGGATTTTGTGATAAGATTTCCATTGACTTCCAGTAAGAAAGATTCTATCTGGGTAATTGTGGATAGGTTAACTAAATCTACTCACTTTATACCAGCTAGAATGGATTATTAGATGAGCAAGTATGCTGAGTTGTATGTCAAAGAAATAAGGAACAAGTAAATACCATTGGTGAAAGTCATTTGGCGCAATCACCAAGTGGAAAAAGCAACATGGGAAGCAAAGAATGTAATGGAAAAGCAATATCTGCACTTGTTTAAAACAGGTACGTTTTGAAAATTCGAGGATGAATTTTCTTAAGGGGGAGAGAATTGTAAAACCCCAAAATTTACTAAGTTGATTAAGGGTCATTTATTACTAAGATAATAGCTTAAAAGCTAACTTAGTGACTAAAATGACAAAAATGTGAAAGTTGGGATTTCTTTAATTATGGGTTTTGGAAAGGAAATTTCTAAGGTTTAAAGGTCTCATGTGATAGATAGTGAATTGAATAAGGTATTCTTAAAGTTTGGTTGAATTCCAAGGAAAATTGGAATGGGAATTGAAGTTTAAAGAGGTAGTGACCAAAATGTAAATTTTGGAAATTTTATGGCTAAAGTATAAACTTTGGAAAAGTTTAGGGACTAAAGTTTTAATTTCCCAAAAGTTATGGGTTTTTATTTCATAAATAAACAGATCACCTAAGGGTGTGAATCAAATGCGGAATTATTGGTTCGATCTGATATTTCGATTATTGGGAAAATCACAGTTAAAGTTTAAGTGGAATTCGGATACCCGGATCGAACTGGAAAATTATGAAATTTTTCCATATGATAGAGAAAGGTTATAAAAGTTATTTGGAAATATTTTTAGTTTGATTCAAGATGAATCCTACGGTTTATTTCTGAGTAAAAGATTATTTATCGGTATATTGGATCGAATGAAAATTTTGGAGACTGATTCAAAAGACATGGAAAATTCATAAAATATTATATTATGAATATTTTATTGTATTTGGTTGGATTCCAACTAGATTTAGTTGAATTTTTACAAGAATGCCAAACTAGTAAATAAAAACTAGTTGGATGGCAAATTGGTCATTTAGCCCTAATGGCATTTTTTGAAATATTTAAAAAGTTATAAGGGCAATTTTGGAAAGAGAAAATAGAAGATTAAATCTTGGCCCTTAATTGATGATAAAATCAATCTCAACCATTGGATAAAAAGGGCAAAATTGTAATTTCACTATTAAATGAATAAATTCATTTAATAGATATATGTGTAAAATAATGGTGAAAAGATGAACATTCTTTTCCAGCCAAAAACGTGAGGGCTAGGGAAAAAAAGAGAAAAATTTTTCCAAGCTCGATTCAAGCCCCAAAACTCGATTTTCAGGTAATCTCTTCAACTACAAAGTTGTTCTACTCTTCAAGCTCTATCTTTTGATATCAATAATTCATGGAATCCATGCTTGATTGATGAGAATTTACATGAGAAAGAAATTAGGGTTTGTGGATCAAATTGGGGCTTTTGAGATTCTATGATTCCATGATTGAATTCAAGTTGAAATCAAGCTAGTATGATGTTAAAATCATGATAATGAGTTGGGATTTAAGTTTTACATGTTTTGATTATTATGAAGATTATTAGGGTTTATGGATTTAAGTTTAATTTAGGGTTTGTGATGTTGAAATAATGATCGAGTAAGCTTGAATTGTTGTTTGGAAGCAAAACCCTAAGTTAAATTGTGTAGGGATCATTTCGGCAACTTGAAAAGTTGAAGGACCAAATCTGAATTTTTAGAATTTGGAGTGTATTTGTGTTATTAATGATGTTGGAGATGTGAAATTGATGTTAGAATGCTAAATCAATGTTGAATTGAATTAGGGACCATTTTGAAAAATTGTCAAAATCAAGTGACCAAATAGGCAATGAATTCTTGGATGGGGATTAAATCTGATTTTTTGTTAAAATAATAGAATTAAGGTATTAGTGTTGATTTGAGGACTAAATTGCAAAGTTAAGAAGTTTAAATCTTTACCTTTGCATTTTAGTGACTATTTTGGGCAAAGAAAGAAAATTAGAAGGAATTATTTGAATAATTATTTGATGATGAAGATGATAAATTGATGTTTTGAAACAAGTGATGGGACTAAATTGATAAGTAGAAAAATAAGAAGAAGTTAGTATAAATTAGAAGTTGATTATGGAAGGCTATGATGAAGATTGAATTTTGGCAGTGATTTTGAAAATTCACCATAAATTCTACAAAAATGGTTAGATGATGAATTTTATACCGTTGTAAAGATGTGTTTGTCTAGTTTCGTATCCAACAAACGGAAACTGATTTCGAGTTCCGAGTCAAAAGATATGAATTTTTAATCGAATGAAGGTCAGAAAATTTACATAGCTGTTTCTGTCTGTGACGGGAGTTTGAAGAATTTTCATATTTTTTGTAGATTTTATTAATTTATCTGGCTTATACCGTTAGAGCCATTATTGAAACTAGTTTTTCCAGTATAAAGTAAATTAAGATCTGGTATGTATTCTTCCCAGTATAAGTAAATCTTTAAAGGTAGCAAAAGGTGTCAGAAAATAGAATTTGAAACATTTGGTATTTAAATGTGAGTTAGCAAGCTCGGAAGAATTATTAGAAATTCAAATTGGTCACTAGGGACCATAATGAGTTGGTGAAAAATACAAGGAAGAAAGGAAAAATAATTGAAAATTTTATATTCGAATGATTATATTAGACCGCATGGTTAAGGTATTGTTAGATTTGAATCTAACAAATATTTTATCATATTCATGTGAATAATGAAGTCAAGGCCGAATCAAAGAAAGTTCGAGGTTCTATAAAGGAAAGGATCGAGTAGAATTTAGTGAGGCGTGCTAATAAATGGCCCATGTGAGTGCAATGCATACATAACATGATACATGGTTGTTTTATACATCATTGGTAAGACTTGCGATAAGTCTACATGTTTTATATGTTGGCATGATATTTATGTCATTGATCATATATTTGACATATTTTAAATATGTCAAAGGTTGAAAACAAATGCATTGATCACTAGTTATTGATGATGGAATGCTATGAAAGTTAATTCGGGTATGAACTGCTTATGTTCAATTATATTGATATACATTGCCATGGATGGAATAAATACGGAAATTATGCCCAAATGTGTCATTGAGGGACAGGGTATAGTTGGCATGCCATAGTGTCTAGCAGTACGCTGCATAATCGGGAATTCAGGATAACACTATAGTGTTAAAAGTATACTTAGTGTATGGTAAGCACGACCTTATAAACGTGCATGATAATGGTTAGCACGGCCTTATAAACGTGCAGGATAATGGTTAACACGGCCTTATAAACATGCGGGATAATGGTTAGCACAGCCTTATAAATGTGCGGGATAATGGTTAGCACGGCCTTATAAACGTGCGGGTTAGCACTTTGGTGCATATTTGACTCGCATACCCAGAATCCTCAAGGTTATATTTGGGCTATGAAATTGGAAAACCGGGAAATCATTGATAATCGGGCTATAAATAAAGGGATAATAAATGGTAAACAGGTTGGAGCGTATATGAACTCTCGGGACATATTTATATGAACACTCAGGGCAAATGGCAAGTATATCGGTAAGAAATTTATATCCGGTTTATATTATGTTGATACATGATTGGTATGATGGTAATATTTATATAGTGATCATGATGCATATAAGGCATATTATGATAACCGGGCATACATGAAAATCTTATGACATTGACATATATCATGCTATATAAACATAGCCATGAACTTGAATAAAGTTTAAATTATTGTTATTAATTTCCTTTATTGCCTCACTAAGTTCGTAATTAGCGTGTGTTTGATTGTACACACGAAAGTAAATCAAGATGAGAGGGAGAAAAACATTGCATCAATATTGGAAAGCTCAATAGGTAATCACAGTAATGACATCCTAATTGAGGTTGATTTTTATAGTGGCATGTATGCTTGCTAAACTTATTCGAGTTGAGATTGGCCTTTAAAGTTGTTATGGGTTTTAAGATAATTGATTCAAGATTAGAACTTGAATAAATAATTTATGTCGATTTTAAGTAAAGTTAAGCGTGCTTGAGCTAGAGAAATTTTAGGATGGGTGACCATTGGGAAGTTTTCTGAAAATTTTAAATTACCCTGATCTTTGAATAAAGAAGTCATAGCATTTCTGACTCATATCCGGTGTACGGATAAGGGAAGGGGTTGTTACAAGTCTACCAACAAACGTCGTTGCACAGTTTTGATATCTTCTATATGTTCTTGATTATGCTTGTCACTGAAACACAGCAGCGTTAATAAGCAAAAAATGCATGTTGAAAATTATCAACAACATGGATCTGTTCTCTAATTGCGAGCTAGACATGAAATAATCTAATAGAATTCGAAGAATCTATTTGCGAGCATGAGAGTATGATTGACACGCGAAGAGTGGAAGAATTCGATCAAGAGTTCAAAAATGTATTTTTGAGGTGGAAGAGCGGAGGTTAAAAAGAGCTCGAAGAAGAAGAGAGATGATGATGGGCTTTGGGGATTTAGTTCACTGTAAAAGAGCCCCACATGTATTTGACTGGTCTTTTTTTCATTTTTACCACTATCAAGTCAGTTTCTCGTTAAAGTTTAACGGCAAAAAATATCCATGTGACCAAAAGTTTAAAAAAACGAAAAAGTAAGTGACCAAAACATTAATTTTTTTAAAAAACCAGTGACCAAAATTGAACAAAACTAAAACGAAAGTGATCATTATTGTAGTTTACCCTTTATGTTTTTCGCTGCCAGATCAATCTCTTGTTAACATTTAATGGCAGCAAATGTCCTTGTGACTAGAAGTTTACAGATCGAAACAGGGCCGTCCCGGAGATTTTCGGGGCCCTGAGCGAAAACTAAAATTGGACCCTTATATAAATAAAGCATATCTCATTATGAATAGAAATTCTCTACCCATATTTAGGCCCCAACAGTAAAAAATTAGGTATAGAGTTTAGGGTTATAGTTTAAGGTTATGATTTAGGATTTGGGTTTAGTATTTAAAAGTTAGGACTAAAGTTTAAAATTTATTTTTTTAATGTTGGACATAGAAATGGGCACCAAAAAGGGACAAAAATTTTATTCATCTCATTACTTTGAACAATTAATTTAACATTTCAAACACATTATTTTCATTGTTAGATTAATTAATTTATTTATTTAGGAAAGAGAATTAATTTTTTATCATTAAATTAATATATTTATTTGATAAATTAAAAAATATGGATAATAAAATTTTAGGGGCCTAGACTAATTGTGGGCCTATGCTAGTTGGGGGCACGACCCTAGATCGAAAACGTAAGTGATCATAATAATCAATTTTAAAAATTGGTGACTAAAAATGTACACTTACTAAATATACATTCTAGTAGTTTATTTTTTCCCAATGTTGCCATTCTAAATTTGAATGACTATTTTATAGCATTTAGGTGTTTTTACTATTCTATCCCCTAATTACATCTAGACATAGAGCGGCAAAGGCATAATTAAGCTAAAACTCCAAACCCAAAAGTAAGGAGATACTAAAATAGTAATGCTGTCGTGAAGAATCGGATCTTGATTCATTTCTTCCGTTCCGGGTTCATTTCACCTCAGTAAATATCCTTAAACTTCATCGCTTTCCCTTTTAATTTCTTCATAATTTATATGAGTAATTGACCCACCAAGACCCCCACCACCTCAAATGCCAAAAAAACAAACAAACTTTTCTGTATCTTACTCCTCTTCTCCAGAGACAGAAAACCCTGAAATCTGTTCTATTTTTCTCGTTTTTTGCTTAAATCGAAGTGGTAAGAAGAAAACAAACGGGCGAAACCAATGGGTTTTGCTTCATTTGCCGGACGAGTTTTCTTCGCTTCTATTTTCATTCTCTCCGCTTGGCAAATGTAACCACTCTTTCTCTCTACTTTTGGATCTCTTTAATCTATTTGTTGGGTTGTTTAAGAAATATGTTTATTTTCAGATCTGTTCCTTTTGTTATTTTTAGGATGGTGTTGCATTTATTTTCCTTAATTTGTAACTCTGGTTAACGATGGCTTTTGTTGAGGATCTGGTCACTTTACAATATTGTAAATTTGTGAGTTTCAAGTCAATTGGAGATTTTTAAAATAAATGGAAATTGATGTGTTCATACTTCCTACTTTAAATGCTATTAGTTGTTAATATACAGAAATGGTATGAAAAACATTTACAAGTCCTGAACTGAATATTTTAGAATAGTTTTCTGTACGCAATACCATTTTTTTCTGAGAAGATGAATATGAGTATCATGAAGTGTTAATAGATGTGATGGGATTGATTCTTGTCATTGTTGAATCAAACAGATGATCCAATGCTCTGAATTCTTCTATGCTTTGCCGATTAGGGGCCGAAATCTTGTAATCACCATTCTGGTTTCGCATATGTAATTTCAGTAATTGACCCTGTACTGAGTCTTATACATCAATGATCAATGCTATATAGTTGTCGACTATTATCTAATTCGTGATAGTAGCTAGACTATGTAAAGAGCTCATCTAGCAATGGTCTCTGTACAATGAAGATATCTTCTAGATATAATGTTGGTGACTATTCAACACGTTGGTAGGTTCAATGAATTTGGGGTTAATGGCGAGCTTGCTGCGAAGGAGTTGATACCTAAGCTTGATCTTGCAAAGAAACATATATCATCTCAATTTCTTGTAAATTTTCCAGATATCGAAGTAAGAAATCATTTTGCATATAATGTAATGAATTTCTTTATTATTTTTTTATATTTATGTTTGTTTGATTTGCTCTAAGTTTACTTTCATTTCTGATATGGAGACTATTTTACACAGGTTAGACAATTAGTTGCAACTGCCATCGCTTTGAAAGGACTTGGTGCTATTCTATTTGTATTTGGCCATGGATTTGGAGCCTTGCTCCTGGTTAGGATTTCATCTCTTTTCAGTTTCTATTTTGATTACATTCAAACTTAAGAAGAAATTTGAAATTTCACATATCAGTGTCTTCTGATTCTGTTTCCATGCCTCGTTTAATTGTCACATATCTTTTTCCATAGTTTGTCTACTTGCTTGTTAGCACTCCGCTTCTCTATGACTTCTACAATTATAGTCCAGATGATCCCCAGTGCAATGTTCTGCTTGGAGATTTCTTGCAGGTATTTACAGATGTATACCTAAAGTTGTGTTCCTAGGCATTATGATGTGAGAACTTTACTGATCTTTCTCTTTTAATTAATTGCAGTGTGTTGCACAATGCGGTGCATTAATTTTCTTTATGGGGATGAAGAACTCAATGCCAAAGAGGCAACTAAGGAGGAGGGCCCGGAAGCAAAAGACTACCTAGATGTAAGCAAAGAAGTAAAATTTTGCAATCTCCAGTAGTGGCTGCGAACACCAGATAATACTTTGCAGGTCCATAAATAGGATTGTTTCTTGATTCTTAGTTTTATGAGGCCTTCATTCGCTGAAACAGTTGAAAATTTTGAATCGGTTGTCCCTTGTCTATTTTCTATGACGACTTGATTTTGTGTGAAAAATATTGGGGTTTAAATCAATGCTTGTATTTCCTTGTTTAGACTTTTAATGTTCCATGCTGTCATTGGTGTATTCGGTAACGGAGAAAGAAATTGCTACTGATATGATCAAAAGTTCATGAGATAGGTGTTAGGAGTTGACCAGGATCGTGATAGAACCATACGAGTATTTAATAGCACCATATAAACTATACATCATTAAGAGAGGTAGAACCGTAAAATAATGACAGGAAAGATTGCTAATTAACAGTTAACACCTGGACTAGATTCATATTTTGCTGTAAATCGTGATTTGCGATCGATCTTCTCCGACTGAGATTTTTGTACACTGCAATTTTCTTTCTCCAGCTGGTGGAAATGGAATGTGAGGCGAAGGAAGAGGGCCCTCTTTGATTATCCAACAATGGGAGGATTTTATGCAAGTGAGAAATTGCCCGAAATTGGGCCAAAAGCAAACGTTTCTTTTAAGCTCATTGTTAAGTTCGATTCAAATCAAATTTATAAATAATAACAAATTGATAAATATTAAAATAAAAATTATTTTATGATTATATGAATAACATTTAGAACTGAATCGAACAATTTCTAATCTGAATTTGAAAATTTTAAATTGAAGATTCGCAATATTATTAAGCGATTCTCTGTACCCATTTTGACTTAAGAGGTCAGGCTCTTTATTCATATCATTCTCTTGGTTTAGTCAAGTTTGAAAGTACGAAAACGGCGTGCTTAACTTTTTTGAGTTGGTGAATAACCAAATATGTCTAAAATAACAGCTGGGTTCCTAAAAAGCAAGTATACAGGATGTAAAAAGCTGATCCGACCTGAAAATCTGACTGAAACCTACTCGAGTTAGAACCTGGTTTGACCTGAGGATGCGATGACCCGAAACCGATATGTAACCGATGTTGTTAACCCGAACCCGAGTTGGACCTGTTTTGAACCTGTTACTGTGGACCTGAAACCCGACCTGCACCCGACTGAAACGAACCCGAACCCGAGATTAACCTGGCAGATAACCGATATTACCCGACCGAATCAACCCGATATCTGATTTTACCCGACCTATTTTGAACCCGACCTGACTTGTTTTGAACCCGACCTGTTGTTGACCTGAACTAATATTGACCTGGCTTGATTTACCTAACATGTAATTGAGGAAGCCTATGATTTGATGATTTGATGAATTTAAAGTGTTGATAAATGTAAACTATTATTTTTTTAAATCAATTTAAAGTGTTAAATAATCTTTTTGTTATATATACATATATAATCAATTAAAAATATCAAAAAAAGGAAAGATTGGATTTAGATATTCATTGGACACTACTAAGTTTGAAATTTTATTAAATAATTCAATGCTTAGTAATAATTAAATATGCTTAGTAACTCATTCAATATAAATTATTTGTCAAGGTTGAACTACTAAGTTTGAACTAAATTAAAGTTTTAACTTTCATTTTGATGTTATCATGTGTACAATTACATGTTTACATCCATATCAAAATTTTGTGTATAATTATATTTAATCAAAGTTTATTATATGTTATAATAATAATAATAATGTTTGAATTCAATTAACTCATTAAACTTAGAATCTAATTGAGCTAAACTAAAATCTAGAAGCATAAATCACGGACATAATTAAAAGAATTATAAAACTAAATGTGGAATTTCAATTAAATTAATCTAAGTTGGGACTCAATTGAATTAAACTAAAACAATTGGTTGAAAAAAATAAAAAAGGAAAAAAAAACAAAATTTTGGAGGGATAAAAGCCACCCAAATTTTGGAGGTAATTAGGGGAATAAGCCACCCAAAATTTTGGAGGGAATTAGTGAAATTTCTATTTTTGGTAATTTAGTCTAATAATATTTTTGTTTATTCTAGTTCCTACAATTTAATTTTTAGTGAAAATTTCCCCATATTTATTTATATTTTTGACAATTTATTCCAACTTATTCTAGTCCCTAAAATTTAATTTTTACTCCAAATTAACCCCTATTTATTTTTTTGTATTTTATTATACTCCAAATTTCTAGTCCCTACATATATAATCAATTAAAATTTTAAAAAAAGGGAAAAAAGCATATTTATGTTTTCTACATATTTATGTTTTCTTTTAACCAAACCACACTCGACACTACTAAGTATAGATAGTCATTTGTCTTTTTTATTAACTTAACCAAATTTTATTGATTAATTTGACTAAATTTTATTGAGGAAGATTGAAAACTTTTAGTTGATTTGATAAAATCCAAATATTAGAAGGTTAACCGTTTCCATTGTTTTAAATTCTTAGTTATAATTATAACACCGTAATTTTTAATTATTGTACACAAATTAAAGTTGTTGATAAATAATTTTGATGAAAATGAAGTAAACCTGAGAGTATAATTATATATTTTAATGTTATAAATGGTGGGAAGAGTTTTTTAATGCCTTTTATTTCAATAAAATTAGGATTATAATTATATATTTTAATATTATAAATGGCGGGAAGATTTTAGGATTTTAGCGCTAATGCCATTGATTTTTTTTCTTATAGGGTAAACAAAATGGTTGGTCACTTATATTTTATAATTTTTCATTTTTATTCTTTAATTTTTTTTTAAAAAATAACGTTTTGATCACTTATAATTGTTTACATTATGTGTAAGTGGATAATATATATATATATATATAATATTTTTAGGGGGCTACAGCTTCGGCCAGACCCTTTTAAGGGTGTATTTATACTTAGGTAAATATATTATTTTAATAATTTTATTTTAATTAATAATTATAATGTATTTAATTAATATTTAAATTAAATTTTAATTATAATGTATTTAATTAAAATTATTAGTGTATATTTAATTTATTTAAATTATATCTTTAAATTAATATTTAATTAAAAATTTAATATATTTAAATTAAGGGATGAGATCCAGTTATATGGTATAAAACTCATTTAGTTTTACACTCATTTATTACCATCATCCAACGGTCTAAAATTAGTGTAAAACTAAATGAGTTTTATACCATGTAAGTGGATCCTAACCGTTAAATTAATATTTAATTTAATATTTAAATTCTTGTAATTTTAATTATAATGTATTTAATTAAATTATTAGTGTGCACATAATTTATTTAAATTATAACTTTAAATTAATATTTAATTATAAATTTAATATTTTTAATTAATATTTAATTTAATATTCAAATTATTGTAATTTTAATTATAATGTATTTAATTAAAATTACTTGTGTTTGTAAGATTTAGGGGTTGAGATTTGGGGTTTAGGGGTAAATGTGTCAAGTTTGGGGTTATGGGATTAGTTTAGGGATTAGGGGATTAGTCTTGCAAGTAGTAATTATTAGTGATTGAAAGATTTAGGGGTTGAAGTTTGGGGTTTAGGCGTAAATGTGCAAAGTTGAGTGTTTAGGGTTATGGGATTAGTTAGGGATTAAGGGATTAGGCTTTCAAGTAGCAATTATTAGTGATTGTATGATTTAGGGGTTGAGGTTTGGGTTTAGGAGTTTAATACATGTTTCAAGTTGAGTGTTTGGGGTTATGAGATTAGTTTAGGGATTAAGGGATTCGGGGATTAGGATTGCACTTTAATTATTAGTGCTTATAAGATTTAAGGGGTTGAGGATTGGGGTTTAGAGGTATAATATATGTTTCAAGTTGAGTGTCTAGGATTGTAGGAATAGTTTAGGGATCAAGGATTCAGCTTGGACTTTAATTATCAATGATTAGAAGATTTAGGGTTTGAGATTTGGGGTTTAGAGATAAATGTTTCAAGTTGAATGTTTGGGATTATGGGATTAGTTTAGGGATTTGGGGTTTATTTTTGTTCACATTAGTCCCTAAAAGTTTATTTTTAGCCAAAATTGACCCATATATATTTCTATTTTTGGTAATTTAGTGGAATAATATTTTTGTTTATTCTAGCCCCTACAATTTAATTTTTATTCAAAATTGCCCCATACTTATTTATATTTTTGGCGATTTAGTCCAATAATATTTTTGTTTATTCTAGTAGATAAAATTTAATTTTTAGTCCAAATTGAACGCTATTCATTTTTTATAATTTAGTCCAATATTTTTAATATGCTGATATTTTTGTTCATGTTAGTCCCTAAAATTTTATTTTTCACCAAAATTGACCCCTATTTATTTCTAATTTTTGTAATTTACTCCAATATTTTTAATATGATGGTATTTTTGTTCATGTTAGTCCCTAAAATTTCTATGATTGAGGTTTATGGTTTATGATTTAGGGGCTAGTGTTAATGCTTTAGAGTTTATGGAGTAGTTTAGGGTATATGTTGTAGTTTATAGTTTATGATTTAGGGGTTAGTGTTAATGCTTTAGAGTTTATGGTGTAGTTTAGTGTTCAATTAATTCCCTACAAATCTTTATTTAACCAAAATTAATCTTTATTTATTTTTAATTTGTGTAATTTAGTCCAAAATTTTAATATGATGATATTTTTATTCATTTTAGTCCCTACAATTTTGTTTTTAACTAAAATTTACTCATTTTTATTTCTAATTTTTATAATTTAGTCTAATAAAGTAAAGATGGTGTTATTGGTTCATGTGATTAATTTGGATTCCTTAAGGTTTAGGGTTTAGTATCAATGATTTATTGTTTAGTATTAATGGTTTATGGTTTAGCTTATGGTTATTGGTTTATGAAATTAATTTTGATTCCTTAAGGTTTATGGTGTTGGCTTTAGTATTAACGGTTTATGGTTTAGTTTAGGGTTATTGATTTACGAGATTAATTTCGATTCAACTTTCTAATTTATGCATTTGAATTTGAAATCAAAGCTTCATGTGTACAATTAAACTAAATTAAAATTTCAACTTTCATGTGTAAAATTACATGTTTACATCCAAATCAAAATTTTGTGTATAATTATATTAAATCAAAATTTATACGGTATAATAATAATAATAATGTCCGAATGGAATTAACTTATTAAACTCAGGATCTAATTGAGCTAAATTAAAACCTAGAAGCATAAATCACAGACATAACTAAAAGAATTCTAAAACTAAATGTGAAATTTCAATTAAATTAATCTAAATTTGGACTCAATTGAATTAAATTAAAACCTAAAATTGAAAATTTAGGACTTAAATAAAAAAATATCTAAAGTCAAAAGTGCTAAAAAAATAATTGTCCCTAACCTAAAAAATCAGGCGGGATTACTTTCCCTGATTCCCTCCCACATTTCATTTTAATTAAAAAAAGAATTAGATAATTGGTAAAAAAAGAGGGAAATGACAAAATTTTAGAGGGAAATAAGCCACCTATAATTTAGGTTAGAGATTAATTACCCTTTAAGTCCTGCTATGTTTTAAATGTTGCATTTTAGTCATAATATTCACTTTTAAGTTTTAGTTTAATTCAATTTAGTCACAAGTATCCCTAATTTAATTTAAGGGTATATTTTTGTTCATATTAGTCCCTAATTTTTTAACTGAAATTGACCCCTATTTATTTTAATTTTTTGTAATATAGTCCAATGTTTTTAATATGATGATATTTTTGTTCATTCTAGTCCTTAAAACTTTATTTTTTGCCGGAATTGACCCATATATATTTTTATTTTTGGTAATTTAGTCGAATAATATTTTTGTTTATTCTAGCCCCTACAATTTAATTTCTAGTCAAAATTGTCCTATATTTATTTATATTTTTGGCAATTTAGTCCAATAATATTTTTGTTTAGTCTAGTACCTAAAATTTAATTTTTAGTTGAAATTGACACCTATTCATTTTTTTTGTAATTTAGTCTAATATTTTTAATATAATGATATTTTTGTCCATGTTAGTCCCTAAAATTTTATTTTTTAACCAAAACTAATCCCTATTTTTTTGTAATTTAGTCCAATATTTTTAATATGATTATATTTTTGTTCATGTTAGTCCTTAAAATTTTAATTTTCACCAAAATTAACCCTTATTTATTTCTAATTTTTGTAATTTGCTCTAATATTTTAAATAACGATGATATTTTTGTTCATTCTAGCGCCTAATATTTATTTTTAATGTGATTAGTGTTCGTGAAAGGCGTTAAATAATTCACTCGAAATAACCCAACCTAAAGTCTATCGACTATTTGTACCAAACTCAAACTTAATACGAATTCGAAACCCGAATTAACACGACCCGAAATGAAATCGACTTGAAATTACCTGACCTGAAATGAACCCGACTTGAAATGAACTTGACCTAAAATGAACCCAACCTAAAGTCTACCCGAGCCCGAATTAACCCGTCAATTAACTGATTCGGACCTGAACCATTTTGACCCGACCTGAAATGAACCTGACTCGAAATGAGACCGACTTGAAACTGACCCTCACCCGACCTGAATTGAGTCAAAACATCAAATTGACCTGAAATGACCTGTATCTGATTTGACCCGACCTGAAACCCATCCGATTACCTGTTTTTACATCCCTACAAGTATGTATGCATAATTGGACTTTTTGATTCTCATCAAATGTTGTAAAGCATGTTTCCAATGTGGTTTGTCATGTATGTAATGGTGAGCTATTTCTATTCATATTCATTAATTGAAGGATCGATTGGATGTATGATTGGTAGCTCAAAAATACATGTTCAAATTGTTCAGTGCAATTTTTCAGGAAAAGGATTGATCCCCTCTCATAAAATCGATCCTTTTAGGTTAAAACTTTAGGTTGAATTTTGTTAAAATTCTATGATGAAAATGATTGATTCCTCGGGTTCAAGGATCGATCCTGTAACACCTTTAACGTATATTCGTAGACTGAATATACGCTAAAGATGTTACTGAATTATTAAGAAAACTTGACTTGGATTTTTTTTATTTTTTTATTATATATATACCAAACTTTGTCTTGTTGTTTAACCCTTTCTTGTTTTAAATTGAAAACTGCATCAGGCTATAGCAGTTAGTTTCGACCCTGAATTGTTTTAGAAAATATATAATTGTGTTATTGAAATAAAAATATTATTCAAGGAGAAAACTATGTACCCTACCTAGACCCTTTCTTGATTTAAAAATTCCTACGTGATTAGGGTTAAACTAGAATTAACCATGTCGTAAATCATAATCATTTGTAGTAAAACCATATTCTAATTCCATACGCTCGTAATAATAATACGTAAACACATTATATCTTAAGTTTATCAAAACATTTTTCATCTTTTAAACCCACATACATACAAGTACATGCCCACTAGATATTAACCATAATTTAAGATGTACATACCGTGATTACTAATGTAACTTGACTTTCCAATTAATAGCTCCTTCATGCCCTTCTACCTGGGAGAACCTACATGTGAAATAACACACGCTAAGTACGGACTTAGTGAGGCAATAATCTCATTTAATAAACATAGAGTAAAGTAATACTGATTATATGATATCATATCATGTTCTCTACCTAATATAGGATAAATACTACCAAGGTTCCCATAGTCACTATATTTTCATGTACATGTCATGAGTTCCTAACTTACTCATGATTCCAATGCTCTATCATCATAAAATCAGTCATATACATGGTATATTTCGTATAAATAACATAATTCACATACATGGTATAATTTACATAAGCAACATGTTTCACATACATGACATGAATTTCATGCATAATATGATTTATATACATGGCATGGTTCATATATGTAATGAAATTCATATTCATGGCATGATCCATTTATGTAACATGATTCTCATATGTAGCATATTCCATTTGCATGGCATGATTTTCATACGTGGCATGGTTCATATACGTAATTTTTTTATATATATACATGACTTAATTCATATACATAATATGATTTGTGTACATGGCATAATTCATATGCATGACATAATTCATACGCGTAACATAGTTTGTATACATGGCATGATTCATATGCATAGCACATTTCTTATATATGTGACATACTTCGTATACATGGCATAATTCATGTGTTTGGCCTGATTTATACACTTGGCATAATTCATAAACATGTTATGGTTCATATACGTGGCATAATCATACACGTGGCGTAATCATATACATGGCATGAATCGTATACTTGACATATTTCATATACATAACATGGTTCATATTCATGGCATGTTTCATATACGTAACATGATTAGTTTACATGACATGATTCATTTACGTAACATGCCATTTATCATTGCCCAAACTACACTATATGAGATCTAGGTACGCGAGTCATCTTGAAATGACACCGTAGTGTCAAACATGAACGTGAAGATGAATACGTACTCGGGGACGCTCTTTGCTCCCCATAAACATGAAGTACTTCGTTAGTGCACTCGGGCACAGTGGGCATAGATCCCCAGGGTGCGGCACCTCGGCAGTGCACTCGGGCACAGTGGGCGTAGATCCCCAGGGTGCATGTGACACAATCATTTTGTTACAATAACTGTTTGATAACATAAACATATGGGTGTAGCTGCTAAAGACTCTATGGCATGCTAACTATACCATGGACTCTCATACTTAATACTTGGGCATTTCTTTCTTCATCAACTCAATATCATAATTAATCATATAAATAGACATTTCATATTTCATGTTTCATCATAAATAGTCATGGCAAACATAGATCACCATTTCTCAGAAAAATAATTCATACTTCATATTCCACGTAATCTACCTTTATTACAACATGCAGTAGTTCAATATATATATATATATATATATATATGGCAATACTATTTTTAGGTGTATCTTGTTCTATTTTAACTTGTTTCATTTAAATCTTATGACTTTCCATATCTCATGTATGCATAATGCATCATCATTTATGCAAACAATCATCCGTACCTGGTATTCCATCAATCTTGCCATGTCGAGCAAAGTATTATAGCACGTATTATAGAGAAATATAATGCCATTTTCAACATAATGAAATTATATATAAATGCAATATCATTTTAATTTAAGGTCGACTACTCGTAAGTCTTCCTAATTAAATTTTAAAATATGTAAATGCACTTACTTGGGCCATGAATAATATGCCTCACTAAGCTTACTCGAGGTTCTTATCTTTCTTTTTACCCTTGATTCTCCTTCATTTTCTTTTGAAACTGTATAAAGCCAATTGACATATACATCACCATTCTTGTGTTCGATTTAAATCTAATACTGCAAATTAATTCTTGAACATGGCTATTCGAATATAAAAATTTTCTGAAGATTTTTTCTTAATACTTTACAAAATGCCGAATTAGTCCCTACGTCTTTGGTGACCAATTTGGACATTAAACAATTGTTCAAACCCATGTTTGAACAATTTTCATAATTAATTATTTATTTTGGACTATTTCCTTTTTAGTCCTTCAACTTTCATAACATGCTTAAATTTTCAATTCTATCAATTTTCCATAAATTCAAGACCAATCCCTAACTTTTACTAAATTGCCGAATTGGCCCTCGTGTAACATCCCTTTCCCGTATTTATCACCAAATACGAGTCAGTGATGTTATTAACCAATTTTAAACCCTATTATTTCTTTTCCTTAAGAAAACAGGCAGCCTGCATTACTTTACTTAAAAATTTATAATTTTTTTTATAGACATCGAAAGTTCATTCTGAAATTTTCTAATTAAATTAGTTCATTAAGCTTTACAGCCCCAAAATACTGAAATTCTATTGCCCTGTTTTCTGACCTTTCATCGAATAAAAATTCATAACTTTTTACATATAACTCGAAATTAGTCACCGTTAATTTTGTAAGAAACTAGACAAAATTTCCAGTTCATACATATAAGATTCACTATCTAAATCCAATTGTGGAATTTATGCTGATTTTTCAAACACACTGTTTTTACATACATTTTTCTAGACAGATTTTTAATCTTTCCATCTTAAAACCCATATTCACTAAAACTTAGTCCATTATCATTTATAGACATAATAGGACTCACTAGGTTCATTACCCACATTATAACAACTATTAACCAACCACATTTGGTAATAAGTTATTACAAACCCCACTAATTATACATGCCATCTAGTACATTTCCAAAAGGAAGGATGGATGTCAATACATTACTATGAGTATGGAGATATACCTCCCAAAATAAGCAAGTGATGCTCGGCTACTCTTCCTTTGCAGCTCCTTTAAAACCTACGCATGAAATTCATCATACGCTAAGCATATTCTTAGTGAGACAACACCATTTAATTCAAATACGACTTTACATGGATATCAATATAATAAAATAACAATGCATACAATCACTTTCATTTTATGCTTGCTAGCATAGATGACATGATGTGTATAATAACAACATATTACATGGTAATAACTTTAATTCTTACCAATACCATTTCCATATTTATCATCGAGCTTTCAAACTTTTCATCCTGTTTTCAATTCATTTAGCCCAAGTATCGATTTAAGAGAATTTTATGTACACGAGTCATCCCCCATACCCAACCTTTATTGAGTATGTGTATTATTTGCACCGTAGTGCTTAGCACCCAAAGTGCTCCCTCAATGAGAATTTATGATATTACACCGAAGTGTTTAGCACCCGAAGTGCTTTCTCATTGAAATTTATACACCGTAGTGTTTAGCACCCGAAGTGCTTAAAATATTTAGACAGCTGTTTATGACTCTATGGATATCCAACTATACTTTTAAATCTCTATATCATACATTGGGCTTAATATCATCACATGTATCATCAATGGCAACATGTAACATTTTATATCAATATGGGGCAGTTCATACCCAAAATAACCTTTCAATCCTCACCAATGTAATAATCAAATAATCAATAACATAAATAATACCATGATATGTATGTAATTGTACTCACTTTGAGACATTACAGAAATAGAATTTTACTAGCCTCACTAAGTTCGGTTTACACTTTCGATCATCTTTCTTCACCCGATTGATCTCGTAATTGCTTGTTATTTGTATGTACATTAAATACATAACACAAGCAATCTTTAGTACATGTTTAAGCCTTACTAACACATGTACAACCCAAGTTGGAAAATTCAAGTTTTGCAACTAAAGGCTATTTTACAATAACAATGCTTCCAACACTTGATTCTAGTCTTAAATTGCACATTGAAATCACTAAATTAATAATTTCATCTCAAACCCTAAATTCTCTCTCTTAGGGTTTATAATCTAAAATTTAGGAACTTTCACATTTGAACTCCAAATCCAAAATTGTAATATCAAAATGATCCTTGAGCAATAGCAAACCACATAGCTACAACTTTTGAACAATTCACAATTTCTCACCTATTTCACCAAATTTGTAAAATTTACAAATTGGTCCCAACATGATGTTTTCTTCATTCTAATGACATAATTTAAATTAGAAAACATCATTCTACTAATTTCCAATATCAAAATAATTTTCACAAAATTTCCCTTAATTTTCCTCTAATTGCCGAATAGTCTCTCTTGCTTTCTTCATTGATTTTTCATCATTTCAAGCATGATAACAATATTGCAACATCATTTCTTACATGCTTGAACCTTAAAACATGAAAAACAAACATGTCCTTCATCCACCCTAATCTCAAACCTCAACTTAGAGACATGGAAACTAAGCAAAACTTATATCAAAAGAAAGAGAATTCAAGGGAGATCAATTTCTTATTTCATGTTTCAATCAAAAAACCAACTAAATCAAGCCAAAAATTGAATCAAAATTTCTTCTTACCTAGCTATGGATTTCACGACACGCTTGAAGAAGATGAACCAAATATTTCAACTTTTTCTTTCTTTTATTTTGATGACAAATGGTTATAAATCCTTAAATAAAAAACATCTTTAAAATAGTCAAATGACTACTTTACCCTTGGATTATAACTAATTACCATCCAACACCTATAATTTATCTTCTTCCATAATCAATTATACCTTAAAAGTATAGGTGAAATGACCAAATTACCATTAATGAATCTAGATATCTACCAAAATGCCATTCCATCACCTATACAAAATACTGGATAGAATCGAATCTAAATCGATTCGAAAAGATTCAAAATTTCAATGTCATATTCCTCGAGTCTTTCTAAGGCTCCCTTCAAAATTTCATAAGATTCCAAGCTCATTCGGTTACCCGATTTCCATTTTAACTTTAACCATAAATTCCCAATAATAGAAATACCAAATCGAACCAAGGTTATTATATTCGATCTACACTCTTAAGTAATCTATTTAATTATGACATAAAAATATTTATTGGAAAAATTACCATGTTGGTCCTTGAACTTTTCTTAACTTTTCACTTTAGCCACCAAACTTTGAAAATTTTCATTTTAGTCAGTGAACTAGAACCACCAACATTTGATTGTTTACGTTTTGATCACTAATCCAATAACGGTATATTACAATTCTCTCCCCCTAAAAAATTCATCCTCAAATTTTTAGAACGTACCTGGATTAAACAAATGCGGGTACTGTTATTTTATTCGCTCTTCAGTTTCCCAAGTGACTTCTTCCACTTTATGATTCTTCCAGAGCACTTTCACCAATGGAATCGATTTGTTTCTCAATTTCTTTGCCCCATGAGCTAAAATCTTTACTGGTTCTTCTTCAAATGTCAAATCATGTTGCATCTCAACTTCAGCAAGTGAAATGACATGTGAAGGATCCGACCTATACTTGCGGAGCATCGATACATGAAAAACATCATGAATCTTGCTCATTTCTGGTGGTAAAGCCAATTGATAAGCCACCGGTCCAACTCTTTTCAAGATTTCATACGGACCAATAAATTTGGGACTAAGCTTCCCTTTTCTTCCAAATCTCATTATTTTCTTCCATGGTGAAACTTTCAAGAATACTTTGTCTCCCACTTGGTATTCAACTTCTTTTCTTTTTGAATCTGAATAAGCTTTTTGTCTATCGGAAGCTGCTCTTAGATTATCTCGAATTATCTTCAATTTTTCTTCTACTTCTTGAATCAAATCAGGGCCAACAATCTTGCGATCTTCCAACTCAAACCAATTTAATGGTGTCCGACATTTTCTTCCATATAAAGCTTCATAGGGTGCCATTTTAATACTCGGCTGATAACTGTCGTTGTACGCAAATTCAGCCAATGGTAGATACTTTTCCCATGAGCCTACAAACTCGATAACACAAGCCCTAAGCATATCCTCCAAAATCTGGTTTGTCCTCTCTGATTGTCCATCAGTTTACGGATGAAAGGCAGTACTAAAATGCAGTCGAGTACCCAATGCTTCTTGTAATGCTTTCCAGAATCTAGAAGTAAACCTTGGATCTTTGTCAGATACAATAGAAATAGGAATTCCATGTAATCTAACAATCTCCCGAATATACAACTCTGGATATTTACTCAAAGAGAAATTTGTTCTAACTGGTAGGAAATGTGCTGATTTGGTTAATTGATCCACAATCACCCATATTGAGTTTTTTCTGTTCGACATCATTGGTAATCCGGTTACAAAATCCATAGTCACTTTTTCCCATTTCCATTCTGGAATAGCAATTGGTTGAAGTAACCCTGATGGCACTTGATGTTCTGCTTTAACTTGCTGACAAGTTAAGCATTTGGATACGAATTCCGTTATAGCTCTTTTCATTCCCGGCCACCAAAAATGGCTCTTCAAATCCTGATACATTATATTTCCTCCCGGGTGCATCGTTAAAGGACTATAATGTGCTTATGTAAGGATTTCCTTTTTTCAATTCCTCATCTTCAGGAATATAAGCACGTCATTTATAATATAAACATCCATTGGACTTCACTTTGAAGTCTGAAGATTCTCCCCTTTCAGCTTCCTTCTTTTTCTCCAAACAATTTTCATCTTTTTCTTGTGATTCTTTTATTTTGTCTATCAAGGTAGACTTGATGTTCATCTCAACAAGTAAAGCACCATCATCCAATATTGATAATTGAGCATTTGATATCCGTAGACCTGAGAACATCTTTCGGCTAAGTGCGTCTGCTACCACATTAGCCTTTCCCGGGTGATAATCAACAATTGCATCATAATCCTTAATTAGCTCGATCCACCGCCTTTGTCTTAAATTCAGCTCCTTCTGTGTTAAAAGATATTTTAGGCTTTTATGGTCTGTGTATATATAACATTTTCACCATATAAGCAGTGGCGCCAAATTTTTAGAGCAAAAACAACCGCAGCTAACTCCATATCATGAGTAGGATAATTCATCTCATGAGTTTTAAGCTGCCTAGAAGCATAAGCCACCATTTTCCCGACTTGCATAAGTACACAGCCCAAACCATTATGTGATGCATCACTATACACCACAAAAATCTTACCCGATTCAGGTTGAACTAACACCAGAGCTTCTGTCAAGATTTTCTTCAATCTTTCAAAGCTTTCTTGACATTCTTTAGTCCACATAAAAGATACATTCTTCCTGAGCAGTTTGGTAATAGGTGCAGCAATCATCGAGAAATCTTTCATGAACCGGCGGTAATATCATGCCAATATGAGAAAACTTCTAACCTCTGCAACATTTTTAGGAGGTTTCCACTCCATGATAGCTTGAATTTTCTGAGGATCAACCCGAATTCCTTCAGCTTGAATTTTTAAGAGGTTTCCACCCCATGATAGCTTGAATTTTTTCTTAATACTTTACAAAATGCCGAATTAGTCCCTAGGTCTTTGGTGACCAATTTGGACATCAAACAATTGTTCAAACCCATGTTTGAACAATTTTCATAATTAATTATTTATTTGGACTATTTCCTTTTTAGTCCTTCAACTTTCATAACATGCTTAAATTTTCAATTCTATCAATTTTACATAAATTCAAGACCAATCCCTAACTTTTACTAAATTGCCGAACTAGTCCTTGAATTTCCAAAAATTTTCATTTTGGTCCCTAATCCCCAATTCAAGCTATTTTCACCATATTTCAATAATTCCAATGCTAAAATAAAATTCACAATAATTTCACCTAAATTTTCCATAAATTCGAAATAACCCCTAATTTACAACTTGGAGAAATTATTCAATATTTCATCAAAATAGGTCTCCTAACATCATAATTCAATCAATTTCATCCTTATTTAACTCCCTAACCAAAACCCCCAAATGTTAGGGTTAGGGTTTATAATCTCTAACATGGAATTTATTCCATCTCAACCTTAATTCCATGTTTAAATCATCAATTTAACTATCTACTAGTCTAGTTGCATCATTATCTTCAATTTCTACAATCAATCTTCATCCCTAACATAACTCATACTTGACTTTTATCATGCAAAAATACTATCAAAATGAAGAGATCAAGTGTAAAACAATTTACCTAAGTGAACTTTGCTTGAAACTAGCCTTGAATCCTTCAAAATTTGGCTTGAAAGTTTGAACTTCTTCCTCCTCCTTTGAATTCGAACAGCCGTCATATGGGGTACATGATTTTTTTCTCATCTTTTACTTATTTAATCCAAGTGTCATATTAAATGAATTAAAAATTCATTTAAATAGTGAAATTACCATCTTGCCCTTTTATTATAATGGCCAAGATTCAATCTCATAAAAATCAATGGGCATGATTTAATCCATGTTTTATTCATCTTCCAAAATTGCCCTCAAAGTTCCAAATTTTTTTCAAAAATGCCATCCATGGCAAATGACCAATTTGCCCTCTAACTAGACTTTATTTACAACAAGACATAAAAATTGCCATTCCATAATGATTGAACCAAATTGGTTCCATTCTAACCAGCCTCCTTCCCAAAATATCATAAATTTTAATTTATGATATTTATTCAATCCAATTATTCGAATTTCACTCAATACGATTTCCAAATTTTCTTTCTTTGAGCTTCATAACCTCTCCATCATATTCTAACTAAATCTAGTTAGAATCCCATCATCATTAATAAATGATTCATAAAATAATATTTTATGATTTTTCCAAATCTTTGGGACTGTCTTTAAAATTTCAATTCGATCTGATATACTGATAATTACTAAGAATTTTTATCGGATACATCTCCTCTTAGAAATCTTATCTTAACAATCCATTATGAATACTCTTAACTCAAACTGAATCCTTTTTATCAGAAAAATATTGGATATGGGACCTTCCCATTAAGTCACCCATCCTTGGGCTACTCTGGCCTGAGCACGCTTAACAATTTTATTCGATCCAAAATCGAATAGCATAAGCTTCGTATGAAAAATCCAGTAACAAAGAAATACCACTCTTGGGGTGAACTATTCATTTACACTTAACTTACATAACTTTTAAAAATTACACTTTAGTCCCTAAACTTTTCCAAAGTTTACACTTTAACCCCTAAACTTTCAGAAATTACATTTTAGTCACTAGTCCAAAAATTGAGATATTTTAGATCCCTCGGGTTTTCAAACATTTTAAAGAGTTTTGAAATGTCATTTTTGGTCCGGAAAGGTTTGACTTTGACCTAACTAGTAAATAAGTTTTGTAAACGTTGTGAATTGCTCTCAAATTTTGAAAACACAATTAAACGATGATTTTAACTCAGAACCGGAAATTTAGGATTTGCATGTCTGTGCCAAAATTAATAATGTTATGCAATTTGGTCTCTATTTACACTTGTTTCTGCGATTCAGCGTGTTGTGAATGTTCAATTGACTTGAAGATTTGTACGTAACCCTATTTAGAACATTCTAAGCACGATGGCAGGTTTAATTTATGGTTTCTACATGTCAAATGTAACACCCCGATCAACCCGAAGATCCGAAGTACCACATTGGGTTGCCAATCCGACCCACAATAAAGTCATATAATTAAAATCATTTTCATAGTAAAACATTTATATTATAAAATTCATTAAACAATTATCATTTAGTTTACAAATCATGGAGCTTCGTTTCAAAATAACTTATAAATAAACATTCAACTAAGACAATATTTAAAGACCCGACTACGTAGGGTCCTATGAATCATAGCCCATTAAATACAAGTACTATACTCTGGTAAATATTGTTGTCTGGAATCCCATATTAATAGTGTTCCTCGTGCTCACAATCAAATCTATAAATCTGCGAACGAAAATAACGATACTGAACACTGAGGTTACAAAGCTTAGTGGTACATGTCTACTTTATTATACTTCATGTGAATCATAAATATAAGCATTCAAGCTAGTAAGAGCAATAAAGCAAGAATAATAATCGTGTGCCGCTACGACTAGTCGCCTAAAAGCATACTCTAACAAGCAATGATAACACATTATCCGGTAAATACAAGCATAAACCACACAATCACAAACCTGGAGTGAGGCCCGGGGTCACACACCAAGCAATAATAATCGTATGTAACCAACTCCCGAACTCGTTTTCAAAAGAATTTCTGGTTTTACGGTGCCCGGCCTACCTTAGTAGCCGGTGGCGGCTCCAACTCTTCATTTCCAAAACAAAATAAGTTTTAAAACCAAATTCCCCCAATATTCAAAACGCTTTTCAATACAAAACTTTTAAAAAAAACAACAAAAAGCAAAACCCAAAAAAAAAACAAAAATAATTTTCATTCTAGCGAACCCGAATCGTTTAAGTTTTCAAACTCGAAAGGAGGTTGTTACATACACATACATACATTACTTAATTATTTATTTTTCTTTACTACATCAACTTAGAATTTATTTATTTATTATTATTAATGCTACACGATGGGGTTTTATAATATATATTTTATTATATAAATTTATAACACACTTTTTTACGAACCCAACAAGTGTCTCAGTGGAAAAATTGATGATGTTTATCCTAGGAGACACGGGTTCAAATTGCTTTATCTACAAAGTGTATGTTCATTGTCGAAGGATTAAGAATATCTATAAACAGATATTATCTTGTAATCACCTTTAGACTATTCAAAAAAAAATAACACTTTTTTACAACAAGAGCAATTTTATTTTTATTAGTAATTTTATGGTTGAATACTTATTTAAGTATTTTAAAATATGTTTTCAGGGTTTAATATTCTTATAATAATTAGTATTATTTAGAATTTGAACTTTTATATATATATATATATATATATATATGATTACAATTTATACAATCACTATGACATTTATGAATTAAGATGTAATTATATTGTGTTTGTCAAACATAATAATTATAATTCTTATTATTTACACAAGAGTGAAAATAGTGAAGTAGTAATTATATATTCACGCAATGGCTTTGTGATGTCTAAACAAACCCTTAACATTTTTTTTGACAAATCGTAAATTTAATCCTAATCTTATTTAGAGGGTAGGGGAAGCAGGACTTTGGGGAAGGAATGGAAGTGTTCCTACTGGGTCTAGAACCCATGACCTAAGGGAATATGACGAACAAAGATGAGCAACTTGGCCAACCGGCAAAATGTGCTCGCTCAACACACCCTTAACATTTAACTTTATTAAATTTGTTTATTTTGTATAATTATATATTAACCTTTGATTTGATTCAGTTTTTAACATACCACTAATACTGTTATTACCGTAATTATTTAGTTTTTAACATACCACTAATACTGTTATCACCATCGCTATAAAATTGAAACTATACCATTCTTATAATTGAACATAGTTTCACATGTCTCCCACTCTCTACTTTTTACAATGGTATTGTGGAGCTAATTCTTGGAAGCTTACTCAAATTGTACTACCTGTGAAACAACTTCAAGTTGGGACAGTCCATTTAACATTTTCAGCTGTATAATATAATGTTTTTAGCATTCATCACAAATTAATGTTATCAGGTTAAAAGGTGTTATGATCACAAAGCAAGAATTTGCATGTGAAAACCCTAGGATAACTACGCACAACCAATTGAAGACAAAAAAAGTAAAAGAAATTTGCATGTAATTTGAAGAGAAAGTATCACATTTTTCTTTTGAAAAGAGTTTATGAATGATAATGTGGTATATCAGAGCATGAAAACACAACTTTAGGATTGACTTTCATGGCTGTATAATCATTCATATAATTTGAGGCATAAGAAATGAAAAATAGGATTACTAAGTTGTCAAACATGATTCTAAATACAATGGAATAAGCTGTGGGAAATTAGAACTAATAATCATAAAATTCTGCTTCATTTCTACATAAACAAACTCAAACAATATAATTGCTTGATCAAATCATTAAGGAGCGATTCTTCAATCTCTATAAGTCTTAATATATAAATGATATTTTGTGCTGAAATTTAAAAAATAAAGCTTGTTAAATCCAGTGAAACTGTACCTGTCAAAACAATTTCTTCACTGTACAGTAGAATTCCTTAATTATAACGTCAAGGATGGTGACCGAGTCGAAGCTCCAAATCGATTTCATCTTCTTTAATGATCCCCTTTATCATCATTTCATTGTCATCTACATTTGTAGGGCCAATTTGTAAGCTCAAATCCGCACCCAAAAGCTCTTCATCATGGCCATGTGGGAGTCTAGGGCTAGACACAGGTGCTTGAAAATACATTTGACCATTCCCTGGAGCTGGATCCTCAAAAATCGGATAGTACTTTGATGGTTCAGGAGTTGGGATTGTTGGAACATATCTAGGGTTCATGTACTCCTCATTCGATGGTCTACTCGGAACTGAGGAGCTCGTTGACGGTCGCTTAGCCTTGGCTCGATCTTTCCGATGTATGTTCATGTGCCCTCCCAAGGCCTGAGCGTTGGTGAAGCCTTGTTTGCAGAAGGTGCACACGTAGGAGCGTTTGGGGGTCTCCGTTGCGGCGTCACACTTGAGTTGACCGACCCGATCGTTGTCTTCGCTCAAAGAATCAGAGCTCCCTTGCTTCCCGGCTGATTCCATCGTCAATGAAAAAAGAGAGTGATGAAGGGTTATATAGAGAGAAAACAAGGGTAAGAAGAAGGGAACGTAGAGACAATTAGAAGACATTGGCTTTGTCAGTGCATTTGCTTTGTATTTGTTGTATAAGTAAAGACTAGGTTTTGGCGTTTGTGTTGGGACTTTTCCTCTGGGTCGGCTTTATGATAGATCCGTTTGCTCTTATTTTACTTTGTAATATAATATAATCTCTCCCTCAGACGTCTGTGTAGGGACATAATCAAGAACCAAAATTAGAGATATAAAATATAATTAATCTTAAAAATGAGAATGAAAAAGTTTAATTGAATTAAAAATTAGAGGTCTAAATAGGTAAAAGTTTTTATGATTTTTTTAATATAAAAAATTGGGAGAACAATCCCCAAGGCTTGCTGTAGTTCGGAAATAGAAATTTTGTCATTTTTTAGTGCCTCTGTTTATGTTCTAACACTAAAAAATTAAGTTTAGGGTTAAAGTTTAAGGTTAGG
Source organism: Hibiscus mutabilis (assembly GCA_019671005.1). Taxonomy (NCBI): domain Eukaryota; kingdom Viridiplantae; phylum Streptophyta; class Magnoliopsida; order Malvales; family Malvaceae; genus Hibiscus; species Hibiscus mutabilis. The sequence continues at coordinate 26,394,264 of CM033736.1, read as the reverse complement.
GTTTAAGAGTACAGTTTAAAATATTGGGTGTATGATGCATTTTTTAAGGTTTATGATTTAAAATTTAGGACTAAGATTTAAGATTTAATTTTTTAATATTAGGACATAGAAATAGACACCGAAAAGGCAGAGGCTTTTTGTTTGTAGTTCAGTCTCAGACAAAGATACACGTTGGTTTGGTATAGGAGCATGCTTATGTTGTTTTCACCCATGGTTTCTCAATAAGCTAACCTCTTTCACTTTAAACATTAAACACCAAGATATAGGTTGTAATGAGATGTTATGATTGCTATTATGGTTTTGTTCCTCAATAAGTTCTGTAGTTTAGGTCAATCCTACCCAAACCATAGAAAAAATCCCATTTCATTTCAATTCAATTATAAACTTTAATATTAATCTAACTTTTAGTTTTAAAATTTCAACATTATTTTGATCCAGCCTATGCCAATCCTGATCTAACCACAGTAAATATACTGTTTTTTATGATTAAGCTAAAAATAGAAAGTGGAAAGAGATTTGAGGGATATTTTATATTCTATTTTTTGGTACAATATATTCTATTTTTAATATAATTTGATCCTTACCATCTTGAAGGATGATGTGAAACCTAAATAAACCTTTGAAGTCCACATCATAGGAATATATATGTTTCTTGCATAAAACATCATCAAACCGCGTTGTTTAAGCGTTTTGTTTGCCATTATTTTCACATAGACTTTGAAGGGTTTGCTAAAATTATGAGAGTTTCTAAAATTCTGCCTCCAACAAACTTCCTACAGACTACAGTAAAGGATTAATGAAGTAAAGTGGACTTCTCATGGCCTACTTTTGCCCTATTTAGATCCTCGAAATTAATTTTTGTGACAGAATTTGTTGCAACTTAATTGGCAGCATTCATATATGACCTAATACCATGTCTCAGTATATTAAAGGAGAAAAAAGAGCTCGATTTTAATTGGCAGCATTCATATATGACCTAATACCATGTCAGTTCTTACCCCCATCTTGTTGAGACAAAGATAACCTAAGCCACTGAAAAAACCTAAGATGTATCATTACATATATACTCTTGTAATCATTAATTTTGTCTGAATTTTCTTATTTATATTCGGATATTATTATTATTAGTTTATTATTTATTTTCAATTTTAGTATTAATTATTATTATTGATATTATTATTAATAAAATACTAACGGATCATAAAATAAAAAACAATTTTAATTAAATTTCTGTCCATAAATTACAACCCAAAAATTACTAACCCAATATGAATATTACAATCGGCCTATTTTCAGACCCAAATTAAATAACCCTAAAAAACCCTAGTGTATCTGATACACCTTTCTTTTGTTGCAGCTGCCAGATCTGATCCAACGGTCCATATCACACCCAAGAAACCCTTCAGATCGCGCGTGCCATCCACAACCCAGACTTCTCGGCTTCCTATACGCACGTGGAGTCCACGCGCCTGGCTTCTCGGCTTCCCCAACCACGTAGCCATGCCGCCGGATATCGCGCCGCTCCCTCACTGGCTCCCAACCATCAGATATGCACGAACAATAAAAAATATCAAAAATTAGAGTCAGAGCATGGGCAAGCAATCCATCCAAACAATAGATTAGGTCTTTTTTATTTATTATTTTAAGCATGTAATCAGATATAAAAAATCCAAACAAACCCATTGTAAAGCAGTTAGGGATCAATAAAATAAAAAAGCCCTCAACATTCGAGGTAAAAAAATCTCTCATCTCTGTTTTTTTAGTTCAAATCTAAAGGAAACCAAAACAATAATAAAGAATGTTAGGGTTCATATCAAGTTTCGGTCTCGGGCCGCCGTTGCATGAGACGGCCGATGCTTGATCTTCCCTTTGTCGGTGACAAGCCCTCGTTTTTAGAACCAAATAGGGTAAACCGGTAAAGAGTAGTTTTTTTCTTCTAAAAGTGGGTTCGATTTAAAGTTCGAGTTCAAATTTAAAAAAAAGGAAAAAAGAATTTTTTCTGAGTTTTTTTCCATATTCTGACCCTGATGTACGACGACGCACGGCGGCAATCTAAAAAATGCGGCAATCTGAGGGGTACTGAATGAAGGCAGTGCTCTTAGTTCTCTCTTTAAACTTTTTTTAACTTTGGTTTCAAATGTAAAAAAAAATAAGTATATTATATATTCGGTCCTCATTTAAAAAGGGGTATTTACAAAATAGATCCCTATGCCCTTTTGTTTTTGCTCCAATGCCCTTCCGCAGGGCATAATTCCTCCCTTAGTTCTAAATTTTTTAAAATCATTTCAATTTTGTCCCTATTTTCAGTTAGGCCTAATTCCAGTGGGTAAGTAACTATTTTAGCCCTTAAAACTTTTGCTTTTTCTCATTTTGGTCCAAGATTCGAAGTATATTACCTCTTTTAGCCCCTGCCCTTTTCTATTACTTATGATTTAGCACATAAATATATATTTTTTATTTCTGCACTTTTATTTTCCTTTTTTATGTATTGTTATTAAATATATGGTGCTTATTATATTTATATACATAAGTAATATACATATATTTTGTAATTATATCTATATATTATATTTATGTTTTTATATGTATTATATTATTACGATGTTTTTACATGTGTGTTTTATATGTATGCATTCTATGTATATATATTATTATACATTATATATATACCATATATTATATTTAATATATATATATTTTGTTTATATATGTATTCCATATATGCATATAATATTATATATATTATATGTGCATTTGTTCATATATTATATTGTATTGTTTATATCATATGTATTTTATATTATATGCTATATATATATATATATCATTTTGTTATATTTGATAAATATGTCATATGTATTTATAATTTATGTAATTTTATATGTTTTATATGTTAATGTATTTATTGTATATTATAGTTTTTTTATTTTTATGTTTTTATGTATTTAATCGTATTTACATTTATTTGTCAGTATTTTTATCTTGTACATGCATACTTTTATCTCATTTTTTTAAATCTAGTTCTCATTCCGGTATTCTAGTGGGAGTGTCATATTGGTCTTCGGGTGTCATCTCTTTTGGTACCGTTAATTGAGACGTTTTTAAATTGTCATGCATATACACATTTTAAGTTTTTTTTAAATTAAAATTGAATTTTAATTATTTTTAATAAATACGATACAAACCCTTAGATAGCGATTTTGGGCGTAGTGGGGGTGCTAACCCTTCCTCTTACGTAACCGACTCTCGAACCCAATTCGAATCTCTAGTTTTATTTTTGGTGTTCGGTCTACCTTATCCAAGTGACCGGTGGCGACTCCAAATTTTATTTAAAATACGGTCTTTTTCAAATCCCCCCTAATACCATTTTTTTATTAAAAAAACGGGTTTTCCTAATAAGCCCAGATTTTTTTAGTCGCTACAGCATGGCGACTCTGCTGGGAATGCATTTTTGTTTTCAAAAAAAGAGAGAAAGGTCTTAGCCAGGTTTGTATCGTATTTAGTAAGAATAATTGAAATTCCATTTAATTTAATTTTTTTAATCTCCATACATTAGTTTTTAGAACCGTTAAGTGTGAGTGATTACTTCGCTTCGTGGGGTATTCACCTCCGTAGTGTGTTGTAATTCACTTTTGGAGTCTAGTCCTTATATTTCGTGGGGTGTTCATTCTCGTATGGTATAAGGGTCGTATTCCCTCGAATCGATGTTCGAAAGACAGTTCGAGTACCGTTTGCTTTAGAACCTAACCGAATATAGTGGACTGTAGGAGCCCACCTTTTAAACCTATGCCGAAACTCTAACTGTTTAGCGGTAACCCTTTTTAGGCTTTGTTTGATTTATTCGTTTTCTTGTTTTTATTTAATTTGCTTTAATTACTGTTGTTATTATATTTAATTTATTCGACTATATTACCTTACCAACTTGTTTTGGTCGATGTTTTTTGCTTTTTTTTCCTTTTTCCTCTTTTCCCTCGTTTATTTTTTTTTCATCACATCATAACATAGTGTTGATTCAAGAACGGTCCAATTTAGAGGGCATTCGAGATAGGACAGAAGTCTGTGATGTCGAGAGTGATAATGCTACAATATCGAGTTGGGCGAAACGAAGACCCATCGAGGAAAGAGAAATTGATGAGGAAACACGCGTCGAAGGTAGAGACGACAACTCTTGGATGCAGAGGCAGATCCTCATTGAAACCATAGGGGGCCACGCCCCCTAAAGCTTGAAAATTTCATATTTAGGCCTCTTAAAAATTTCAAAAATTTTAATTTGGCCCCTTCAAAATTTTTGAAAATTATTATATATTATTTTTTTAAAAATTCAATTAAATTCATTTCATTTTTTTAAAAAAAGGTCTTGATAAATTTCTTTTTTTATGAAAATTTTAATTAAAATCTTATATTTTATGAAAATTTTAAATTAAGCCCTTCAAACTTTTAGAAATATTAATTTAAGCCTCCAAATTTTTTTTATTTTTTTTAAAAAGGCCACTTCTAACCGGATTGTCAAGATTCTCCCCTGGAGAAGGGATTCTTGTTTGCACTCTGCCTTGGTTATTTCGAACAACATAAGAGAAAAACTGATGAGATCGCCTATTGAGCCGGAGACGATGCTAAAATGAGGAATACGAGATTTGCCTCATGAAGTCAAGATCTCAAGAAAAGGAGCTAACCGTTATCTATAATTCATTTTTGGCTTCTTGCAATCCGACATCTTTTCCGTTAAACGAAAGTCTCTCTAAGGACTGTTTGTGAATCAACACATTATTTGCATTCGTTCCTGCATTAGGATATACTTATGTTGCCTCATACATTTTATGACGTAGCTATTCATATTTCAATATTATTTAAGTCTCTAATTTTGTTCAGTAAAGTATTCATGTGCAGTCATTGCATCATTTTTTTGTTGCCACTTGGGAGGGGTACTCGCTTCAGAAAGCAGAATTTCTTATTAGTACAACTGAGAACCAGTTGTGACCTATGGCGCCAATTATTCCAAAACCCATTGGTTACAGGTTGACCAAGTCTTTGGTTCTCCAAGAAAGAAAGAGAAATCAAAGGACCTACATTTTAATCTGACTTCTTTACTTATTGAGTTGCCACAAGCTTCAACTTGAAATGCCTCTATTCGAGAAGAAAAATTAATTCAACACAATGAGGCATCTGCAAGCCATCCCACGAATTTGAGAACAAACCTTGGAGATGATCATGTTGTTGGCGTTTGGCAAGTCTAGCAAAAATGTTGGTAAACACGTTAAAGTTTAAGACAATGTATAATTCAAATGTCCATTGAAAATCCATTTTTACGAATGGTCAAAGGAAAATAAATCCTTTGGAAAATCCAATGTCATGATTGGTATAAACTGATTGTACCCAGGGGAATGGTACAAATAGCCTGGAGCAAACGGCTACCCGTAAAGGCAACTCAAAATCGTTGATCCCTGTGTATTTGGGAAAAATGCAAAAGAAATTAATGAGCTAACCTGTAGATTTTTCTCAAATGTCAGAGTGTAGTCACTTTTGTCATAATGAAAATTTCATTTTTTGTATTATTTGATTTTTATACATTTCATTCATTGCTATGGGATAATTTTTGTCTTCCCACACATACCTGTACATATCATTTTTTATCAGAAACCTAAATATTAATTGCAAAAGTAACTTTATTTTTGAGCAGCTTATGTTTAAAGGAAAGTGAATACTGCAAGGACACTACAAGTGTGAACATCTTCTATTTAGGGAGACGAAAGGAACAAAACGAGTGTTCAGATAATGGACAGATCCTATTGAGTGAATTCCTTCTCAGGCATTTGTTGTTTAAGATCCTTGAATCAAGTGTTGACCCTAAACTTCTACCCCATGAAGACTATTTTGATATCCATGTATGGGATGACGAGTGACATTCCTTCACTTCCCTTCACAAATAAGAAAAATATCCATTTGCTTTCCCTCTTTTAGCCTGATTGTTTCTTTTCGTTGGAACCCAAATGTAACGCCTTGAATTTGGGCCTAGATGTTAGGTAGATCGATTAGATGGTTCGGGAGAACCGAATTAGGCAATTCGAGCTAGTTTCAGAAATTGAATCTTAAATTGTTTTTGGCTAATGGCACATACAGAGCTTAGAGAATTAAATTCACAGTTGCAAGAATTATTAGAAAAAGGATTTATACGTTCTAGTGCATCACCGTGGGGAGCCCAGTGTTATTTGTCAAAAAGAAAGATGGTTTACTGTGGCTGTGCGTTGATTTTTGATAGATGAACAAAGTAACAATAAAGAACAAGTATCCATTACCGAGAATAGAAAATTTGTTTGATCAACTAAAAGGAGCAGTAGTATTCTCTAAGACCGATCTCCGATCCAGTTATTATCAACTAAAAGTCCAGGAGGAAGAAGTTCCAAAAACAACATTTAGAACAAGGTACGGGCATTATGAATTTGTAGTAATGCCATTTGGTCTTACTAATTCTCTAGCTGCATTCATGAATTTGATGAACTGAGTATTTTAGCCGTATCTTGATCAGTTTATTATAGTCTTCATTGATGGTATATTGGTGTATTCGAAGACTAAAGAAGATCTTGAAGCACAATTGAGGATAGTGTTACAGATTTTGAGAGAAAAGAAGTTATATGCCAAACTCTCAAAATGTGAGTTCTAGTCATTTGAAGTGGCTTTCTTTGGTCACGTTGCTTCAGCTAAAGGAATCAAATTGGATTCTAAAAAGATACAGTCTATTGTTGAATGGAAAATTCCCAAGAATGTTACTGAGGTTTATAGTTTCTTGGGACTTGCTGGATATTATCGGAGGTTTGTGAAAAACATTTCGATGATAGTTGCTCCACTCATAAAGCTATTGAGAAAGAATGTTCCATTTATATGGACTGATAAGTGTCAAGAAAGCTTTGATCAGCTAAAGAAAATTTTAACAGGAGCTCCAGTTTTGGTATAACTAGAGTCAGGAAAAGAGTACTCTGTACAGTAATGCATCTTATATTGGATTAGGATGTATGTTAATATAAGATGGAAAGGTAATTTCTTATGCTTCCCGACAATTAAAGCCACATGAAAGGAATTACTCGACTAATGATTTAGAGCTTACATCTATAGATTTTGCTATGAGAGAGCGGCGACATTATCTTTATGGTGAACGTTGTCACGTGTATCCTAATAATAAGATTTTAAAATATGTGATGACACAAAAAGAATTGAATCTACGACAACGAAGGTGGTTAGAATTAATAAAAGATCATGATCTGATCATTGATTACCACCCAGGTCGAGCAAAGGTTGTAGCAGATGCTTTGGGTCAGAAAACATTCGCTACATTACGAGCTTTAAATGCTCAGTTAAAGGGAAAATCAAATGGTTCGTTATTGATAGAGTTGTAATTGAGATCATCATTGTTAGATCAGATTAAAGAAAGTCAGCAACGAGATGAAGATTGCATAACCAAGATAAAGCAAGTGGAATCGGGTGGAATTAAAGACTTTGAGATTAAACCTGATGGATGTCTTTACTATAAAGATAAAGTGTATATTTTTGAAGATGCTAAGTTCAATATCAAAGAAATAGTTCGAATATATGGAGTGTCGATATCTATAGTATAAGATCGAGATCCAAAGTTTATATCAAGATTTTGGAAAGCATTGCACAAAGTTTTGGGAACAAGATTGAACTTTAGTACTGCATTTCATCCTCAAACAGATGGTCAGTCTGAAAGGATAATTCAGATACTTGATGATATGTTAAGAGCTTGTATAGTTGAATTTTAAGGATCATGGGAAAAGTACTTGCCATTAGCAGAATTTGCTTACAATAATAGTTATCAGGCAAGTATTCAAATGGCACCTTATGAAGCTCTTTATGGTCAGAAGTGCAGATCACCATTGAACTGGTCTGAGTTACATGATCGCAAGTTGATTAAGCCAGATATGTTGCAAGAAATGGAGGAAAGAGTTAAAATTGTACAAGACAATCTTAAAAAGGCTGCTGATCGACCAAAGTCATATGCAGATTTGAAAAGAAAGGACATTCGGTTTGAAGTTGGAGAAAAAGGTACTCTTGAAAGTTTCTCCTTGGAAGAAAATAATGCGATTCGGCTACAAAGGGAAGTTAAGTCCCAGATATATTGGACTGTATGAAATACTGAAAAAGTTTGGTCCTGTTGCATATCAGCTAGTTTTTCCACCGGAAATGAGTAAAAATTCATGATGTTTTTCATGTTTCGATGCTACAAAGATATAGGTTAGATCTATCATATGTGATTTTACCGAAGGAAATTAAGCTACAATTAGATTTGACATATGAAGAAGAGTCAGTAAAAATACTAGCACATGGTGTCAAAGAAATAAGGAACAAGCAAATACCATTGGTGAAAGTCCTTTGGCGCAATCACAAAGTGGAAGAAGCAACATGGGAAGCAAAAGATGTAATGGAAAAACAGTATTCGCACTTGTTTAAAACATGTACATTTTGAAAATTCGAGGACAAAATTTCTTAAGGGGAGAGAATTGTAATACCCCAAAGTTTATAGTATTGTTTAAGTGTAATTAGTGACTAAAATGACAAAAATGCAAAAGTTAGGATTTTCTCAATTATGGATTGTAGAAAAGAAAATTCTGAGGTTTTAAGGTGTCATGTGATAGAGAGTGAGTAAAATAGGGTACTCGCAAAATTTGGTTAAAATACAAGAAAAATTGGAATGGGAATTCAAGGTTAAAGTTTAGTGACCAAATTGATAAGTTTTCAAAACTTGTACGGTACAAGTCGAAAAATGAAAACTTAAGGGACCAAATTTGTAATTACTTAAAAGTTAGGAGTTTTTATCTCATAAATAAATAGAGAATCTAAGTATGTGAATTGAATGTGGAATTATTGGTTCGATCTGATATTTCGATTATTGGGAAACCCGCAGGTAAAGTTTAAGTGGAATTCGAATACCCAGATCGAACTGGAAAATTATGAAGTTTTGTCATATGATAGAAAAAGGTTATAGAAGTCATTTCCAAGTGTTGGAAATATTTTTAGTTTGATTCAAGATGAATCCTACGGTTTATTTCTGAGTAAAAGATTATTTATCAGTATATTGGATCGAATAGGAATTTTGGAGACTGATCCAAAAGACATGGAAATATTCATAAAATACTATTTTATGAATATTTTATTATATTTGGTTGGATTCCAACTAGATTTAGTTGAATTTTTACAAGAATGACAAACTAAGTAAATAAAAGCTAGTTTGAGGGCAAATTGGTCATTTGGCCCCAATGACATTTTTGAAATATTTAAAAAGTTATAAGGGCAATTTTGGAAAGAGGAAATGGAAGATTAAATCTTGGCCCTTGATTGATGATAAAATCAATCTCAACCATTGGATAAAAAGGCAAAATTATCATTTCACTATTAAATGAATTTAATATTCCTTTAATAGATATATGTTTATAATAATGGTGAAAAGATAAACAAAATGTTCATCTTTTCAAGCCAAAAATGTGAGGGCTAGGGAATGAAAGAGAAATTTTTTTCCAAGCTCGATTCAAGCTCTGAAACTCGATTTTCAGGTAATCTCTTCAACTACAAAGTTGTTCTACTCTTCAAGCTCTATCTTGTGATATCAATAATTCATGGAATCCATGCTTGATTGATGAGAATTTACATGAGAAAGAAATTAGGGTTTATGGATCAAATTGGGGCTTTTGATATTTTATGATTTCATGATTGAATTCAAGTTGAAATCAAGCTAGTATGATGTTAATATCATGATACTAAGTTGGGATTTAAGTTCTACATGTTTTGATTATTATGAAGATGATTAGGGTTTATGTATTCAAGTTTAATTTAGGGTTTGTGATGTTGAAATAATAATTTAGTATGTTTGATTTGTTGTTTGGAAGCAAGACCCTAAGTTAATTTGATAGGGACCAATTCTGCAATCTTAAAAGTTAGAGGACCAAATCTGAATTTGTATGGAATTGGTGTGTATTTATATTATTAAGGATGTTGGAGATGTGAAATTGATGTTAGAATGCTATACCGATGTTAAATTGAATTAGTGACCAATTCGACAACTTTGAAAATTTTAGGGACTTGATTGTTAAGCTTGTATTTGAGGAATATTATGTTGGAAAATTAAGTTAAGTGATTTGAATGTTGATTTTGAAGCTTAAATCATCATGAGGGACTATTACAAATATTCGGCTACTTTAGGGACCAAAGTGAAAAATTTATAAAGTTTGGGTCCTAAAGTGTAAAGGATGAGGAATGTAAAGACTAAACTTGAAATTTATGGTTGGAAGCTTAAAAGAGTCTTCAGGGACCAAAATAGGTAATTTGGGAAAAGTTGAAGATTTATGGAAAATGTGAAGAAATATGAATCTGTAACATCCCAAAAGTTGGCCTAGAAGTACATTGCTAATTCGAATGTAATTTAAATGATTTGTTCCATTTATAAATTTGATTTTATTAAGGGATTAGGGCTGAATTGAAAGGAAATGAAGGAAGGATAACCTATTTCTAAGTGACTAAATCGGGTGATGCATTAAATTAAATGTTTGCATGCTAAAATGAAAGAAAGGTAAGGTCTAGGACACGTGTGTTGTTGGAGGGGACACGTGTTGGAGAGGACACGTGTTGGAGGGGATCAGTCATGGATGAAAACCATTTCATCCTCTTCTTCCTTCCTTAGCCGTACCATCTAAATGAAGCGAGAGAAAGTTTGAAATTTACCATAGATGATTAAGGGATTAGTTTAGTTGTTTCAAGCTTCTAAATCTTTGCTCTAGTAGTTCAAAAGAAGGGTAAGCATTCTCTCCCTACTTCTAATTTAGAATTTAAAATTTGAAATTTGATTATGTATTCATAGTGAAATTCTTGGCCAATCGAATACTGTTTTTGATGAGATTGAATACTATGTGATTCTTACACTATAACTAAAATACTAAACTTATTTAATTATGATTTGTGGCTGAATCGAATGGTACATAAACTTGATTGTCATGTAGTTGTAAGTGATGAGTTGCTGTTATGAAACTCTATTGTAGTGGATTGAAGAAGAATTGGTTGCTCGACTTGATTTTTGAATGATTTGAACATACGATATATATTTGAAACTTGAAAGTGGTCACTTTGCTTGATGATTGAAAATTTGTGAGGTGTTATGAACTAAAGCAGCTTGTTATTGGACTGTTCGAATGTGTAAACCTGTAAAAGTTAGTATAATGCCTTGTTATGATCACAGAGATAAGTGAATTAAACTGACCTAGACATGTAAGAATATGAAAATAAGTTGAATTACAATGTTAGAATCTTGTTTAGAGGAATTATGAAACTAAAGATCTAGCCTAGTGAAATCTCCCCAGAAAACTCTGTTCTGGGTAGTAACTTTGAAAAATCACCATAAATTGTATAAAGGGAATTTAAGGCTGAAACTTTTATGGACAATGCCTTAATATGTCTAAAATCATTAGGAGAAAACAGATCTTAATTCTGGATTGTAGAATGAATTGTAGAAATGAAACACTAAGAACAGTGCAAACTGTCCAGTGTTGTAAATTGCCCTGTCTTTAAACAAAAAAACTGTATTAATTGGCAAAGAATTAAAATGAAAGGACTATATGGTTAGAAGTAAAATTAAGTTAGCTTTCCAACGGTGTAAACCAATTGAAATTCCGACGTACGGAATGAAAGTTATGCATATTTTAGTAAGCAGTGCACAAGCTGCCAGGGAGTAGCAGCAACACCCTTGATGTTTTGAAATGAATGAATTATGTGTATTGTTGCCCTGTTTGAAGAAATGAATGTATCTTATCTTGACCTTGATTTACTTGTATGAAATGTTAGAGCGGGAAGAGAACTTTGGAGAAGGGTCTAAGGAGGAGCATTCGAAAGCTAGATACAAGGGGATTTGGATCCAAGATTAGCTAAGTTTGGAGTATTGTGAGTGTAGTTTAATATAGGGTTGGGACTTAGGTCCTAACCAAAGATGCATATTTTTTTCTTGTTATTTCATGCCATGATAATATACTTAATTTAAGCTTAGCTGTGATGAAAAAGTGGAAGAATGGTTTAAGCTAAAACTTGGGATCTAATAGTAACATGTATGTTGAAGAATTATCTAGGAAGAAAAGTGAAAACAAATGCTTGAACCTTGATGCCTTGACTGTGACTAATTCGAATGAATACTTGGATGTACCACTATGATTTAAATGCTTGTTAACATATATAAATCTTGAATTAAAGATTTTGCTTGATGCCTAAGAAATGGCATATGTTAGTTGCTTGCTTGAATGACAAGATTAAATTGCAAAGCGTAGAGCTAAGGCTCAATTGGCCTAAGGGCTGTATATATAAGTATGATCTTGCAATGTATCACTTGAAATGATCCTTGAATAAGCTATTGCTTGACTTAAACATGTAATACTTGAATAAATGATTCATAATTGAACAAAGCCTTGGTTGTTAGTGGTCATAGGTAGGATGGCATACCTTAGAGTCTAGAGCTCATTGTGTTAGGGTGGACTACGGTCCAGGCCTAAGGCCCCTAATTGGCGACAAAAGGAGGGTACGTATGTGTGGTCTTTGGCGACAGTAGGAGGGTTGACCAGTACTATGGTACATCTTGAGTACTACGGTACATCTTGTGGCGACAGTTGGTTGGAGACTCGATTGCCTGGACAACTAAATACCAAAGGCTTAAACTAAAGAAAGCAAATGAGAAATAATTAAAGAGTAAAGCTTACATGATACTTGAGTGTCTTGATACTTGAACTACTTGATACTTGAATTACATGATACTTGAGTTTCTTGATAAATGAACTACTTGATAATTGAATTACATGATACTTGAATTACTTGACACTTGAATGCCTTGATACTTGAATTACTTAATACTTGAATTGCTACTTGAATGGTTTATAATCCTTCTTGCATCAATGTGTGCCTAATGTTTTGCATGAAATGATATGTCACTAAGTTTGAAAATGATAAGTACGCATTTAAAGCTTGAATTCGAACTGCTTCCAACTTTGACTAGGCTCAAACTTAGTTAATTGATACATTTCTTAACAATTGGTTAGAACTAGTTACTACCTCACTAAGTACATTCTTGTACTTATCACTCTCGTTTCCATTCTTCCCAACCACAGGTTAAAGGATTCGATCATTGCTTGATCCTGAAGCTTGAATTCTTGAGCTGGAAGCAAGACACAAGCATAGCTAAAGTATGGACATACTTGTTTTGTACTCCCCTAGTTGGTGGCACTTAGTTGTATATAGTGTCTAGTACATGCATTTTGTGTTAGAGTATGCCCAAAGACCAATCTTGAGATGATTGTAACCACATACTTACTTTACCAGTTCTATAAAGGCATTGCCATTTATTATTTTCGGTTATATTTCCGTGTTCTTATATATAAGCTGTATGATAATAAAGTCCATAGAATAATATGATTATTCCTAAAAGGTCCATAGCCAAGTATTATCGTAGGCTTGGACAACGATAATACATTAAAGGCTATTGTATAGTTGATTGATGGCAAAGTGCTGTCATTGCCATGGAGATGTCAAAATCAGTACATGAGTATGTTTTAGAGAACAACATACTGGAATGACCTGCTATGAGCATGTTTCTTGGATTATTATGTGACAGTCACAAACATGTTCATATTGATGACTAATTGTATGATCCTCAGACTTGAGATCATTATTATCTCGACATTTATAGTCTCATGTCTTGATATAGTTAAAAGTGTGCCGTAATTGGTTGCATCATAAAGACTGATATTGGACATGCCACAATATATGTAGTGAGATTTAGGTGATCAACATAGGATTTGTCCCTCCTACATAATAGGAGTAATATTATAGGCCACTTGATCGAGTGAGACTAGAAATGCATGGCCATGCTCGAATAAGCTGATATGAGATATCATAAATTATTCGTTTGTTATAGTCTACTCAAGATATCAAGAAACATTAGATGGACTATACAAGTGTGACTATTCCATGACTTGTGTCCAATCTAGATATAAAGGACAAAAGGATGTAATGCAAGAAATAGAGTTAATCACATAGAGGTTATGTCGAATCATGACTTCTTGTAACTTAGGTGACAATGATACATTGCTAGACGTCACTCATTGTTTGTAATATTAGAATTGTTCTAATATTTACTACTAATGTTACAAGAACCTATAGGGTCACACCCTATGGTTTGATCAAGCAAATGTTAAACGAATAATACACGTACAAAGTTGTTGTACATAAATAAAGATATAATTAAAATTTATGCATATTTTGATATATATAGATTTTACAGTACAGTAAAGTTTATATATATTTGATATATATATATATATATAGAATTTAAATTATTCCAAATTTAAAGGATAAGCATTAAAGGAGAGTAATTAAATGTAATTATAACTCTTTAATGCATGAAATTCAGAAATAGTCAGCAACTCTAATTCAAGTTGAATTAGGGTTATTTGCACTATAAAAGGAACATAAGGGTCTAGCAGCCACTTATGCTTTTTGCAAAACTCTCTAAACAGTTTAGAGAAGAAAATTATTGCTTGCAACCAGGTGAACTGAGTAGAGGTCGAGACGTTTTCATTGCGACTAAGGATTCGAAACGTGTGATCGTGATTGCATCTCCTTTCTCTTCTACCTCTTTCCAGATGAACTAAGGTAGTTTTTCTGCATCCTTCTTCCCGATTTTGATTAATCGTACATGTATCCCTGGTGAGATCGCCAGAATAATTTTTCCGCTGCGCCATGGGGTGTACCGGCGGTCCCTACATTTTGAACACTTGAGCTTGTATATGTATATATGTCTTAAATGGGCCTATCATGTTATGAACTTAGTGGTTAATGTAAATTAAGTAATGAACTATAATTCTATGTAATGGAAATGTATCTTGCTGGGCATATAAGTATTGATATGTGTTTAATGAATGTTCAAAGTAATTGACCTAGACTATTATGTTATTCGAATGTCTTGTGAAAGAATATAGTCTCTTGTGTAAACATACCTTGTTGTAGTATCATTATAAGCTTGAATGGTAAATGTCGAAAGGTAAGGGTGGCATATGCTTGCTTGGAATCAAGGTACGTGCAATGGATCATGATTTGTAAGTTATGCATGAAATGATATATATAATCAAGTTAATGAACAATGAAATGAAAATGAAAACTTGTTTGCTTTGTGGTTTCGAATGATGATGTTGTATGATGATGATAATTGAAATTTTTGGTAACCTATAATGTATGTAAAGGTGATTGCTTACATGTTAAGTATTGTATGTTTGGTTACTTGTTAGTTAAGTAACTCATCCAATAGGGATGAATTAGCATATTCTTGCCTTGTTTTTGCTTGATTTGTACGTTAGTAACGCTCTTAAACCGGTTTGCTGCCAACCCGGGTAGGGGGTGTTACAGAATAAAATATAGAAAGCATTATTAGATCAATTTTATATTTAATGGATAGTTATTTTATTTACTTTCCATTATTGTATATGGAATGAATATGTACTAACATATACTTGAAATGGTATATGTTATTTTAATGTATATTCTGATATAAATCGAGGTCGTATCAGTAAAAAAGGAAAAGAAAAAGATCGGGTGTGATATTAAATAGTAAAGACAACCTCATTACAAGGCTAAGGTGAGTGCATACATATTTAAAAGTATGTTTAATAACATACATATTATAGGGAGACTTGTGATAAGTCAACCTAAAAGGTAAAGATTTTTATATAGCATGATATATATATATATGACAAGCTATTTTATACAGTTTTTAAATGGCATGCATATCATGAATTTTATAAAACATATTGGAGTATGAACTGTTCTAGTATGAACATGTTTTACATGATATAAATTGTTATTGGGATCGCTTGTCATTTTACAGAAATTATTTTAAATGTTTGCCCTTGGTAGTATAATATTAAGAATGACAGTATTGTGGTATACCATAAGTGTCTAGCAGCTGCACTAACACTTTATGTGTCCATAGCCGATACTTAACGTATATATAGGTCGACACTTTACGTGTCTGACACCTCATGTGTCTACAGTTCAACATCTACAGATGTTTATAGCCCGACACTTAATTGTGTCTACAGTTTGCATCTAAGGGTTGCTACGAGCTCGTTACAGTTGCCTTATCCCTGATGGGAGTGGCTAGTACTCTAGGAGTACACGACTCGTTTACTCGTCTCTTGATATTTACCTTGGGCCATAAGATTTTATATTACAGTTACATGCCTTTATAGTACAGGTACATGATTTTACAGTACAGTTAAATTATTTTACAGTACAAGTACCTGGCCTTACAATACAGAATTATTGCAATACAGTTACATGACTTTACAATACAGAAATTCCTGCATTACCGAATATA
This sequence comes from Hibiscus mutabilis, assembly GCA_019671005.1. NCBI lineage: Eukaryota > Viridiplantae > Streptophyta > Magnoliopsida > Malvales > Malvaceae > Hibiscus > Hibiscus mutabilis. The sequence goes on along the minus strand of CM033736.1, from coordinate 26,377,859 downwards.
TGATTTAATGACTACCATGTTTTATAAATTATCTTGCATTAAACAGTGTATTATATATCACTCATCTTATGCCTCACTGAGATATACTCAGTGAGTATTTATGTTATACACGCAGGTGATTGGGATTAGTAGATGACAACTTTTGCATCATCATTATGGATAGAAGATAATCGACAGGTATTTCGATAATCATGACATCCGTATTTTTTTTTTATATATGTTTAATAGTGGCATGTACTATATAAACAGGTCATTTTATTAAAGTGCATTAACTAGGTCAGTAAATATTTTATAAATCTTTTATAGATGGTAAGTATGTTTACAATTTAATTATTATATGACCTGATTTGACATATCCTATATGAGGCTAGATCCGAATAATTTTAAATAGAATCATTTTTAATAAAATGATTTGTCTTAATATGACTGTATTATTTATGTAAAAAGTTTTATTATCGAATATAGAGTTAATATTTTATTTCTGATTTGATTAAAGTTAAGCGTTCTTGAGCTAAGAAAATTTCAAGATGGGTGACCACTGGAAAGTTTCCAAATTTTTTTAAATTACCCCGGTTTTTTGATTAAAAGACTGTTTTAAAAAGTAGTGGCATTTCTGACTCGTGTTTGGTATACGGTCACAGGAAGGGGGTGCAACATTGAGCTTATTCTTCCCGAAGCTCTTCTTCTTTAGTTGGGGATAATCGAACTTGATGTTCCTCAGCTTTTTAAACTCATAGCAAATGATTTGGTTATTTTTTCTCCTTAGATTTATTCTTGAAGCCTTATTTTCTTTGAAACTCTCTTCCTTGGTTGGACTTCATGAATCTTGTGAATCTCTTGGCAAGCATGGAAATCTCTTTGTCTTCTTTATTGCTAGAGCCACTCTTATCATGTAAAGCTTTGAGAACAATTCCAACCTTCTTCCTCTCCACTCCATTCTTCTTGTCTTCATCATTCTTTCCTTGTCTCATAAACTCATGAGTTAGAAGGGACCCATGAGCTCATCAAGCTTCAAGGTTTTGAGATTCTTGGCTTTGATGATGCTAGTCTTCTTAGAATCCCATGAGTAAAGAAGAGAGTATATGAGCTTTCGAAAATGCTTGTAATTTAGAATGATCTCTCCATAGCCCTTGAGCCCGTTCACAATAACGAAGAAGTGATCAAACATCATCTTGATGTTTTCTTTCAGTTCCAACTTGAAGTTCTTATCGCTAAGATTGTGGAGGCCAATCTTGGTCTCCTTAACTTCATTTTTCCTTCATGAGTAACTTTGAGCTTGTCCCAAATCTCCTTTGTACTCGATAATGAGGACATATTTGCGTATTCGTCGTGTCCAAGAGCACAAAACAAAATGTGCATAGCCTTTGTATTGTATTGCACTTTTCTTCTCTCTTTATCGCTATATTCTTGCCTCTCCTTAGGAACAATAATTTCTCAATATCTCTTCGTAGGTAGAGTTGGTCCATCCATCACTAAATCCCAAGGAAAATAGTAATTGTATTGGTTGAACAACCTTATCATATTCTTTTAATATGAGTAGTTTACGTCGTTGAAATACGGTGGCTTGGAGATGGATTGAGACTCTTCCATGACGTAGTTGTCGAAAGTAGAGGATGTGAAGCCTTCCAATGTGTGTAGCTCCGAAACCAATTGTTGAGTTGATCAATCGATGTAAATGGGCAAGAGGGGTGAATTGACAATTAAAATTTTGGTGGGAGTAAAATGCAAAAAGAAAAGAAAATTTGCAAGATGGTTTACAGTGGTTCAACCTTCTAAACAAGGTCTACACCCACTACCTTAGCTTCCATACTAAGGATTTCACAAATTCACTAATTTGTCTTTCCTTTTAGGCTAAAGGAGATAACTTCACAAATCACCTAGACTTATGCCCCAAAGTCTAGTGACCCCTTTCCTAAAAATGAATACAAAGAAGTAAACTTTGAGAATCCTCCAAAGGATTGTTTGCACAATTATCAACTTATTAAAATCCCAACTCTTGATGAAAATAAATTACAAGAAGATCACTCAAGTGTGTACATGATTTTACAATGAAAATGCTCTAAAAACTTTGGATTTGTGCTTGAGTGCTTTTGGATAGTTGTCTTGTTGTTAAAGAAGCTTTGGATACTTGTTTTTATACCCTCTCATTGATTTCTAACCATTTGGGTTGTTGCAAAATTGAATATAGACATTGCACTACAATTTTCCCGTATTAAATGCTATCTGGTAACTATGGGTATCGGTACGCGAGAGCCCGTATCGGTACCTGCCTAAAGAAGAAATAGTCGTTAGAAACACAGGGCATACCAGTACGTGGGTTTGCGTATCGGTATAGAGTAAGGGGTACCAATATGCTAAGAGACATACTAGTACTAAAATTGCTCACTGAAATTCATTGGAGCTTTAGGGTATCAGTACCCTTAAGGTCGTACCAGTACTTAGAGCAAAAGTCTTTGAGTCTCAAGAATATTGTATAGGTACGGGGTTCACCGTACCGGTACTCAATTTGTTCAAAACAATTTTAAGCTCAAGTGCGCATTGGTACAGTTTTACCGTACCGGTACTGACAAGCATTTTAAAAGGAAAAATTAAAACATCTGTACCGGTACACTAAGGGATGTATCGGTCTTAGCGTACCGGTCCTTGTTTACCACTTTGGTTTCCAGTAACGTAAAATTGCACCAGTACGCTAAGTACCATAACGGTACTCACTAAACAAAATGGTCTTTTAAAGTACCAAACATTATGAAAAAAATTTCCTTTGAAAATATTAACTTATACAAACTATTTTCCTCAAAGTTAGCTAATTTTATTCGAGTACTTGTCTCTTGTGAGTAATTTCAAATACCCTTAAAAATTTATTTATTTGCCAAATAGTACTTGTTATGTAAAAATCAAAACATAGGCTTAACAACTTACAACATGTAAAAAAATATTAGTTTTACATGTTTTGAACTGTTGGATAAGAGTAAGTGGTTGGTTGAGATTAACCTCTTTTTTTACGTAAAAACTTACCATTTCCTACTTTTAATCTCAACCATCCATTTAGAAAAAGAACTTTTGCATGGTGTAAAAGGAGACTACCTCAAAAAGAGTATATAAAACGCATTTAGTTTTACACTTTTTTTGGATTGTTGGATGAGGGTAAATGGACGATTGAGATTAACCCCTTCTTTTTTCATAAGAATCTTCTCATTTCCTACTACTAATCTTAGTCAGCCATTTACACTAATCCAACAATCTAAAAATGTGTAAAACTTAAAAAGTTTTACATAGTGTAAGAGGATCCTACCTCAAAAAGGATTATGATCCACTTATATCATGAAAAACTCATTTAGTTTTACATATTTTTTGGAAAGTTGGATGATAGTAAATGGATGAATGAGATTAACCCTTTCTTTTTATCCATAAAAATCTTCTTATTTCTTACTATTAATCACAACCATCCATTTATCCAACGACCCAAAACGGTGTAAAACTTAAAAGTTTTACATAGTTTAATAGGACCTATCTCTTGTAAAAGTTAAAAAAAAATTAAAATATTATCCACTTCACTCAATAACTTTTTCACTTTTTAAGGCTTATATAATAATTTGGCCCCTGAACTATAACACATGCCTACTTAGTCTAATAAAAAATTGGATTAAATATGTTATCGAAAACAAAAAACCGGAAGAAACAATCCATTTTATAAGTTATATTCCTTTTTGAAGACAAACTCTTACGAAAAATACAATTAAGGACCATGTTACAGACTTCTTAATAGTTTAGGAATTAAAGTGTAAATCAATAAAATTTATGACTACCTTATAACACCTTAGAAATATGGTAATTATTATCAATTTAGCAAAGAAATTGAAGTTAGCCTATCAATACGATCAAGTCACCTTGTTATAGGGACCAATTTATAACAGTAAGAACTTAGAAGTATTTAATTATGTATTTCTCATATGATCATCATTCATCCAAATAGCATCACACTTAATAATCACTTAACACTTATGCCAAATTATACTCAATATCAATATGACATTTTATATAGCCACATCCTAGGAGTTTAGGATTTAAACCAAAATATCAATAAGACTGGAATTGACTTGGCACTTCAAAATTCTAGGAGTTTAGCATTTTTTTAGTTTTTACAGTTTTATGATGTGGCACTTCCAAGGTTTGCCATGTGTCATCATCTTATTGATTTTCCATGAGTTAATGATCAAAATTGGTCAACTGTTATGGAATGACTAAATTGGATGCAAAAAATTCATTAGGATTTAATTATTTCTTTCTACGAAGGGCTAAATTGACCTTTAAGCATTAGTAAACACAAGGACTAGTTGATCTCTTAGTTTTCACTAAGGGAAATCTCTCATCTTTGTTGGCTATTCAAAATGTTCTGGATCTTTTTTATAAAATGTTTGGTCTAAGGATGAATGCTTCGAAAAGTGAGATATTTTGCGCTGGGGTGGAGGAGGCTGATATGTATGAGATGGCTATTCACTCTGGTTTTAGAATTGGTTTTCTTCCTGTAAGATACTTGGGGGTCCCCCTTGTGACTAAGAATCTCTCTTGGCAGGATTGTGAAGCTTTGGTGGGAAAATAGTGAAAAAAGTAAAGGGATGGGCTGCGAATAGCTTATCTTTTGCTGGTCGCTTGCAGCTTATCCAAGCCGTATTGTTTAGTGTCCAAAATTTTTGGAGTAGAATATTTGTGTTGCCTTCAAAGGTCATTAAATAGATAAATAAGGTGTGTTTAGCATTTCTTTGGAATAGGGTAGAGGGCTCAACACGTGGGGCTCGTATTAGTTGGGCACAAATTTTTCGTTCGAAGACTGAAGGTGGTTTAGTAGTAAAGGACTTGGCAGCTTGGAATAAAGCATGTATGTTAAAGTGTTTACGGTTGCTGCTTACAAAAGCTGGATCCCTTTGGGTCACTTGGGCGGAGGCATACCTATTGAAGGGACTTTAAATCTGGCAAATCCCTATAAAACAACATTATAGCTGGGCATGGAAAAAGTTGTTAAAGCTTAGAGAGGACTTGGCTCATATTGGTGTTGCTCAAGGGGGTATAAAGCTTGAAAGGTCTGGGAGATTCTTAGGCATAAGCTCGAGAGAGTGCAATGGTTTCAAGTTGTAAGGGGCAGGCTTTGCATCCCTCGGCATGCTTTTATATCTTGGTTACTGGTTCAGGATAGGCTGCCAACAAAGTGTAAAATGGTGGCTTGGGGGTGTCATGTGGATTCAAGTTGTTTGCTTTGTGGGAATGGCTTAGAGACACGTGACCATTTATTTTGGGATTGCATATTTACGAATCAAGTTTGGGAGGCAATTTTGCAATTTTGCAAGCTTGCAGGATTGCTATTGCTTTTAGTTCATGGTTGGAAATGTTTAGTTGGGTACAACAACAAGGTAAAGGCAAATCTTTACGGACCACTATTATTAGATTGGCATGGAGTGGGTTGAACTATTATGTATGGTAGGAAAGGAATATGAGGTTGCATGGAGCACGTTTAAAGCAGGCTGCTGATTTATTTTTTGTTGATTAAGCAGGACGTTCAGATGCGTTTTCTTGGCAGGGCTTCTTATATTGCTTCTGATTCTTTTCTAGTTACTGAATGGGGACTTTCTGGATGCATATAGTTTTGTTTTGTATAGTTTGCTTTGTATAGGGATTCATACTGAGGTGTTTGCTTATAGTTTTGTTTTGTTTTGAGGTGGTCTTTGGATGAATAAAGTTCCATTTATCCAAAAAAAAAGAAAATTAAAAGTTAAAAGGGTTAAAAATTCCCTATAGAAAATTAAAAGAAAATCAATTAACCAACAATCAGTTGGTCTAGTGGGATGAGGTGTTAAATTCCTTAAGCAAAGCCAATGGTTTGAATCTTGACGCTCGCCGTATTGGGCCTTTGCAAAACTCGGTCATCATGTACTAAATAAAAGATCAATTGTTCCCTTTTGTTATCCTCTTTTAATGATAAAACCGGTCAAGGATGGCTTTTGTTAACAAAAGGGGCCAATTATTTTTTTGTTAACATAATGACACAATTGGGTATACTTCGATATCTAACAACTCAATTGAATTTATTTTTAAGTCTTAAGGGGTATTTTTCCATGTGCTCGTACCAAATAATCAATTTAGTTTATCCGCAAGGAAAACACCCAATTTGACCCTTAAACTTGCGAATTGCATTAATCCAACGCTTTAACTAACATTGATCGTTAATGTGCTGATGTGGGCGTTAACATCGCTGGTGTGGCAGCCTGTAATACCCCTTTCCCGTATTCATAGCTGAATACGAGTCAGAGATATCACAAAACATTTGTAAAACCCTCTACATTTGTAACACGGTAAAATTTTGTCTCTTTAAAAATATTACAATGTATTTAGTTTTTATTTACAAATCTAGTTATTCGCATAAAGTTTAAAAATAATATTTTTATCTTCAAATCGATTTTATTTTCAGGCAGCAACTTATCAATTTAATTTGTCTTGATATAATTAATAAAACTGCCTGATTTAAAATTCATCCAGATACCAAGTAAAATACAAATTCTATCAGAGCAGACATACCCTTTTAATATACATGCCAACTAGTAAGTATCAAACAGTATCAAAAGATATCTTACTGATATTGATGTACCTGTTATTGATTGATGATGTCCGTATATGCTCCTTACTCCAACCATTTCTTTTTTCCTACGTGTAAAATAGTTATATGCTAAGTATTTACTTAGTGAGGCAGTAATTCAAATTTAAGTGCAATTGTCATAATATCAATCTCAATATTAATTATTAATTATTAATAATGCATATGATCACCTTACCATTACATGCTCATTAATATAATTAAATATGTAATAGCATATATGTATATCAAAGTGATAAGATTAGATCTTACCAATATCAGTGCCATTTCCATCTGTAAGCTTTCAATGCTTACCAATACCTTTTTCCAACTATGTCTGCAAGCTTTCAAGCTTATCATTCTATTTTTTTGATTTTAATCGAGTTTACTTAGCCCAAGGTATCGAATTAAGAGATTCTATGTACACGAGTCATCCCCCCATACCCAACCTTTCTTGAGTATGTATATTATTTGCACCGTAGTGCTTAGCACCCTAAGTGCTTCCGTATACCCAAACCTTGCATGAGTATACCCTCATTGAGTATTAATAAAATTTGCACCGTAGTGCTTAACACCCTAAGTTTTTCCGTATACCCAAACCTTGCATGAGTATACCCTCAATGAGTATTTATAAATATTGCACCGAAGTAACAACATGTGAGGGGTCTAATCAATATTTCCAGAGCATCGATACATTATGAATCTTGTTCATTTCCAAAGATAAAGCTAACTATTAAGCTTAACTATTAGACTAACTCCTTTCACAATTTCTTATAGCCCAAATTATTTTGAACTTAACTTTCTCTTTGTCTAAACTATAACACCTTCTTCCAAGGTGAAACTTTTAAGGAATACTTTATCCTTAACTTCATATTAAATATCTTTTCTTTCAGGGTCAACATATAGTTTCCATCATTGAGATAGAAATTCTTCCTTGATAATACAAATATCTAACAAACCTAACTTCCAAGTTTTCAGTTTCACTCTTTTCCACTTGTTTGAACCTTGACAACATTTCTCATCCTTTCTTTAAAGATATCTTATTTAATCCAATATGGTAAATTTTAATCTTAACTTGACAATCAAAACACCATTTTCTCTTAATGCCAATCTTGCATTCATAGCTCTTAAGACAACAAGTGTCTTTCGACTGAGAGCGTCAGCTACCACATTAACTTTTTCTGGATGATAGTCAATGACCATATCATAATTCTTAATAAGCTTGATCCAACTTCTTTGCGTCAAGTTCAACTCTTCTTTAGTAAGCATATACTTTAAACTTTTATAACCTATATAAATATAGCATTGTTCACTGTATAAATAATGATGCTATATCTTTTAAAGCAAATGCAACCATTGCTAGCTCCAAATCCTAAGTAAGATAATTTCTCTCATATATCTTAAGTTGTCTCAGGCATAGAGCATTACTTTTCCTTCTTGCATAAGTACGCATCCCAAACCGTTATGAGAAGCATCGCTATACACCACATAATCTTTACCCGATTATGGTTATACTGGTACCGTGGCTTCTATCAAGATCTCCTTTAATGTCTCAAAGATTTCTTAGCATTGATCTATTCAACTGAATGGCATTTCTTTCCTCAATAGCTTGGTCAATGAGGAGGCAATCATAAAAAAAATTCTGAACCTCTAAAACATTCTTCAGAGGTTTCCATTCAACTATAATTTGTACTTTCTTGGGGTCTAATCTTATTCCCACTGCCAAATCCACATAACTAATAAAACAACTTTTGACAACCAAATTCACACTTTAACAAATTAAGAAATACCTTCTTTTCTCGAAAGGTCTAAAGAACAATGCAAAAATGGGCATCTTATTCTTCCTTTTCCCTTCAAATAGACCAAAATATACTCAATGAACTTTACCAAAAATTGGTCCAAGCAAAATTAGAATACTTGGTTCATTAGGCTTATAAATGCCGTAGGCATCATCATGAACTCATAGTATTCATATAGAGTCCAAAAAGCTATCTTTAGAATTTCTTCTTCCTTGATCTTTTTTTAACTGATCAAAAGATCATCAGTCTTTGGAAGAAGATATTTATTCTTTACCGTCACCTTATTTAGCTGACAGAAATCTATACTTAATCACATAAATCAATCTTTCTTTTTCACAAATACACCGGTGCACCCCAAGGTGGCACACTTGGCTTTATAAAACCTCAACCTAATATTCCTTGTAATTGTACCTTTAAATCCTGAAGTTCGGTCGAAGCCATTTTATACGGAGCCATTAATTTAGGCGCAATGCCTGGTATCATCTTTATTTTGAATTTCACCTCTCAATCTAGAGGTAATTCTGAGTAATTCATCTTGGAATACATCCGGATATTTTTGGATAGTCGAGTTATTTTTCAATTTAACTTCAACAACACGAGAATCTACTACATTTGCTAAGAAAACTTAGCAACCTTATAACAACAATTTCTTTAATAAAACAACTTGAATTACATTGGAAAAGGGATTTACCATTTTATCAACTACTACTATTTTTGTACCTTCCGTGTTTTTTCAATACTAATCACTTTATGCAACACTTCATCATGACCTAATAGAAAGGTAACCAATTCAAGCTCACCATCATATTAAACTCCTCAAAAGATAATTCCATTAAGTTTATCAGGAACTCTATTTCTTATGTTTTTATCGAGCAATTCCACATGTTCAGCTCGCCCTTACATTACAACTCAACAAATTTGTGACTGCTATATTACTTGAAATGGGTTCTAAAAGGATATCTCATTCACCATTCAAGTTCGTACTTATATACGAATGTGTAAAGCTAGGACCCATCAACATCAGTACAGGTTTATACCTTCTATGATTTTCGAATCCTCCCAATCTTTATCAATCATGATGTTATAAACTCAGACTGATATGTGCAATCCTAGCTATGAAGCAAATTCATATGGTTTTCTAATCTAGCTTAAATCTCAGAGCAACAAAATAGCTCCATCCAATTTCTCGGTATCCAAATAGTGGAATCCATCCAGTGTAATCCTTAGATTATTCAGTTATAAATCAACAATCACCGGACCTTAATATGTTTTTCCATTCAATTCAGGTGTTCCCAAACTTTTTCAATTCCTTAATCCGGCACAGGCACTCTTTGTTGTACTAGTGCCCCTTTCTTGTTCCGATTTATCCGAAGGGTTATCATTAACCTTATTATTACTACTCTTGATTCCTTCAAAAGCTTCCAGTTTATCAGTTCATCACGCTTTCTTGACTCAAATATTTCTTATAATTCCTCCCAATTTACATTAGTAAGGAGAGACATCAATCAGATCATAAAAACATCAGATCAGTAATATTGATATCCTAGTGGCATGTATACTCTTCTTAACATAAAACCACTTCTATTTAGGACGAGAATCGGCTAAACCTGCAGTTCTGATACCAATAAATGTAATACCCATTTCCTGTATTCATAGCTGAAGACGAGTCATAGATATCACAAAACATTTGTAAAACCCTCTACATTTGTAACTCGGTAAAATTTTGTTTCTTTAAAAATATTACAATGTATTTAGTTTTTATTTACAAATCTAGTTATTCGCGTAAAGTTTAAAAATAATATTTTCATCTTCAAATCGATTTTATTTTTAGGCAACAACTTATCAATTTAATTTGTCTTGATATAATTAATAAAATTGGCTGATTTAAAATTCATCCAGATACCAAATAAAATACAAATTCTATCAGAGCAGATATACCCTTTTAATATACATGCCAACTAGTAAATATCAATCAGTATCAAAAGATATCTTACTGATACTGATGTACCTGTTATTGATTGATGATGTCCATATATGCTCCTTACTCCAACCATTCCTTCTTTCCTACGTGTAAAACAGTTACACGCTAAGTATTTACTTAGTGAGGCAGTAATTCAAATTTAAGTGCAGTTGTCATAATATCAATCTCAATATTAATTATTAATTATTAATAATGCATATGATCACCTTACCATTACATGCTCAGCAGCATAATTAAATATGTAATAGCATATATGTATATCAAAGTGATAAGATTAGATCTTACCAATATCGGTGTCATTTCCATCCGTAAGCTTTCAATGCTTGCCAATACCTTTTTCCAACTCCGTCTGCAAGCTTTCAAGCTTATCATTCTATTTTTTTATTTCAATTCAGTTTACTTAGCCCAAGGTATCGAATTAAGAGATTCTATGTACACGAGTCATCCCCCCATACCCAACCTTTCTTAAGTATGTATATTATTTGCACCGTAGTGCTTAGCACCCTAAGTGCTTCCGTATACCCAAACCTTGCATGAGTATACCCTCATTGAGTATTAATAAAATTTGCACCGTAGTGCTTAACACCCTAAGTGTTTCCGTATACCCAAACCTTGCATGAGTATACCCTCAATGAGTATTTATGAATATTGCACTGAAGAGCTTAGAATATTTATACAGTTGTTTATGACCCTATGGATATCCAACTATACCATCGAACCTCTATATCATACATTGGGCTTTATTTCATCATTTATATCATCAATGGCAACGTATATCAATTTATATTAACATTAAGCAGTTCATACCCGAAATAACATTCATAGTATACCATCATCAATAACTAGTGATCAATGCATTTATTTTCAACATTTGACATATTTAAAATATGTCAAATATATGATCAATGACATAAATATCATGACAATATATAGACCAGGTAGACTCATCGCAAGTCCTACCGGTGATGTATAAAACATCCATGTATCATGTTATGTATGCATTGCACTCACCTGGGCCATGTATTAATATGCCTCACTAAGTCCTCTTTGATCCTTTCCTTCATTGTACCTCAAACCTCCCTTGATTCGAACTTAACTTCATAATTCAAATAAGTAAAATATTTGTTAGATGTCAATCTAACAATATCTTAGATATATTGTCCAATATAATCATTTGAATACGAAATCTCCAAACATTTTCTTTTCTTCCTTATATTGTTCAAAAACTCATTATGGTCCTTAGTGACCAATTTGAACTTCCATTAACCCTTTTCAAGCTTACTAATCAACCTTAGATACAAAGTGTATCAATTCTCATTTTCTGGCAGTTTGCAGCACCTCCAAAGAAATATTTCTATAAAATAATCTACAACTCGGAATTTGATTCCGTTTGTTCTAAAAGAAACTAGATTCAATAATCTTTTCAACCATATTAAACTTGTACGATTTATGGCGAATTTTCAAAGTCAATTTCCAATATTGAATTTCGGAACAGCCTGCTATACTGTTTTCTAACCTTTCACCACTTAAAAATTCATATCTTTTTACTCGGAACTCGAAATTGGTTTTCGTTTATCGGACACAAAACTAGACGAACAAATCCTTACATCGGTATAAAATTAACCTTCTAACCATTTTTGTAGAATTTATGGTAAAATTTTAAAATTACTGCCACAAACTAGTTTTTCTACACAACTTCCATAAACAACTTCAACTTTTATACTAACTTCTCCTTACTTCTCTACTTTTCAATTTAGTCCAATTACTTGCTGTAAACCATCATTTTATGACCTTCTTCATCAAATAATTATTCACAATAATTCTCTTTAATTTTCCTTCTTTACCCAAATAGTCACTAAAATGCAAAGATAATGATTCAAGCTTCTTAACTTTGCAAATTAGTCCTCAATTCAAAATTACTTCCTCAATTCCATCATTACAACTAAAAATCATATTTAGCCCCCATACAAAACTTCCATTTCAATTTGGTTACTTAACTTTGACAAATTGTCAAAATGGTCACTAATTCAATTCAACATCAATTTGGCAATTCTAACTTCATTTTCTTATCTCTAACATCATTAATAGCATAAATACACTCCAAATTCTAAAAATTTAGATTTGGTCCTTCAACTTTTCAATTTGCCGAAATGGTCCCTACACAATTTAACTTAGGGTTTTGCTTCCAAACAACAATTCAAGCTTAATAGATCATTATTTCAACATCATAAACCCTAATTTAAACTTGAATCCATAAACCCTAATCATCTTCATAATAATCAAAACATGTGAAACTTAAATCCCAACTCAATATCATGATTTTAACATCATACTAGCTTGATTTCAACTTGAATTCAATCATGGAATCATAAAATCTCAAAAGCCCCAATTTGATCCATAAACCCTAATTTCTTTCTCATGTAAATTCTCATCAATCAAGCATGGATTCCATGAATTATTGATATCAAAATATAGAGCTTGAAGAGTAGAACAACTTTGTAGTTGAAGAGATTATCTGAAAACCAAGTTTTGGGGAATGAATCGAGCTTGGAAATTTTTTTCTCTTTCTTTTTCTAGACCTCGCGTTTTTGGCTGGAGAAGATGAACATTTGGTTCATCTTTTTACCATTATTTTACACATATATCTATTAAATGAATATTAAATTCATTTAATAGTGAAATTACAATTTTTCCCTTTTTATCCAATGGTTGAGATTGGTTTTATCATCAATCAAGGGCCAAGATTTAATATTCCATTTCCTCTTTCTAAATTTTCCCTTATAACTTTTTAAATATTTCAAAATTTCCATTGGGCCAAATGACCAATTTGCCCTCCAACTAGTTTTTATTCAGTAGTTTGCCATTCTTATAAAAATTCAACTAAATCTAGTTTGAATCCAACCAACTATAATAAAATATTCATAAATTAATATTTTATGAATTTTTCTATATCTTTTGGATCAGTCTCCAAAATTTCCATTCGATCCAATATACCGATAAATAATCCTTTACTCAAAAATAAACTGTAGGATTCATCTTGAATCAAACTAAAAATATTTCCAACACTTGGAAATGACTTTTATAACCTTTCTCTATTATATGGAAAAGCTTCAAAATTTTTCATTTCGATCCGGGTATCCGAATTCCACTTAAACTTTAATTGCAATTTTCCCAATAATCAAGGTATTAGATCGAACCAAAAATTCCGCATTCGATTCACACCCTTAGTTGATCTATTTATTTATGAAATAAAAACCTTTAACTTTTAGGAAATTATAACTTTAGTCCCCAAAATTTTCCAAAGTTTATACATTAGCTATAAAATTTTCAGAATTTACATTTTGGTCACTAAACTTTTAAACTTCAATTTCTATTCCAATTTTCCTTGGTATTCAATCAAACTTTAAGAATACCTTATTCAATTCACTATCTATCACATGATACCTTTAAACCTTAGAAATTTCCTTTCCAAAACCCAAAATTAAAGAAATCCTAACTTTTGCATTTTTGTCATTTTAGTCACTAAGTTAGCTTTTAAGCTATTATCTTAGTACTAAATGACCCTTAATCAACTTATTAAATTTTGGGGTATTACACAGCCCACATGTAAATGATGATGGGACAGAGGGGCAACTTTTGTCTTTTAGGAAGTTCGAAGGCAAATTTGATTTTTAAGAAGTTTGAGGACTTAATTTATTTTTATGTAATATTTAAACAAAAATTAAGAAATTAAAATATTAAAATTATTAGCCCTATTTGGTAAACATCGATTTGAGCTAAATTTGAGGTTTGAATTAAAATTAGAGGTTTGGCCGGTCAAATTCGCTTATTTGAATGTTTGGTGAATAGCAAATTAGAATAACGTATTGGGGTGCAACCTCTAGTTTTGAAAAAGCTGCTAATAGGATTTTTTTGAAATTAAAGATTTTGACATAAGAATTATAAATACCCTTTTACCCTTAACAATTATAAAAAATCTCCAAATAACCTAAATTTAACATTTTCTATTTTAATTCATCGTCGTCTACATTGTGACATTTGTAAACTAATACTTTTTTTATTTTTTTTAATTCTCACGTATTTATATTTGTATTTAAATTTAATAATTAATTAAATTTTATTAAAAATAATTATATAAACAATAAATTAATATATAGATCCTTCAAATATGCTTAGTAATGTTATATTAAAAAAATTATTTTTCATAATCTAATTAATATTAATATATACAAAACATTGATAACTAATAAACTATTCAAACAAGTATCGAATATAATCATGCCCTTATATGTTATTTTGCTTGTTTGAATTATCAAACAGCTATCAGTTAATTTTACCAAACAATTTTGTACAATCAACTAATAAAAACTACTAGTCAAATCAGTTAATGCAATAACTATCATGTATCAGCTAATGTAATCATCTAATTGCCAAACATGGCCTAAAATTATTAAAACTATAAAAAAATATTATTACAAAAATTTTAAAAACTAAATACAAAAAAGTATTGAAAATAAAAAATATTAAAAATTCAAAAAAATAAGTAAAAATTATAAAATTAAAAATATTGAAAGATATAAAGTGGTAAATTATTAAAAAAATTAAAATATTTATAAAGTATTAAAATTATAAAAAAAATAAAAAATAAGGGTAAAAAAATTAAAAATATTCAAATTGATGTGTTCTAGATTTTTCAGGTTAACAATGAAGTGGACAAAGTAGTTGAGGAAGACACATGGCGAGTGCGTAATCTTCTGAGTGGCTTGATATCCTATGTTTCTTCCAATTAAGTGGCAATTTAGATGTTTTTATATAGTTTCGGAATGCTTCAAGGTCTTATTTTGTTGAATCCATGTGCTCGTCCTTAATGCTTATAAAAGCTTTGATGTAACACTCTAAACCTCAATATCACATTTGGGCCACAAGCCCAACCGACCACCATAAAATTTCAACCTAGTTTAGCCCAAATCCATAACGAATTTTTGAGAAACCATTAAGTTCAAATATTTCAAACATAGATAAGTACGGGAAAAAATTTACACAAAACATTTGACTCAACGTTATAAATCCAAAATACGAGTTACAATACAAAACAATAGGGTCCTACGTATATATAGCCCAATAAATCTAAGTATTGTACTCTGGTGAGGCTATTTTGAAATCCTACTCCGATGGTGCTCATTTAATGCAAAGTGCCAAGCCTACTAACCCACGAACGGAAACAATGATTCTGAACACTGAGCTTATAAAGCTCAGTGCTACACTTTTACTTTACCATGCTTCATGCAAATTATAAACTTGAGCATGTAGTTAAAGATGATGACATAGCAATATAACAACATGCGATGCTACCATTAGTCACCCAAATACATGATCAATCAACCAAATGCATCATGATATCACCAACATTATGTGCAAATATACCACAAACCTACAGTACGACCTGATGTGACACAGCCTCGGGAACATACTCTCAGAGTGAGGTCCGATATAACACAGCCTCAAGAACATATATTCGGTGTCTCATACCATGATGTTGCAACACTCTCTCTGGATATCTTGATCCCAAAAACCAAGGGTGAATCAACCAAACAAGTGTCAACACGACACACGACATTATCACAATTTCTAAGGACCCTATGGTTACTATAGAAAGTAAATGTTTAGAGGCAGAGTTCAATGAGATACTCTGTTCAATTTTTCTTGATGCCAAATAACATAGGTACAAGGCCTTTTTATAGGCTAACTACAAAGAGTTATGTTACAAATACACTACTTTAACTTGAAATTAAATATAACCTAAGAGATAAGATAAAGATATAAGAATGCAACACCCTAAATTTCGTTAAACAATATTAAGGTCATTTGGTACTAAGTTAGTAGCTTAAAAACTAACTTAGTGAATAAAATGAAAAAAATGAAAATGTTAGGATTTCTTTAATTAGGAGCTTTAGAAAAGAAATTTCTACTGTTTAAAGGTATCATGAGATAGAGGATAAGCAGATTAGGGTACATGCAAAAATTTGGTTGAAATCCGATAAAAATTGGAATGAGAATTGAAGGTTAAAATTTAGTGACCAAAATGATAATTTTCAAAAGTTGATTGCTAAATCATAAATAAAGGAAAAGTTTAAATCCATAATAAAGGATTTGCTCAATAACTAATTTTATCTTGTAAATGGATAAAATCGGTCGGTGAGTAAAATTTGTTATAGGTCTCGGGAATGAAAATGCAGTATAAGGTATCGAATTTGGATCGAACCCTATTATTAAGTGTGCTCAGACGAGGGAAAACCCTAGGATGAGTGACCTTCGGGAAGGTTCCATAAAAGTGTTTCTGATTGATATTTTGGACTCGGTAAGAGTAGAGAATATTCGTATGGATTTCCAATAAAGGATTTCTAAGAGAAATGTTAATCGATGAGGATTTTCGATAATTATCAAAATAATAGACTAGGTTAGGAAAATTCAGTCTAAGTCCTTAGGAAAGGAAGTTTTTTATGAGATAATAGTATTTATTTTCTGAATATGGAAATATAGAATTTTCGGAATAAATCTGATAGCTCGGTAAAGGTAAAATCGCAGCTGAAGTATTTAGTGAATATCAAGAAATCGAATCGAATTGAAATTTCAGAGATTGGACCAAAAGCCATGGAAAATTCATAAAATATTATTTTATGAATACTTTATTATAGTTGGTTGGATTCTAACTAGATTCAGTTAGAATTTTACAAAATGGCAAATTTGATGAAAAAGTGAATAGCGAGGACATTTCGGCCATTTGGCCGCAATGGCAATTTTGAAATATTTGGAAGATGCAAAGGCAATTTTAGAAGAAGAAAAATAAAGATTTAATCTTGGCCTTTGATTGATGATAAAATTAATCTCAATCGTTAGATTTTAATGGCAAAATTGTACTTTCACTATTAAATGAATTTTATATTCATTTAATAGTTATAAGTGTAAATTAATGATGACAAAGATGAACAAAAATCCAGCCATGAATAGTGGGGTATTTGGGAGAGAAAAGAGAATTTTCAAGTTCAATTTTCAAGCATTTCAAGCAAGAATCAAGGTTAGTTCACGAAGGAAAATTTAGTCCTTGTTTAATTCTCATTCATTTGGTAGTAATTTTACATGGTACTATGAAGAAGTGTTCATGGTTTGATGAGAAAGAAAATTCAGGGTTTATGGTTTTATTTGAATTAAGGCTTGATTTAGTTGAATCAAGTATAAAAATGATGTTTACAAGCTTTCATTTGAATCAATTTCATGTCTAGATGCAAAACCCCTAAATTTTGAAAATTAGGGTTATGTTAGGGTTTGGAATTTTAGAACACGATTGAAGGATAAATGGTTCCGTGTGTTGTTTTAAGGTGATTCGAATGAAAATCCCTAATTAGATTGTATTAGGGACTAAAATGCCAACTTTGTAAAGTTTAGGAATTTGATTGTTGAGCTTGATTTGTTGTTTGGAAGCAAAACCCTAAGTTAAATACATAGGGCCCATTTCGGCAAGCATCAAAATTAAGGGACCAGATCTGATTTTTTTTATGAATTTGATGTGTATTTATATTATTAATGATGTTAGAGACATGAAAATGAAGTTAGAATGCTAAACCGATGATTAAGCACATTAGTGACCATTTTGACAAATTGTCAAACTTGAATGGTCTATTCGACAAAGAGGATATGTAGAAGGAGTAAATCTTATTTTTTAGTTAAAATGATGAAATTATGGTAGTGATGTTGATTTGAGGACTAATTTGCAAAGTTAAGAAGCTTGAATCCTTATATCAGAAATTTGGTGACTATTTTGACAAATCAAGAGAAATTAGAGGAGTAAAGGCTTAAGCTTATTATGTTGAAGTATGTAAAGAGAACATATGAATACAAGCTTTATTCTAGCCATTTGAGGTAAAGTGATGGGACTAAATTGACAAGTAGAGAAATAAGGAGAAGTTGGTGTAAATTAGAAGTTATTCATGGAAAGTTAAGTTGGAATTTGAATTATGACAGTAAGTTTAAAAATTCGCCATAAATTCTACAAAAATGGTTAGATGATGAATTTTATACCGTTTTAAAGATTTGTTAGTCTAGTTTCGTTTCAAACAAACGGAAACTGATTTCGAGTTCCGAGTTAAAAGATATGAAATTTTAATCGAATAAAGGTCAAAAAAATTATAGAGCAGTTTTCTGCCGGGACAATCAGTGAAGTGAATTCAGTGATTTTTCATAATTTTTGTAGAATTTACTAATTTATGTGGCTTATACCGTTAGAACTGTTATCGAATCTAGTTTCTCTAGTATAAAGGAAATTAGGATCCAGTATGTATTCTGCCCTATATAAGTGAATCTTTGAAGGTAGCGCAAGCGGTCAAAAAATTGAATTTGAAACATTTTGTATTTAAATGTTAGTTAGTGAGCTCGGAACAATTAATGGAAGTTCAAATTGGTCACTAAGGACCATAATGAGTTTTTGAACAGTACAAGGAAGAAACAAAAATAATTGGAAATTTTATTTTTGAACGATTATGTTAAATAGCATGTTTAAGGTATTATTAGATTTGAATCTAAAAAATATTTTATTGTATTTATGTGATTAATGGAATCAAGTCCGAATCAGAGAAGGTTTGAGGTACTATGAAAGAAAGGATCGAACTAAGACTTAGTGAGCGCATTTTTACTTATTTATTTTATATGTGATATGAGTGACTGCATTATATGTATTAATGGCATATCGTACTCGAGGATGCCCTTGGTATAAATAAAAATGTATGATGGCTTATTTATGCAAATAGCATTAAATATTAAATGGCATATTGATACAATGATTGTAGCATAATGATTTAATCAAGGCAAATCAAATTTTAGATTTTTGGTATGAACTGCCCACTATCGAATTATGGATGATAGTATTAATGGATTGGATATTGAATGTGAAAATATTATATTGTTATGCCCAAGTACTAGTGTGAGAGTATTTGGTATAGTTGGATATCCATAGAGTCTTAGAAGCTGCATTCTAGCACTACAGTGCGTTCTAGACACTTTGGTGTTGACATCAGACGCTACGACATTGCAGACACTATGGTGTTGTTTAGACACTTCGGTGTCAACTAGCACAAAAGGTGTGATAATGAGGAGCAAAAGGCATCCTCGAGTACCTACTCACCATCAGACGCTGCGGCGTTGCAGACACTATGGTGTCGTTATGATGACTCGTATACCATAGGTTCACATGACATTGTACTTTGGGCTATAATTTATGAAATGCTTTTATGCAGGTGGATAGGCCACTGAATGCCCAAGTATTACAACATGAGAATCTTTGGTATAGTTGGATATCCATAGAGTCTTAGCAGCTGCGTCCTAGCACTACGGTGCATTTCAGTCATTTCGGTGATGTTTAGACACTTCGGTGTCGACTTAGACGTTACGACATTGTCCAGACACCTCGGTGTTGTTAGCACAAAATGTGAGATAATGAGAAGCAAAGATCATCCTCGAGTACGTACTCATCTCAGTCACTTCGGATATGCATACGTTACGGCGTCATAGACACTAGGGTGTCGTGATGACTCGCATACCATAGCATCACATGATTTTGTACTTTGGGCTATAATACATGAAATGCATTTATGTAGGCAGTTAAGTTAAAAAGCTTAACGTATATTTGATTGATAAAATAAAGGTTTGATAATATGATATATACTGCAATTGGGACACGCATGACATTTTGCCGGAACTGTATTGCACTATTATATGACAGAGGAATGACTTGATAAGTTTATTTTATAGATTTTATACTTTGAAACGATTTACTTTGAATTATAGTTTCCTCACTAAGTGAACACTTAGCGTGTGATTTTTACACGTAAGTTATTGGAAACTATCGGAAGAGGAGTCAAGCATGTTGATCAAGTTGCAATCACATCAGTAAGATATTCTAATTCATGATATTTTCTAGTGGGCATGTATCAATTTATTTGATAGTTGTTTTAAAGGTATAAATTCAATTAATAGTCAGATAAATATAAATTATTCATATGGTTAAAGAATTACCGGTGATGATATTTAGTCGGGGAAAAATTTTATTTATCGTTTATCGCGTAACGATTTTAAATTTAAGAAAAGGGGCCTAGGCAGTGTACCTAGTTTTTACCATGAGTTACATACTTATTTTAATAACTGACTAACATGATTTATAAATCAATTCAGGGTCAAAACTAGCAATATGCAAATAGGTTATGAATACTTCGAAAGTAGAAAAAAGGTTATTTTATAAACTAGTTTTATGTCAGATCTTCTAGAATTTTTTTTACAAGTCTAGAACCCTATTAACTAATATTGTGACATCCTTAATGTGTATTCATACTACGAATATACGTTAAGGGTGTTACATTTAGTGGTATCAGAGCTATAGGTTTAGCTAGTTTTGGATGCTAAACTATATTTATTACAAGTTTGTCAGTAAATACATGCCCCTAGGATGTCATATTACTGATGTGTTGATTGCATGACTTGATGTTGCTCCTCAATAGTATGAGTTGACATAAGGATGATATAAGAAAAGTAAGACGCTACCGAATTTTGTCAATCGGCGAATCTCAGAGGTCAAGAAAGGACTCATAACGAATACAATAAAGTAAAATAAGAATTGTAGCCAACTTTAGTTCAAGTTAAGTTATCTTCATTAGAAGGATCAAGGCAAAAATTGAAAAAGTAGTAACAAGGTTAGACATTAACCATTTTTCGCTCAATATGATGTTAAAGTGCTGATGAAGGTGAAAATGACTAGTTAAAACTGAGGTTCATTATTTCAAACCCTGTATATGATTTTAGAGAAAATTCAGTCTCAAGTTCCTTAGACTTTTATTACTAGAGAGCTGGGAAATCTTGAAGTGTTGGATTTCAAGTAAGATATTGAAGGAAAACCAATGTCGATAGACTATTGGTTTAACAAATATAAGATGATGATAAAAGGGCTTTGTTATGTTGAAAAAAGCCAATACAGTTGTAACGCCCCAATTTTTGGGCCTAGCAGTTTAAGCTAGTTAAACGGTCTGGTGGACTAGGTTAGAGATTCGAGTCAGATTCAGGAGCGAATATTTTTCTAAAAGATAAAAATATGGAAAAATATTTTAAAATCATATTTTATTATATTAAAAATATCGGTGAAAGCAATTTTGGAAAATAAGCTTTGGAAGGGTGACATTTTGGCTAGTGACCAAAATGCAACTTTTGAAAACGGTTTTTGAAAGGTAACTGTTTTGTAAAGAGTCAAAACTTTAAATCTTTGAGGAGCTATTTTACCAATTGGTCTAATCTTAGTTTTTCCTTAATTTGGACTATTTAAAAGGGTTTTTATTAAAGGAATTAAAAAGTGATTTAGCTAAGGTTGTTATTTCTTTTAAAACAAAATTTGGTGTAACTTTTATTTTCACATATTTTCTCTCAAAACAGTCACAGTCAAACACTCATTTTCCATCAGAGATTTAAGGTAATGATCTTAATTTCTTAAATCTTTTATTTGCTAAATGATTTCTCAAGTTGTTTTCCAAAATTCTCATTGGATTTCTTTGTTTTCAAGAGGAAAAACCATCAAATTCAGGGGAAACTCATTCATTGGAGGTAAGTTCGTTCTTCTCCTCTAATGAAAGGTTCTTTACTGAAAATCCCAAGTTCTTGGCTCTTTATGTTGCGCGTAATAAGTGCTACGCAATGGTGTTAGTATACACGTTGCAAGTTATAGCATAAAAGGTATCGTCTCCACAGGGATTGGTGCCACTTCAAGAATCTAGTCTCTTGCACTGTAAAAAGTAAAAATACAAATAAAGGATTATAGGAGTTTAACTAATAACTAAACTAGAAGGCAATAAAGTAAAAGAATAAATGAGATCAAATGAGAGAGAGATAGGCCAGGTTATCGTGAGTTGAGGTGTGATAGCCGATTGGATCGTCTTGGTAAAAGAGTGCACTGGCAACTCAGTTGCCGTGGCAACTTGCACAACGGGGTTGCCTTGGCAACTAATCGATGGTTGCCTGGGTAACTAGTTGGGCAACTACTTGGGCGTCTGGGCAGCAACCTTCAAGGTTCGGCAGAGCGTTCTTCAATGGTTTCTTCTTATCCCTAAGTCGAAACTCTAGCTACTTATGCATGCCTTGATAATACATCCCTTTGTGAATCAAGGGTGAACAACAACCAATCTTGCCCTCCTCTTAGCCGTTGAAATCCTTAACTTATTCCTAAGCCAGATTAATCTTCACCATCAATAGATTGAATAAAGATCATATTCATTCGTTTCTTGAATCTAACTCTCCCGATATTAGATAAATAGATGAAATCACAAGATCCTCTCCCAATTCACTCGCAAACAAGAATAAGAACCAAGAATGAATAAACCTTGAATAGACAAGTGCAAACTCTTATTACCTAAACAAAATCCAATAGTTTCTCACAACCACAAAACACAATAACCATAGCCAAATAGATTTAGTTTATGGCTAGGTTCCAAAGAAACACAAGATAAATAATCCCTAGCATGAACCCAATAGAACAAGAAAGAAAAGGATGAAGAAGGAGGCTTGTCGAAATCCTCCGTGCCCTAGATGCTTGTCGAAAATTCTCTCCTCTTGCCCTTCTTGGAGTTGTCGATATTCCCCTCTCTTGCTCTCCTTGGATTGTCGAAATTCCCCTCTAATTTATAGGGCTAGGTCAAAGTCCTTCTTTGAGGAGGAAGTTAAGTTGGAATTAAATTATCTTTAAAGAATATAATTCTTTATTATAATTATATTTCTACTAGAACTTCTCTTATCTTCTTGGAATTTAATTCTTCTTTAATCTCCTCATGGAAATCAAATTCCTTTGGGATTGGACTTTGCTCCACGTCATCTTGGGCTTGCCTAGTCATCAATTTCGACTACCATATCACCTTTGCTCTTGTCGACAGTTGCCCTGGCAACTGGCTCGGCGTCTCCTTCATGCATTGACCTGGCAACTAGCTCTAGCCTTGCTTTGGCAAGTGATCCTGCACATACACATAAAACACACCAAAGCAACATCTTTTCCCACAAAAACTACCAAGTTATGTAATCAAGCTCAACGATGGAAGGAAACATAGATTAATGCATGAATGGCTAATTATGCAACTAATATGAGCCTCTAAGTCTAACAATAATATGAGTAAAAAGGGTAAGAAAAAATAGTACTTTTGAACACTTATCACACCCCCAAACTCGAACTATTGTTTGTCCTCAAGCAATGCAAACTAATAATTACCTGCCAAGACTTCAATTTTCACAAACTTAGCTTTGAACTTGATTTCAATTCTTTGAACCGGGGCACAAAGTATGATTGGCTTTTCATTTTTCGAAAAACTTAGGAATTACTCGGAATCAAACTATAATGCTTGTGAGTGTGTACGGAGTTGTGTGCAAGTTGATTTTTCAGATTCTATGCAAACAATAGGTTTTCAAATTACTTAATTGGGTTCTTTTTAACATGTTTTAACTAGAGCCAGTTTTGGACACCTCTAGTGTTTTGTTTTTAGTTTTCTTAAGTTAATTTATTCGACTAAAGCCGGTTTCGGGCACCTCTAGCGATCAATTTTTTAACACATACTAGAGCCAGTTTCGGGCACCTCTAGTGATCAATTTTTTTAGCACATGCTAGAGCCAATTTCGAGCACCTCTAGCATTCATCCAATTTTTATTCTAATCCCCCAATTTGTTAATTATCAACCTAAGTTCACTAGAATTCCTTAAATCAATCAAACCACAACAGTGTTTCATCAACATTAGCATCATAGTAAAATTCTAAGTTTTTCCATGGTTATCCTAGAATAAAAATTCTATCAATTAAGTGCATTGGCAAAGTCATCATCGGATATTCATCAAATCTAAGCAATTCTTGTTCCAATTAAAGGCATGGCAAGCAATTTATGTATCCTAAATGTAATACTTAAGATGAATGTAACTAAACATGGTAACTACTAATAACAATCCCCCCCAAACTCGAGTGAGGCATTGCCCTCAATGCATGCATTAAAGAAAAATAAAAATAACGAAAAATAAAATGCATACGAGGACTTACTTCGAGAGTTCGTCATCGTAGATGATTAGTTTCCTTTTGGTCGATGTCTTGATTCTCTTGCTTGAATACGATGGTTGTTTTCTTGTTACCAGTGGTGGAATTGATCCTCGTACGGGGTTGTCCTCATCATCCTCTTCATAGTGTCATTGGCTTTTCGCTTGGAGGATTCAATTGGTGCGGTCTTTGTTGGTGCAATGGAGGACTCGTACGAATCTGAAAAATCAGAAAATGATTTCGTAGGAGTTGATTTGGGCATAGGTGCTTTACCTTTGGCTTTTGTAGTGGTTGCCGGGATGTCTTTAGCTTTGGTTGCCGTGGCATCTTCAGGGTTGGTTGCCGTGGCATCAGCTTGTGCGTGTACGATGTAGCTTGTCGCGGCATTATCTGTTGCGGTTGCCGTGGCAAGTAGTCTGTAGTGAATTTCCTTATCATAGTGGTTGTGAGTCTTGTTGTGGAAAAGAAAACAAAGAAAACCTGGAAACTAAAGATAATGAAGAAAAATAAAATATCTCCTAAAAATAAAAATAAAAATAAAAAGAAAAAGAAAATATTGAACGGAGAGCATGCTCATGCATCTCCGAATGAAGATGGGAAAGGTCCTATAAAATCGATCCCCCATACATTGAACAATTCCACCTCGATGATGTTCTAGAGCGTCATCTCATGTCGTCTAGAGATATTGCCTGTCCTCTGGCAACGATCACATTGCTTGTAAAAGTCTTGGGCATCTTTGTACAATGTTGGCCAATACAACCCAGATTGAAAAACTTTGGCCGCGGTACGATTTCCTCCAAAATGTCCTCCATAGGGTGAAGAATGGAATTGCCGGAGTACATTTTGTTGCTCTTCTTTAGGGACACATCGGCGTATAACCTGATCTGCACATTGTTTAAACAAAAGAGGCTCGTCCCAAAAGTAATGCTTAGCATCATGGCGGAACCGCTTCTTCCCTTGGTGAGTAATGCCATAAGGTAAAATACCACAAACAAAGAAATTAACTAAATCCGCGTACTAGGGTACTACCGAGGCATGTGCTGCCGTGGCGACTGCTCCCAAAATTACCGAGGCGTGCACGTTAAAGGCTGCTGCAGCATCGAGGGTTACCGAGGCGTGTGCGTTCATGGTTGCCGAGGCATCGAGGGTTGCCGAGGTATGCACGTCCATGGTTGCTGAGTTAACTAAAATTTGTTCATCCGGGAAAGCATCGCATATCTCTAGATCCGCGTCCTCCTCCCTGTTGCGTTCTAAACGTGATAAGTGATCAGCCACTTGATTTTCTGTTCCTTTCCTGTCCTTAATTTCAATATCAAATTCTTGTAAAAGTAATATCCAACGAATCAAACAAGGTTTAGCATCCTTTTTAGCAAATAGGTATTTGATTACCGAATGGTCCGTATGAACAATTACCTTTGTACCAATCAAATAGGATCGGAACTTGTCAAATGCGAAAACTACAACTAGTAACTCTTTCTCCGTTGTTGTGTAATTCACTTGAGCACTATTAAGAGTTTTACTAGCGTAGTATATCACATGGAAGGTCTTACCTGTGCGTTAGCCTAGGACTGCTCCTACCGCAAAATCACTTGCATCACACATGAGCTCAAAAGGTAGCGTCCAATCTGGTGGAACAACAATGGGTGCTGAGGCAAGCTTTTCCTTTAGGGTTTCGAATGCTTAGGTGCAAGAATCATCAAAATCGAAGGTTTTATCCTGTTCAAGCAAATTGCACAAGGGTTTAGTGATTTTAGAAAAATTATGAATGAACCTCCTGTAAAAACCTGCATGTCCAAGGAAACTTCAAATTGCTTTAACCGAACTTGGTGGGGGTAATCTCTCGATCACGTCCACTTTAGCTTTGTCTACTTCAATTCCCTTGGATGAAATCTTGTGGACGAGCACTATTCCTTCATCTACCATAAAATGGTATTTCTCCCAATTGAGGACTAAATCAGTTTCTTCACATCTTGCCAACACCTTCTCTAAATTGCCGAGACAACTGTCGAAGTCATTACCAAAAATAGAAAAATCATCCATGAAGATCTCAAGGAAGTCTTCGACCATGTCTGAAAATAGTGCCATCATGCTTCTTTGGAAGGTTGCCGGGGCGTTACACAATCCGAACGGCATCATTCGGAAGGGATAAGTACCGTATGGGCATGTGAAGGTTGTCTTTTCTTGATCTTCTGGTGCTATGGCAATTTGATTGTAACCTGAATAACCATCAAGAAAACAATAAAAGGGTTTACCTGAAAGACGGTCAAGTATTTGATCAATAAAGGGTAATGGGAAGTGATCTTTCCTACTGGCTTTGTTTAGCTTTCGATAATCCATACAAACCCTCTAACCGGTAACAGTCCTAGTTGGAATGAGTTCATTGTTTTCATTACTTACCACCGTTATACCTCCCTTTTTCGGAACACATTGTACCGGACTTGCCCATGTACTATCAGAGATAGGGTATATAATGCCGGCGTCAAGCCACTTGATGATTTCTTTCATTACAACCCCTTTCATGGCATGATTCAGTCTCCTCTGGGCCTCAATTGAAGGTTTGTGATCATCTTCCAACAAAATTTTGTGCATGCACACTGCCGGGCTAATTCCCTTCAAGTCGGCAATTGTCCACCCTATTGCCTTTTTGTGTAGCTTCAACATCTTGATCAGCTTCTTTTCCTGCTCAGGCTGTAACTTAGAAGAAATAATTACAGGCAATGTATTATCGGTTCCTAAGTATGCATATTTTAGTTGCTCTGGCAATTGTTTCAACTCAAGAATCGGTGGTTGTTCAATACAGGGTTTTTCGAGCTTACCTTCCTTACCTAAGTAATCCAGTGGTTCAAAGTATGTACCTGGTCGATTAACTAGCCAATTTGCCTCTTCTTGTTGTTCCTCATCGACCGGTTCTTCATACTCCTCAGGTTCCTCTTGATCGGCAATGTAGTTGCTGAGGCAACTAAATTCCTCGTCGAAGTTAAAATCTGCCGTGGCATGAAGAAGTTGGCATTCTTCTAGATCATTGGCATGCCTTAGTGTTTGGAACACATTTAGTTTAACTTGCTGATCATTCACCCTCATTGTGAGTTCTCCCTTTTCAACATCGATCAAGGTTCTCCATGTTGCTAGGAATGGTCTCCCGAGAATGATAGGTGCATGCTCATCTGCTTCACAATCCAAAACAATAAAGTCAGCGGGAAAAATAAATTTATCAACTTTTACCAGTATGTCCTTGATTTTTCCCTCTGGATGCACATAGGATCTGTCGGCTAGCTGTAGCATAATTGTTGTAGGTCTTGCCTTCCCGATTCCTAGTTTCTGAAAAACCGATTTAGGCATCAAGTTTATGCTGGCCCCAAGGTCGCATAATGCTTTCCCGACATAGTGATTTCCAATAGAATAGGGTATTGTGAAACTTTCGGGAACCTTCAATTTGGGTGGCATACGATTGTGCAACATTGCCATGCATCCCTCTGTTGCGGCAACTGTTTCAAACTCTCCTAGCCTTGTTCTCTTGGACACAATGTCTTTAAGAAACTTGGCATAGTTTGGCATTTGTTCAATTGCTTCCACCAATGGCAAGTTGATGTGGACTTGCTTTAGGATATCAAGAAACTTCTTGAATTGGTATTCTTGTTTTTTTCGCTTCAACCTTTGTGGGAATGGTGGTGGAAGTCGGATATCTTCAATCCTTTCATTGGTTTGGAACTTGATTGACGGCATTGTCGGGCTAACTAGAGTTGCCGAGGCGTTATCAATTGGGGTTGCCGAGGCATGCTTATCGCAAGTTGCCGAGGCATCTTTATCGTCGGTTGCCGAGGCATGCTTATTGCCGGTTGCCGCGGCAATTCCTGGTTCTGCATCTGAGGCTTTGCCGCTAGGTTCGTCTTGATCTTTTTGTGGAGTTTTATTTGATGAGCGGGTTTGAGCCTCTCTAAGTTGTTGGCCACTTCTAGTGGTGATTGCCTTACATTGCTCATGGCCAGTTCCTCTTGCGACTTCAGTATCGCTAGGTAAGCCTCCTTGCGATCTAGTATTCAGATTTTGAGCAAACTGTCCGACTTGATTTTCCAATAATTTGATTGCAGCCTCTTGGTTTTGCAATCTCATCTCGGTCCTATTAATAAAAGCATCAGTTCTTTTTATGAAGTTACTATTCTCAGCCATATAAGATTCAGTTTTCATCATAAAAGCATTTAGAGAATTTTCCAAGGAACTAGATGTTGTCGGTTGTTGCTGCGGCAACTGTTACCGTGGCATATTCTGCTGGAATCCCGATGCTTGTGCATTCTGATTGTTCTGTTTTAGAGCATTGTTGGGATTACTCCATGAAAAATTCGGATGCTTCTTCCAAGCTGGATTGTATGTATTGGACATCACATTATTGTTCCGATTGTAATTCCCCACATAGAAGCTGGATTCCGGATTCTGCATACATTCAGAAGAATCATGGTTATCACCACATAACTCACAAAAAGAATCTATTACCTTGACTTCATGTGTGCTGTTTAGTTTTTGCATGTTCTGGACCATCTTGGTTAAAGTGGCCAATTGTGCCGAAATTGAATCTGATGATCCTAGTTCATGCATTGTGGCTTGGCGTCTAACTCCTCCTCTTCTAGTAGATGGGAATTGATAATCATTCTTGGCCAGCCTGTTTAAAATTTGTATTGCTTCCTCCGGCGACTTATCTAGGAGTATGCCGTTTGCCGAGGCAGCTAGCATCATCCTTGTTGGTGTATTCACGGCATTGTAAAACATTGTTACTTGAGTCCACACCGGGAATCCGTGTAGGGGGCATTTGTGTAAAAGTTCTCTATATCGCTCCCAAGCCTCGTACATGGATTCATCATCTACCTGCTAAAAAGAAGTAATGTCGTTACGAAGCTTATTAGTCAAATTTGTAGGATTAAACCGAGCAAGGAAATCACGACAATGATCGGTCCAAGATGCTATTGATCCAGCAGGAATGCTATTCAACCATGCTTTCGCCCTATCCCTTAGTGAATAGGGGAATAATCTTAATCGTAAGACATTGGGGGTGACTTCGTGTATTTTGAACGAGTTGCAAATCTCGAGGAAAGATTTTAGATGTTCTTGGATTAAGTCCATCAAGATCTTCTTCAAGATAGTCTCGAATAGTTCTGTTTCGTGCAAGAATCACTCCTCCTCCTGCTGGAACATCTTGATTCATATTGCCGTCTTGATTAGCCATTGCTACTCTTATCCTTCGTCTAAGTCTTTGTAAGGTTCGTTCGATTTCTGGATCAAAGGGATATTCTGGTGAAGTCGGTCTCGCCCTGGTCATATACCAATGCAAAACCAAAGTTTGTTAGCGCCTTTGAACCTTAAACAAGAAAAGTAAAAAGAAAGTGCAAGAAAATAAAAACAAAGTCGCTATTGCCAATCCCCGGCAACGGCGCCAAAAACTTGTTACGCGTAATAAGTGCTACGCAATGGTGCAAGTATACACGTTGCAAGTTATAGTATAAAAGATATCGTCTCCACAGGGATTGGTGCCACTTCAAGAATCAAGTCTCTTGCACTGTAAAAAGTAAAAACACAAATAAAGGATTATAGGAGTTTAACTAATAACTAAACTAGAAGGCAATAAAGTAAAAGAATAAATGAGATCAAATGAGAGAGAGATAGGCCAGGTTATCGTGAGTTGAGGTGTGATAGCCGATTGGATCGTCTTGGTAAAAGAGTGCACGGGCAACTCAGTTGCCGTGGCAAGTTGCACAACGGGGTTGCCTTGGCAACTAATCGATGGTTGTCTGGCCAACTACTTGGGCGTCTGGGCAGCAACCTTCAAGGTTCGACAGAGCGTTCTTCAATGGTTTCTTCTTATCCCTAAGTCGAAACTCTAGCTACTTGTGCATGCCTTGATAATACATCCCTGCGTGAATCAAGGGTGAACAACAACCAATCTTGCGCTCCTCTTAGCCGTTGAAATCCTTAACTTATTCCTAAGCCGGATTAATCTTCACCATCAATAGATTGAATAAAGATCATATTCATTCGTTTCTTGAATCTAACTCTCCCGATATTAGATAAATAGATGAAATCACGAGATCCTCTCCCAATTCACTCGCAAACAAGAATAAGAACCAAGAATGAATAAACCTTGAATAGACAAGTGCAAACTCTTATTACCTAAACAAAATCCAATAGTTTCTCACAACCACAAAACACAATAACCATAGCCAAATAGATTTAGTTCATGGCTAGGTTCCAAAGAAACACAAGATAAATAATCCCTAGCATGAACCAATCGAACAAGAAAGAAAAGGATGAAGAAGGAGACCTGTCGAAATCCTCCTTGCCCTAGATGCTTGACGAAAATTCTCTCCTCTTGCCCTTCTTGGAGTTGTCGAAATTCCCCTCTCTTGCTCTCCTTGGATTGTCGAGATTCCCCTCTAATTTATAGGGCTAGGTCAAAGTCCTTCTTTGAGGAGGAAGTTAAGTTGGAATTAAATTATCTTTAAAGAATATAATTCTTTATTATAATTATATTCCTACTAGAACTTCTCCTATCTTCTTGGAATTTAATTCTTCTTTAATCTCCTCATGGAAATCAAATTCCTTTGGGATTGGACTTTGCTCCACATCATCTTGGGCTTGCCTAGTCATCAAGTTCGACTACCATATCACCTTTGCTCATGTCGACAATTGCCCTGGCAACTGGCTCGACGTCTCCTTCATGCATTGCCCTGGCAACTAGCTCTAGCCTTGCATTGGCAAGTGATCCTGTACATACATACAAAACACACCAAAGCAGCATCTTTTCCCACAAAACTACCAAGTTATGTAATCAAGCTCAACGATGGAAGGAAACATGGATTAATGCATGAATGGCTAATTATGCAACTAATATGAGACTAAGTCTAACAATAATATGAGTAAAAAGGGTAAGAAAAAATAGTACTTTTGAACACTTATCACTTTACATATGTTTTCTAATAGGTTTTGATTAATTAAGTATGGATTTTGGCTTTAAAGAGGTTTAATTGATGGATCTTGTGATTTTCGATTTGGATA
Source organism: Hibiscus mutabilis (assembly GCA_019671005.1). Classification (NCBI taxonomy): domain Eukaryota; kingdom Viridiplantae; phylum Streptophyta; class Magnoliopsida; order Malvales; family Malvaceae; genus Hibiscus; species Hibiscus mutabilis. Next base: position 26,346,327 of record CM033736.1, on the reverse strand, counting down.
TGTTTTTCCAGAGTTGTGGATTGATTTCAATCATATTTTGGATATATTATAATGTGTATGAGTTGTTTTTAATAATGGAATCCCGAAGTTTGTTGAATCTCTAATTGGTTAGGTTGTTAGTTAAGAGTTTTTGGGTTGTTTGAGGATTTTAATCATTGCTGGAAGTAAAAGGATGTCGTGAATGAGTTTTTAAGTGTTAATTGACGAGGTTTGAAGTTTTGAATCGTTATATTATGGCTGGGTTATGTTTGAGTAATGTTTAAGGTTGATTTAAGTAAATTTTTGGATGAGTTTTGAGTGGGCATTTTGAGAGCTACAATTTTATGGATTGAAACAGAGATTTGGATGCATTTTAATGCATGTGTTCTCTGGTTTTACGCGATTGAAATAGGGGAGAATCAAGGCGTAGCTTCTTGAAGTGGTTCTAGGCTTGCCGGGAGCTTGTTTCACGATAGCTAATAAGTGTTCAAAAGTACTATTTTTATTACCCTTTTTACTCATATTATTGTTAGACTTAGGCTTATATTAGTTGCATAATTAGTCATTCATGCATTAATTCATGTTCCTTTCCATCGTTGAGCTTGATTACATAATTTGGTGATTATTGTGGAAAAAGATGCTGCTTTGGTGTGCTTTTGTGTGTGTGCAGAATCACTTGCCTAAATAAGGCTAGAACCAGTTGCCAGGGCAGTGCATGAAGGAGATACTGACGTAGTTGCCAGGGCAATGCATGAAGGAGATGTCGAGCTAGTTGCCAAGGCAATTTTCGACAAGGAATAAGATGATATGGTAGTCGAAATTGATGACTAGATAAGCCCAAGATGACGTGGAGCAAAGCTAAATCGCAAAGGAGTTTGATTTCCATGAAGAGGTTAACGAGAAATTAAATCCCAAGAAGATAGAAGAAGTTCTAGAAGGAATTTAAATATAATAAAGAATTATATTCTTTAAAGATAAATTAATTCCAACTTAACTTCCTTCTCAAGAAGGATTCTGACCTAGCCATCTCCTATTTAAAGGAACAAGCCGTCAAATAGGGCAAGTGAGAAGAGAGATTTAGACAAGGGAGAAAGCTTGGAGGGAGAGTTCGATTAAGAGGTTTTCCAAAGAGGGGTGATCGATTTCTTCTTCTTCTTCTTTGCTTCCATTAGATTCATGGTTTGGGGATTATTCTTTGTATATCTTTTGAACCCAACCATGAACTAACTTGATTGGTTGGGGTTATTGTGTTTTGTTGTTGTGAAAAACAATTGGATTTTGTTTAGGTTTTTGAGTTGCAATTCAATTTTCAAAGTTTGTTCATTCTTGGTTCTCAATCTTGTTTGCAAGTGAATTGGGAGAGGATCTCGTAACTTCATCTATTTATCTAATATCGGGAGAGTTAGATTCAAGAAACGAATGAGCATGGTCTTTATTCAATCAATTGATGGTGAAGACTAATCCGGCTTTGGAATAAGTTTAGGATTTCAACAGCTAAGAGGAGCACAAGATTGATTGTTGTTCACCCTTGATTCACGTAGGGATGTATGATCAAGGCATGCACAAATAGCTAGAGTTTCGACTTAGGGATAAGAAGAAACCATTGAAGAACGTTTTGCCGAACTTTGGAAGTGAATGCTCAATTGCCCAGGCAATCGACCCATCCTTAATTGCCCAGGCAATCGCGGGAGCAATGCCAGGCAATCTGATCAGACAACGAGGGGGAATTGCCCTGGCAACCGATCAGGCAACACGGCAGAATTGCCCTGGCAATCAACCAGGCAGTTGCAACCAAATTGCCCTAGCAATCGACTAGGCAATCGCAACAGAATTGCCCTGGCAATCCGGCTACTACTCAATCACCACGACGAACCATTCGATCATCACTCCACAACTCACGATAACCTGGCCTATTCCTTCTATTTTGATTTCATCTATTCTTTTAGTTTATTGCTCTTAGTTTACTCATTAGTTATAATTCCTACAATCACCTACTTGTGTTTTTCTTTTCCAATGCAGTAACTTAAGCAAAGTGGCCCAAACCAATCCATATGGAGACGATACTCTATGCTCGTATCACTTTATTACTTACGACGTGTATACTTGGACAATTGCGTAGCACTTATTACGCGCAACAAGTTTTTGGCGCCGTTGCCGGGGATTGGCAATTGGTGTTAGTTGTTTTTGTTATTGCATTTTTTCCTCTTAGTTTTACTAACTTTTCTTTTTGTTTGTTTTATCAAAAAAAATAGGTGCGCTACAAGTTAAGGGACATCAACATGTCAGGAAATAAAAGCTGATATATTCAAGAGTTGATGTTGGAAGACATGAATCAATCCAATCAAGAGTTTCTTGCACCCTTTGATGATTACCTATACCAACTGAGAAAAGCCCAAAGAGCTTATACTGTGGAAAAATCTTATGCTATGTGTGGAGAACATCATGTTTTTGAAAATTGCCCTCACATTTTAGGTGCATATGACTACATGGAGGACCATAGAGGGAACTGACAACAAAATTCCTTATGGTATGGTCAAAAAGCTCAATTTTTTTTTACCATAACAATTTTGCCGCAGCAACAGATATGTCATGGCAATGTAGTCCTTTTCAAGAGCATTCCAATTCCTTGGAGGAAACGTTGCTAGCTTCCTTGGCTAGACTTGACGGATCAATTGAAGAGATTCGAGAGCTATCAAAGTCCATGGATACGAGGATAGCTCAGTGGGAATGCAACCTTGGGGGATTCAAAGATCAATTGAGGAGATCCACATATGTCATGGATAACATGCACCAACAATTCATTCCTAGGGATACTAAAGTCCCAAGGCAAGAGGACAAGGAACAATGCAAGGAAAGCTCTCTGATGTGTGAGGAACAACTAAAACCTCAAAGTTGAAAGTATGTTGATGAGAAAGACTGTCCAACACATGATGAGCTTGAGCAACAAATTGTCTCGGTAATGATTGAGGAGCCTAAAAAGAGCAATGCATCGACAACACTCAGTGAAACTGAGAATAACAATACTACAGCAAATTCTGAGGAACCTGATGCCCAGAAGGTTACAACGTCGATGTTAAAGTAGGAATCTGTAGATTGCTCTCATCTACAGTTGTCACGGCAATTGCACGACCACATGCAAGATCAATGAGACGATAATACTTTGCCAATGGAATATGAGAAGGTAATGGTTGAACCTTTTGAATTCTTTAAAAACTCACCTCGTCCATTGCAGGTATGTCTTGAGGAACCGATGTTGGTAGATTTGAAGCCATCGAAATCTCTACTGATAGAGATGTTTGAGAGGCCAAAAGAAAAAGGTGTTTGGATTCGTAAGCTTTTTAGAAAATTGGTTCTTCCCTTGACTTACAACAAATTTTGGCAACTGATTGCCACGACAATTGGCTAGAGCAGCAATTGCCACGACAACGAAGGGTACATCCAACCATGATGGAGCCTGACGAGAATGAGGTAATTAAATGGTTGGATGTTGATATAATTTTTCCTAATAATATATTCATGCCTTCAGGAACAATAGCAAGGTGGAAGATGTGCATGGACTACAAGGGAACACGAAAGAAAGACACCTCCACCATGGTAACGCAAAAGGGAGTAGTGGCAAGCACATTGACCAAACTCTTTTTGGGTAATATTGTCACCCGATGGAGGGCGCAGATGGACTATAAGAAGTATCAGAAACGACCCTCCTCAAGTTTTCTCAGATATGTAGTAACATTATAAGATGCATGAAAAATGCTCTTTCTAAGAATCCTTAATTTTTGTTTTTAATTTTTTGGAACTTTATTTTATTTTCGGTTATTTTTTTCTTTATTTATTTTTGGAATTTTTAGGAGATATTTTATTTTATTTTTCTTCATTATCTTTAGTTTCCAGGTTTTCTTTGTTTTCTTTTCCACAACAAGACTCACAACCACCATGCTAAGGAAATTCACTACCGACTACTTGCCACGACAACCGCAACGGAGGATGCCCCGACAACTACCTCAACAGTTGCCACGACAACAGAAACTGGCGATGCCCAGGCAACAACAATGGCTTCGGCAACTACTGATGCCCAGGCAAGTGAACCTGCCTCGGTAAACATGAATCAAATCAAAGCAATGCTATTCACGCAGTACCAGCCACAAGCATTCAACCACCGACCGGAAAATGAATCAAGCAAACGGCACGAAGGAAATTTATCACTCGAGGTGACGACCTATCCGACTAACTCATTTCATTTAGTTTCTTTTAAATTTTGTTTCACTTTTACATGCATTGAGGACAATGCTTCTCTCGAGTTTGGGGGGGTGTTGGTTTCTAGTTAGTTTCATGTTTAGTTGCATTCATCTTTAGCAATCACATATAGGTTGCATATGTTACTTGCCACACCTTTAATTGGATTTAATTGCTTAAGACTTGTTTGAATATCCAATGATGAATTTTTGCCACTACACTTAATTGAAAGAACCTTTAATTTTAGGATTGCATGAAAAGAACTTAGAATTTGACTATGACGCTGATTTTTTTACACGGTTGTGGCTTGTTGATTGAAAGAAACTTAGTGAACTTATGTTGCTTAAAATTTGGGTAAATTTAAAATTGAAAATTAAAAGTTAATTTCTTTCTAGAGGTGCCCGAAACCGGCTCTAGTAGTTAATGTATATTAGAGAATTGCTAGAGGTGCCCGAAACTGGCTCTAGTAGTTAATTCACATTAAAGAATCGCTAGAGGTGCCCAAAATTGGCTCTAGTCGACTAAAATAAAATGAGAAATTGCTTACTTTGCTAGAGGTGCCCGAAATTGGCTCTAGTGAAAATAAAAATAAATGCTCCGGTAATTAAATTGATAAAAGCCTATTGTTCACATAGAATCTTGAAAATCAACTTGTACACAACTATGCACACACATTGTCACGAGCATTATAGTTCGATTCCGGGTAATTTTTGTGCTATCCAAAAAATTAAAAGGTGATCATACTTTGTGCCACGGTTTCGAGGTTTGAATTCAAATTTGAAGCATGTCTTTGATGATTAAAGTCTTGGCAGGTAATTGTTAGTTTGCATTGCTTGAGGACAATCAATAGTTCGAGTTTGGGGGTGTGATAAGTGTTTAAAAGTACTATTTTTATTACCCTTTTTACTCATATTATTGTTAGACTTAGGCTCATATTAGTTGCATAATTAGTCATTCATGCATTAATTCATGTTTCTTTCCGCCGTTGAGCTTGATTACATAATTTGGTGATTTTTGTGGAAAAAGATGCTGCTTTGGTGTGTGTGCAGAATCACTTGCCTAAATAAGGCTAGAACCAGTTGCCAAGGCAGTGCATGAAGGAGATACCAACGCAGTTCCCAGGGCAATGCATGAAGGAGATGCCGAGCTAGTTGCCAAGGCAATTTTCGACAAGGAATAAGATGATATGGTAGTCAAAATTGATGACTAGATAAGCCCAAGATGACATGGAGCAAAGCTAAATCCCAAAGGAGTTTCATTTCCATGAAGAGGTTAAAGAGAAATTAAATCCTAAGAAGATAGGAGAAGTTCTAGAAGGAATTTAAATATAATAAAGAATTATAATCTTTAAGGATAATTTAATTCCAACTTAACTTCCTCCTCAAGAAGGACTTTGACCTAGCCATCTCCTATTTAAAGGACTAAGCCGTCAAAGAGGGTAAGAGAGAAGGGAAATTTTGACAAGGGAGAAAGCTTGGAGGGAGAGTTTGATTGAGAGGTTTTCCAAAGAGGACTGGTCGATTTCTTCTTCTTCTTCTTTGCTTCCATTAGATTCATGGTTTGGGGATTATTCTTTGTATATCTTTTGAACCCAACCATGAACTAACTTGATTGGTTGGGGTTATTGTGTTTTGTTGTTGTGAAAAACAATTGGATTTTGTTTAGGTTTTTGAGTTGCAATTCAATTTTCAAAGTTTGTTCATTCTTGGTTCTCGATCTTGTTTGCGAGTGAATTGGGAGAGGATCTCGTAACTTCATCTATTTATCTAATATCGGGAGAGTTAGATTCAAGAAACGAATGAGCATGGTCTTTATTCAATCAATTGATGGTGAAGACTAATCCAGCTTAGGAATAAGTTTAGGATTTCAATGGCTAAGAGGAGCGCAAGATTGGTTGTTGTTCACCCTTGATTCACGCATGGATGTATTATCAAGGCATGCATACATAGCTAGAGTTTCAACTTAGGGATAAGAAGAAACCATTGAAGAACGCTTCACCGAACTTTGGAATTGAATGCTCAATTGCCCAGGTAATCGACCCATCCTTAATTGCCCAGGAAATCACGGGAGCATTGCCCAGGCAATCTGACCAGACATCAAGGTGGAATTGCCCTGGCAACCGACCAGGCAACACGACAGAATTGCCCTGGCAATCAACCAGGCAGTTGCAACCAAATTACCCTGGCAATCAACTAGGCAATCATAACAAAATTGCCCTGGCAATCCGGTTACTACTCAATCACCATGACAAACCATTCGATCATCACTCCACAACTCACGATAACCTGGCCTATTCCTTCTATTTTGATTTCATCTATTCTTTTAGTTTATTGCTCTTAGTTTACTTATTAGTTATAATTCCTACAATCACCTACTTGTGTTTTTCTTTTCCAACGCAGTAATTTAAGCAAAGTGGCCCAATCCAATCCCTATGGAGACGATACTCGATACTCGTATCACTTTATTACTTGCGACGTGTATACTTGCACAATTGCGTAGCACTTATTACGCACAACAGTAGCAAGCAAGACGAAGTGAAATTGGTGAGTGGAAACCGTTTTAAAAGTCTTTTAAAGGTTTGAAAGTGGATTTGGAAGTTTAGGTTAAGTTTGAAGAACTTACCTAAACTTGGAAGTAAGTTTCCCTCCTTCGCTCTTTAATATCGGTTCGGATATGAGCATGCGTGATTCATGTTTTAGTCGAAAACATGGTTGACATTACTTACTGTAAATGCATGGTTTTAAAGTACAAATGCAATGGTTTAAAAGAGTTTTGAATGATAGTTAGCATTGCTTTTTATTTCGGCCAGGAATGTGATATTGCTATGGCAATGTGATATGCATATGTGGGGATTTTGTGTAATACATTGTAAAACACTGAGTAAATGGTTTTGTAAATGAAATATTGGCTATGTGACAAGGTGAGGAAACATTTGGATATAGTTGGCATGCCATAGGATAAAGTGCACTATAATATGTTTAAAAATCGATCGTGGGATAAGAGTCCTTGAGGTATAGCGGTCGGCTACTGGACTATATTTCATCACTTGGGTTGAGCGGTCGATTCCCCTTGTGGTCAGCAAGGCTATAAAGTCATGCGATCGGCATGGGGTAGTCTTGATGACTGTCGGTCATTGAGGGAGATCCATGTATCTGAAGTATAAAGTTAACGGTCGGTTAACAAAGGATTAGCGGTTGGCTAATCAAGGGTAGTGGTCGACTATCTGAGGTCACTATAATTGCCAATATATGAGATTTCTAATGTTGAACTTTGTTTATAATCCTTTAGGATTTAAGCATGGTTTTGTTTATAATGCTTTTGGAGTTAAGCATGGTTTTGTATTTAATGCTTTGTGATTTAAGCATGTGGTATAAATTGTTTTGCATATGGTCGATATGCATGTGGTAGGTTGGAATCATTGATCTTCCTTAGGTTGTAAGCATGGTTTAAAAACAAGTGTTAATTTCAAAGGGTTTTAATGCATCATTGTTTTAAGAGCATCATCACTAAACATGTGTGCTTACGCTCTCCTTTCCTTAATGATGCAGAGCATTAAAGCAAGGAGGCAGTAAAGGCAAGGATAAAACGATTCCAAGACAAGAC